>OZ020484.1:1314643-2514643 GCA_963971405.1 Psococerastis gibbosa | reverse complement strand
TTATGTCTTGCCTTGCACGAATCACTATGCTGTTATTGGGTGGCCTATACCGTATACCGTATGTCCCTTCCTCCACTTCTATACAATTGCCTCAGAAATTTACGATGCTCTTTGGTTCTACCTAAATAACGGGGTTTTAATATTCCACTGTAGTGCCAGAAACACCCCCACCCCCAACAAAGCATCTGCACACTGCACAGGGAATACCCCTCCTTGGCCGCGGCGGCCCAGCATGCCTGTTAAGGGCAAACCGGAGTCGCCGATATTCCATTTCTGTGCAAACTTTAATTTCTCATGAAATATGGAACGCAGAACAATGAAAAAATGCTGAATGGCAAGAAGAATTTTTTCTCCCAATTTTTTGCTATATAGTATCTTGCAATCATCAATACCGATCGACTATAGTTAGTGAACTTGATACGCAAAAAATAACGGTCACCCAGGAGTTCAGAAACTGTGACGAATCGGGGTTAGTGAAGGCCATCAAAATTAGGAGAAAAATTCTTCTTGCCATTCAGCATTTTTTGATTTTTTTCATTGTTCTGTGTTCCATATTTCATGAGAAATTGAAGTTTGAACAGAAAATGGAATATCGGCGACTCCCTTAACACATTCGAGCCATCTCAGTCGCGGTAGAAAGTCCTCTAATTACTCGCCTGAGTCGCCTGCAATGTCTACCCCACCCTTATGAAGGAACACCTGCGCAGTCTCTCGAAGCGTCTCAGTCAGCCATCTTACAATTGCAATAGGGTTGCGAACTCCTCTCAGAATTCGAGGAGAACCTCCAGAACCTCCTCCACAGCGGAACCTGGGGGGCGGGGTTCCTCCTCCTTCGGCTGACGATACATGTGATGTATCCCACTTCCGGCGCTGGAGTGGGTGATAAATTGCTCACTTGTTTAGGCAGCCCTTAAAGGAAATCCTGGAGCCGACCCCTCTGTCTGTCGCTGCTGACTCCACAACCTACCCCAACTCATTGACTACTCTTCAGTGACCTACTTATGGTTCCCTCGTCTGCGTCATAGTCGAAGGCGTCCACTCTCTTAGTGGGCGTGTCAATGTAGTACATCGTCTTGAGATCCTGACTCCACGCCAGACCATTGGCGATGGTTATGTTCTCCTCGTGCCTGGTTGGGGTCAAATCAGGCGTGAAACTGTACAGGGACCCCATGCCCCTCTCCCACACACCCTCCTTCGAGACTCCGCCCATGGTCCCAATCCAGAGGCGCCCTGCGGACAGAAAATTGGAAAGTGCTTATATAAGCCTAGTGGGGAAGTGCGGAAGAAGCTAATCAGCTGCCCTAGTATGGCGATTTGGGATTAACGTAAAACCGGGGTTTATTCAATTGTTTTAAACAAGTGAGTGCAGAATGCGCGGGAAATTCAAATTGATAAATTAATCCTCATGCAGCTATATTTTTGGTGAGTTTTCAATTTTTTCTCCCTTAGATGTAGACATTAGTCTAATTATTTTCTTTTAAATTTCAATTAATAATTAATTTAATTAATTTCGAAAATACAGTAAGTACATAGTCAACAAAACAAAAAACAACAGTTAGCTTAACTTAATCTTATTCTAAACTTATTTATAAAAAAAAAACATATAGGAAAGGGCAAGTTATTTAAGCTATTAATTATAATTTATAAATATACGAGACAAAACGTTGTTGCGTCCCTGGGAGTTACCACTTTGCCATGGCAACTGGCCAGGTATAGGTACAGACCCTGGTTCAAATCCCATTTCCCTTTCTCTATATAACCTCTTACCTGTGGGGTCGATCTTCCCATCATTAAATCGATTATTTTTCTTGTCCTTCTCCATGGTTTTGAGGACCTTGATGTCTTGCGCGGTGGAGGACTCGCCATCCCACGTGACCAGTGTTAGCTGGTTCTGAATCGTGACCAGGAACTTGTCCGTCGCGCCCTTCACCGGTATAATGATGGCCACTGTCGCGTTCTCATCTGTAGATAATTATTAATAGCTAACAACAAGGCTTCAAAGTAGCTGAGCATCTGAGTAATGCCTCATGGTCTCAGAGGCGAAGACGTGAAAATCTCTATACCTGCTCGTGTTGAAGATGGAAGCGCGTAATGGCGACTGAACAGATAAGGGACCGAGTGAGAGCTGCGGGATAAGCGAAAAACACCGTATTTTCTGTGCAGGACTGCAGGGCACTGTTTGTCTGTTTGTTCCAGGGGCTGGAAAACTGGCCCTGAACGGGGAGGAAGATCAATGAAGAGTCAACGGTATAAGGATGCAGAAGGCATCAGCGGGAAACCACAGCATTACATTCAAATCAAAGTTTTAAAAGGCAATGAAAAATTATTTAAGGCAGCAGTGAAAAAGCACGTAACTAACCTTTCCGATCAGCACCTGCTGGCCATATTGTTTTAGCTTTTTAATTTTGTTTTGTTTTATCTTTTTATTTAACACACTTTTTTGTATGTAACCTTTTAATTTTGTTTTATTTTTGGTTTTATTAGTGAAACTTTCCACATTTTAAGTACACATTAGGCACGACTGAATAATTTAAGTTTGTAATTGTATATTTTAATTGTATCCCGGCAACACAAGTCCTCTTGAGGAACTTAGGGCCGGGATAACTAATGGTGTTTTTTAATTGTAGTTTTTTTTCAAATAAATATTCATTCATTCATTCAATTCCCTGGTATAGCCTAATCATCGTGACATCAATTGTCATGAACAATTGTCATGAACAATTGATGTCGTGATGATCGCCAATCTTCAATATAAGAGGCATTTAAAGAAGCAAAAGGCTCAAATCCAGGGGTTAAGACGACGTCCCGGTTAGGTGTTGATCGTGGGTTCGAATCCCGCCAAGCCCAGTTTTTCTATACCTATCCTCTATAATTTTTGGCATAACCGTTTTGCCTACCTATTACTCAAAATTACAGCTTTCAATTATTACTATTTTTTTGCTTGACTAAACCCTCTCTCCCCCCGACGCCTAAAACCAAATTCTGGAGGTTACAGTGGGCCCACTATCGCGATTATTTTTAATCTTAATGTAAACAAAACAATTTTTTAATGAAAATTACTATTCAAAATTGTTTTGTTTACATTTTTAACCTCAAGATCGAGATATTAAGCTAATACCAAACAACATAGTATAGGCGTGCTACAGCCTGCAGCCTGATCGAGGCGATTATAATATCGGTATTTATTTAATCCCCTGGTATTAAAAATGTAAACAAGATAATTTTATAATGGAAAGTGCTATTCAAAATTTGTTTGTTTACATTTTTAATACCAGGGGATTAAATAAATACCGGTTTTAAAATCGCCATGATCAGGCTGCTGATGTACTTGGTTGTTATGCAACTAGAAAAACAAAAACTTGGTACACCGTAAAAGTATTTAAAGCATTTCTATAGATTGTACGATATTGAACTAGTAGGCAATAGCGTATGACCCCATACTGTTTTATTTTATTAATTATTATTAATTTACTGATAGTGTTATATCGACTTGCTATAAATATGAAAAATGATCGTCATGTACTGTATATTGACTAAAGTCGTAAAACAATCAAATGACTAACTTTTAACGATCGGCCCAACCCATATTTGCAGTTCGATACGACCATTATACAGTGCTGTATGCATAAGTACCCTATTTATTAGAATTTTATACTTTTATATCATTTTTGGGTTAGGGTGGGGCAACAGTTAACTGAGTCACTCATGATGTCATTCGGATCATTGAATAAATAAATAAATAAGGACTTTTTATTGTTTATATTACTAAGCCAACCTAGCGGAGTTATACACTCAACTAGGAAGGCCCGGGACCGCCTGCATTACATGCCCTCCGAAGCATGGGCAAAAAATGTAGCCAGTGTGGGACTCGAACCAACAACCTTTCGGGTGAAAGTCAGAGTCCGTACCACTACGCTACATGTCCTGACTTGAAGATTGAAGAATGTTTCGATAAAATTAAGAAATCTAGGAAAAGTTGCATTGCATAGTTTTATCCAGTTGTGCTATCATAGGCGGATAGACGGATAAAGGGGGGCAGGGGGGTAGCCGTACCCCCCCCCCCCCCCAAATTTGATACATCTATTGTAAGCTAATTTATTAAGCTCTTATTTAATCGATACTAGGCCTACATATGTTTATTCTATTTTCACCCCAACTACCCACCCCCCCTCCTGGGCTGAATCCGTCCCTGACTGCTATTGGTAGAAATTCAGTGGCTTAACAAATTTTTCGGAGTCCTTCCGTAAGAGAGGTCGTAGGGTTCTAGAAAAACGACAATAATATACAGTCAATGTATCGTATTTTTATGTACTTAAGTAGTTTACAGACCGTAAGCCGATCTTCACTGGGCAGACAAATGGAAGATCCCAAAGCGTCCACGTAGAAACAAACCTTGTTGAGCGAAGTTACACAAAAGCTGTGTACAGTATTTGGAAGACGGCAATACTACAGTTGTCGGTGCATATATGACGGGTTATTATGTAGGCTACTTATGTAGTTTACACACTGTAAGTTGTTCTTCACAACCTTTGCCAACCTAGCGGGCTTTAAGCCCTCTCTTACACCCAACTAGGAAGACTCGGGACCGCCTGCTTTACATGCCCTCCGAAGCATGGCCAGGAAATGTAGCAAGTGTGAGACTCGAACCAACAACCTTTCGGGTAAAAGTTGGAGTCAGTCTGTACCACTACTCTACATGTAATCAGTGCAAACATAACGATTTATTATGTAGGTAGCCTACTTACGTAGTTTACAGACTGTAAGTCGATCTTCACTGGGTAGATACCGACAAATGGAAGATCCCAAAGCGTCCACGTAGAAGAGAGCTTGTTGAGTCTGGTCCCAGTGAGGCCCTTCGCCCAGAAGGTGCGGCCCAGCGACCTTTTCCACTTTGTACGACATCTGCAAAAGTACAAGCCTTTGAGCCGATTGATGAACGACTGACGGATGGGCGGTGTTTGGGCTTCGATAAGAGGCATCGTTCTTATGAAAGTTTAATCTCAATGGCTGCTATAACATAGTTCACGATAAGCAGTTATGACATTTTCGCTTGCGGAAAGAAGCTAAAAGATACACTAGCAGGGGTTGTCGGCCTTTTTAGCAGCTGAGCCAAATTTCGAACGAAGCAGATTTAGATCGGTTATAGAGGAGCCACACACCCTAAACCAAAAATTAAACAACAGAATTTATTGCAATCAGATTTGTAAGAAACGCGCTACAGGTTATTAGGTACCTACTGTATATTTAAAATACGAATGCACCATCCATAAAAAGTAGATAGCACCTAGATGTACTACGATCAGTACCTATTTAATTTTTTATTTTCCATTGTAAAATTATCTTGTTTATATTTTTAATCCCTGGTCAAGATTAAAAATAATGGCCATAGAAGACTCGTAGGCATGGGTGTAGCTAGGATTGGATCCAAGGGGGAGGTGGAAAGGTGCAAAAGTTCGATTAAACCGATTCGTTTCCGCGGGCTTAGGCCACTTGACTTTTTTTAAATATAAATATAAAATATATATATGCTCAGGACCCTGACTATCACCCGAAAGGTTTTAGGTTCGAGTCCCACACTTGCTACATTTTCTGGCTATGCTTCGGAGGGCATGTAAAGCAGGCGGTCCCGGGCCCTCCTAGTTGAGTGTAAGAGAGGAATTTATAGCATTTATAGCTAGGTTGGCTTAGTAATAGAATAAAAAAGCCTTTATTTATTTTTATTTTTTATTTATATATTAATCTAGTTTTAATTCCCCTCACATTTTTTTTTTTAATTGAGTGAATTCATCAATTCTATATCTAGTCTTAACTCGGTCAAATTTGAAGGGGACACGCCCCCCCCCCCCTGCACCACCTCTCTGGCTACGCCCATGCCCGCAGGTAGTAATATACAATATGGTACGGCAGGTAATATACTATAATAATAAATTTAATAGTCGCCAGTAATCTGATGCTAATTGGTTATCAATCTAACAACAACTTGGCACAGTTTGTGTATACCTTGTATCGTTCCTTGTATCAGTGCCCTTTCACGAACCATACATTTGAGTGCTGGGGACCAGGCCTCTAATTAAGTCAATTATAGCGCGGTCCAGTCAAGATAATATGGTATTAGGAAAAATTCGGCCTCCTTCAAAATACCCAACTCTGTACTCAGTCAGTGGCAGAGACAGCTTTTTATTATGGGGAGGGTCAACACTCAAAATGCCGCCTCAGGTATAAACCAAAAATAAAAACAATACGGTATTTGATTTTAGGCGCCCATTCCATTGACCGGCTAGGGCTATTTCCAAAAACAGTGACGTAGTAGCAGACATTCAAGACTTAGGTTGCGTTTCGACCGATCTCGCATTGCAGAATGCAAATGACATTGACGGAAATTAGAATTTTTCTTTTTATAGAAATCTATTAAAATGTTTGAACTTAACATATCCCATGACGCCATTTTTTAATTTTAGTTTGTTTGTTTGTGATTTTACTGTATGATCATTGATCAATTTTAACTATGACATAGAGGAAAATAAACATTTCCGTCAATTCTGCAATGCGAGGTCGGTGGAAACGCCACCCAAGTCTTGAATGTCTGCTACCACGTCACCGTTTTTGGAAATAGCCCTAGCCGGTCAATGGAATGGGCACCTAAGTAACTGATTTCATTTTCCGGACAATACTGGTTGGTACATACACAACCATTTAAGAGGACATGCTACGTAGAAAATGAACACCCCAACATTTGCTGTTTTCATTGACTTCTTATTTTTTTATTTAATTAACGAAGCAAGTCACTAAAGATTTGGCTCGTGGAAGTTGTAGAAGACTACTTCATGCATCATTTAATAAGAAATATTAAATATTTGTTACGTTAGTTCTTCCATAAATGCCAGAACAGACAGAACAGGACTAAAATTACGCGTATTCTGGAATTTTTGGAAGAACTACAAAACCGAAAAGTAAAAATACCCAATTATATGATGCACGTAGTAGTCTTCTACAACTTCCATGGGCCAAATTTTTAATAACTTGCTGAGTTAATTATATAAATAAAAAATGAAAAGTATTTAATTTTGGGGTGCCAATTTTCTACGTAGCATATCCTCTTAAAGATGTATTACAATAACACTTTTCATATTTCATGTTAAAAAAAAATAAGTTCCGGTTGTCATTTTGCCGCCTTTTTCACATTTTTGGAGGGGGTTGTGACCGCCCCCCCCCCCTCCATGTCCCTCAGTACTTCTTGTTGGAAATATTGACTTTCAGGAACCTGCAATCCGAGCAATTAGAACGGTGTGCATCCGATCTCTGCTATGTCTAATTGTTTCAATTAGGGTCGTAGCCAGAATTTTTTTCGGGGGGTCCATCTCAATGGAGATTGGAGGTTAGGTAACTTCAATATATTTAAAACTATCTTCTAAACTAAATTCTATTTAGTGTACGCCGCAAAGTTTTCGGGGGGAGGGGGTCCGGACCCCCCTCTGGCTTGGCCTTGGTTTTACTGACCATGTAGGCGTTAGAGATTGCCTAAACTTGGGAGAAAGGTGACACTTGCTGGTCTGCTGGGAGTTGGCAATTGTGTGTTACGGTTATTGAGAGGCTTTGACATGGCAAAGCATACTCCAACCAGTGACCGATATAGATGCGAAATAGGACTTATTTCAGCTACGCATGAGCTGAAAAAAGTGTAACTTGATGAAAGGGTCGAATTCCTGAAAGATCCTATCATTTACGAGAAAGGTTTTGAGGAACAAGAATAAGTAGTAATACTAAAGTAAAGCCACAATTAAGTCTTCAGTGGGAACACCAAAAACCCCAAAATTAAAAAAAAAAATACCTATACTTATAGGACCTAGACAGTATTAGGAGTGCTGGACTCGTATCGTACTCGTATATTGGTTAAGTCATGCTTTCGCCTGTTTCATTGCGTCAATGGTAAGCTTGTCTCTGCGTGTCCATTATCGCTTGTAGCCGGTGTAGGTTGATATCGAGGTCGTATACCAGTTTGCCAATGGCCAAGAATTCATCCGGAAACAATACAAATAGTGTCTGAAATCCGTGGGGTCGTTGGCGTTGGACAAGGGACCTTATGGGCATAAGTCCATATATAGTCCTTCAGGACGTTATTCATTTTTTTTTAACGCTCAGCTACCGCTGGTTGACGGCTTTCCGAACACCGTTAGCCCAGTGGTAAGATGTACAAAGCAAGCATGCTGATGGCCGGATGAGTTGGAAACTGACCTTAGCGAGTTGGGAGTCCGTATAGATGGTGGAGCGTTGTCCAAAACCGAGATGACTGGAGGAGTGTTTTCGAGCAGGCCAAAGCTCATCAAGGGCTGTAGAGCCTGCAGAAAAGAATTAATCCCAGGGGAGGGAAGTCATCTGAAGTAGACTGTGTTTTCTAACAACCCATTATTGCTATTGGTAAATGTTGATGGTAATGTTGTTAAATCAAATTTTCTCCAATTATCTGCCGCGTTATCCCCTTTGTGTATCGGGCCTTAAAGCATAACGGTTTTAAGACACATCGATAAGATAGGCGATGGGCTTACTTATTTTCTCTGACCTCAGCGTTAACATCTGAATGCAATACTACGATCGTGATCTCACGACCATTTTCGACCTACTTCAAGACGCCTCTCCAACTCTCAATCCGTCAAAGTCTACTCGTAATAACTCAAATGCGCACGACATACAAACTCAATAGCGCCCGTATAGCGGTACCCTCGGCCACTGATTGTGATTCAAAATGTTGAATCTGCAGTATCATTGTTCATCAAATGATAATTCCTTTTGAAATTAATTTTTGTCATGGAAGTTCAGGTACCAGTTTGTATATCAGGTATTGTAAGACTAGCCAGTCATTCTTCTCAATGGTGAATTTTAATTAGGCGTAGGGTACGTTTTGACACATTTTTCCTCTGCTTGCCCATCTCCATGCCCGTGCCCAGGGGGTGGTCCATGGGGTCCGGACCCCTCCCCCCCCGAAATAAAGTTTTGTATGGAAACCTGTATGGCTTGAAGAATTTATCCATTAATTCATTAATGAATTACGTAAAAAAAAAATTGGACCCCCCCCCCCCCGAAATCAAAACCTGGGCACGGCCTTGCCCATCTCAAAGCATTGGAAAATAGTTTTGACACTTCATTTTGTATAAGATATTAAGATAAGAACAACGAATATTTTGTTTTCGAAGTCCATTTCAATTTATATTTAAGCTGTAGACAACCAGCAGCCCTATTATGGCGATTTGGGATTAACATAATACCGGGGTTTATTTTGTAATACCGCATTAGTAAGGTGTCACGTGACGGTGTTAAAATAAGCGCGGGAAATGCAAATTAATAAATTATTGGAATACAAGAGAATGGTTGCGTTCTTTTTTATAATTGAAGGAAATACTAATAAACTTCAAATGTACAGGTAGAAATAGGTTTTGAAATATAATACGAATTTTAGTGAATGTGTCTGCATCTAAGGAATAAAAAAAATGAAAACTCACAAAAAATATAACCGAGGATTAATTTATCAATTTTAATTTCCCGTGCATTTTGCACTCATTTGTTTAAAACAATTGAATAAACCCTGGTGTTAGTTAATCCCAAATCGCCGTAATAGGGCTGCCGAGGGAGAAAAACCTAAGTTTGTAACAAATCAAATTGCCCAGGTTATATTAGTCGTAGAGCTATAAAAGTGGTTGCAAACGATGTTATAAAGTAGAAGAAATGTTCCTCTATTCTACTCTATTTTGAATTAAATTATGTGGCCAACACTTAACACCGATCACAGTTATTGAAATAACGTACCGTGAGGATATCAGATCATAGGCGTTCCAAAGCTGCGGTCAATATTATATATTATCAAAATTGAGAGACATTTCTTTTGCTTTATGCTGACACCTCATTTATGGCTTTACGATTGATATGTCACAAAAAATAGGTGTGTGATTGTCTCTTACCAATAATAAATATAGTTTTTTTTAATTAAAATTTTTGCTGTCCCTGCACATTTCTAATTATGCTATAAAAATGCTAATAGCCTAAAAAATGTCATTTTTTTTATATTGAAAATAGAATACATAAGTTAGGATTATATGAAGAATTTTTTTTATGAATTTCATTTCGTTCTTTTTCAATAGGTAGGCTAGGTTGCTTGTAATCCTGCATATTTGAAATTATGCAGTCAATTTACCAATTTTTAAATTAAAAAATAGTGTCGCTCTAAATTCAAAATGAGTGGATTACATCAATATTTAAGTAAATCCTTTTAATTAATTCACAAATTTTGAGGAAATACATCAGGAGCTAATGTTTTTTTTTCTTGGAGGAGTAGGCTAAAGTAAAAGTACCCGTAACATTCTCCCTACTTAGGCAAATGAACAAACAAAATATTAAATTTAAAGATAAGTTATTTAGCTGTAAGTTATGTTATGACTGCCTTCATCTTTTTATTCTACTTTTTACTCTTGCTTGAGGCTATACCTACTGCTTCAAAAAAAAGTCTAATAACAATGTAACAGGGCAAAGCGAAAATGTACGCTAAATTCATATGCTGCTCTTATTTGCGAATAAAATATGAAATAGTTATCTGATGACATGTGCGTTAAACGGATGAGGCCGATTCTTTCAATAAAGTTGGAATTGTGGGTAATTTACAAACACAAACAAAAGAGTATGGCATTTTATTAAAAATAGATTACAGTACGGTACCGTATGTATAAACGGGTAATCTTTATTGATTGACACAACAAGAAATGAAAATAATAAAACAGCTCTGGTCAAGATATATATAGCCTAAGTATAGTCGGGTATTCAAGCATTATGCAGATACCTACTTAACATTGCGGTAAAATCTGATGTCCTCTGGAAACTTCAACATTTAATGCGTTCTAAATCTGTCGAACGAGCATTACGTACTGTTGCATTACAATTTTCTTAAAACCGACCAAGAGTGGATCCATGCACTAGATAGACTATTTTTTTGACAAAATATGTAAAAAAAAATGACAATCATGTTCCTTGTAACTGCAAAGGCTTTCACGCCCGGAGTCAAATGAAGAACCAGTAGAATCCAGGCTGATGGGCCGTGGTTGGAAGTTCGCTTTCAATTCGACCACGGCCCATCTGGAAGTTCACTTTCAATTCGACCACGGCCCATCAGCCCGGATTCTACTGGTTCTTCATTAATCATGTTCCTTTTTTTAAAAAATCCTAGACCCACTTATGTAACCCGCCTCAAATAAAACAGCAGCTCGTGTTAGACAGCATATTTCTTGAGAATTAAATAGCCTGTAATGTTTTGTTAAATTTATTGTTAATAACATCAAAATGGACACTGAAAATGATTGAAACGGCACTTTGAACACTTTGTTTATTCGATTTTTATAATTAGTGTTCCAAGTATCATTCTATCGTGGTCGAGTAGTAGGTCAAGTTACAAAAATCTGTACACCATTGACCTGACGGCAATAAGCAACAAGCAGTATGAAAATTGATAGCGCAGGCGAAGGCTACAAGTCCTATAATCGAGTTTATAAGGTACAAGTAGGTATTAAAAAGATAAGGACTTACGAGTGCTCTAAATGCCAATTTCAAGGTTAGGTTAATAAGGACTATTATATCCAGTGTGGCCAAACAAAAATACTGGGCGTACTAATCTTGTATTCACTCTCTGCTGCCAAATTGTGACCTATTGGATGTACGGCTACACTGTCATAACCTGACCAGACTGCATACAATTTCTACAAACGGTACCTATAATTTTTAATAAAATAATATATATATATATAAATATATAGACTACTAAAATTACGCCGAAAATAATTAAACAAATAAATTCCGCGTAAAACATGTTTACAAATACCCGCGCTTTAGTTTTGCAGAATTGCGACAAATTTTTGCGACTTAGGTCAACGACCTTGGTGAGCGCTAATTTCACAGTACCTGTACATAATTATTATGAAAGTTGTCAATTTTGCTTACTGTAGTTAAGAACAAATTGAACACCACCAGCATCCTTTTTTAACAACATCAAAGTTCATAGGTATCAATTGTAGAGCTTGATCCTTTCTATGGACACCCCGCATTGCTATTTAATGTTGTGATACGGTATTGGAGAGAGATTGTGAATAATCTGGAGGGGGTCCAGTTTAATTACAATCTCCCTTGAACCGGAGGTTAGTTATTGTTTCTGTGTTGCATAATTGACTATTATCAGGAACGGATGGTGCCTCTCTAAATCACACGGTTCTGTGAAGAAGGTTTTAGCGATTTATAGCCTAAGTCTTCCAATTTGGAATTTCCAACCAAGATCGACTATTTCGGGAAACTAGGTATTGTAGATGGTTCCATAAATTGAAAGTACCTGGGCAAGTTGTGGTAGGTAACTGATCATGTTTACCGTATTTACGGCACATCTGCGATCCTCAGATCTGAAGACCTATTTCCTTAAGGCGCCCATTCCACATACGTACAACGTCAATGAAAATTATGAAATTGAAGGACATTTCAATTTCTCATTGATGGGGGCCATTCCATATGTTTTTTCAAAAATTGACAATTTTTAATTGAAGCGTATGCGCCAAATTTGTGAAATTTGTTTGCATTTGTTTCTTGAAATTGTATTTGTTTTCTTCGTCGCCTTATTATTTAAACCTTATTATAATTTTTATACGTCTTTTCCATTGTAAGAATATAGGGGGTGAACCGCACACTTCCGTGTAGTAGGCTTCACACACCATCTTCCGAAATCAATAAATCTTCGGCTAGCCCTGTGGTTACAATGGAAGAGACACCATGCTATTACCCCCCACCCCCTAAATAAGTAAATGCTTAAGATATAGTAAAACAAAAAAATTGAATTGAATAAAACTCAACTTTTCAACAAACAAATTAGCCTACCTTTTGAACCTACATTTATAGTACTTGTGAACCCCCCCCCCCCCCTAGGGTCCTAACGAATCCGGGATTCCGGGGACTTGGGACCTTTCCACCGCGGGGCTGTATAGACCGTTATCAATATGGCAGCTATAGTAGGCCTGCACAAGCTACGTAAATTATATAGACTACATCAGAGCTTAAAAAACAGCAGCCCTATATTATGGCGATTTGGGATTAACATAATTATATTTAACATTAATATAACATTAATACCGGGGATTATTCAATTGTTTTAAACAAATAAGGGCAAATTGCGCGGGAAATTCATATTGATAAATTAATCCACGGCGATATTTTTCGTGAGTTTTCAATTTTTTCTTAGTATTATTAGTAGTATGTAGACACAAAAATTAAAATTCTTATTATATTTCAAATTTCTACCTGTACATTTTATTGTTTATTACTAGTATTTCCTTCGAATAAAAAACAATGCAACCGTCTCTTATATTCCAATACCCTAATTAATTTCAGTTTCCCGCGCAAAATTTAACACCGATACGTGACACCTTACTATAATGTCATATTAAGAAATAAACCCCGGTATTATGATAATCCCAATTCGCCACAATAGAGCAGTACCTAGGTCCAGGTATCCATTTTGTTACGCTGCAATATTTAGGACTTCGTTATATTTTAACTTATTGGTACGTAGGCCATCTCTGACAGTTGGCTTACGGCTAACGGGTACACCGTAACGGATATTATGGCTCCTACCTTTCTAGTTAATTTATTTCTATGCATCATTTCTTAATAATAATAATAATAATAAAGGTCTTATATTTACGGGGCGAGGCTAGAAAGCTCATATATTAGTCCTATTTTTCTTAGCAATAGTCTGGGTATCCTTACCACAACCGCCTCACAAAATTGTCAACTCCCATCAGAAAAGATTTTATAATAGAAATAGGCAAATACTAACCTTATGAGGGAGATTGCGCACTTGTGCATATGACGGGGAACTAGCGATAAGTAGGCCTACCAGCACTACAATAAACATTAACTTTGCTGATGCGAAAGGCAACATTGCATACGATAGAGAACCTTTGCAGGTACTCTGTCTTTCAAGACGGTGTTAATTATATTACCGGCAAGTACCTAACTGTACTCCCTCCTGCTTAGGTGGTTAGGACTTGGGTGGAGAGTGGTTTTCAAACAGGCTCGCCCACATACTCTCTCGAATGTCTAGGGCAGTCAACTAGACATAGTAAATTGCAACGGCTGGGGTCAATAAGCTAACTAAAGGGAATGTCTCCTAAGTGACTCACTTAAATCCGTTCCCACCAACTACCCGAAAACTTTCAAAAGGTAAGTTCCCAACTGCTATTAGTGGGATTGCAATGAACTCAGCAAAGACTTCTAAGATTATTAAATCGTGTTTACTGTATGATTATAAAGACATTCACGGCCGGAGTTACGTGATGAAGCAGTAGAAACCGGGATGATGGTCGATCTGAAAGCGGGCTTCTAACCGTTTCGTCAACATCTGCGGTCAACATATTCAGTGGGACTGCGTAGACCTTTTAAGAATGTATCTAAAGGAGGCTCTGTAGCAACACATAGCTTTCACATCGACCACGGCCTATCACCCTGGATTCTACTACTTCGTCACGTGCTTGTTGTGCTGACAATTGTCCTCAACTGCATAATAATGATTCACTTTGGACAGCTAGGTCTAAAGGTAATTACAGGTATATACCTAGTCCTGCCATAAATTCTGTCCCTAAGGTTATGACATGGTGCAAGGAATCAAAAAGTTTAATATGGTTCGATTATTTTTTTTATATTTAATTATTCATATTTAAGTAATAAAACATACTCAATTTCAAAATGTCCACCATCATTTTGAACACTAGCCTGAAGACGTTGTGGCCACTCATCTATTGCGGCACGGACGGTTTCCAGAGTTAAATCTTGGGCTGCTATGATGAGGGAATGCTTCAGGCTATCCAAATTTGGGTGACGCTTTGAGCAGGCCTTGACCTCCAAAACTGACCACAATGAATGGTCCAGGGGGTTCAAGTCTGGACTACCAGAGGGCCAGTCTGCTGTAGTAATAAATCCGGGATCTTGGTTCTGAGCCACTCCTGAGTGGTTTTGGCTTTGTGGGCAGGCGCTGAATCTTGCTGGAAGCACCAATCGTGCCCGTTGAACAAAGTGGTATTGGGGGGCTTCATTACTCCTTCCAAAACGTCATTCTGGTACACTTTAGCTCCAGTTTTTACGCCTTTTTCGCAAAATGCTGGGTTGTCACACACCATCACTGAAGACGGGTGATGACCTCGTTGCACCCTGGGAAAATCTTCCCTGGCTTCCCGAGATGAATGAGCATAAACCTTGTCATTTTGGCGGTTGTAAACCTCTTCTACCACAAAAAATTTTTCGTCGTTGAAAAGGATCCACTCATGACCTTGAGCTGCGTGCCACGTAAGCAACATCGACCTCTTGGACATATTGAGTTCCCTGGCATGATTTTCTGCTTTCGGAGTGGATTTCTCCGAATTCGCTCCCTCACCACTTTAACTGCTTTAGCAGTCCTCACAGTCCTCGGACGCCCAGATCGGGGCCCGTCTTCAAAACTAGAAGTCTCGTTGTAACGATTAATTGCACGGTACACAAATTTTTGAGTTATTTTTAAAGGCTTCAAAGTTTTAAAAATGTCATTAGGAGGCATACTATACTTGTGGAGGCATATCACGGTAATACGGTTTTCATCAGTACCCCATTCCATCTCAACAGGGCGAAGTTTTAACCGAAACTGGTGTTATTCCACTAGCAGAAAGAACAATGTAAACAATGCCAGGGTTGACAACCATCAACCCTTGAGATACAGCCAGCAGAGGCCAAAATGCCGCAGGGACAGAACTTATGGCAGGACTAGGTAGTGTATGTACCAGTGTAACCTACCAGCCGTCTTGAAAGCCATTAATAACTTACGTCCTAAACTAAATGAAAAATGAAAACACATGTGATCCTACATGCTCTCAATATTTATTTGAATCTATCGCAACTTTCTGCTTTCTTACATAGGCATATATTATTATTACTATTAGTATTATCGTATTAAAACTTACAGCTTTTATCAACTATTTATTAATAATCTGGAGTTTCAGTTGAGTTACTTAAATACTACCTCATGACACATCATTAAATAATTTAAAAATTTTTATTAAACAGCAGCCCTAGCACAAGATGGAAATAAATAATAATAATAAAATAAATGGGAATCATTTAAACCTTATAAATACTGTAACAAACATGAGTTACTCGAACATGCTTTCCTATTTATAAATGGGGTTCATTTGTGGCGTCATTTTGTAAATGGCAGCACCAGTTGCAATGATATCAAAGCGTTGATTTTTCCATAAGCCTCAATACTATTTTAAAATGATTTTTAATTACGTATTTTTCTATAAATCATGGAGAATATATATATTAAATCATATGCAGCGAAATAAGGTCCAGGCATAGTAAAAATATTACAAAAAATATTAAAAGAATTAATTAGATGCTAAGAGCTTAGTTTTCGCATGCAAACGGCGGCCATTTTGAATAATATGGATATCGGTTTGTCGTCAGCGAACCTAGTGACCAAAACTGTCCCTACAGAACCTCATTAGTAGATAGGACCTAGTTGATATGAGTAATTTCATAGTAAATAATTTCCCTATGGTTAAATTTCGGATCCCTCGACATCCCCTATCCCAAAGTACTAAATTTATCGATGGGATTGCATATTCTACAACGGGCAGACCAATACATTACAACACAGTAATAATGGCGGGGTACGCATTGTATTGGAGCGTGAATTTTCGATAATTTATTCAGAAAATAATTTTTTTCAAATCTCTGTTTGGAGAAACCAAATTTTGACCATCACAAGCTTTCCTTTTACTACGTATTAATAGGAAAGCAATAATATATCTCAGTCCCAGCAGACCACATTCATTTTGTTTTTGTCATGTTGGTACCACAGAGGCCCAGACCGCTGAAAAAACTTTTCTAATTTTAAAATATTTCATGGAAGAGGAATGGCCGTGTATTTCTAAGTATAAGTTATGAAACTGGTCAGATGAAAATTCAAGCACTATCAAAAAGTAGTCTATTTCCCCGAATGATTTACAACTATTTTATAAAATGGGTTTAATGCTTTTATCGGGGTTTCACATGGGTTTTCCGAAGCAGCAATATTTCAGATGAGAATTTGTAAATTTCCTTCGAAAGCTTGCATTTTTAAATGAATTTTTAATCTGACCACTTCCATGACTTTGCGGCTTTGGAACGAGAAATTAATTAATTTCGTCCAAATTCACGGCCATTTCTTGTTTAAAAAATATTTTGGAATCTCTCCTATAAGAGTGTAGGCTATGTCCCGTAGGAAACTGGGCACCCGAAATTTAATAAGTACTTCTTATTTTATATTTAAATAACTAAGCAAGTTATTAAAAAAATGCTCAATTTAAGTTGTAGAAAACTACTTTATGCATCATAGGGTATTATTAATTTTTGGTTTTGTATTTTTTGCATTATATTGTATTATACGCGAAATTTTGGCCGTCGATCATTTTTATAAAAAAAAAGTTACGGTACCAACAATTAAAAATACCCTATTATATGATGCATGAGTAGTCTTCTACAACTTAAATGAGCCAAATCTTTAAAATCTTGCTTTGTTAATTTTAAAAACAACGGAATTTGGGTACTTATTTCCTAAAGGACGTTCACTCTTAAACATAAGCAACAGATAATCTCTGCTGCTGGCACACAATACATACTTAATTATCCCCTGTTTTTCTAGGCAGTTAATTCACATTCATTGGGCTTTATTTAAAACAATGTATTCTTATTCACGGATACGTTATTCTTTCCCTCGATCTTATGCTGGGGCTGCAATAGGCCTATAATACACAATTATCTTCACGACCTGAAATCAAACTGTACAAACACATACTTTTACCAAACAAGCAAAACAATTCAAATAGGGAAAAATAATTGTTTAAAACAAATAATCACATTCATTCTTCGGCCAATAAATACACAATAGCCTGTAATATGTCCCCAAGATTCACATAGAAAAGTCCATATACTCTATTATAATTATGGTATCTTACTGATTAATTAGAAAACACATTGCTGTTTAAATAACAGAAATATTAAAAAATAATGAACTAGCATTAATCAGAGCTTCAGTCTTCTCGTATTAAGATAAATTTGATTATTGCCAAAAGAAAGAAGACCAAAACTCTATTCAATACAAGTATCATAGTTTTCTTCAATCACATATGACTTTACATGAAATTTGGAAGTTTCAAATGATATTTTTTTTTCAAAATCGATGATAAGAATGTAGGCTACGTCCTTTAGGAAGTCAACAGCCCGAAATTTAATGCTAATTATTATTTATTTAATGAACTAAGCAAATTATTAAATATTTGGCTCATTTATGTTGTAGGAGACTACTTCATGCATCATATAATAGAGCATTTTTAATTTTTGGTACCGTCGCTTTTTCATAAAAATTCTAATAATTTATAAACAATAAAATTTCACGTAAAATAGATACCATGAACCATAACCATATGATGCATGAAGTAGTCTTCTACAAATTAAATAAGCCAAAACCTTTAATAACTTGTTTTTTTCATTTAAAAAAAAAAATATATGTATTAAATTTCGAGCTGCCAATTTCCTACGGGACGTCTTAATGGAAAAGTTGTGTGATTTAGAGCAGGGGTTCCCAACCTGAGGTCCATGGATCACCGGTGGTCCACAAACATATACAAGGTGGTCCACGGGCCAAATTAAGAAATAAGAAAATAAACCACCCGACTTATTAGAAATTTGGAACAAAATACAGTAAGTCTTGGCACTGAACTATAAAATTCAACATTAACATATACCAGTCCTAAACATTTAATCAAATATTAGCAAGTAATTGTAGGCACGAAGGACTTGATCTTGATCCTAGAATTTAACGATTTTTCTGTCAGTCATGGCGGTCCACGGAAAATTATAAAAAAAAATAATAATCTAGTGGTCCACGGACAAAAAAAGTTGGGAACCCCTGATTTAGAGGTTCGTATTACGGTAAAGGCTGAGGCTTGTTTACACAACGTGGTATTGACCAAACAGGCTACTTGTGCAAGATCTCAGCATTGGCGTTATCCTTGAATATTTTAACTATTTTAACTTAGAGGTCTGTCTTAATATCGTATTAATGAGTCTAAGGCCCGATACACATGGAAGATTCACATGCCGGTGACTCACCGAGAATATATTATAAAAATATAATATATTGTAATTTTAAAAACTTTCACGACCGGAGTTACTTGATGAAGCAATAGAATCCGGGATGATCTTCAAGCGTACTTCCAAACGTTTCGTCAACATAACATGCGGTCGACATCTTCAGTGGCACTTCCAAGATTGTAGCTCGGAGGTCGAAGTTACTGCATAATTTGACGAAACGTTTGGATGTTCGCTTTCCGGTCGACCACGGCCTGGTTACATCATGACTCGCTGAGAAATTTGTCATTGTAGCAAATGGGTAGTTGGAAAACCAGAGTCAACTTCAGAAGTTTTCTGAGACTGGCATGAAGCCGACCGCACGAACCGTATTCCCTACCACACGCCTATGACACGCCATCTTCTGAAGTGAAAAATAACAAGATACAATTTAAGTGAGCTTGTTTAGCGCTATACAGGATTTACAAATATATTGTATCAGACCAAACCCAAAATCACACAACTTCACCATATTTACATCCGATTTTTTTTTTTAATTTTCCAATTTTTTCTGACATTTTCATTCGAAAAGGCTTTAATAATTTAAATATTTTTAACTTGTAAAGCCACCGCATTATTATTTTCTTGTGTGATTATGAAAATAAGGCTTTACTTTATTACTAGTACAATTAACAAATAACAATAAAACACAGGA
Organism: Psococerastis gibbosa; assembly: GCA_963971405.1. NCBI lineage: Eukaryota > Metazoa > Arthropoda > Insecta > Psocodea > Psocidae > Psococerastis > Psococerastis gibbosa. The sequence goes on along the minus strand of OZ020484.1, from coordinate 2,494,776 downwards.
CCAATCCCAATACGCCAACTACTATATAATAAATAAAATTATTGACAATAATTCGCTGAAGGAAATGAAGCACTAAAGTCTTGAATACGTTTACGTAGCAATCACTGGGAACCTTTGCATTACTGTAATATTTTGAACGATGCATACAACCCTTGCCACAATAGTTATGTGTAAAAGATGACTTTGCTCTAATAACAAATAATGAACGAACCTTTGCATTACTGTAATATTTTGAACGATTTTCGGACCACGCTGCGAAGGGCAAGCAACGCAGGCGGACTCTTGCAACTATATGTTATGTGTAAAAGATGACTTTGCTTTGTTTATACTATGTTGATTATGATAATATTTCAATGGTATTTCGATATCCGTTGCTTGAGCATACCACCCAAAATTTGTCAAAAACAGTTTAGTGTCGAAAATTTTACAGACACTTAAATTGCATGCTTTGGGGCAGGGTGAAAGCCTCGACATAAAAATAAATATTTTCCACCCAACCCCAAAGGGTAGCTTCACCGTCAGGGAAAAAAGACATAAATATGTGACATAAAAGTAAAACCGTAAATCGGGTCCACAAACCCCTTGTGGTGACCTTACCTTCACCGGTAGGGGAAAACGCAGCTGCTGGGCATGTTACTGACCACAACGTCCCCATTCAATGGTTAAGAGAGATAGAGAAAGGGAGAGAGAGAGAGCGAGCGGAGTCTCTACCAGTCCTCAGGACTAAACCCTCAAAAAGCTGCTGGCTTATGGCGAGTATCCCTACTGTTTTATTTTTTTTGTACAATTCCGATTTTAAAAGTAAATATAGATTGTAGAGCCGTCAACCGTTAAATTAGCAGAAATACTCCTCTACATTTCGATATATTTCAGTAACACCGACTTGCCACTTTTCTTGAACTCCTTCCTTGGGACTACCACACCTATGGTTTTTTTGAACAAATCAAATTCAATGATTGTAGCCAATCTGTGTATAAAAGAGGCACATACAGTATATCATGTATCAAAATGCTCGGGAAAATTTCTTATGTTTTCCCTGATATATTTGACAACGCAACGATTGACATGTGATACATACTTCGGTCATGTGTCAAGGAACGAAAAGTATCGCCTTCTGTATGTAATATAAGTATATATATAAGTATATAAGTATATATGTAAGATACAAGGACAGAGGGCTCCTGGCAGAAGAACAACATCCTGGTTGAAAAACCTGAGGCAGTGGTTTGGCTTCCCTTTTCAGAGCAGGAGTCTCCAAGGTTCAATTTGCCATTATGATCGCAAATCTTCGATAGAAGAGACATTTAATGTAGAAGACATGAGATATTTGATTTCCCCCCTCCAATTGTTTCTCAAAGGCAAGTTTGTTGCTATGGTAACATGACATACAATGTAAAGAACCGGTCCGAGTTTACTCGAACATGCTTTCCAATTTATCAAAATTAGTAGATAGAGAAAATGAGTAATTTTATGGCAAATATTTTTCCTATGGTTAAATTTCCGATATCTCGGGGGGGGGGGGGGGGGGGGGAGGGGGCGGTTGTCCACCTGACGTCACTGGAAGTGAGGTAAATTCTCGATAGGTCAAACAAACACATTAATTACCACACAGCAATAATGGCAGGGCATGCAATGCATTTGAGCGCGAATTTTCTATCATTTTTTTCAAAAAATAATTTTTTGGGCAAAACCAAATATTTTTTTTGGGAAAGCAACCTAACCGGTTTCGTTACTCAATTTAACACCTAAAACATGCTTGAAGGTAGAAATCATCGATAGAAAGGTTTCGCATTTTTTAGTCAGTTTTTCATTAAATTTTAGTTATTTTTATTTTTTTACCCCCAGAAGCAAACTATCAAGGGGCAAGCGACCCCCCGCATTTTGTCAACATTAATAACGACTACAATCTACGAGAATTTAAAAGAAATCGTTGGAGCCGTTTTTGAGAAATAATTTTTTTAGACGTTTTTTGGAGTTTTTTGAAAATAAAAACCCCCCAAATTGAGTTAGCCCAAAAAAAAAAAAAATGGTCCCGAGGTATGATTTTTGTGAACCTACATGCCAAATTTCACTCAAATCCACTGAGTAGTTTGCCCGGAAATCGACGAACAGACAGACAGACATTTTGTAAAAACCACTTTTTTGGGTTCCTGGGACCTCAAAACGTGTAAATCCGTTGAAATCTCGGAATCGAAAATTTCGACCATCACAAAGCTTTCCTTATACTACGTATAAATTGGAAAGCAACAACTACAACTTCTTTATCTTAGCAGAAAACCATAGAATAGATATTTACTATAGAATGCTAGTCGGTATAGGGCCGTCTGTGATTCCAACTAGGAAAATCACATGAGCCGAGTCACAAAATATTTGCGTCCCAATTTTAACCAATCAAATTAATTTATTAAGAAACAATTGTGAGTGTATTCGAACGTTCTATAGAACTTGGCCTACTATTGGCTGCCTGTTTTGAAGTCAACATTCATTTTCAAAACAAAAACAACGCAGCAGAAATGAGTGGGTTTCTGATAAACAAAAATGATAAAAATTATTTATTGATTCAATCTCTACAGAAATACCTACTTTACTAATAAAATAAGTTCTGTAGTTGGATTGAAAACTTCACACTATGCTACACATTATGTAAAGTGCAGTAGGCCTGCAATAATAGGCTACTTCTAAAAGGTGAGTAATTTATATATAACCCACAATAGCTTTAATTCTTCTTAAATTGTTGCATCGTTGCCACCTTGTAGCCAAATTAAGTCACTTAGCACACTCCCCAAACACACCTGAGTGCAACAAGTAACTGTACAACCTACGAGAAGCATTTTTATGCCTTTGCATGCACGCTTGTGAAGTAATAGTTTGTGACAGTGACTTCCCTCTGATGGGTCTACTGCAGCATGATTTAACTAAAACAAAATATATTGTCTTATTTTAATTGCTATGTAACGGTAGGCTAATATTATTGACATTTTTAGGGCAACAGATTTCGAGGAACAGGAGCAGCAGAGGAGGCGTCTCATCCCGCCAGAAATGTTGAAGCAATGAAATTCGAGTGGAAACTTTAAGTGAAAACAAGACAACCTACCAGTATACTGTATATTTATTATTACATTTGCGTTATTGCATTATGCTGTATTTTAGAAGCCTTTTCCATGGAACTCACCTTGAGTTTTCACTTGTCACCCATGGCTTACGGAGCCAAAAGTAAGAGAACATGGTAGGTGTCGCCGTATTGCGTTAGTGAGGAACTACCCGTCAGAATAAATAGGGGTAAATGCTTAGGTTGTGAAAATGTCCGATACATGGTCTACTGTGGTAGTGTGGTGTGGTATGCTTAAAGAACACGGCTTAAAAACGTTTTTTGCCACTTTCCTCATACAGGGGTTTGGTTTATAATGCCAAACCCCCAATGATCTGTATGAAAAGGCCCTAATGAATACTTGCCGTAATGTAAAGTACAGTACTCTTTCTAAACTCATCTTGGAACATAATTTGAAGTATTGAATGTGATACTTCCATAAATTAATACAATACTGCGTAGGATACCACGTGCATTTTTTTTTTTTAATATTCATCGACCACTGTACTGTAGATAGGTGTGCGAATGATACAAAAAAATAGTTGGTTTCATTCAATTTGGGTCATTATGGAATGATTAACATGAAATAACACATTAAATTGACATTGACTACTACATTTCAATTTTTAAATTTATGCGGGAAACATCCAAGCGCCACCAAGTGGCCAAAATGCGAAAGTGGGACGCAAATATTTTGTAACTTCGATCCTGTGATTTCATTGAAAAAAATCACAAAGCCCTGAAATACTGCATCCTATGTATAAGCATAGGGATGCCAGTCAGCTTATTTCGATTGGCAGGCTATGCAGAAAACTGACATTGCAACACCATTTCACCAGCTGAGCCGACGCCATATTTTTTTTAATTTCTTAGCTTTTGCTATTTTTTTAAGACATTATTTTAATTTTATTTAAAAAATCATTATAACTTTAAAATTTAGCTAATGTAATTTTAATATACCATAATTTCAAATAAAAATTGGCCTTCTTCATAGATCACAATAATTGCTTTGGTTAGGTTATTATAACTTGAAATGGACAATTTTCCAACAAAAATCCAAAATGGCCGGACACACTGATTGAGCGCAAGCATTTTAGCGTTTTATTCGAAAGATGTCCATAGATACTGTGTTACTAGGTTTATCTTTCCTGGTATAAAAAAAAGGAATGGGCTTAATACTGGAAAGCTACATAATTCGGGTTCTTCCAATAATACATCAGGGCCGCCCAGCGTCCAAAACTAAAATTATAGAAGAATCTGAACTATGTGAGCCGATAATCTATTCTTTTCTTTCAGGCAGTGAAGATAAGCCCAGTAAGTGCTATAAATTCGTTGTTGGATAGTAACAGTTGTATATAGGTAGACGGCAAGGCCGCAGCCAGGATTGTTTCGGGGGGGGGGGGGGGGGCGTCAAATTCGATTCAAATTAAAAATAATACATAGGTGGATAGAGGCATCATCCCTTTATAAAATTTCAGAAACAAATACTAAACAATGTGCCTATAGGACAATGAAGTTGGACCGCTTGCAAAGAGCTGAAAAAAGACCGTAATTCCACCAAAAGGTGAATGGGTCTTATGCGCTAGGATACCATTTAGTATTTATTCCTAAAATGCTGTAAATGATGCTTCTATCCCCCCATACAAGTAGTTTTATATAAATCAGAGCTTTATGAAAAAAAAATCAAAAAAATTAACACTTAAAAGGCAAGGTTCAACTTCAATGTCCCAGGGTATATAATAGTCGTTAAAATTAATTTACTTCAGTTGAAGAGGCAACTTCGTTATAACCGAAATCTATATATCCCACCAAGTCCAGACTTAACTTGATTCTCTAATTACTGAGACAAACTGTTTTGAGAGTCAGATTTTTCCAAAGTTTTTTTTGTAGGTTGGTACTTTCCAAAAATAAGAGTGGTGCCCACCAAGTGTCAGTATACGTTCCTGTTGGTAGAAGTTCTCGCAGGTAAGCTCACAAGCAGCAGGGGCGCCATTTGGATGGGAGCTAAGGCAACCCCCTAAGAAACCCAAATTCTAAAGAAAATAAAGCAGGAAACGAGGGTTTTCATGAAAATAATACTTCACCTCATCGTAAAACATAAGTTCACAAAAAATAATAATAGGAAATCCATTTTCCCAATTATCCAGCATATTTGTAAATTAATGTAACATCCAAACAGATTTTACAGCTGTTCTTGTTAACACCTTTTTTTGGTGTTCTGCGTGAAATTCGTTCACAGAAAATTTTGAAATTAAAGCTCATGGGGATGATGTTATGAGTCATTCACAGCGGCATTAGCAGTATAAGAGGTTCAAGTCAGATTGAAGATGAACCTCAACAGAGGACTCTCAAGTGGACCAAATGTTCACGTACATCGGAAAGCGACGGTATAAAATGAAACTTGAAAACTAAAAAATAACTTGATGCAAGCAGTTGGTAAGCTAGCGAACATTTACCCATAGGAACGTGTACCTAGACATTTCCAACGATGGTGGGTTCAGCTAGAGTTCTACATGGAGGGGTGGGACACTCGTTTCCGCCAAAGATTTCTGGGGACCTGCCACGTCATTTCAATGACTGGTCATGGAGGCGTGGCAGGTGACACCAGAAATTCAAGCGAACGCCCCAGCTCTCCTATATATAACTCAAGGTCCAGCCTTAAGGGTGGCTCCTACCAAGTTTAGATAAGTGGAATCCAAGGGTTATCACATGAGGCAGATGCTGCGCGATCGTTCCGATAATAGTTGTTTAAGCCCGGTACACACGGACGAGTTCACAGTACGGTTTACCAACGTTTTTTTCAATGTAGGGATAGGGCTTGGGTTTTCGGATTCCACTTACTGTAGGAAAACCAACACAAGGTGGGAGCCATCCTCATAAATAACCTTGCGACCCCACATATACAGGTTCTTATCATCTCTAGCGTGAGCTCCCTTGGTTATTTAGCACCAAGGTTAAAATTCAAAATATTTTGTAAAAAAAGAATGGCCGTGTATTTTAGACGAAATTCACTAATTTCTCATTTCACAGCCGCAGAGAAATGAAAGGGATCAGATGAAAAATTCATAAAAAATACATGGTACAAGCTTTTTTTTCTCCCTACAGATTTACTTGTATTCTATAAAATCTGTTTAATGCACTACACAGTTGAATTTGTAATATTGTATAAAATTGTATTATTTATTTGTAAGAGTGGGCAGAAATGCCCGAAATTCGCCCACATGGACAATAAAGACGATTTTATTTCTATCTATCAGATTTTGTTAAGTAATATAATTTCTTGCGAGAAAGTGTAAATTTCCGAATTTTTTTTTTTGGGGGGCAGTGGAACGAGAGAATAATTTCGTATAAAATTCATGACCATTTCTGTTTACATAAAATATTTTGAAATCTGTTACTTTAATCTAATTAAACAAAACGTTTTTGCTTTTTGCTAAATTTCATACCAATAAGCCCAAGATAGGTAGTAACCAGATTAGAGATATCAGAGATTTCCAAATATTTTGTAAGGAAAGAATTCCCCCTCCCTCCGTACTTTTGACGAAATTATTTAATTCCTCGTTGCAAGCCGCTAAGTCATGAAAATGGTCTTAAAATAATAAATAAATAAATAATGACTTTTTGTTATATTACTAAGCCAACCTAGTGGAGTTAGGGCTATAAAGCCCTCTCTTACACACAACTAGGAAAGCTCGGGACCACCTGCTTTACATGCCCTCCGAAGCATGACCAGAAAATGTAGCAAGTGTGGGACTACAACCAACAACCTTTCGGGTGAAAGTCGGATTCTGTACCACTACTCTTCATGTCTTGTAAGTAAGATAAAAAGCAGACTGTTTACCCCAAAAATTTGTGACTATTATTGTATATTGCATACACTCGGTTTATTGCACTTTATCTGGTCTTTATAGAATAATATTTCCGGTGCAAAAATGCAAAGTTACCACGAACGTTTGTATTTTTATATCTTCGCGGCTGTGGCTTTAGGAATCAGTTACTTCAGTCAAAAATACCCAGATCTCCTTTGCTAACAAACTATTTGGTCATTTGTCTTAGCATTTTTTTTCGTCATACTGAGCCTGCTGGTGGGATTGTAACAATTTCACTAAAATAGTTCAAAATACCAACAGATATGCAAAGGACTAATGGAGTCCCGTTCCAAGATGGCTGCCGTTGCTTAGGAACCTTTCTCCTCCTTCTGTTCCTTCTCCTGCTTTATTCTCTCCAGCTCCTTCAGGAACTGCGCCTTCGGCTTCATTACGCTCGACCGATCCCCGCGGCACTTCGGACAGAACCATTTACCTGGAACCAAAACAGAGGAAACGTTAGATCATGCATGAGTCTTGTACCAGCACCCGATGGCACTACAACTCAGATGGAGCCTCAATCTCTTCCATTTTTCACGATCTCTCCTCCGCCAGCCTCGGATCCCCAGTTGTGTTGTGTAAGGTCCGGCTTTAAAACTGTACTTTGCTGATGACAGAATGATCTCCCACCACCCTCTTAGAAATGTATTTGTGAGGAATAGGGGAGACACGCTATGAATTGAAATATGGGGGTGCCGTCCATTTAACGTCACTGGGGGGGGGGGAGGTAAATTCTAGATAGGTCAGACCAACACATTACCACACAGCAATAATGGCAGAGCACGCAATGCATTTGAGCGTGAATTTTCTATCATTTTTTAAAAAAAAACATTTTTTTTTCACAAAACCAAATAGTTTTTTGGGAAAGTAACCTGTTCCGTTTCGTTACTCAATTTAACATCTAAAACATACCTGCAAGTAGAGTTCATCGATAGAAAGGTTCCGCAGAAAAATAATTTTTTAGTCATTTAGTTATTTTTATTTTTTTACCCCCAGAAGCAAACTATCAAGGGGCAAGCGACCCCCTGCATTTTATCAATATTAATAACGACTACAATATATGTGAATTTAAGAGAAATCGTTGGAGCCGCTTTTTTTGAATAAACCCCCCCCCCCCCCCCAAATTGAATTGGCACAAAATAAAAAATAAATGGTCCCGAGGTTTTTTTTTTTTTTTTTTTTTTTTTTCTTTGAAAACATTCAGCCATGAACGAAGTTATATTCATTTATATGTCGAAATTGCAATCAGTAATAAATTCGTCTAGGATGCTAAATACAGAGACGTCACTCAGGAGCTGAATGTATGTAAAAGGAACTGTGGTCTGCATAGTTAATTTATTAAAAAGCACCGAGCGAGGTACATTGAAACTGGGACAGGTCATAAAAAGATGTTCAAAACTGCCCTCTATCAAACCGCAATAAGTACAAGCAGGGCTGTTGCCTCTCCTCAAAATTTTGTGAATATAACTAGGGCTAAGACCGTGGTCCGCCCTTAATCGGCAAAGAGATACCGCCATTCGCCTAGGTGCTTTTCCACTTTGTTTGAACCATGGCACTCGGGGAGGGGATGGGTTGAAAGTTTTGAAGAATTTTCCCGTCCCAGATATTCAATCAGTGTGCCCTTCTCCGCACCCACTTTAGCCAAGGCATCCACCTTGTCACTGTATCTTACCTTACCTTACCTTACCTTGATCCATACGAAATATAGCTCGATTCTTTGTTTTAGATGGTACACCAGGTGCAGTATTGAGGCAATAATGGGGTGGTTTGCTCTGTTTGATTATGATATGATTTTTATAAACCTACACATTTCATCATAATCGACCGAGTGGTTTGCCCGGAAATCGACGAACAGACAGACAGAGCGACAGACAGACATTTCGTAAAAACCACTTTTTGGGTCCCTGGGACCTCAAAACGTGTAATTCCGTTGAAATCTCGGAATCGAAAATTTGGACCGTCACAAAGCTTTCCTTATACTACGTATAAATTGGAAAGCAAAAAGCAACCTTGAACTAATACCTATTTATGCTTCGCTGTTAGTCCGGGTATCATTCGTCCCCGTAGCATAGACACTCAAGAACCGCCTCACAAAGATGCCAAGCAGACCCGCAACTATTTGCCCCTTCTGGGGCACCATGCTAACACTACACTATAGCTGGTGGCTGCTATCTCTCAGAGAAACATTACACTACCCTACCTACAACAGCATACCTTTAGGTTTAACTCCCAGCGACACACAGGAGAAATGGAACCATTCGTAAGGACAGAGTTCATTGTCGCACATGATCATCTCCCCGTACGATATTTGGTGGCAGAGGCAGTAGACGGGCTCGTCGGGGTCTATTAGCATCTCCTCATCGCGTTCCTCCCGCAGCGCAGCCTGCTGTCCCGCCTGCTGGTTCTGCTGTCCAGTCTGACGACTCTTTCGTTTCTTTTTCTTCCCCATCGACGCCGATCCGGTCTTCTTTTGCGTGGAACCTGTATTCGTGCTGACGGGCGTGACCTGCTGCGGTGCTTGCTGTACCTGTTGATTAAATTAAGGGCACACGGATCATTATTGTGAATAAGAATAATAGGCAAAAAAATTACAGCAGCTCATTATCTCAGGGAAACGTGATTTTACGGGTAACAATAAAATTGAGTTTTTTATATTATTGTTATAACAATAATAAATATATGTAACCAAGGGTACTGAAATGAAACATCTTTTTTAGTTCTTATTGGTTCGTTGCACGTCAATCCATCGATTTCTCCATTTATCTAACCTCTCTCTTGAGTTTCAAGCAGGTTCCGTAACTAATGTCATATCTTGAGGTCTTCTATGTACAGCTTCATTGGTGCCCTCAATAGTCTCTTCTATTATGGTGTTGAGGAGTCAATCGTGTCGGATCAGGTGCCTCATTCACTTGGTTTTTTTCATGGACATGGTATTTAGAGACCTTCCTTGATTTATAATTATGAGTACGTCTTCGTTAGCGTTCGGTTTATTCTATGTCCAGTACCGCAGAAGCATTACATCAGCAGCGAAACAAAATATTATTTTTAATTCTTAATTTTTATATGTTTACAGTTCGCTGTACTGTGCTGTACACTGAGGAACTAAAATAAATTTCTCATGAAGTCATTACAGTAGGTAAGACTTTTGAACCAAATATTGCAACGACAAAAAAACGAACCTGGTGGCTAGGCTCAGGAGTGGACACGATCTCGGCGGGCAGTGGCAGATCCGCTGTCGTGGCAGTATCCGTACGCGTTCTCCGGACACGCTTCGACTGTCTTTCTCCCGTGGACCCGCCGCCATTGTTATTGCCGCCACTTCCTGCCGAATTGCCCTCGCGCGGCGTGTCTTTCGCAGACTCACTCAATTCCACATCCTTACCAACATCAGCTGCAAAATAAGTCATGAAAACTTTCAATAAACCAACTAATTCTTTAAAAATAATTATGTTAGTCATTTTATAATGCTCGGTTATTTCCATCTCTAATTTTGAAGGGAATTGCGAAGTACACAGCCTCGTTGAGTATATGCATAATTTGTTTGAGAAAGCTTTTACTTTTAAAACCAAAAACATACCAGCAGCCTGACCGAGGCGATTATAATACCGGTATTTATTTAATCCCCTGTTATTAAAAATGTAAACAAGATAATTTTATAATGGAAAGTGCTATTTAAAATTTGTTTGTTTACTGTTATAATCCTAGGGTATTTATTTGACCCCGGTATTATAATCGCCTCGATCAGGCTGCTGAAGTAAGAAAGCATCGACAGGAAGGTTCCACTGCAAAATTATTTTTTAGTTATATTTCATGAAAATTGAGTTTTTATTTTATTTTTTATCCCCAGAACCAAACTATCAACGGGCAAGGGACCTGTTCCGTTTTGTTAACATTAATAACAACTACGACTTATGTGAATTTAAAGAAAATCGTTGGAGCCGTGTTTAAGAATTTTGTTTAGTGGTTTTTTTGGATCTTTTTGAGGGTGAAACCCGTCAGGGACATGACTTTTGTGAACCTATATGCCAAATATCATTATAAACCACCGAGCTGTTTCCCCACAAATCGACGAACAGACACACAGGCATTGTAGAAACCACTGTTTTGAGTTCCTGGGACCTCAAAACCTAATACTAACGTATAAATCGGAAATAATATAATAAATGCTTATTAATACATCCTTGGAAATATCATTATTATTATCGGAAATCGATTATGTATGGTAGGGTGTGTTATACACAAAATACTGAAAACATCGACTTGGACCAGGAAAGAGTAGTAAGACTAGTAAAAACTATTTCAGAACCCCAGCAAATGAGGATGTTCAACAAGATACCTCGATTCTACATTACAGAATTGAATTTCAGAAAAGGGGTGATGTGTTCACGGAGTCTGCTTAGCTTTAATCTTTGTTTCCCAGTTATAGTGCTGACCGGTTTTCTCATATACATGTATATGACGGTCCTGAAACAGTTCGTTCTACTGTTACTCAAAAATAACTGTGACTCTTCGAGTAATCTTATTATTCCGGTGACTCTTCTAATCACTTTTCTAAAAAATATCACTCAGATTGTATTTAAATTACCTAAGTTTCGGTAATCTAAGTCCAGCTGCCTGGTTTTATTTTCAATGATGTCTTGAACTTGCTGTAAAATCTGCAGCTTTTCATCTCCTAGTTCTTGTGCACAGATTAAGGCCTGCTGAACTTTGGACAAGTAATTTTTCTTTTTGGACGACGATGCAACTCCTAACAACTGCGCGTCTCGCTGCTGCTGCTCTACTTCTTTTAGAAAACCTGCAAAATAAATTAGATTTCGCATGATTATTAGACATAATATTGAAAAATAATAATAATAAAGTTTATAAATGAATAATTTATGTAGTAACAAATAATATAAAGATATGTGTATTTGCTATTATTAAAATACAACCGAGGCACAGCCCGTCGGCTGTCAAGAGGACTTCATACTTAATAAATAAATAAATAATAACATCTTCGTTTCACATAGAACAACCATAGACATGTCTACTACCAATGCACTATTTGCGACATTGCGGTTAGCAACATGACCAGCAGCCACATTTTTAGGCAAAATACGCCTTGCGCTTGGGTTTTCTTTTTCTCACTTCCAAAAAATATTTCGTTATCCCGTACCCACGTGGAGTTAATAAATATCAAAAAAAAAAACTGAATGGCGGTTATACGTTCTTGTTTCTCCATCGGCATAATCTTAACAAAGTACCTTATAGTTTTGTACAATTAAAATCAAATTAAATAAATTAAAAGGAAAAAAAACGCCAAGTATGCGTATGTCACTTGACACGGTAGCATTGCGCTTGAAGTATCAGCTGTGCCCTAGAAAACGACTGGGCGATGCAGCATTGCAACAACGCTTCTCCCTTATGAGGTAATGCCCTACAAAAGTCAAATATACTTGCTGTGAAAGGTTAGATCCAGCTCTCGCACTCTGCTAACATATCGCTGCAGTTCGTCAGGCAAATTCTCTACAAAATCCAAGTAATTTTCAATATACGTTGCCGAATAAAGGGCATCAATAGTCGCTTGGTTTAACATGGCCGTTTGTTCTCAGAATTACCACTGGGCACTTAAAACACTGGCTACATGTCAGAAGTCTCGTCGGCCAGAGAAGTTAAACAATTGTACTTGAAAATACTATAATTTCTATTTAATATTTGCAACAAACACAAATAAAAAGCCAAGATTGGCGTTAGGAGGGCAGAAATGTTTGTTTATCATCAACAGGGAAATTTGACGCACTTTTATTATGTTCCCAATGGCATCTTAAATAAATTTATTAACAATTATAATGGTAAAAAAAGGATATCATAATACAAAACTATATAAAAAATATCGTCAGTATTTTACATGTTGTAAAATTTATGCTTAAAAGTACTGATTTTATATCAAAATTACCCAAAGAATGTTGTCGCAAGAGCGTGAAACTCAGCTGACTCACCAGGCGCCGTTGCGCAAGCGTTGTTTGTTATCCGTGATTCGGTGAAGCTGTACTTTTTTTGAGTAAATTTTCAAAGAAAACTAATTAAAAATGACTTCTACATCAATCAGCGTGGGGTTGACTGGGCAAAGAAACACTAGCAAGTAAGTTTATTATTTAAAAATTCAATTTGGACTATTATTTATTGCTGCAAATAGTTGAAAGGTGTCATTCGACAAGGCCCCTCCGGGTTTGTAACGGTCACTGTCTCGCATCCTCTCTTTTGTTTTTCGCGCGATTTAATTAATTATTTTCTGTCAGTCGTGATTTGATACTTTAACTACTGATTTGAAGAATTTTCCCCATTCTTATGGTGGAAAATTCATTTGAGCCACCTCGCCTACTGTAGTTTCTCATAACCGGATTGTACCGGTTACAGTTGGGCTATCCTCAGTCAACTGTGAGTTGATGAAACCTAGACTTGGATCTGTAGGTTGGCCAGGTAGCTCAGCGGGTTTAATAGACATTCCATTGTGTCTATTTAATCTTGGGCACTAACTTTGCATGCAATCTTTTTATGCAATTTAAAAACCGTATGGCCTGGTTTTTCCGATTGTCCCTAACTAAATAACTAATACAGTAATACTACATAAGTCTTATTTCAGCCAGGCTAGTTAAGGACAATCGGACGAATCCTATTTAATAAGCAGATAAAATACTTGAAAATCATGTCGGCGGCTTATTATAATCAAATATCGTAGGTTAGTCAAAATTACTCAGCGACGATAGCATAAAGGGCAAGGTGACAACTAATTTTTTTTAGGGTAAAGGCTCAGTTTAGCTACCCTGGCTGCGTATATAGAGCCAGACTGTTTTGACATTCGGTTGGCCCCACGGGATAGGAAAGTGGTGCGGCTTTAGGAAGGGCATATATATGAAGGAGAAGCTAAAAGCAAGCATAAAAGTGATATAATTTCCACAAGCTTACCTTAATTATTGATTATTTTAAATTAATAGTGAAATAATAATGAAAGAGGCAACACAAGCGGATGAATAGTACACAGCACAATTGCAATATTTACATTGTTGTCTTTGCAATTTTTTGGGTCATTTATCAGTTAGCCATTTCGTCCGTGCTTGTCCAATCAAATCATCGGAACAAGACGTCATGACTGGATTTCTAAAATTTAAACTACAACAAAACAAAAAGTTTTTTTTGAAGTTTTAAATAAGTTTGGCAACCTCTTATTTTTTCTGCCCATGTAATGGTTTTTGGACTTGCTTCGAATCTTTAGCTGAATTTTGCTGAATCCTAGTATCTAATATATAGAAGATGATTCAACTATTAGTTGATAATAATAATTGTCTTATGGAAGATGATTCACCTAATAGTTGAATCACCTTCCGTAAGACAATTATTGTTATCGCTCAATAAGCAAAGGCTTGAGGCGTAATGATCTCATTACTGTACTTAAAAATTGTCAGTACATCACTGTGCCGATTATGGCGATTGGTATTAATTTACTCCTGGGGTTAAAACTGTAAACAAGATAATTTTACATTGGAAAGTGTTATTCAAAATTAGTTTGTTTATAGTTTTAACCCCAGGAGTAAGTTAATACCAATCGCCATAATCGGCCCACAGGAAAAAAGTGAAGTGATTGAACTATTCCGCTATTGAAGGGGTTTTTATGGATCTAGGCCTACTTGCAGCGGCCCAATGAACTTGGTTCTGTCAACCACCACACTGGGTTTCGGAATATTATTGGTATCGTTTCCAAGTGAATTTGTCAGGTTATGTGAAGAGCAAGCAATGAGCCAGAATGTCCCCGATATCAGATATCAATAATCGCAGAACAAATACTGTGTCCGATAATTGTTGAAACTTTTCCCCGAAATTAGGGCCACAATTATTATTTGTCCTTATTGAGAATGACGTCGGCAATTTGAGGTCGAGACGAACTCAATAATTTCTCCGTTGAACGGTCTATTGATTGTCCGTCTGTGCATATTTACGGGACTAGTATCACTCGAGGACTGTCAATAGAGACCCTTGACCAAACAATTCGTGGCTTACGGATAATGGCCGCTGGTCTGCTTAATTGTTTTCTAGAGAATTGCGCCTGCGCCGTTATCACGACTCCCACTGTTTTCCTTATTGCTCCCTTTCATTTCTCTTTAACCTTTTGCCACTACTATCCCCTGGCATTTTTTTGGATTAATAATTGGTGTTAATAAACTTGATAAACATTTTGCCAACGGCCTTACCATGTTGAATCCATTAGAGCAGAGCATATTTCAAACTGCGGCAAACTTGGTAGTGTGCACAGCGTTGGCAGGGGAACTTGGTGTGACATGATAAAGCGCTGAGACTAAACCAGTCAGTCTACGTGCATGTCGAGTCCTGGTCACCTCCGACTTAATCGTGTGACTTTACCATGTTCCCCAAGTGGTTCGGAATCCACTAAAATCTGTCAGTCAACTCCCCTTTCCCCGAGGTGAAAGAGTCTGCCCTTAGGGTGCCTCAAGTTAACAAACAGACTCACTCCCCCCGCCAGGCTGACAGGGTTGCTTAAAGCAGGCTTTAGAAACAACAACGACAGCCAATGACCATACCATCCTCGAATGCTCGAGAACATAGTCTGATGCAAACTGCAGTTAACTTGCTAGTGTGAACAGCGTTGGCAGGGGAACATAGTGGGGCATAATACTACCCATCATTTAAGTACTTGTCGAGTCCCGGTCACCTCCGAATTAAGTGGTCCATTATAATCAGGAGGTCCTCCCTGTCAGTCAACTCCCCTTCCCTCTGAGGTGACGGAGTCTGCCCCTAGGTTTCCTAAGTTAATAAACAGACTGTTACGTGTAGTGTAACTGCGTCTGTAAATTATTTGTAAGCCAATAGCTTTGAATATACTGTACTATAATGCTGTATACAATCTTCATGACTACTACTACCTACCTTTGTCCTAGAAAGCTGGTGGAAGGGTTGTCCTCAAGCTGAAACTAAGCTCGCAGGCCAAGAGCCCGGTATGTGCAGGCTACCAACCTTCTATGTCATCGGCGGACATAATTTTACTGAGTCATGAGGCCATGGCTCTCATTTTGGAAAACATTGGCTTAGTATGCACACCTTTTTGATCCATTGCTTAACTCTAAATTTTTAGATGCTTCACTGAATGATTGATACGCGATACGGCACGTGAGCAACAGTTATGCCTCTTTCGGTGCAATAGAAGCGGACATTGTTCGGACACTCGCCTTTCCGGTTCCATTGCCGCGGCGGCACGTGGCGCGGGTTTTGATTTTCAATTTGTCCGCGTCGACGATAAATTATCATTTCGACTGCCGATTTCTCCTAGAGGTATACAGAAATTTGAATTCAGGTGGAATGGCAGGTTTATAATGTTGTTTTTTTGCTTTCCAATTTATACGTAGTATAAGGAAAGCTTTGTGATGGTCGAAATTTTCGATTCCGAGATTTCAACGGATTTACACGTTTTGAGGTCCCAGGAACCCAAAAACGTGGTTTTTACGAAATGTCTGTCTGTCGCTCTGTCTGTTTGTTCATCGATTTCCGGGCAAACGACTCAGTCGATTTTGATGAAATTTGGCATGTAGGTTTACAAAAATCATACCTCGGGACCATGCGACGCGACGCGACGCTGCAAATATAAACACATATCGCCCTAGAAATATACAAGTTTTAATTTTGAATTATTAATAATTATAAATAATTGTATTTGCCTACATCTAAGGCAGAAAAAAATTAAAAAAAGAAACTCACCAAAAATACAGCCGAAGATCATTCAATTGTTTAATTAGGGGTAGACACAATTTGAATTTTCCTCGCTTAGCACTCTGGCGACGATTACCAACATCAAAAATTAAAAAATTCTGAAATTTACTGTTCATTTACTTTTAACAATTGAATTAATACCATCACGTGCCACGGTATTTTATTAACCCCGGTATTAAAATCGCCATGATCGGGCCGCTGACACATACAACTTTTTAAATCGGGTTGTGCCCAGGCGCCTTAGAGTTCTATAATATATATATATATATATATTTTTTTTAATTTCCGTGTCAAGAGTTTCCAATGACTGGCAGGTGACCCCAAGATTCAAAAAAATATTTGTGTAGTGGATTGTCCCATCTCTTATATGATAGTTAACTCTTGACACGCCAAGTACGTACCAATTTAACATCGTTCGGCCAATCAGCCGATGCTATCGATTGTTTTGGTTTGTTATACTCTTATTACATTCTATTCGATCGGCGACATAACAATAAACAATTATGTTATGTCATATTATTGATTGAATTATTGATCAGGCGTGAATGAGGCTGGTATTATTTAATAATATTATTAGATAGACTAGCAAAGCGTGATAGAGAGAAAGGGCTTTATATTAGTTTTCGTGTCATAAGAGGGCTCGATGTTTACATAATGGCAATTGATTTTTTGTGTAACTTATTGTTTTCTTACGTATTTCATGTACGTTTTAAAAGTTTATTGAAGAGATTATTGACTGAGGGCGCATAGGGTAGAAGAAAGGTTGCTCCATATTTTGGGATGCAGCGTGTCCCCCGCATGGGAAATAATTTGTTAAAGGGGAGATACAAGGGGTCATTTGGATATGTATTTATTTTCAGGGGGCGGGATTTCGGGTCTTTACAGTTAACCCATTTAAACACTGACTAATATTAAAAATTAAGTGTCCATTATAGTCTAAGATTCAACTGCAAAATAGTGCGCCCATGGAGTGGTTACTAAAAAAAAAAAAAAAAAAACAATCTTTACGAATATTTATGATTAGGAGAATATACTGTATGTATATATATCCACTAGCTTGTCTATCATGATATCAAGTACTTTAAATTAAATGATTGTTAATTGATTTTTGGAAAAAATTGCACTCACTTGTTTTTTTAAATAAAATATCGTCCACTTCACGGCAATATACTGACATACTGTATACAGAGACTTAAAAATCACGGTTGCCGTTGCGGATTAGGCCGCACATCATCGCAGCCAGGTTTAAACAGGGTTGCTGGCTGTTAAAGACGGTAAATAATTTGGTTGAGTGAGAGATGTTGTTGTTTCCAACGCCTGCTTTCAGCATTTCTGCTTTAAGCAACCCTGTCAGCCTGGAGGGGAGTGAGTCTGTTTGTTAACTTGAAGCACCCTAAGGGCAGACTCTTTCACTTCGGGAGATGGGGAGTTCTCTGACAGGCTGGACCTCCTGATTATAGTGGATTCCGAACCACTTGGGGAACATGGTAGTCGCACGATTAAATCGGAGGTGACCAGGACTTGACACGCACGTAGACTGACTGGTATAGTCTCAGCGCGTTATCATGTCCCACCATGTTCCCCTACCAACGCTGTGCACACTACCGAGTTTGCCGCAGTTTGAAACATCCTCTGCTCTCATGGATTCAACATGGTAAGGCCGTTGGCAGGTAGAGTGAGAGAGAGATAGCGCTTAACATGTTGGGACTATGGCTGCAGGCGGCAGATAGAGGCTTGCCGGCTACAACAGGGTGTCGTCTGGAGATTTTAAACTAGTTTAAATTCTTTTCTGACCAAACTGCCATCATCAGTGCGGTTTCTGCTGTACGTACATTTAACCTCAGTTATAAGTGGACTTTGGTAGTTTAATCTGAGTTCTTCTTAGCCGCTATAAAATTCCAAGCCTGTAAAATACCAAGCCACCCAACCTTAAGTTCATTCAGGTAGAACGACCCTTTTTTGGTTTTACATTACATCTCAGTAAGATCAATATTTCAATTTGAATTTTGATTTTCAACACATAAAAAAACTTATAGTAATGTCTGGTATGGCCAATTTGCTGTAAACACTGTTTATTGGACACCATTTGGAACCGTAAAATCGATCAGATAAGAGTGCCACAGATGTACACACATTTCATGGTAAAATGGTTTGCCTAAAAACTGCCGCCGAGAATTGCTATGTAATTGAGACCATAAGAAATTTGAGGAAGCCCGAGCGGGCAATGGTTATCGTGCTACCTTTCCTTTTTAATTACGGGCAAATCGTTTAATCGTGGGCCGAGCACGGCGAGTAATTGGGGCCCTTTCACACGTATATCTTATCCCCGGAGATCTGGCCATTTTCTGGGCGAATCGTGTGGTGAAAACAGCTTGGGCCCTCTTGTGTGGTCCGCCCTGTAGTTCCCTTCCTGTGTTCTAAAGATTCATAGGTATTCGGTATGGTAGCCTGACTTTGTATATGACTTAGGCCGGCGACTTACTATCCCTCTTTGCCGGATGCGACTGAGAGGGACGCGTTTTGCCGGGATGACACGACGCTGCCACCCTGTCCGGTGCGACCGATTAAAAATTGCTGATTTTAGTATTTTATACTCTTGATCCGATCAGTCTTGCTCAAGTTACAGTGTCGCATGTGTTGAAATGCTATCTTGCCTCACTCAACTGCATGTTTATTTATTTGTCCCGTGTCCGGTTACCCTTCCCTGCTGCAGCACTAACCGGTTGACCATCGACGGTACGGTGCCACCGGAACAGTGTGACCGCGCTCATTAGGCTCCATGCATTCATGCCATCCCTTCAAACAGGTCCCTTTTGGCGGGACGGTGATAAGGGATAATACTCGTATGTCGCCGGCCTTAGGACCGGACGCGCTGACTCTCGATAAAGGCTCCTGCGTTGTCTAGCGGAAGGATTATACCATTTATAGCGACTTGGGCGGCAAGGTGGTAGCGTGCTTGTACTTGTGCGAGTATCCACACACCTTGCGGTCGTCGGAGACATGTCGTAACTCGACACAAGTACCTATTAGGTGACTGAGTGAGGCGATTGAAGAGGTTAACGAATACATCCATTAAATTGTTTGTACGCGATTTAACCTGTTATGGAAAACAAAATTGTTCTGGAAGGGACTTACCTTCAATTATGTCAATACATACGAGGTAGTTCTGAATTAGCAGAAAGCGCCCTTTCAATCAGTAAAACTACCACCGCTATACCGCTACAGAAGGTAATTTTCAAATGAACGCTGTCGAATATATCCGTTAAATTAGCAGAAAATTGAATACTCCTCTACATTGCGATATCTGAGATGGGGCCGTCACTAATACCGATTGGCCACAGTTCTTGAACTTCTTCCTCGGGACTTCCACACCTATAGTTTTTTGTACAAATCTATAATGGTGGCCAATCTGTGTTAGAAAGAAGTACATATTTTTATGTATTGAAAAGCTCAGAAAAATGTCTTCTATTAGTCCTGATGTTGTTGACAACTCTACAATTGATATTAGATTTTTACCGTTACAAGGCTTTTTCCCCTCAGATTGTCTCGTAATAAGTGTCAGCAGCCTGATCATGGCGATTTTAATACCGGGGTTAATTAATATAATGTCATGCAGGGCTGGAACCAGGTCATATTTTTCCTAAAAAGTCATATTTTTCATTGGCAGTCATAAAATGTCATTATTTTCTTTACTTGGTCACAAAAGTCATATTTTCCCTTGTCGGAAATAATCAACTTATTATATCTTATTAGCTTAAAACCGTAAATTTCACGTTTTTTAAATTTAAAAGTAATTTGCGCCAACATAAACGTCGTGGTAGAAGCATTATACTTATTGTACCTATATTATATTAGAACTTCTTATATATTCTTATATATTATAGTATTCTGTGGGTAGAAGCATCGGGAGCTTGCAAGCATGCCTCCATATTATAAGGGCACAACATGCTGGCATTCACATGCACTTGCCCTTCTTTGATGGAGCTCCCACACTGGCTACATTTTCTGGTCATGTTTCGGAGGGCATGTAAAGCAGGTGGTCCGGGTCTTGCTAGTTGAGTGTAAGAGAGGGCTTTATAGCCTTAACTCCGCTAGGCTGGCTTACTAATAGAACAAAAAAAAGTCCTTATTTATTTGCACCTACACAAAGAAGCCAGCTACTGAAGAGCCGATCGTACATCCGCATCGTTTCGCTCTTGAAGACCAGCAACATGCGTGCTCAGATAATATTCATCTGCAAAAGCGCGAGGATTTTCACTCGTTTTAATGGCTTTTTCCAGTCGTCTGATCCGATGATTCATTTACTGTATTTGGAGTTAAATCGCTTGGCTAAAACTTTAATATTAAAGGTCTGCAAACCTGATGCTGTGGCTAAACTTGGAGTTAGCACGGATGTTCTGTCGAAAAATCACCTACTTCCGTCTACTCAAATTATTCTAGATGAAGAGATAGTTGAAGAAATCGGCCGTTTAACCGATTTTGATCGATCAGCTTTTCTCTTGAATTTTCAAAACCATTTCGTTTCCGCTTGCAAGCACTTACTAGAGAAAAGCTCAATCAATAATAAGTTCATAAAGGCCTGCCGCTGCTTGCATCCTGATGAGCGCAGGAAAGCTGTTAGCATTGGGTGGTTGGTGACAGTAGCTCGCTCACTGCCTCTTCAAATCGATGAAGATTTCTTACAAGACGAGTGGCGACTTCTACAGTTAGAAACAGACTCAAGTTTTTTTTATCAAGTTTGAAGAGAACGTTAAAAGTATACCCATTGATGACTCATTTTTTCCCCCCATCAAAACTGCTACTGGAAAGCTGTCCTATCCAACTGTCACAAAGGTTGTCAAGGCAGTGTTATCTCTCTGGCATGGTAACGCGAACGTAGAGGGAGGATTCTCTAACTCTGCTCGTTATTTACTGGAGGATAGGGCAAGTATGAGCGAGCGGACGCTCAATGCTGCTATGCAGGTAAAAAGTAGTTTAAAAAATATGGAAATCAAGCCCAGTTGGTGCCAGCCACCCAAAATCTAGTGAAATTGACGAGAAATGCCTGCAGTACATATAAAATGCACCTTGAAGATGAGAAGAAGAGAAAAGATGAAGAAGCCAAGAAAATTAAGGAAGCAGAAGAGCAAACATTGAATGAAAAAGAGGTACAAGCTAAAATGGCAGCTACTAGAACTGTGCTTCAAGACGAGGAATTGAAATTAAAAGAGATGAAAAACAACGAGACTGCCAAAAGGAAAATAGAAAATAAACTATTCGAAGAAGCCAACAAAAGACAGATTTACAAAAAAATGACCTGAGTGAAGTAGCCGTTGCTACTGCACTCCTAGATGGTGTCTCCAAAGTAAGAAAAGAAGTAGAGAAAGAAAAGAAAAACATTGATGCAACCGAAAAAACTGTAGAAAAAAAAAGTAGCCTAATTTTTCATTTTGTAATTATAGTAGCATGCTTTCTTTTGATATTGCCTCTTTTGATTTCGATATGTAGGCCTACCTACCTACTATTCTACTTCTTAAGACATCTTTTTTGTACTGCTTTAAGTCATAAATTAGTCATAAATTTCATTGCTGGTGGTCATAAAAGTCACATTTTCGTATGAGTATAATTGGTTCCAGCCCTGCATGCCACGTGATGGTTTTAATTAAATTGTTTAAAATAAATGAACAAAAAAAAAACCAATTATTTTTGTTGTTGGTAAGAGTGCTAAGCTCGGAAAATTCAAATTGTGTCTATTTAAACAATTGAATGATCTTCGGCTATATTTTTGGTGTGTTTCTTAATTTTTTCTGCCTTAGATTTAGACAAATTATTTATAATTCCTAATATATTAATTCAAAATGCAAACTTGTTTATTTCTAGGGCGATATGTGTTTATATTGGCTATTTATATTATAATAATAGTGTAATTCCCAAAATAAATTCAGTTACATAAATTTAGATAATACATTTTTCTTCTTTGGGTCCCTTGCCATTGTGCAGCCAATTTGCACGTGGAGGCAAGGTGCCGATAACAATATAAGAACTAAAAATTTAAAGTAGTAATACAGATCCATTTGGTATACAGATGGTATGAGGTATGTTGAGAGGCATGTTATTAGAAGTTCCAAAGTGCTGGGTCTTTTTGTAGTATTGCATGTTTCACCTTGTTTTGAAATATTTTGCGTGTAGGTGCGCCACGAAGTTCTAGAGAAAGTTTATTGTATTCAAGTGGCCCTATATATAAAAACGTTTTTTTGAAAAATTCCATTTTGGGCCTAGGTGGCACAAACGACTCTACACGTCGGGTTCTACTATCGTTTGCGGGTACAATAGGTCTGTTCCCGGAGGATTGGTAAAAAACACCCAGCACTTTACACACGTAAAGTGACCTAAGAGGTAAAACATT
This sequence comes from Psococerastis gibbosa, assembly GCA_963971405.1. Classification (NCBI taxonomy): domain Eukaryota; kingdom Metazoa; phylum Arthropoda; class Insecta; order Psocodea; family Psocidae; genus Psococerastis; species Psococerastis gibbosa. Next base: position 2,471,681 of record OZ020484.1, on the reverse strand, counting down.
AATTTCACGAAAAAGAGGAAAAGATGGCTCGGTACGACGCTTATTTAAAATTATGCGAATGAAGTGCTACGGCAGCGTCGCATCCATAGAAATACATTAATTGGAGCGGCGGTACCCATAATATGCCTTACGAGGCACCCGTTAACCATAAGCCAACTATCACAGATAAGTACCAACGCAAAAAATATCGAAGTCTTACACATTGCAGTATAGCAGAACGGATACCTGGACCCGGTCAAAAACTCTGTACTTAGCTTGTGCAGGCTACACTTATCACTTGGTTTCCCCGCCAAATTGCGTACTTCTCTTGTGCAGGCTACACTAGCAGCCATATTGATAACGGTCTCCAGCCCCGGGATGGTCGCATCAGTTCAGTTCTTCAGTATGTGCCAACATCACAATTTAAAAAATTCTGTTCATTTATTTTAAACAATTGAATTAATGCGATCACGTGACATGGTATTGTATTAACCCCGGTATTAATATTGCCCTGATCAGGCTGCTGGACATGTGGAGTAATAAAATAAAAAATAAAATAAAAATTACTAAATTGGAAAGCAATAAAGGCTTATAGACTGTGTCTTTTCCTTATCTCTTCAAATGGTAATACAGTGATGGTGTTGAAGCATGTACTGTATCTCCACGCTGTCTTATCTTTTTTTGAGATAACTAGGTGCACATGAGTGATTCCGTGGGATGTGAGTAAAAGTATGATGGTAGATTAATGCGGGCGAGACGCCGTGGAGCACGCAGTATGACCGTAGTGCCGCACGTCCCGGTCGTACTACGTGAGACTCTAAAAATCGTAAGGCCAAACTTAATGTCACTTTCTCCCGACATCATCATCTGCGTACGGTATTATCTCGTAGTCGAGTCACACATAAAAGCGTTATTATTCCCACAAAACTGTCTGAAATTTAACCTTTAACCCGCGCGTAAATCTTCCAATTTGTATTCCGATAATATAGTGTATTTGTTGTGCCACGAATAGTTTAAGATGTGTGAGAATTTTACCTAGGATCGTCTATACTCTGATACTTGTTTGGTGCCTGGAGGGTACATGACTGAAGCTACTGACAACCCAGGCTCTGGGTGTTAAGAAAACGCCATAGTGGTCGTGTAAGGCTCATTCGGAAGACGTTGAATGGTACAAAGGTGTCCAAGGAAGTAACCGACGCAGAGGGCTAGCCATTGATGGAATATGTTACGTTCTAGACAAACTTTTTCGTCAAAGAGACAAATATTGAACATTTCAACATTTAAAAAACAAATGGGAGCCAAATCTGTTTGTTCCGTAAACTTTTATTGCACCCAAGCCAAACAGCCACATGCGGCTCTGAAGCCGCACTTTGCCGACCACTGTCCTAGGCCTAACACGAGGGTACTCCTCTTGGCTTAGGCTCATGGCTGAGGGCAGCCAACAAACCTCAGTCTTTTGTCCGTTTTGTCAGTTTTGTCCGTCACGTATCTCCTTAGCCATAAGGTATAAAACACGTACCTTGGGTTCGTTGAGGCAGATCTGATTACACCCTGCAAGTTGGAGTAGCCTCCTAACAAATGCATAACGACGTTATTATGTCACCTGTCCCCACCCCCAAGTTACAAGTCGTTATGTTGCCCCTAAGTTAATACGTCCCTCTTTTAGTTACCAATGATCATTAGAAGTTATTTTTACCATCTTACAGACTTTGTCCCTTACTGAAGTCCACTCAGAATACGCTAATCCGTTGAAGGTAATTGGTGGTATTCGGAATGTGGCAGCATAGCTTAGGCAAGCTTGAATTTGAACTTAATTTGTATTGTTTTATATATTTAGTCAAAAAAACGGATTCTATTTAGTGCTGGTCACACATTTCACTTTCCGTGAGTCCACTGACACATGGTAGGAGCGGTCGATTTTCACGTAGCCGCCCAGGAAACTCTCACTGTAAGAGAAGCTCTCAGCATGCCCGTCGAGTAATTACTATTTATTACCGGAGAAACTGTACCGCATTGGCGTCAGCTTAGGATGTCGCCGCCCCTAACTCTGCCCCTTGATAATGGCGATGATTAATTAGGTACCTGACCCCCCGGGACATGAGTCACTATACGCCTGTGACACACATTGACTCTGACTCAGCGCTTATGGGCTCTGACATTGTCACCAAACCTGGCTATTTTGTGTCTGTCACCTTCACTTTGAATTTATGAGTTTACTGTCTGGAGCCACCTTATTATTAGGTACTGTATATCACTTTCACAGTGTGAGGGGCCAGAGAGCGCACCGGATGCCTAGCCCTGGCTGGGGAGGGGGGGGCTGTGAGCAAAGAAATTGGGGTGACTTCACACAGTAAATATAAACAAATCCACCAGGTCTACATAGTGATAGAAATAAAAAAAATGGCTTAAAAAATTATTTTTTTGATTAACCATTCTATCGATGCCTTTTAACTTCAGGGATGTTTTGGGTACTTAAAGCTTAATAGAGTAACAAAAAGGGAACTGGGGCTTTCCAAAGCAAGGTTTTGGTTTTGAAGAAAAAAATATTTTTTTGAAAATACTTATGGATAATCTGAGACCCAATGCATTGCATACCATACTATATTGTGTACATTTCGCGACTAATGGGAGAAATCAATCTTTTTGGCTACCCCTGGCTTCTAACGATACTTGGTATCAAGCAAGGCTTTAGTGGTGTATAGCGTAAATTTCTCCCTTTCACATTCAGGCTCGAATCTCCACAACTGTCCAGTTGTAAACTAGTCCAGTTTGCTGCCAACTGGGCCAACGCTAACCTCCAAGAAGCCTGCACTAAACAGGATAACATTAATCAGGCAGGCAGTCCCCCAAACTTGTCAACAAAAACACGATAATCTCTCCTGTAACCCATCAAACCGTCATTAAACAAAGACGAGCGATTAAATAGCTAAGTACCCAAATTGAGGGTGTACATACATGGAACAAAGATCCCCCCCGCTCGCTAACCATAAACAAAAACACACTTAGAGACATCTGTCCCAAACACAAGCTTTCTCCAATTATCTCTACTTTTTCGATTGTGTGAGAAAAAACCCGGACACTTGGTCCAGGGACAACTCCTATCCTTGGGACAATGACTAGCCTAATTATATAGTCACCTTGGCCGTGTTGTATGACTATAAAATAGTAAAAAAAATGAATCGGGACGAAAGGGATTTAGGCCTACTTTCTCTCCAGACAAAAGGAGCCTCCCCACGCGTGGGCGACCTCCTAAGGCGACTGACAGCTTCCCTATGCTCATCCGGCCTAATTTTAATATCTATCAATAAACCCTAGCGTGTGACTCGCCTTAAGCTCAACGTAGGGAGCTATTTTAAGTCTAGTGACATTTTTTTAAAAATTTACGTTTGAAATTATCTTAGTACAGGGAGTTTAGTTGCGAAATGGGTTCAGTAGATGTACCCCAGCCTTTTTTATCTTTTAAAAAAGGTTAATCGCATGCAATGAATTTAATGTATCTGATTGACCTCTTACTCACTTTACTTTTTCGTGTCCAAGCGAACGAATTGTGTGAAATTGTAAGCCTCTGTAGGTTAGTACCCGTGTTGAGTTATGACGCAAGGCGTGTAGCATCAGGACACAGTTCCTTAAAACCTGCGTATGGAGTCTTTTATTACACGGATGTGAAACCAGAACTACAGTAGATACGGAACTGAAGAGGCTTGAAGTGTTTGATGAGTGGTGTTAATAATAGATGCTACGGATCAGCTGGAAGAATGACGAATGAAATGGTGCTAGAAGCTATTGAAGAAGAGAGACAAGCTGCTACCTCATAGAAATAGTGGAAGAGCGAAATGGGTAGTGCATTTATTAAGGCACGAAAATCTTGTACACACCACCATTGAGGGCACAGTGGAAGGAATCAATAGAAGAGGACGGCCGAAGGAGGAAATCCATGGATGAACTGAAGGAGGACGCAGGGGCTCGAACGTACCAAGAGGGAAGAGCTGAAGAGGAAGGCGCAGGGCGAGAGAGCTGGGGGATGATATGCAGGGTATTGCTGCCAACCAATCGAGAAGATGTCAATGGCTCCTAACGGATTTTAGAGCCAGCTAAAGGAAATATAGCTTATATAGAAGCATTCAAATGGCATTCCAATACATATTTAAGCCCAATTTCGCGGCTATCCGCCTCGTTGGGCAATACAAAAGTAGCTCTGACCCGCTGAAGAAGTTTTGATTGGCGCCTTTCTCCGCAGGCACACGTCTCTGTGTTTACCATGTTAAATATAAACAGGCACGTGTCAAGATAAGAAAAAATTAGCAGTCGCTCATTAGTCATTACGACCTAAATGGAGCCTTGTTCGGCCGTTGCACAAGACATTTATATTCAACATAAACATAAACTGAAAGACGCAGTGTCCGATGTGAATGCAAAGGCTTTCGCGGCCGGAGTCGTATGAGGAACCAGTAAAATCCGGGCTAATGGGCCGTGGTTGATATGAAAGTGAACGTTTCGAAGGTTGTACCTCGGTGGCTCCTCAGACGAAGTGTCCGTTTGGAGGTATAAGCAACAGGTAGACCTCTGATGAAAGCCAGTTATTTCTTGCAAGCCCAGAAAAAGATCTAGCGTCACACAATGTGACAGGCGTTAGCATGACGTCTCAACCTAGGCCGGGACTTCGGATACAAGGCTACCTTCACCACGTGGAGAACGCGGGGCATGTTGCTGACCACAATTACAATATCCCGAATCCGCGGCGGTGCTTTGTTCGTCTTCTGTAGGCCCCTGTCTCGTCCTTTTTTGCTGCCTTTTTTCGGATTTGTCACCCGTTTATCTACTATGTTATAGCAAGGAATGAACTAAGTAAGGGTTGTTCTTGGGTTTATTTTTCCCGCCTTCCTTTCTCGGTTTCAGCCTTTATGTTAATGAGGGTTTATAGTCCCGAGAATAAACTTATCGTTCGCTTATATGCTTAATTATTTTTAATTTTAAACGACTCTGCGCTTTGTCCCGCTCAAGACAGCGTTGTTTCTTGCTGTGAAATTGGTTGATAAGTTGACTGTTTGACATAACGTTGTTCGTAAACTCATTTTTATTATTATTTTTTCGCCATTAGTATGCCCAAGACAGGAAGAATTTATTTGGATTAGCTGCGCTAACTTGAGACATCGGATTCGGTTTGTTTGTTTGAGAATCGTGGGAACGAAGTTGGTCACCGTCGGGTGACCTGTGGCCATAGATTGCAGATTACCGTCGCGTCTGTCCGTCCGTTAGATGAATGCCAGAAGCCGCCACTTTATCACACTTTCTTAAACACTTATCATTTTTTTAACGATACGCTTGGACAACGCCAGGCCCGGAATAGTCCAGTTGGTAGAGAACTCAATTATGGAACTGAAGGTCGAAGTTAGAAACTAAGAAAGTTGAAAAAGTTTCTTGTATGGGTCACCGATGGAAGGTGACGACCTTAGGAAGATGTTGGTAACAGCTTGCCAGATGTAAACGAGGAACTGTGATGCGCTGAAAGTGGTGGTTGAGACACTGCAGGCCATGGAACCGATGGAAGGCTGAGGTACGGGGGGACCTTAGGATGATGTTGGTGACAGCTTAGCAGAGGCAAATGAGGAACTGTGATGCGCTGAAAGTGGTGGTTGAGACACTGCAGGCCATGGAACCGATGGAAGGCTGAGGTACGGGGGGACCTTAGGATGATGTTGGTGACAGCTTGGCAGAGGCAAATGAGGAACTGTGATGCGCTGAAAGTGGTGGTTGAGACACTGCTGACCATGGAACCGATGGAAGGAAAAGGAATGGGGAGATATTGGTAAGATGTCGATGACAACTTAGTAGAGAAAGATGAGGGACTTGATGCCCGGACAGTGTTGGTAGATGCGGCAGGCCGGGGAACCGATGGGAGACTGAGGTAGAGGGCGACGGCGGTAGATGTCGCTTTATGCTTGGTACAGGATTAACCATCTACGGACTCTAACTCGCGAAGGTCAGTTCCCAACTCATCCTTCAAGCGTTTTCGAGGTCGTCTTCCTGTCATGCTTGCTTTGTACGCAGTGCATTATGCAATAGTAGGAAAAATATGGGAGATTTTGATTCCATTTATATTGCTTTACCAACGGGTGAATTGCAAAGGGAGGTTAGGGTGTCACCATCAATGATGGTTTGGAAAGGTCGTTGGCCTTCTCACAGAGACCGGTCTATCTCGTCGGCTGGTTCCTGGGGGATGCTGGGCTAGAACTATAATCAGCTGACACCTGGCAACATAAACCCTGGCTCTGACTAAAAGCCATTAAAAATATATGTATGACGGGGGCACCCTAAAGAGAAAGACCCGAAATTCACGTACAATGTATGGAAAATAAAGAAAACTTGTTTTTTTTTCTTTGTTGATCACAAGGAACATCTGGAATAGCCTCAGGTAGTAGCCTCAGTTGATAGATTTTCCGGACGAATAATTTATTTTAGAGAACAACTAGTTGGCAATTGGGATCCTTTCTAAAATATCATTTATCGTGTCCAGAAGCATTGGAATTAGGTTCAGTGGCGATAATGACTATGATTTTATGGGGGCCCTCTCTGCATGAATGGCATTATGGATAGCAATCTGCCGCCGTCGCGGACTATTTGAGTTTGACCGCCACTGCTTGCACCCGTGGACCGTGTCCGAATGATCCGCCTCTGAAAAAGTTCCGGTACGATAGGCGATAGGCTACTTTGATTACGGCCGGTATTGAGGCGATTGACATTTAGCCAGTCCAACTGATGCTGAAAAGTCTCCGTAATAAGGAATACTAGACGCCATTGCCATGTAAATAAATAAATATTGACTTTTTGTTTCATTACTAGGCCAACCTAGCGGAGTTATGGCTATAAAGCCCTCTCTTACACCTAATTAAGAAAGCCCGGAACCGCCTGTTTTTCATGCCCTCCGAAGCACGGCCAGAAAATTTAGCCAGTGTGGGACTCGTAGCAACAACCCTTCGAAGCATGAGGGTATGCTTTACCGAGAAATTTCAAGCGTTGATGGGACCCACTCTTTTAATATTATTGAAGGATTTTTTGTTGGCCTAGAACTGCTTATAGTTTGGTCCATTGAACCTAGCCCTGCCAACAACCCCGTCGATTTTCGGACGTTATTGGGATTGTTTCCGAATGAATGTCTAGCCATTGCCAAACTGGTTCACTCTTCGATGTCTACTAACACCCACTGCATGTGCCAAACTTAGACATGCTGACATTGTGACTGGTGTTAGCTTGATTTAACCAAGTATGTGAACGAGTGAGGGACCAGCGTAGGTGCATAGCATAAAGCCGAAATGCTGAAAGCAGGCATGGAAAACAAGTAAACCATTTAACGGATGTTTTTGATTGGCTGTACGATCGATGCAAAAACTGCATTGTGACTTGTGAGGGCACTTCGATAGGCTCTTAAAAATTAAATTTAATTAGAAATGAGGCTTCAATATTATCGTCACCCTAAAGTCAGAAGGGCGTAACCTACATTTATGGTGAAACAGAATTAGTTAACTTTTGCAGATACTGAAAAAATAATTTTTCACTAAACAATTTCACGCTGAAATTTTCGATTAGTTTCAACTGTTTGTTATGAGCAAAATTAGCTTTAAACGCAATTATGTCGAAATGTTGTTTTTGATGGCACGCTCTTCTGACTTTATAGGGTGACAAATTATCTAGAATGCACCTCTACATTTTGATTTTGCCCTCACTAAAATCTATTGGCTACCGTTTTGAGGGAGCAATTTTCCAGTTTCCTGACCTCTCAAACTTTTCCGCTTTGGGATAGGAAAATAAAATCCTCCTCCAGATGCATAATAATATAATAAATTTACAGCATTACCAAAGGCTTAACAACATATTACAAGAATTGGGGAGAAAGAGGGACCGCAAAGGATTAACCCGTGGGACTGGGGCCCCCTACTTATTTATAACAGTTAAGTATGTTAGAATGATGCATATAAAATGGCTGGAAAAATTCGTAAAAGAGAGAAAAACACAATAAACATGAGAATATCCAGTAAATCAATTGCCAACTAGGTTACGTAGCCCGCAGTGAAAAATGTGGTAAAACTAGCAAATCTATATTTGATGGGAAAATTAGCAGTAGAGGTAAATTTAGCCGGTAAATGGTTAATTGCAGCAGTTATGGCCGTGGCGTGTTTTGATTTCTTTTATGCAACTAATCTTATTCTTCTTTACTCTCACCACATGTCACATTACATCCCAATTGAAGATAATTTAGCTATCGTAAACCCATGTTAAATCTTTTATCGTGACGGGGAAAAGCGAGGTGTGCCAAATTCTAGGAATGACGGTTCTTAATTCTTTCTTTCTTTCTGACGGTTCTTTATTGGCTGGGATTTATTGCTATTTATGGATAGATTTTCTTCTTCTTCGTCAATGTTACAATAACTTGGTAGATTCTCGTAATGAGAGAGTAAATTAGAGAAAGGAAGAGTTGACCTATTTATTGAGGATTTCCTTTATTGCTTTCCTATACGTATTTATAAGTTAACACTTTTTCTTGTTTTTTTTTATGAACTTTTTATGAACCTACTCCAATGCCAATGACCCCGCGGATTTTGGACATTATTTTTATTTTTTCCGTATGAATGTTTGGCAAACTGGTATATGTTCTCCATGTCAACCTACACCGGCTACAAACGATAATGGACTAGCTGAGACAAGCTTACCATTGATGCAATGTAACAGGCGAAAGCATGAATTAACCAAGTACAAATAACAACAATAAAAAATAACCGTGTATTTTTCCTTAAAACAATTTTTAACCAAATACAAAATACAGTTGAAGTGCACCCTCATGCCAGCGGCGTGCGAGGGTAGCACTCACTACCTAACTATAGCCTACCTAATTCATTACTGTAATTTGTTGAGTTCGACCCTGGTCCATAGTCTTATAATTGTCCTGTATGTTGCTGTTCTTGTGTTACTGTTAGTGTTGTCTAAAGGGGGGTACTTGTATTTGTTCATGTGTATGTCCTTGGTGAGTGCGTTGTACAGATACAAGTCTATATATAGATTTTCTTCTTCTTTGTCAATGTTACAATAACTTAGTAGATTTTTGTAATGAGAGAGTAAATTAGAGAAATGAATGCTGGCCTGTTTATTGGGGGTTTCCTTTATTATTTTCTGATTTATAAGTTAATGATGGTCGAAATTTTCGATACCGAGATTTCAATGGATTTAAGCGTTTTGGGGTTCCAGGAAACAAAAAAGGTTTTTACAAAAGGTCGATTTGTGGGCAAACCAATCGAAGGATGAACAGCATCTGGCAATGGCTATCCGCTGGACCGTATCTTCTTCTGGCGTTTCAATCTATCGATTGGTTTGCAGTGAAAGTTTCACTCTTGTCTATTTTGTGCGGTCCTTTTTAGTACAAGGTAGGTGTCGCTTCCTAGGCCCTTCATGACATAATCTAGGTACTTCCTCCGTCGTCCTCTTGAATGCCATACCCTCAATGATGTTCTTGAGGACTCCTTCCTTCATGTTTCAGAATATGTCCCATCCATTTGTCTCTTATTGAAATGGCGGCATAATTAAAAGATCTCTTTTCGTTTATTCTAAGGAGCACGTCTTCGTTGGTTATAATATGGTCTCCATGATATTTTCAAGGTTCTTCTATATCACCACATCTCAAAGGCTCCTAGTTTTTTTGTTTTTGTTCTGTTCATAAATGCACCATGTTTCGCTTGCGGATAAGAGCACACTCCACACTAGAGTTTTGAGAAGTCTTTTTCTTATATCTAGAATGTCTACAGAGACTTCGTTAGAACGGCCCTTACTAAGGCAATATTGATTAAATAATAATGGTCTTGGTTTTTGCTGAGCGTTTCGCAAGATTGTCCGGTCATTGTTGATTGCATGATAATCGCCGGGATAACTACCGGTTTCGCAACCGCTCTATCGACGGAAACAATAATTTATTGGCAACGGATATTGTTTGTGTTTACAACGAATTGTGGGCTGTTAACAAAGGAGTGCAGAACGCGACAAGGCATGCCACAGAACCGTTGAAGGGATGGGGTATACGGCGATCACTGGGTGCTTGACAGGGGAATATGAAGGATTCTGATGTCTAGAGTAGTGAGAGGGTGTCGAAAAGCTCAAAACTCGCCATGAAAAGAAGAATGAAGTTGTAATAAATACTGATAAGAACACTCCTTGCGCTAGGATCGCCGATCCGACCTAGTATTTACGCAAATTCGTATATGCAATCCGCAATTTTGTTTTGTTCTGACCGGAATAATCCAGTTGATACACAGAATTGAACTCTTGAGGAGGAAAATCGGCTTAGAAGAAAAGCAATGTTTCGCCGGCAGATGAAAACGCGGCTGCGGGGCACAATACCCCTAATATCATATTGAACGGTGTACGCAAAGAGCTAGATCAATAACCTCATATGCTACTGAAAATGAAATCACTACAACTTTACTAGTACGCGAAATAGCGCTTGCTTCAAACCAATAATACCCCTAATAGAGCAGTGGCCAAGAGAGAGGGCCTAGACCCTCGTTTGGTTGTCGTGCCACTTTTTTTTTTTTAAAGTATACAATGGATGACTTTTGGTGTGTGACTTGCTAATTGTTGTGCATTTCGTTTCATAATAATTCATTCCTGTTTCTTTACTTTTCCAGGTAAGTTATTGACTCAATGAAATTACGCTACGTATAAGGACTAAATTTTCAGTTTATTGTAAGTACCAAGGCTGTAAGCCGTCTAAGCCATGGGGTGTATATATAGCCAGCGGCTGCTATACAGGCTTATTTTGCACCGGAGGTACGTTTGGACACTGTCGTATTTATTGGTTGCCCGAAACGGGGTCTTTTTGTAGCTCACCTTCGGTGTATAGTTTGCCAATGAATGCACAGACTTTCCTTGCTGACGTCTCTGTTAGCCGTCTTAGGGTGGCTCCCACGACCGAATGAAAACTCTCAGGAAAGTATACGGCTCAATGCATGGCGGTGCCAGTATTTCTTACAAAGAATTTTCAAATGGTCGTGGGAGACACTGGGGACCCTGTGTCAGAAGTATTAACGAAGTTTTCGCTTCCTTTGGGTTAGGGTAAAACTCTTATCTGGATTTGTCGGCCAGTTGGTCAGAATCGCTAGTAAATAATATCTAGGCTCTGCGACATCAGTTGATGGCCAAAAGCATACATGCTCGACGACATCAATCGATGCCCAACAGTCTACAGCCTCGACGACGGCAATTGATGTCGCAGAGTCTAGTTATCTCTTATTGCTCTAAGTCGCAAAACAAACAGCCTCAAGAAAGGAGTTTTTCTCTTTCCGTCACCAAATAAGGCAGAGCTGATACCATTTACTATCAAGCTAAAACTGATATCTTTACGGTAGCTCTCTGTGTCTATACCAGTTTTGCACAAGTCGTATAAACATATTTCTGGTAATAACAGTAATTTTCCGCGATTTGCACCTACTTGCTGCATGTTTTCGGCTACTCGTTTGACCTCTGCCCCCCATATTTGTGTTTGCGACCTTCCTATCCTAGGTGCACCGTGTGGGCAGAGGAGGTAGGCGCCGGCTGCCTTGCATAATACATCTCCCCCCCTAAAACTGGATCGGGAGCGCCTCCACAGCTGCTATAGCTTAGCCAGCACAACTTTGCGCTTTTCCCCGGCTTGAAGGGACCGTTCGAGTACTATATGCTGGGTGACATGTAGGGTAGTTAGGTGGCAGATAGGGGTCATCGACCAGCGTTAAGGATTGGAAGGATAGATGAGGCTGCCGTATGTCGGAGAGCTTATGCATTTGGTAAATGTAAAGGACAGTTAAAAGTCTGAAAATTTAAGTCTGTTTTACTTGTATGTGGACACGACCTAAGTCATAACCTGACTCTCGAGATAGGCCTGTAGGCACAGGTAAAGGCAACGTGTTGGGGGAACTCGTGTTTATCTCATTTTTACGAGGTAGACAGTCAGATACCCAGACCAGCAAATACTAAAAGAATTGTGCACCTTGGAGTACCTAACAAAACCTTTAACAAAATCGTACCAGTACGTAGCACCAAAATGATTTAACTTACTAGATGTTTGCCCTGGGTCTTTGTTAATGAATAAATTCTCAAAAATCATCCAGGAATGGCTGATGTTCATATTCCAATACACGCTTACTTACTTACCCTTCTTAAACTTTTGGCTATCGGAGGAAGTAGTAGCGTTAGTACTAACCTTATGCCCATAGACCTGATATAGTCGTTACAGGCGACCACCAGCTGCCGTCAAAGCTCCGGATGTTTGAAAACCATTGGCGACAACCTTTAACTGGTTACGCCCTGTGCCAGCACAAGTTATAGTGGGCTGGCACTAAAGTGTGGCCTTCTGAAAAAGGCAATATGTATCTGTGTGTGTGTGTAACCCGTCCTGCCTGGTCTCTTGTTGACTTCTTTTGTAGTGCGGACTCTGTCAACCCAACAGTTCGAAACGTTCTCGTGGGTACCTTTACCGTTCGTTCTTCTAACTGAAGGTGCGTTCGAAGATAAGGCTATAAAGTGCATGGTAGGTTAGACCTCATTTATGCATGCAGTTGTTTTAGAGCGACAAGAACATAAGCTTGCTGTTTGTTTAATTTATGTGGGGTAAGTGTATTTTTTTAATGGAATTCTTTCAGCCTCTTGAAAAGGCTTTGCCCTATTTAAACACGGGCGAAGCAGCAAGGTTCGATTATTGTCGCTGTAATAAATCGCTGTGCATAAATGAGCTCTTAGCTATGACATTATTGTGTCCCGACAGATAGAACCAGTTCTTATCGTTTATTGGTTACTTCAATTTGTTAATTTTCAGTTAGATTACCATGCACTTGATCGCACTTACTTCGAATACACCCTGGAAGTTTATAGAAGAGAGATATTACATTTTCTCTCTAAGCGATTATTTTGAATTTTGACGTGATATTTGTTTATCCTACTCTTGGTGATGGCGCCAGGGCAAATTGTGTGGTGTTCTTATGCCTAACTGCCACGACAGCCCTATAAGGGTCAAGGCTTGAGGACTGGTAGAGGATACACTTCTTGAGCAATGATAAATTTGAGATGTGGTTTGCAACATGTCCAACAGCCGCGTTTTCCCCCTACCGACCGAAGGTAAAGTACACATTAGGGTTCAATGGAAAAATTTTCCTATTTGTGTTACATTCGTTACATACTGCACTTCCTGCCCTTATCTGGCAGGCATAGATACTCAAGTTTTTTTTTTCATGACTAACTGCACCAGCCGATGTAGTAGGCTAAGTACAGGTAATTTTTGTAATTCTATATTATCACTGAAGTTTCCATTGAATTAACCCTACTCTGTAAGCCCATTTGGGCTCATTTCTAATTTCCTCTCTATCTATTTAGCCCATTTTCACGTCGAGCTTTATGCTCACCTGGTACTTTTTAATCAAAGAAGCGACACTATGTGTGTCATAGCTAGGAGACACGTCAAAATTCAAAATAACCACTTGGCGGGATAGGTTGTCTTATCTCTCTTTTATAGAACCCTAGTTGTGGTGTCTTTGCCGCTCTGCTTACCAAGTTGGCTCCTCCACTGGCCGCAAGGGGGTGCTGAAGCGTGAGATTCGCGTGTTAGATACGGCCCGGATAGTGTTTTTGTGTTATTATTTTTGTTATTTTGTGTATGAGGGTCCCGGTAATGAATGTACAGGTTGTCGCGTGTCCCAACTAACCCCTCTGTCCCCCCAAGTTTGTGCAGCGCGGAATGGACAATTCCAAATGGTTTCCGAAGCGGTAGGATTTTTTTACCCGTCGTCTGAGGGTGCATTAGTGAGAACTTGTTGCGTGTTATGGCGCTATTAGTTTTGTAATGCGCTGAGCATGCGACGAGGGTTTTTGTTGATATAATTGCATTAAATATAGTTCTTGTTAAATTTAACTGGGTAGCCAAGTGGGGAAGGTACGAGGTTCGGATAGGTAGCGTAGCTAAAATGCAACACACGTCTGCCAACGCCTCCGGCATAGCTTGTAGAAAGACAGCAGTGCTTTCTTGGTGAAGCTGTAGAATCCGGGATGATAGGACGTGGTCGATCTGAAAGCGTACTTCCAAACGTTTTGTCAGCTTATGCGGTCGACATCTTTAGTGGAACTGGGTAGACTTCTAAGATTGTATCTCGAAGGCTCAGCGGCAACTGTTTCCCCATCTCTCCTGTATAGAACTCAAGGTCAAGCTATCATAAATGAATACGTGGTAGGGGCTGTCCTTGGATTTGAGTAGGTTTGCCCCCCCCCCCCAGATTAGTTTTGCTACCTGGGGCCGAACCCGTTGAAACATAAGTAGGTACAAAGTCGGTTGTACTTTGCAGTGGTAATGCACCTCCAGACGATGGCTCCTTATTGCATTAACCAGTTAGTGGCTAACTGATGCATGATGGTGATTCACTTTTTATGTTTGATGAGGTAAAAGTCATTAATGAAATTAATAACTATGTCTTTGTAGGTGTAACGGTAGTGGTAATCTAACAATTAGAGCACACTATTATTTTTAGGCTGGTCTAGCTATTTTATCAAGCCATAACTTGTTACTTGGGGTTTGTAACTACGACTCCGATATAACGTAAATGACTGCTGAAGTTAAGGCCTGGTATACTCCACTAAAGCCTTGCTTGATACCAAATATCGTTAGAAGCCAGGGTTGGCCGAATATATTGCTTTCTCTCATTAGTCGCGAAATGTAAGAAGAATGCTCCGCTGCTTACGAAATTATGACAGTAGCGAGAATTAAAGTTTCATGTAACTCTTGCTAAGATGAACCCGCTAGCCTAATGTTGTTTGAAGGCCAGAGCGACAATATACGTTTACAAACTATAAACTACAGTAACACCAAGGCTGTAGTGAGTATACACACGGACGCTTCTCCCGGTCGCGATTTGCCGACGTCTTTTCCAATCTGGCCGTAGGGCTAGCAGAAGATGTTTTGTCGATTTCTCGACGATGTCGGAAGCTGGCGTGAAGCCGACAGCACGGGTTTCCTCTAGACACGCCAATTCAGAGACATCTTCTGGATCACCGACCATTCACCAAACCCTATCCCTACAATGGAAAAGGCGTCGACAAATCGATCTCAATAACAGTGTACAAGGAGGGAAGCTCCGGTGGCTCCTCGCTACAGAGCCACCGAGGTACAACCTTCGAAGTCTACGCAGCGCCACTGAAGATGTCGACCGCAGATGTTGACGAAACGTTTGGAAGTTCACTTTCAATTCGACGACGGCCCATCAGCCCGGATTCTACTGGTTCTTCATTTGACTCCGGCCGTGAAAGCCTTTGCAGTTACGGTGTACAAGGAGTTAGCGAAAACCATTCAGAAAGCAAAACCCTTTCTGGTCTGACGAGAGCTGGCTGATAGTTAAGAAATGTGAAACCTGAAAGGGTCGAATTCCTGCATTAATCCCTTCATTGGGGAAATAGGTCTAGAGGTGTATGCTGTAGTAACACTCAGTTGGATAATAGCCCACGGTGTAAGTGTAAACCCCAAAAAGAGGCAATAATCATTTTGTTTCCTTCTGCATGACTGGCGACCGAAGCCGAAAAACTGATATACTTATCTGTGTTCAATTATTATTTTTCTCTGACGAGCTCCAAATTACACATTATTATTTTTGATTGGATCGTTCGGATGTGGGGGGGGGGGGGGCTTTGTACTACATGAATACACCATTCTTTTTAACTTATAGAATAGAATAGAAAAAACCGGATATTTCTCAACAAAATGAACATGTGAACGTGAAATAACCTGTGCCCCCTCAAGCCGAAGCGTGGGAGGGTGGCACTTCATACCTAATATAAGTTTTAACTTATATAACTAATATTTAAAAATATTAATAAATATTGACATGGAAAAAAAAGCGGACTATTGTCCTTGTTACTGAAATCTATATCTATAGGTAGATGATAGAATCGGTTGCTATATGGTACTGTTCTTGGCTGTTAAGTTAGCGCTATTAAAGAGTTGGTAGTATGTAGATTAGCCGTATGCCAGTTTCTCACGGGTTCAGGTTGTATGACACTGTGCCTTGGGCCCCCAGGCTGCATGCCCAGGGTTATTTATATAGTTTTCAGTTTATGATGGAAGATAACGAGTAGTTCTGTGAATAAGGCTTTCTTTCCCGTGGATCATTGAAATATTTTATAGTGGACTTGTACGGGTTGAAGGGGTCTCTTGTTCTAATGAATAGTTTCCTATTGTACTGATTTTTCAATGATAAGAGAATTGTTGTTTAGGTAATAGACAATCTTTTGTATCCGCATAGGATTCTATCTTCTTTTTCCTTCGAAGGCCTCTTCTATCGAAGATTGGTGTTCATAATGGCAATCGTAGACACTGTACTTTTAGACTCCCCAAAAGGAAGTCATGGAAGTGACGAATGTACATAGTCATGATGAATTTAATAATGAATAATAATTTTTGGTGTCGTAGCTTTTCATAAAAATGATTGAGGGCTAAAATTTTACGTAAAATAGATACCGTGCGAAAAGTAGTCTTCTAGAACTTATCAATATTTTAATAACTTGCTTAGTTAATAAAATAAAAAATAAAATAAGAAGTATTAAATTTTGGGCTGGAAATTTTTTACGGAACTCACTCTTAACTTTTCTTTGCCACCAACCTATTACCAATCCATTTGTTCCCATGATAAATTTTCTGAGCGTCTCACACCCGTGGGTACCGGGTGTCTATAAGTCAATGAGAACTGATGAGTGGCTGATAGTTGTAAATTTATATTAGTCGCCTCCGTTGACTTTTTTGCTGAATGGTGTCCGTGTCTTTGATCGCCCACCGTACGCCTCTGCGCTCCACTACGTTGTCCATATTGTTTATCATGGTGTCTGCCCTGAGATGGCCTTGCCCCTCCCTTTTATAATCAGTTATATGAGTGTTTCCTTGCTCGTGTCATGACTACTTATTACAGTAAATTAATTATTAATATTATTATTTAATTTCTTTATTATTTCTATATATATTCAATTAATTGGGCTGCAAGAAAGCTAATGGCGGAAGCCTAATGCTATGACGTAATAAGAAATTAATTTTTTTGTGTCGAGGCATTGAGGGTGGTCTCACGATCGCTTGAAAAGGCTCGATGATGCATATGTTCACGTTCGAATGCATGGTGGTGTCAGGTGGATCGAGCCCATTTAGGGGGGGGGGCACCTGAGCACCCCTGTGTCCATCCTTGGTGCCGTGCAGTATTATTTGAGTTGTTAGGCTACCAGTGTACCTGTAATGGCCTGCCACACCCGTGTTTCTTTTTGTGATTAGTCGTACAATTAACTTTTTTATACCATGCCCTAGGGCTTTCTTCTTACAATCAATTATATTGGTTACCTTGCCTCTATTACTGTTTTATTTGCATGTTTTTGCTCCTTCTTTTCTGACAGGATAATTGTTCAAATTCTCCTGTCCTGGCAGTGCAAGTGGCAGGCAGTATACCTCCGGGCTTCGAACTATTATATTACCCATCACGTGGCAAATACATGCTATGCAGGCTATGTTTTTGTGAAAAAACCTTACTGTCTCACCGGAGTGTACCAATCTCTGTCTGATGTCAAAAATAAAAAATAACTGAAATTATTGATCGTAGGGCTGTTATTATTAAGAGACAATCGTTGGGGGAAAAGCCTTATAAGCGTGAAAATCAAATATCTCAGGAAATTTCAAACTTAAAAAACATCAGGACAACCAGAATAATTAATTTTTCTGAGCATTCTGATGACGTGTTCCTCTTTCTAACACAGATTGGTCGCAATTATTAAATTTGATTTGTACAAAAAACGATTGGTGTGGTAGTCCCGAGGATGGAGTTAAAGAACTGGCCAATTTGTGTTAGTGAAGGCTGTATGCCATGTATCGAAATGTTGAGGAGCATTTCTGCTAATTTACCGAATATTTTGTACGGCTCTACGGTCGATATTTCCTGTGAAAATCGACTTCGCACAAAAAAACGTGTAGTGGGTGTACACAGGTTGGCTCTAATTGTCAGTTGTTAGAAGAAATGTTCCTCAAAATTTGTGTAGACAGTAACCGTAGCTAAAATCAATTGGCCACTGTTCTCCTTCCCCGCCGTTCATAAACTGGCCAATCGGTGTTAGTGACCACATGCTCTATCGAAATGTATATGAGAACATCTTATATCTTATGCGTGTATAGAGATTGCTCAGTGATCTATATTGCCTGTGGAATTTGAACTTTAAAAATAAACATAGGGGGGGAGGAGGGCCCTATTAAAATATGTCGGTGGCGGGTTGGCAGTTGGCGGTCCATGTAGTGTAGTGGTAAGAACTCTGACTTTCATCCGAAAGAAGTCCCACACATGCTATATTTTCTGACCGGGGGGCATGTAAACCCAGCGGTCCTGGGGGTCTTTCTAGTTGAGTGTGAGAGTGCTCCAACTAGCTAGGCTGGTTCAGTATACAGTAGTAGAACAAAAATCATTATTTTTTACTTATGTATTTATCTAGCATAGTACTTAAAATTATTATTATATTAAAATAAGACGCAACTGATCCACAATAAAATACTAGTATATAATAAGTGACCGGTTTCGGTAAGATACAATCATCAGACTAAACAAACATTGTTTAGTCTGGCGATGGTATCTTATCAATTATTATATATTTTATTGTGGATCAGTTGCGTCTTATTTTTTTTTCAATAATTTGAAGAATAATGAAGTTCCACGAAGTCACTTTGGAGAATCTCACTATGATATCTTACAGAATGACAATCTGTCGAAAACGGTCGTGACGATATTTTTATGTGATATTTTACAAAGTTAACTCTCATTATAATGATATCTAGCATAGGATCGGAAGAAGGTGCAATGTACGAAGGGTATGTTGAGTGTAGGTAGTGTAAAATTGGGAGTCTTGTGCCTGTGTGTGCGGGTGATATGGTAATTTGTGTCGCTTTCACTGTTGTCCATGTTTAGTTAAAATTAGTAGAAATCATGAAAATGGTGGAACATTTGATTACTTTTTTCCGTAAAGTGAATGCTCAAGTCGTGTGATATTTTATTATTGCATGTCATGGCAGTCACATTTGTGTTGCAGAAGTTCATGTTAGTTTAGTGGCAGGAATTGCGACTTTCATTTGAAAGATTGTTGGTTCTAGTCCCACATTGGCAGCACTTTTTTGTGATGCTTTGGACAGCATGTATAGCAGGCGGACCCTGAGCTACGCTAATTTAGTGCATTAAAGGGTTATCTCAGCTTGGTTAGTTGAAGTTATCATACCATTCGCGGGGCTTGGGCAAACACAGGATATTTTGGCATTTGTATAGAGGTTGTTGTTGTTTTATTTATATATGAAATCGACTGAGGTTGAAGAGGCAACCTTCTCTTTAACCAAAATCAAAGAATCAGTCAGAAAAATCTGGACTTGGTGGGATTCAAACCCAAGATCTATGCCTTGTCCGGGCATCGTGTTGCCACTTACACTCAAATAATACGATTTCCCAGCAAGGCATAGGTCGTGGGTTTGAAGCCCGCCAAGTCTAGATTTTTTTTCTCTAATTTCAGTTGTTGATTTATAGAATTGAAGTGGATTACATGGGAGCCTAACTACTTAGCCGTGGGTATGGCTTGAGTAAACGTTGTGGTTCTTGTCGATATCTCTGCCTTGCTGAAACTTGGCCAAGTAAACATTCTGAACACTGGATCCTGCTACAATATGTTCGATGGTGTCAATGACATTGTTCATGACAGCGACTGCCACAAAGCTCTCAGAATGTGCAAAATACTTGCTGGTCTGTTGGGAAGTTCGAATGGCGGTTGAGTGACTACGCTACAAGGACTATAGCGACCGGTTTCGACCTAATTAAAAAAATTAACTAATTAATGAATACAGAAGCCGAGTTGCTGCTGACGGTTATGAAACGGAAACTAACATAATTTGGCCATGTGATGAGGAACGAAAAGTATCGCCTTCTGAATGAAATAATCCAAGGGAAGATAGAAGGACATCCTGGTTGAAAACCGAGAGGCAGTGGTTTGGCAAGGTCAAAATTGCAACGATTTTCGCCAATTATCGATAGAAGAGGCATTAAAAGAATAAAAAATCGCTTGGATAAAGGCAGTAACCAGTCTGATCCTCCTATTGAATGAAGATGGCGGCTAGTTGGTTTTTTTTGTTTTTTTTTTTTTCAGAGAGGTCATTGCTATTTATTATTTAACACACGCTTTAATTATGTAAGCTGAAGACACGGTTAAGTCCTAATAGGATTCCCTATAGATTGAAATTGTAATGCTCCTTAATATGGCTTCAGTGAAGTCTTGCAAGGCGCTCAAGTCTCCGCTTACTGCGTTTTTGATACTTTGGGTTCATACAAAATTCCCTTTCGTATTGCATGCGAACTTAGACCCAAGTACTCGTATTATGTTTCGCAAAAGGGGCTTACCTTTTGCATGCGAAGCTGAAGTACAATCATCATTATGGCAATTGGCCGCTGCAACAACGGCTACATCAGTCCCTTTTCAATAAATGTAAATCTGTGGTTCCCAACCGGTGGTAGCAAATGTATTTTAATTGTTTTTTATTTTGTTAAACGCGTGAAGATGAGATAAGATAGGGCTACATGGTTCAATCATATTTTTAATTAAGTTAATTTAAGGGACGGGAAGGGAGTTTATTCCCGTCCCACATGCATCCCTAGGATATGTTTCTTTTAAGCCGGTATGAGTGTAAACCAGTCTACGCGTGGGTGTTAGATACTCCCAAGAGCTGCCCATGAACAGTAAGGGGTGGAAGGTGTAGTACAGTTCAGATAAAAACTAAGGCAACAAATCAATACGGATATTTTCTATTTTATTCTAATTTGGAACCACTATGGCAGAGAAAATTGTTTGCGTGGGAAAGAAAGAAAATTGTCTGCGTGGGAAAGAAAGAAAATTGTCTTTATTTCCCATGTGGGTGAATTTTGGGCCTTTCGGCCCATTCTGAAGCGGTCAGTCTATTTCAAACACGACATGTAACCCAAATTTTCAGGTATAATCAAGGTGCCGTGGGGTCGGGTCATCTGAAGAACATCTCTTAACCTGTTTATTGATTGATTTCTTGGGAATTGATTTCACTGTTAATTACGACCTAAACTGCTCCGATTGCTGTGCCATCGCGTCGTTTCATGTCAGAGGCCAAGGAAGTAGCCTACAGGTCCGTTACACACACCTCATTTGCATGCAATTGTCTGGTGCGAGGTGTCCGTCTCACGGCCGGAACCTCACGCTATTCTATATCCGAAAATAGACCTGCGGTAGTCGCGCCCCCCTATTATTATTTTTTTGAAGGGCTTTATATAGACGTAGGCCCATTGAACCATGTCCCATGGTAATGACCCCAGTGATTTCTTTTTGACGTCATTTTACGCATAAATGGATAAAACTATCATTGCGCGGCGACTCAATGATGATGTAGAGTTGAGGACGGTTAAAGGGTCTCTCTCGCTCTACATATATATACGAGGGTGGATTGAAAAGTCCGTAGAAACTCTAAACTGGTACAATGTATTAACAATGCTTACTACTACTTTTCAACATAGTCCCCTTGTCGCTCAATGCAGGTGGTCCATCTTCCCTCAAGTTTTTTTATTCCACCCAGAAAATAATCTTCCGTGAGCCCTGCAAAATATTCGGTTGTTTCGCGCATTACTTCCTCATTTGAGCCAAATCTTTTCCCTCCAAGCCATTTCTTCATATTGGGAAACAGAAAATAATCGGACGGTGCCAGGTCAGGGGAATAAGGAGGGTGGCGCAATAGTTCGAACTTTAATTCCTGAATTTTAGAGGTCACCAACACTGCGGTATGAGCCGGCGCATTGTCATGATGAAAAAGAATTTTCTTTTTTGCTAAATGGGGGCGCACAGTTTGAATTTCTGCTTTAAGGCGGTCAAGAAGGGATGCGTAGTAGGTGCCGGTAATCGTTTTTCCTTTTTCTAAATAATCTACGAAAATGACACCTCTTGCGTCCCAAAAAATGGTGGCCATGACCTTGCCTGCTGACTGGACGGTCTTTGCCTTCTTCGGGGCACGTTCTCCACTGGCTACCCACTGCTTAGACTGCTGCTTCGTTTCTGGGGTGTAAAAATGAACCCAAGTTTCATCTACCGTTATAAAACGACGAAGAAATTCTTTGGGGGCTCGTTGAAACAGCTTTAAATTCTCTGCACAAAGCTCGGCGCGACGGTGTTTTTGTTCAGCTGTCAGCAGTCGCGGCACCCATCTTGCTGACAATTTTCTCATTTTAAGGTGATTATGTAATATATTGTGAACCCTTTCGCTCGAGATCCCCACAATGTCAGCTACCTCTCGCAGTTTCATTCGACGCTCTCCTAGCACTAAATCACTGATTTTTTTTACAGTTTCTGCCGTAGTGACGTCAGAAGGCCGCCCAGAGCGTTCGGCGTCTTCTGTGCCCATATGCCCAGTACGAAAATTTGAGAACCACTTATAAACAGTTTTAATTGACGGAGCAGACTCCCCATAATGTTTATCAAGGCTTTTTTTCGTTTCTTGCACATTCTTCTTCTTTAAAAAATAATGCTTAATAACGACTCGAAATTCTTTTTCATCCATTGCTCACAATTACCTGCAACTCCCCGAACTTAAAAAATCACTGTGATGTCAATTATGATCGAATAACGCTCAAACTTTGACTGAGTTCCGATCAGACAGTTCGCTAAATGAGGTGATATTTGGCCTTGACGAGTGGCGCCATCCCTCGGATTTTCTACGGACTTTTCAATCCGCCCTCGTATGTATATATCTGCTCTATGACCAGCCAAAACGACGTGCAGGCATTTTTGGTGGGAGGAAATGTTCCATGCGTCCTATATAGAACTCTATATAGGTGACCCGGTCAATAGATTATTCACAAATCCATATTTAACATTTTACGGTACTTTAACTGCAATGAATAAATGATAGCCTAATTGTTGGAGGCCATTGTGACACTATGTGAATTTAGATGTTCGCTGTGCCCCCGCGAGGCGGTACATTGATCGGGCACTGTTGAGACGTATCATTACCAGCTGAGACTCTCTCACGTCCAAATACTAAATCACATAAATTGGTCAGGGATGAGTGAAGCGTTTAAAAGTCAGGGATTTACCGTTACGCGGGGTATTTATGGACGAATGTGTCTTTTACTTTGGTGAAATGCGGCCATAAGGCTGAGTCGCACGAAAACGTGTGAATTTTTTAATCTCCTTCGTATAGGAATCGAAAATGGCAAGCATAGAGAAATTACGTCGAATCTAATTTTTTGATTGCATGGCCGCTCGCATTTTTCTATGCAACAACCTAAGAGAGGTCCATTGAGAGAGCGATTGATTACTCGATGTCAGGCTTACTTTGCTGCGAGAGAGCATTTTAGCAAGACCAAGTCTCGGGTAACCAATAACAGAGAATAACAGATAACATAGAATGCGATAAATTGCTTAATAGTTGCCTATGACACGGCTTTCTGAAAGGTTTTAGCCAACCCTAGATTGTACCTTGTTATTGTGACCGTCGGCAAATTTGCGGACGTCTTTTCCATTGTAGGGATAAGGCTTGGTAAATAGTCGGTGCAACACTACAGAGTCTAATTCAGAAGGTTTCTATGATCTGGCGTGTCTAGGGCAAACCCGAAATCTGAAATAGTCGAGAAATCTCCTGCTATGGTTACAATGGAAAAACCGTCGGCAAATTGAGACAGCAGGAATTGTCCAAGTGTATCGGGCCTAACTGGAGATTTCGATCTCTATCACTGTTCTGAACCTAGTAATCCAAAGACAGACCGTTATTTGGTCCCAAAGCATGGGCGCTAGACTTATACCTTAAAAAATGTTCGTAAGCAAGTCCCGGCTTGTCCATTATCGCTGTATGTTGAGTGTTGGCATTTTAGACATGGACCATTCTGACAGCGGCCAAAACTAGCATGGGATCATTACTAATAGTGTCTGAAAAATCAATGTTGCCATAAAGGAAGGTTCAGCGGGAATATTTTCTCTCTTAAATTAGTCAAGATACAATGTTATTTCTTCAATTCAGATTCGTGTAATACCGGCTAACGCGTTATCGACTTGAGAGTGTGACATTGCGTTGAATGGAGAGCAGGTGAATGGTCGAGTTTACCAACCAAAAAATTAAAAATCCATTTTAGCGGCAAGAGAAAGCTGTGCATTAGGCATTATGCATTTTGATACAGTAGCCAACTGCTGGGGTGTGGAGAAACTTGATAAAATACCGAAACAGCAATGAGTGTCCGGAATTAGCCCGGAATTGTGCAAATGTCATGGACTCCAGCCAGTTGTTGTCCATTTGTCAAAAAAAAGTGAAGCGTATCCGTTAATGACCCGTCGTGAAGTCTGTCCCCGTTATACTATAAATTCTATTTCCGGTCATGATTCTAATAGCCCTGGTCTAATCGGGGAGGATAGTTTGGAAACAAATCCGACGACTGGAGAGGAACTTTATTTTTATTTTTTATTTTCCTATTAAAAACGCTAATAATCGCATGTTGAGTGTTTAATGTTTCAATAGGCTGTATTTGTTAATTTAAATAATATTACAGAGTTCAATTTATAATTATAGTAATTCATTATTGTATTCTATGTATTCTTCTTCACGAGATACAAATATTAGTTTGTTATAAGTATAGCATGTTCTACCAAAAGTACAAGTTTATAAAAAGTAAACAATAATATTCAATATTCTAAATCCACAGAGCGACCATAGACAATAATAATTAAATCTTCTGTTGTCACTTGTTTGTTTACAATACACAGATTGCTTTAAGTTGAAAACATTATTATTATTATCAACATCGCATGCAAATAATTTAATGAATAAATCCGATTGACCTCTTCAGTCGCATCTGTCGGTTAGTACTCGTATTGAGTTACGACACGTCTCCGATCGCTTGGCATGTAGAGGCTCACTCAAGAACAAGCACGCGACTACCTGGCCATTGAACTCGAAGTTTTGTATAGAAATCAAATTCCACAGGCAGCATCAATCGTAGAGCTGTCATTGTGGAATTATCAAAAAGCATTTCCGACATCCTTTAAATAGAATAGGGTTTCTTTGAGAAAAAACACTCCCAGAAGTCCGACAATTCAATAGGACTAGGAGGATCAGACTAGAGTTCTATAATCTATATTGGAGAGATGGGACATTCGAGAGTGCCAAAAGTATTATTTGAACCTGCTGCCACGTCTTTTCAATGTGTGGTCATAGGAGACGTGGTATCAGATGGCCCCAGGATGCAAAAACTATTTTTGGCGTGGCCGAATGTCTCACCTCTCCTATATAAAGCTCTAACCACATCATAAACACCAAAAATATTAGTTATAATGATAGGTAATTACCATACGGCTCCCGCACATTCCTGCTATGCGATGGCGTCTTTCTCTTTCTCTGTTATTATATACGTGCTGCCATAGTTTTGTGTTTTCGTTCTGGGTTATTAGTTACTGTACCTGTACCTGTATATGATTTATGCACGTGTCTCATATTGTTTCGCCTTTCCATTTTCTGCCATTGGTTTCCTTTCCTGGGGTTATAGATTGTTGTGGTGAAATCAGCAGTGGAGAACTTGGTCCTATTGTTGGAAATCGAGATCAAACTGAAATACGAGTATATAGCGGAGTTTGGAGTGAGGGGAGATAAGAGGAATCTATGGACTCTTGTACGAAAACAGAGATTGGTGTAGGCAAAAGAATCTACTCAGAAATACACGTAATACTCAATGAAGAATACATGCAGTGTAGTTCGTTTTGTAAAGGCGCTGCTTCTAAGGCGCCCATTCCACCGACCGGCTAGGGCTATTTACAAAAACGGTGACGTGATAGCAGACATTCAAGACTTAGGCGGCGTTTCCACCGACCTCGCATTGCAGAATGCAAATGACATTGACGGAAATTAGAATTTTTCTTTTTATAGAAATCTATTAAAATGTTTGTACTTAACATATCCCATGACGCCATTTTTTAATTTTAGTTTGTTTGTTTGTGATTTTACTGTATGATCATTGATCAATTTTAACTATGGCATAGAGGAAAATAAACATTTCCATCAATTCTGCAATGCGAGGTCGGTGGAAACGCCGCCTAAGTCTTGAATGTCTGCTACCACGTCACCGTTTTTGTAAATAGCCCTAGCCGGTCGGTGGAATGGCGCCTTATATGGAGGTAAGAATGTCAGAGGACCGCAGGCGCCTTAATAAATCAGTTTTGCCAGATATGTTTAACAAATTGCCATTTAAATTAAAAAAAAAAAAAATTGAATAAAGAAGGGAAAATAAAAAATAAAATTGCTTTATTTCGAACATAGATTGGATAGGGATCCCATTTATTTGCTGGTGTGGGTACTCTGAATGGCTTATTTAATTAATAAAATTAGATTTTACAGCCCCACTGCTCCAAGATAACTCCTGCTCCACTCGATAAGCGACAGCTAAAGGTGCCCATTCCACATACGTACAACGTCAACGAAAAATTGAAAAATGACGTCAAAATGACGTAAATTGACGTGGTAGCAGAATTTTTAGTATGTCTTTAATGTCTGCTAAAACGTCATTTTTCAATTTTTCGTTGACGTTGTACGTATATGGAATACCCCCCTAAGTAGGAAAAGTGTGATGTAGCCTATTATTTTACTGTTTGGTAAAATATTGTTTGATCGAAGATATGGTCTGTAAGACGGCACCCACTAATATTGGTTCATCCTTCCAACCATTTCTTTCTACCTTGCTTTTGCCATTAATTTGAGTAATTTGACCACAACCCGCATTAGTCCAAGTTGATCCGTTTCCACTTGTGAAACTGGCTTGAAATGAAATTAGTTTATTGGGGAGCCACCCACGGCTGAGGCCTGGGCTGGGCCTAACGTCAAACAGGTCCGCCAATTAAAGCAGATCCGTAACTCACCTATCATTCCATTCCAATTCATTTACACGAAATTAATGCAAGTCAACCGGTTTCCTGATGTTTTCATGGGCCACTGGTCTCACGTGTTTATTCCGCTAGCTGCCTGCAACCCTGCGTCTATTATGGGCACTGGTGTGGTGGTTTGGGCTGGGGTAGTTTCTTCTGGAAAGTATTACGTTCGAAACCACTCTAGGATAATATTGAGTGAGTGTCTTCGAATTGACTTCGTTGAACTTGAACATGCTTCGAAACCCTGCGTCTATCACGGGCGCTGGGGTGGAGTCTTCCGGAAAGCATTACGTTCGAAACCACTCTAGGATAATATTTAGTGAGTGTCTCCGAATTGACTTCGTTGAACTTGAACATGCTTCGAAACCCTGCGTCTATCACGGGCGCTGGTCTGGTGGTTAGGGCTGGGGTAGTTTCTTCCGGAAAGTATGACATTCAAACCACTCTAGAATCGAAGTTCTCCATAGTGAAGTGAAATTAAATGAAAAACGTCTTTATATTAGGCGAGCTTTAGCCCCCAAGACTGGCAGTTGAAGATAAGATATAATAACTACCTCCCACAACTCTATAGTACAGTTAAAAAATTGTAATACATTTTATTACTGCAGTGGGCCTCCCCTAAAAAAAAAAAAACCCGTAGGGTGAATTAACTAGGTTGGACGTGATGATAACAACTCGAACGATCAGTAGCAACTTCCAAAAAAATCTCCAATTCAACCCCGGTGCCTCAGACCGGTTTTATACTTAATTGAAGAAATGAAATTTCGTACGGTGCGCTGACACTCTAATGCGTGCATTTTTTTTTACAGTTTCTTTCATTATTAATCGTTGGGTTGGCTTAATTCATCGGAAATGAACACGATCCGGCCCGTAAATTTGAAGTCCGTGACAAAGCAATTAACTAGTCGAGTTAAATACACGCCTGCGCGCGCAGCAACGCTTTGATTATTGTTGTTGTAACCGTAAATAGTGCTGGATTATTGCTATGCAAATGCAGCTGGATTAATAAACCATGATGCATTCATATGCGTACTATATGCAGGTAGTTGCACTCTGACAGTTGTTTAAATGTAAATAATTGTAAATAACCCCGCTACATTATTATTGACATTATATAGTGGATCAAGCTTGGGTTGGCTCTGACGTCATTTGGGTTGGTTGTTAAGAAGACTGGCCTTGGATGGCAATGGAGGGTAATGAATGTTCTGTCTCTCCCATATAGAACTCTAGTTTTGCTCAATACGTTTTCTAATCGTTAAGGTCTTTATTCTTGGGGTAATCTGATCCGTTGTCGCCCACTACAAGCCATTCATGGAGGTTTGAAAGGCACCCTTGAAATCATCATTAAGAACCTTCTTTGTCTATTAGAAGAGGTTGTTTCCTGCACCCTTTCTATGATCCCCCATCATTATGTTGTACTTCCTCTTGACCATATTCAAATATACTGCATGAAAAAGGCTTGTGATTTAACACATTGAGGTCTCGTATCGGTACTTGGTTACATCATGCTTTCGCCTGTTTCATTGCGTCAATGATAAGCTTGTCTCAGCTTGTCCATTATCGCTTCTAGCCGGTGTAGGTTGACATCGAGGACATATACCAGTTTGGCAATGGCCAAAAATTCATACGGAAACGATACAAATAATGTCCGAAATCCATGGGGTCGTTGGGATTGGACGGGTAGGCCTAGGTTCATAAAGTGTCCTTCATGACATTATTATGATTATTACCACAGTCAGGCTAAGTTTTTGTAAATAAAGAACGTGTGAATGTGGACAAAATTAATTAATTACTCGTTTTTTTTTTTTTTTTTTGTTTTTTTGTTTTTTTTGCGCCATTTATTTCCTCATGGAGGGTCGGCGGCAGAGCTGCGGCGTTTCCAGACGGTTCTGTCTTGCCCCCCCCCCCCTTGTGAGCCCGGTTTGTTGCAAGTCGCTTATAATTTTTCTCTCCAGGGTGAGCTTTTGTCATTGAAATAATAGGTTAACAGTAAGAGTAGGGCGAAAGGCCAAAAATTTGGGCAGAAGAAAATTAAGACAATTTTTTTTTTCTCTAAATCACGTAAGTTTCAAAATAGAAATGAAAAGCAACTTCAAACAGTGGTGCCACTCGAGTTGTAATACAAGAAAATTGCATTCCTATACCATTGGTTGTTAGTTAACCAATTATTAGTTGGGTAGCTCGTTGTCCATTCTCGAAAACGCTGGAAGAATGAGTTGGAAACTTACCCTCGCGAGTTGGGTGTCTGTAGATGGTGGAGCGTTGTACAAACCAGGGATGACGGGAGGAGTGTAGTCGAGTAGGCCAATGCTCATCTAGGGCTGTAGAGTCAGAAGAAGAAGAAGCTCGTTGTTAATGTACTTGGATTGATTTTTGCATGCAACTAACCTTGTTGGAATTGGAAGTTGGAATGGTTGTTTTAAAATTAATAGCCCATAAATATATTTATTTACTAAACATTTTCCAGAGTAATATAGTTTTGCTGGTGCTGTCTTCAGAGGTAACCCCACCTATCTCCTCCTCGGAGGACATCATTATACTATACTTCCTCCCCGGCAATCAATGCTGAAGAATTAATGGCATAATTATGGATTTTAGCCGACCGGGTAATTGCACTGCAACTAAATGGCTGGTACCGCTGCGGGAGATTGGACAGCATTTTTATCTTTGTTGCACTCATGTAATGTCGTATAGTACTATAATTTTTTCATCTTTGTTCCTCGCATAATGTCACATTAATTTCTAACCGACGTGGGAAAATTGCACTTGTCGGCCATACAAATTATCACCTACGCTATACTACAATGGGCATTTTAAACCTATCTATGTAGTATTTTATTCATTGGTGTTACTTTGTTCGCTTCTTGGTACATGAATTAAGTCGGGAATATATAAAGAGGATAGATAACAGCCGGTGCATGAAGAAGTGGCGGGAAGAAGAAATATGGGGTACATGGAGGGTACGGCAGACCAAGGAAGAGATGCAGAAACCCAGTTGAGGAGAGACTGGGGGAAGTGCGAAATTGGCCAATCCAATCGTTCTATAAGGTGTGGAGGGATGGACATAGTTCCAACTTCTATCCCCCAAAATGCCGCAGGACATCCATCCCAAATCTAAATGGCGAATAAAGAGGAATACCCCACTGCCTGATTTCAGATTTCATGACGTGAATCCCTTGTTATTGGGTGTGCAATACGAAGAAATGTGTCATTGTCCTTCGATTCAGGTCAGGAACGAGCGTGGAAATTAGCCGAAACCCTGTATTCGAGATAGCTATTATACCTTAAGTTTGTAATAGCATTTTCCGATGTCGAATCTCTTGTCGTGAATCCCTAGTGATTGGGTGTGTAACCCGAAGAAATGTGTCATTGCCCTTCAGTTGCAGTTGAATCAGGACCGAGCGTGGAAATTGGTGGAATCCAGGTGCATAGTTTGCAATCTGCTGCAAGGTCGTGCAACCTGGTTTCGTCATTGGGCTGCTTGACATCTTTTCGACACTGCGATCTTCATGCCACTCCACCCGCCCGTCGAGTATCTTCTTCGTGTCTTCGTCTCTCGTAGATTTAATGCTTACGGTTACACGGGTAGTGTAGATACACACCAGCCCACCTAGTGTATCCGAGAGTATCAGAAAAATTTTATATTTCACCCGTTTTCATGGCATAGCGACGACTGCGGCCTCCGTTAAACATTGTTAATAACCTGCAAATGGTAGGAGCGTCTCAGAGCCGTAATTTCTACTCCCTCATCACTATGTGGAAAAATCATTTGATTAATTTCTTCCTATAATTGGCAGGGTAGGATTGCCCTTGGCAGTTCTATGTAATGTATGGGCCCTCGTGGCCTAAGTCTATCGGCAATACACTTCGATGGCCAGGTGGTAACGTGCTTGCACTTGTGCGAGTCTTTACACGCCATGCGATCGGAGACGTGTCGTAGCTCAACCTACAGAGGCGACTGAAGAGGTCAATCGGATACATTCATTAAATTGTTTGTATGCGATTAATCGTTAAAAAAAAAAACTTAATACTAACACTACTACTATTTGGCAGGGTAGAGGCTGTTCTTCTTCTTCTTCTTGCTGTACAGCCCTTGATGGACTTCGGCCTGCCCGACAACACTCCAGTCATCTCGGTTTTGTACAACGCTCCACCATTCGCAAAGTTCAGTTTCCAACTCATTCTTCCAGTGTTTTCGCCAGTCGTCTTCCTGTCATGCTTGCTTTGTACAACCTGTACGGCATGCGGTCGTCTGACATTCTTACGACGTATCCCAACCATTTTAGGCGTTGCACTTTTATAAACCGGACTATGTCTTCTCCGTTGAGTATTGCATATATTTCGGCGTAGTTTGTTGAGGTTATTTAGCAATCTTTATAAGGACTCATATTGTCTTCTGAATTCGTTTTCGACGCTCCTATCCTGCAGACTGCGTGATTTGGCATGAGGTGCAAATCAGCAAACAAATTAGTCTTTCGGAATCAGCTGTTGGGCAGTTGATACGAGTCTGGTTTAGTGTTAAATCTGTTTGTGTGGTCATTTTTGTTGTAATTCATATCTGATGATGTTCCTTCCGGGCTTTAGGCATATTTGGAGCATCGTATATGCGTGACCTAGTGCGCTGTACTGCAATGGCTGGATGGCATGGCCAGGCGGGAGGGTTGACTGCCCATGCCGGACAACGAACTGCTTGTATGAGCGTTGACCTATTCCATTTACAACTTAATCCGCGAGGGGATTAGCCATGGCCATTGAATGCCTAGAGGGCAGTGCGGTAGTCCAGTGTGTATAGAACCTGATTGTGAACAAGAAGGTCCAGGTCCGAAATGGCTAGACATACGGCATGGCCGGGCGAGAGGGTTGACTGCCCGTACCGGACAACGAACTGCCTGTGTGAGCGTTGAGCCGTTGACCTATTCCTATTTACAACTTATAGTTGTTGTTTCCAACGCCTGCTTTCATTAAGCAACCCTGTCAGCCTGGGGAGTTGACTGACAGGGTGGACCTCCTGATTATAGTGGGTTCCGAACCACTTGGGGAGCATGATTAAGTCATGCGATTAAATCGGAGGTGACCCGGACTCGACACGTACTTATACTTAAATAAGCGCGTTATCATGTCCCACCATGTTCCCCTGCCAACGTTGTGTACACTACCAAGTTTGCTGCAGTTTGAAACATGCTCTGTTCTAATGGAATCAACATGGTAAGGCCGTTGGCTACAACTTATAGTCCGGTCAATGAAGACAAAAATAGGCGTTACCTTGCAATAATTCCCATCAAGCTAAATATTTGTAGAAACTTTGGGTGCACCATTAAAAATAATATGCCAAAAGATTATATGAATGCAAAAAAGAAGATGTCAAATTTGTTATAAAACAGTCATTTTTATCAACAACAAAAAAGTTCAATAATAAATTGTAGACCCTAAAATTAAAATTATCTACAAAATTTGCCCAATTAATTTTTTTTGCTAGGATGCATTTCTTTGATATCGCGATTGCAAATAACTCAGGCGCCAAAAATGAATTTTATTGACCTATTCATAGTGATTAGGAACATTGGATTGTAAATATGTTTTCCATGTGGGCCCAGTGAATAAGACTGTTGAAATGTATTGTTATATTGTAAGACACTGCTTGCTTCACTATAAGACATTTTGGTTGGACTGCTCATAATCGTATGATGTACAAAATTTTAACTTTGCTATGAAATTTTAGTAGCCCTGCGTAAATGGCTCAAATAGGCCTAATGAGTAATTGGTAATTTTTTAATGCGTAGTAATCGGGTTACTTGCTGGAAGGCCACGTCCGCTGTTGTCACTTCCGTTCTGATAAGGCCGCTTTGCTTCCTTACAGAAGGCGAATGATATAGGACCGTTATTAATTATATAGTTGGAGGGAGTTAATTGAGCATTTTGTATTCCACTGAAATATGACCCCTTCTTGAAAATACCTGACTTATAATAATAATAATGATAACTTTTTGTTCTATTACTAAGCCAACCTAGCGGAGTTAGGGCTATTAAGCTCTTTCTTACACTCAACTAGGAAGACCCGGGACCGCCTGCTTTATATGCCCTCCTAAGCATGGCCAGAGAATGTAGTAAACGTGGGTCTCGAACCAACAACCTTTCGGGTGAATGTCCGTACCGCATGAGTCGCCCTAATGGCAGACTCCTTCGCCTCTGTTCTGGTGGGCTCAAATTGGTATGGCCGCTGACAGAAAATCCTATCAATATTAAAAACAAAAACATTGTCTTCAAGACATTAAAGGATTAAACCGATTTCTCTTATATCCTCTCAAGTTACCCACAGGTTGTATGACCGTCGAGGTATTGGCCATTGAAAATATAAAGAAACCCGACTGACCTGTTTATTCTTACGATGAAAATGACCATATTATTAGCCAATCAGTCAGAAATCCATTTTGTTCGATAATTCAGCCATAAAATGCATAGTAATTCGTACGCAGTGCATCCGTGCAGGTAATTGGTTGAGAGCTATGGATAGGGCTTGAAGGAAGAAGGCCGGAAGCGGTCAGCACAGGAACAAGTTCCTTTGTCGAGGGGAAATTGGGGCACTAGGTTGTTTGCAATTTGAATATCGACTTGCTGAATTTGGAATGAGCCATGGGGAATACACCTCCTGTTGTTTCATTTATTACACCTCCATTTCTGGCATGAAAAAGCAGTTAAAGTTTTGTCTGAACATGTGTAGTTGTAAGAACCCTGACTTTCTCCAGAAAGATTTTTGGTTCGAAGCCCGCGCTACATTTTCTGGCCATACTTTGACGTGTAAAGCAGGCGGTTAGGTAATTGGCATATAGGGAGCTGGGCTTCGCTTTCAGCTTTAAATTAAGAAAGGCTCTACCATATTCTATTTGGACCACGATCTCTATTGATACTACCGACAGTAGTTATTAAGAGAGGCCATATCATATTCTCTTCGGATTTGGGCCCATGTGCATCTTGCTAAAATATCCTTACTGACTGGCTCAGCGTATTATCATGTCTTGAGCCCATCAGCAGCCTCCTTGGATTGGCACACTACTTCGTACCGCCAGCTATTGACCCTTACCTCCATTCGTGTCCAATTGATACGCAATTTCTTCGACCACAATCTCTATTGATACCACGGTGGACATGTAGAGTAGTGGTAGCCCAAACTACGCTAGGTTGGCTTAAGAGAACAAAACGCATTTGCTGAGTCAAAGGAGACTTACTCGAAATTTGCAGTTTCAAGTAAATGTCAAAAACAGTTTTCGCGTTTTATAATAATAATGTCTTTATTGAAGAAGAAAAATGTAGATGCAGCGAGATTAGGGCCTATGGCCCTCTTACAGTTAACTGTACATATCAGCGATAGTTTTTTTTTTGTGGTATCAGGCTGCTAGATGTGCCACACCGAAGGAACTTGAATTACTTCCGTTCGGAGCATGCTGCTTTGTAAATAAAATCTGGCTTTAGAGAAGTTTACTTCTGTATCAATCAGCAGAAAATGTGGGGAAATTGCTGAACAGAAAGAGATTTAATTAATTTACTTTATAATACAGATTTTTCGGTGAGTTACTTCTGTTTAATTCGACGGAGAATTTTTTTATGATTAATACCAAATACTGATATTTCGATTTTTTTATTTTATTTACTTCCCTCTGTAAGTCATTATTTAATTACAACAAGGGAATGTCTGGGCATCATGCACCATCCCTATCGTGTTCTCTTGTTAAGGCGCGGTTTCCACCGACGGGCTAGGGCTAAATACAAATACGGTGACGTGGTAGCAGACATTCAAGACTTAGGCGGGGTTTCCACCGACCTCGCATTGCAGAATGCAATAGACATTGACGGAAATGTTTGTTTTCCTCTATGCCATAGTTAAAATTGATCAATGATCATAGTGTAAAATCACAAACAAACAAACTAAAATTAAAAAATGGCGTCATGGGATATGTTAAGTACAAACATTTTAATAGATTTCTATAAAAAGAAAAATTCAATGTCATTTGCATTCTGCAATGAGAGGTCGGTGGAAACCCCGCCTAAGTCTTGAATGTCTGCTACCACGTCACCGTATTTGTATTTAGCCCTAGCCGGTCGGTGGAAACCGCGCCTAAGATTGGGCCCTTGAGCCTGGCTTGCAAAATTTGCTACACAGACACTGACAGACTCAGCATCTATCATCTACTCCTCCACAGCCTCTTTCGATTGGCCCAGTGCTGTGTACCTCCCGCCAATAACCATCTCCATCCTTTTGTTTCTCCCATTCGTGCCCCATTGATTCGCAACTTCTTCAACCACGATCTCTATTGATACCGCGGCGGATAACAAAGCAGTAGCTACCTATCGTGTGCACCACCACCGATTAAGCGGCTGCACTTGACGCCATGATGTGACCCCGGCTGCACCTGACGAGCCTGAGATTTCCGCTGCGCATTACGATTACAGCACTTCTATACCACGTTCCCCGCAAATATTTGGCCAGCTTTCACCAATAGAACCGATCTGCGGTTTGAGAATTATCGAATATTATTAAGTGGGTGAAGCAATCCCCGGTGAAAGGATGGTTTCACTTTCCTCGAGCACCCCCTCGAAGAATGGGTCTTCTGTTTCCCTTTGCTTCAGGTGAAGTGTGTACTTCCGATTGGTGATGGATTGTTTACGCTCTGCAACCCATGCAGAGTTATGGCAAGCTCCACAATTTTTCGCCTTGCCGAGATACATAAGGTCGTCTGGAACCCTGTCTTCCCGGGGTAATCAGGGACTTCCAAAGTTGAAGGACGCGACATCCCCCTAGCTTCTGCGTCCAGATCTTCTTTGCAGCTCTGTCTCCTTCCATTTGCTCCACATTGGCTTGGCCTGCCCACCTAACTTTTGTTATCTTCTGTTTCATGGCCCAGTTCTCTACCGATTGAACTATTCTGGACCATAGTTTTTAGTATGGCTGTAACCGGTGTCACCAGTTCTTCGCGGTCAGTCTTTTAGGGGCTAAAGGCTGACTGAGTTGTAAACATAAACTCTTCAATCTGTTCTTGAACATCTTTGGGGCTTGTCATTCTATTGGTTTGCTCAAGCTTTGTTTTGTAAACATCATTTTTTCAAAGCCACATGTCTAAGAATATGGGCCTTTAAAAATCACTTTGGTGGAGGGGGTTCTAGGCACTCTAGTCGCAAGATAATGCAGTCACCTCTTTATTAAATTTATTCCCCTGACCAGACCGATTGATTTTGATTGACACATGCTCAAAAGATGAATATTGGTGTTCAGTGCCATATTGTGCAATATAAAATATCCAAGCTACCTAAGATGACGCCCCGCTTAGGCGTAGATCGCGGGTGCAAACCCCTGTTTTTTTTTCTAAATCCTCTAAATTTCGGGTAAGCTACCTACTACAGTCTCTTTTCTCTTTGGTTTTTCTTCGCGTCCTGCTCAAGAAACAAGCTGCTAGCTTCCAACAAGGTAGCATCCATCCGGTGCTAGCATCACATATCTCATCCCTCCTTTAAATGGTGATGATTTATTTGCTGTAGTGGAGGGCTGTTGGATATGATTGAAATGCCGTGGGATTAATTATAAAAATCGGCGGAGCATGCATTAAGTGTCTCCCCCGCGCTGTATGTAACTCCCATTAGTGTTCCGCGGCGGGTCGTTACGACCCCTCTGCACGTGCACTACTGTTGATTGGGGTGGGGGATCAATATGGCTACCCCCTTCGATTTCTTATGTGTTTGCTTAACAATTCTCCCCCCCCCCCCTTAGCTATATCGTCTGACTGTAGAGGATAAATTATTTATTTGAAATCCAATGGAGTGTATGTACTTCCTGAGAATTCTGTAGGGTACATGGTTAAGTCATGCTTTCGCCTGTTTCATTGTGTCAATGGTAAGCTTGTCTCAGCTTGTCCATTATCGCTTGTAGCCGGTGTAGGTTGACAACGAGAACGTATACCAGTTTGCCAATAGCCAAAAATTCATACGGAAACAATACAATATCCGAAATCCATGGGGTCGTTGGAATTGGACAAGGGATCTATGGGCCACTAAAGGAAAAGAAAATACTTTGGAGAGCCTTACAGTTTTTGGAACGAAAATTGTCTTGTTTCTTCATTATTAAGTCCCCACGTGGCGTATAACCCTTGTGAAAATGTTTAAAAATTATTTAAAATTTTGGAAAACTATCATTGAACTTCAATGATTGAAGTGTCATTGGGTACAAGAAATGTTTTAGATTTTGATGAGAGTATGGTCGTCACTAACGATACATTCTTCAACTTCGACAGTCCTCCAGTGAGGGGTGTCCAATTTACTTTGAAGGACCAACCCAGTCTTGTTGAACGTTGCTGAGGCTATAAATTGCCCACAAAACCAAAAGTCTTATCTCAGTCGGTATAAGCTTGGCGAGTAAGGTGGCCATCCATAGCGCATGCAAGGAAACAGCAACCAGTTGTGACCGTGATTAAGCTTGGCGGTTCTCGCTATGAGATCTTCTTCTTCTTCTCGTGCCCCTTCAACGTTGAAGATTGGCGATCATTTGAGCGATTTTTCGCTCATGATGATTGTACAAGGGATGCCCCGAAGGACCTTTAATGCAGTGGTTTCCCGTTGCCTTCTGCATCCTTATGCCGTTGACTCCTCTGTTGAATTCTTCCGCCTTTAGGGAGCTTTTTCTCTCCCATGGACAAAAGGGTGCCCATGCCCTAGCTCCAAGGAGCTAGGTGGGGGATCTTTAACCGGACCCCACTCGGCACTGCTTGGTCGGGGACTGCTTATTCATC
Source organism: Psococerastis gibbosa (assembly GCA_963971405.1). Lineage (NCBI taxonomy): Eukaryota > Metazoa > Arthropoda > Insecta > Psocodea > Psocidae > Psococerastis > Psococerastis gibbosa. Next base: position 2,433,972 of record OZ020484.1, on the reverse strand, counting down.
TTATTCGCAGCTAACCATCATATCTGATGGCCGTTCACTATCCGCCACCTGTGACCCCACTAGTAGCCTGTAGTTCAGCCCTAGCTATGAGATAAATACGTTTAAAGGAAAGCTAATAAGATTGCCGGAAGCCCAAGGTCAAGTGCGCAGAACTTACTGCGCATGTATTCTTTTGTGTGATGTCAGCCCTGTCTACTGGATTGTTGATTTGTTTTTTCATTTGCCGCTGTTTGATGTTGCAACCCTACAAGCTTGGTCACATTTCCTTCGACATTTCCCCCTATGTTTCACCGCTATCGGCCTTACTTAGCTTATGATTAGGCGCCATTTATTATATTTTATTGTCTTTGGTGTATAAGTTTACCTCTGGGCAAAGTTTACCCACAGAATCCGTTACCAAGACTTCCTATGTCTAGTAGTGCAGAACAATAGATTTCTTCTCGAAACGTAATATGCAGGGCATAAAATGCCTGTTAAATATCAATAGCTCACCTGTATAACAGTTGTATTGATTTCTCCGTGTAAATTGATGTTAGCAATATTGGCTGACTCACGCCGGCTCATTGATTTTATATTGACATGTGGTTGATGGAAGAGCCTGGTTTTTGGCACAACTCTGAAATTGCCCAATATTGATGTACCTCATGATGATTGGCACGCTTTTACTTACGTGCAGGTTTTTTTTATTGAGCCAGTGAAGGTGGCTTTAATTGGAATGGTTATTGAGATGGTACTCGGCCGGTATTTGCTCTGCACTTGGATTACTTCTTGTCAGATCAATTTTACTGCTTGGTGTGAATAGAAAATCGGGGTGATTGCTATTGTTAAGGTTTCATGTAGGATTGAAAATTGAGCAAGGTTGCATTGCGTTTCTCTCGCCCTCTGATGCAATTAAAATAGTAGTAGCTACACTGAGAAGGCGCGGTTTCCACCGACCTGCTAGTGCTAAATACAAATACGGTGACGTGGTAACAGACATTCAAGACTTAGGCGGGGTTTCCACCGACCTCGCATTTCCGTCAATGTCATTTGCATTCTGCAATGCGAGGTCGGTGGAAACCCTGCCTAAGTCTTGAATGTCTGTTACCACGACACTGTATTTGTATTTAGCACTAGCAGGTCGGTGGAAACCGCGCCTTAGAAAGATTGCTGGAGATATTAGAAGTTTGGGGCTCTCAACCGAGGACGCACAGAAGAGGACTGTGTGGCAACGCTGCTGTCGTGCCGTCGACCGTCTATGGGGGTAAGGCGTAGTAAAAGTAAGTAATCGAACGTTAAAAAACGCCGTAGCCTCGACAACACTTAGAGGGCTTAAGAGCTATTCGGAGTGTCCCGACTACGCGTCTTTTGTACAAAGTTGATTTTCACAGGAAATATCGATCGTAGAGCCGTCAAAAATAACCGTTAAATTAGCAGAAATGCTATATTTTGATACATGACACGTGGCCCTCACACCAATTGGCCACAGTTCTTGAACTCCTTGTCCGGGACTACCATTCAAATAGTTTTTTTTTTCTTCTCAAATTTATTAATTGTGACCAATCTGTGTTACAAAAATTTGCATTAACTTACCGTGCGTCAAAACGCCCAAAATATATTCTTCTGCTTGTCCTGAAATTTTTGAGAATGCTACGACTGACCCTGATTACACACTGGAATATTTCAATATTTATTCGATCGAAGAAATATTTGTAATGTTAATATTGAAGTATATGAATCTGAATTTAAGTATTACACCTTCGACTTGATTGTTTAATTCTACAGAAGTATTTATTTATTTATAAATAATAATAAATAATTTTATTTGTATATATAAATATATTGTAGCCGGTGTGGTTTGAGATCGATGACTTGTACCAGTTTGTCAGCGACAAAATCGCATTCGGAAACAATACCAGATATTTCCGGGGGGGGGGGGGGGAATCAACGAGTTTGTCGGCAGGGGAAGTCAATCGCCCACTTAAGTTGACCTACATCACTATGTAACCCTTTATAAATATATATACCCATGTATAAATATTAATATCTCAATCATATCTCTATTAGCAATGACATTTCCTGTGGAATTTGATTTTTTTTAAACACCTATAAGGTTTTTCCCCTCCGCTTGACACTTAGTGGCCCAGACCTGTCACCAGGCAGTCGAGTGTATCCCGCATAAATTGGCCATTACTCCCGAAAACCCTGAAATGCAACGGGTAATTGGGCTAAACGGGAAAAGAAAGGCTTTCTCCGCGAGTGCATTGGAGTGGAGTGGTGGGGTGCCTAGTGCACTCGCTGAGCCTCAGCTCCTCAGTCTTGTTCCCACTGCCGAGTTGGTAGCACGTCCGAATTTGTAGCCGAACTTGAAGTAACGTGCGCGTAATAATGGCTGCCTACTCACAGTACCGACATGTCGAACTTGATAAGGTTGGATTTGGAAAGCGAAGGTAAATTATTTTATTATTATTTTTACACATTATAAAAAATGTAAACCAGTGAAACCGGTTGAAGTTTTTCAGTTGGGTATGCAATACTTCCCTGTTTCAGAAGTTTGAACTTTGTATATTTTTGAATTATTCAATGTCAGTACTATTTTTAATGAAAACAATTAATATTCATGTATATATTGATTAGTTTTTGGCTAGGACTGTTCGCGAACGTCCCCAGAACACCCTACCTAGCTCATGTTAAAATTTCTTAGTGCCGGTTTGCGTTATAACTTACTGAAAATATTGTTGTTGTTTCTAACGCCTGCTTTCAGCATTTCTGCTTTTAAGCAACCCTGTCAGCCTGGCGGGGGGAGTGAGTCTATTTGTTAACTTGAGGCACCCTAAGGGCAGACTCTTTCACCTCGGGGAAAGGGGAGTTGACTAACAGGGTGGACCTCCTGATTATAGTGGATTCCGAACCACTTGGGGAACATGGTAAAGTCACACGATTAAATCGGAGGTGACCAGGACTCGACTTATACTGCCTGAGCGAGTTATCATGTCCCACCAGGTTCCCCTGCCAACGCTGTGCACACTACCAAGTTGCCGCAGTTTGCAACATACTCTGCTCTAATGGAATCAACATGGTAAGGCCGTTGAAAATATTGTGGTTTACCATGAGTGACAGTAAGTTATACTATACCAAGTTAATAGGGAGACTATTATCAACACCCGTTTTTATGTTCCTATATTTTATACATTAAATAATCGAAATCAGCACTATGCATGGTGCTGTATAAGGAAAATATAATATTATTGAGGTGATAGTGGGCATTCTTAATAGGCAAATTTGTCTGCGACTCTATTTTACCCTATCCCATGGGATTGGCGAAGCATTCGTATTGCTTCCAAGTAAGGTTATTAAAATTGTTGCGGCCGATATTTTCTATATGAATATACCTGACTGGACAATGGGGTGCCTGATTCTCTCTCCTTCTTTTCCTTCGTCTATTTGCCTCTTCTAGCTAAGATTGACGATCATCATGGCAATTTGTACCTGGGAGACTGCTGCTCTGAAAAGGGAATTCGTGCCTCAGGTTTTCAACCAGGATGTTCTTCTTCTGCCCGGAGCCCTCAGTACTTCCATCTTCCCTTGGCTTATTACATACAAATGGCGATATTTTTCGTTGCTCATAACAGGGCCATAGTATATTAGTTTCCTTTATTAGCCGTCAGTAGCAACTTAGCTTCTGTATTCATTCACCTCAGGACCTCGGCATCAGGGACTCAATCTCCCCCAAGATGTGCGCAGCATTCGTCTGTATATAATATGTATCCATAGTTAGGATCAGCGTCCATTTCATTCATTCTTTCTTGGTGGGCCTCTTTCATGTTGTAAAATGCTTCCACCCAACCAATCAGACCAACCGTGTCAAACCAATCAAAAATAGAGATTTGTCGTTAATTCTCTATGGATTTGCATATATGAAAGAAGATTGGAAGTTTAGTATGTAGGGCTATATAAGTTTAAATATACTGCAATCACTTAATGTAATTATAGGGGTGTAGGCAGGTATTAATTCAGCGTGGCTTCCTTTAATGCTTAGTTAACATCCGCTGGTAAATGATTGAATCATTATAGGCATTGTTTTGTACCGGGACATGTAATGACTCGATGTCTTCCGTGTGCGTTGGTTCATTGACTCGACGATGTCAATATTGTTGTGGTATTGTCAATGTTTTGACATGGGAGCCCCTTTTATTTTTCACATTAACATGTAATGCTCGTTTTTTGTACACAGCCCAATTTTAATGAAAACATTTATTGTAGAGCCACAAAGTTATCGTAGGCATTAGAAGGAAAATTTCTCTACATTTTGTGTATAATGTATAATATGACGCAGTCAGCAACACCGATTGGCCACAGTATTCAAAATGGATTTGTACAAAAATCGATTTGTAAGGCGTCCGGATGTGGAAGGAATTTGAAAAATGTGGCCAATCTGTGTTAGTTACGGCCCCATTTCATGTATCAAAATGTAGGGAAGTATTTATCTAATACCTTTTTATAGATCTTTCAATGAATATTCCTTGTGGAATTCAACATAGTACAAAAAAACCAGTGCAACTAGGGTGTTGAGCCTTAAGAAAATATCCTGGCACCGCACTATCTGTATTTTCCAAAATAAAATTTCCGTTTGTAGTATTGATCGTAGAGTCAGCAAAATTGTCACATACCTTAGATTAAATGTTTCTCTACATTTTGTTATAGAGGGTGAGGCATCTTTCTTGGTTATTATGGATAATTTTGGCATGTGGAAAATTTATGATCACTAGGGGCTGTTTCCATCAATATGTGCTGAAATATATGTACATAAATTTAAAAGAAATCGTCTAAGCCGTTTTTGAGCAATTTTTTTTTGTCGTTTTTTATGCGGTTTTAGGTGTATAAATAACACCAAAATGAAGTTATCCAATAAATAAAAAATATTTTTGTGACCCTACTTTCCGAATTTCATGAAATTCTACTTAGTATTTGGGCCCCAAGTCGATTACAGACAGATATTTATTTAAAAAAACACTTTGTTTGGTTCCTGTGACATCAAAACGTGTAAATCCATAAGAATCCCGAAATTGATAATTTCGACCATCACAAAGCTTTCCTTATACTAACGTATAACCAATAAAAAAGTAGTGAAACCAGGTGATCCTTTTCCAGTTCTGCAATGGGTTTGTCATTACAAACCCATGGCCAGTGGGTTGGTGCGCCTCGGCGTTTTTTTATGCCGAGTTTTCTGTAAAACGCTAATGATCTGAGCAGTCATTATCTATTATTATTATAGTAATTTGAAGATGTACTCGAAGTAGTTTAGGTATACTGTTAGTAACCTGCTTTGGTCAGTCCACCGCACAAATCTTGTTTTGCCACAAAGAAATTAAATTAGAGATTAATAATAATTATAAATTTGGTCATTAAATTTTCGCGTTTCATGGTTTGGTGGCTCACTGTGTGTGATATGCATCTGCCCGACCTTGTTTGCAGTGGCTTTCCCTGAACGGAAATGAAGCTAAAAATAGCATGGTGTGCTGAAGAAGGCATATATTTCACGTCTTTACGACTTTCTGCGAATGCAAATGGGCTTGCACTCTATACACCAGACTAGTAGCTGGTTTTTAGAGTTTTTTTTTTTATGGGTTCGTAATTTCCTAATGGTACAATTGGCAACCTGAGGAATTTAGGATAATTTTGGTACTTAATTGCCATATGGATTTTCATATAGCATGATGTGTTGAAGAAAGTATATATTTTACGACTTCTCTGCGAATGCAAAATGGACTTGCACTCGATATTTTAACAGAGTGGTTTTTTAGTGTTTTTTTTTTATTAGTTCCTAATTTTCTAATGGGACAATCGGCGGCCTAGAAGGAATTTAGGACCTGTTCTTTACTTATCTTTTTGCTTTCCAATTTATACGTAGTATAAGGAAAGCTTTGTGATGGTCGAAATTTTCGATTCCGAGATTTCAACGGGTTTACACGTTTTGAGGTCCCAGGAACCCAAAAAAGTGGTTTTTGCGAAATGTCTGTCTGTCTGTCGCTCTGTCTGTCTGTCTGTAGTTCTGGCTGTTCATTTCCGGGCAAACTACTCGGTCGATTTCGATGAAATTTGGCATGTAGGTTTACAAAAATCATGCCTCGGGACCATTTTTTTTTTTTGGGCCAATTCAATTTGGGGGAGTTTTATTCTCAAAAAAACTCCAAAAAAAACGTCTAAAAAAATTATTTCTCAAAAATGGCTCCAACGATTTATTTTAAATTCACATGTATTGTAGTCGTTATTAATGTTGACAAAATGCGGGGGGTCGCTTGCCCCTTGATAGTTTGCTTCTGGGGGTAAAAAAATAAAAATAACTAAATTTTAATGAAAAATGACTAAAGATAATTTTTCTGCGAAACCTTTCTATCGATGATTTCTACCTTCAGGCATGTTTTAGGTGTTAAATTGAGTAACGAAACCGGACAGGTTGCTTTCCCAAAAAACTATTTGGTTTTGCACAAAAAAATATTTTTTGAAAAAATGATAGAAAATGCGCGCTCAAATGCATTGCGTGCCCTGCCATTATTGCTGTGTGGTAATTAATGTGTTGGTCTGACCTATCTAGAATTTATCACTCTTCCAGTGACGTCAGTTGGACACACCCCCCCCCCCCCCCCAGATATCGGAAATTTAACCGCTGGAAAATTATTTACCATGAAATTACTCATTTTCTCTATCTACTAATGTTGATAAATTGGAAAGCATGTTCGAGTAAACTCGGACCGGTTCTTTGACATATTATTTGGCAGTGCCCCTAGTAGTAGTAGGTGTATTGGCGATAGACTTAGGCTTCGAGGGCCTATAGAACTGCCAAATGCCACTACAAAGCCAGTTCTTTAGCAAAGTTTGCTACAGCTGTAGGACTAATGGTGACCACAGGGTTCTCCTGTGTGCCAATTATTCCAAGATGTCGCCATTGCGGTGCCCCTAAGCCGTTGTTGAATTGGAATTGAATTGAAAACGACTTTATTGAATAAAAACAAAAGGCGAACAGTATGACCATAAAGTCTTCTTTTCATGCTAACCTTAATGTTATCAAAAATTAATTTGTAAATACTGTCATGCCTTGCGAACCAAAAAAAAAAAAATCAGATGTACCTCAATGAGCTACCTGTAGCCTAATTTTGTATTATGAAGCCGTGTGGTAAGTGGCGCGTATATGAGGCCCGTTAGCGCTGCTCGCTCCATATACAGAGTGCGCGTAATTAGACTTGCTATTGTCTGTGAATGGCTACTGCATTTTCTGCAATTTTGTACAACCCTAGCTGATCATTCTTTCTTGATTGGCTTTTCTGGCAGAAGAAACGATGAAAGTAATCGCACAACAGAAGCTGACTTGTCAGGACATGGAGAACTCTGACTTTCACCCGAAAGGTTGCTGGCTCGAGTCCCACACTGGCTGCATCGGAGGGCATGTAAAGACGGCGGTCCCGGGCCTTCCATAACCATAACTCCGCTAGGTTGGCATAGATATAGAACTTATTTATTTACTGTAGTGGTGCCTTAGTCCTCCCACGGGTTCGCCAGCATGGATCTTCACTTTCCATGTGTGTTCTGTGCATATTCAACTTCCTGAGGCCTTCCCTCTATGTTATTTCTAAGGACATCCTCGGTCGCCCTCCACCGAATTGTCACTCACACGTTGTAGCATCTTCTTCCTCTTCTTCACCTTGCTAACCTCCGTTCCCTGACTTTCGGTGATATAGGTCTGCATTTCCTCTCGGGTATCTTCATACAACAGCTATGCTATACAATAATGCTGGCTAGAGTTCTATATAGGTCTATAGGAGACATGGGTAGTGCTGTAATAATAACCTACATAGACGGATGCCAATACGCTGCTCTAAGGGTCTAATTGAACTATGTCAGCTAACTAATTATTAATAATTATTATTATAGGAGAAATGAGACATTCACTTCCCCGCCAAAAATTTGTTTTTTGCATTCCGAGCGCCACCTGTCACGTCTCTCGTGACCAGTCATTGAAAAGGTGGCATCTGAAGAAAGAAAAAAAATGACGGGAGCGATAGTCCCATATCTGCTGTATACAATAGAATTCTATTGTTGTATGTACAAATTTATGACAAATTGACCGACAGATGTAAGTGCTAACCAGAATATATTGTATATATCTGTAACTTGCCATCATCGTCAAACTTAATAAACAGGAACTCAAAAAGTCATCACCCCTCTCTCGTCTATACGTATTGTAAATGACAGTAAGCAGCCCCTGATGGGGTACTTGCTTACATGTAGAGTAATTTGGAAATTTTATGTCTTCGTAAACGTATATTTGAGTTTGGAAAAACAAATAGGCGCGGTGCTTGGTGGGGAGATGGGGTGCGTGCTGACGGGTCATCTGTTTTTTGGCTGTCAACCAATTGTTGATGGGGGCGAGGTGGGGGGGGGGGTATTGGTTTCAGTGAGCTTATGCGGAGAATGTGTAGGGTATTAATGGGATCGTAGTTTTCTATGTTGATTTTTTTTTAATGGAATTGCCCTCTTTGATCTGATTAAGCTTTAGAGTTTGTCTACATGAGGTTTTTTTTGGTTTACTTCTGAGAGGAAATTTTAGTCACTTGGTTGATTTAGGGGTTTGCTGATGCGGCTGCAACCATTGTTCAATCAACATGCACCATTCATTGGAATGTTCCTTATTCTGAGCCAATCATTTCTAGTCTCCTCAAATTTGAGTCTATGAACAGCTCCGTATAACATCAGTTGCTTCTGTAGGAATTACTGTTAAAAACGCCCCAGGCGACGAACCTTCTGTAGTAAGGGGGTGCCAAAATGCGGAATCTTGTTATTATTTAGATACCCGTTCAAGAACCCATGTACCTGTATTGCATCAATGCTTGCTTTACAGTATCAGTCCAGGTATCATATGCCATTTGGCATTTAGTGAATGCATTTTTGGAGCCCCTGACTTGAGAGGGTTAGGTGTTCATAGCCTGATGCATAATAGTACGTAATTCGTAAAATCCTTCTAGAGTCAGTTTATTGGCATGCTCAACTTGAGTTCAATTTTGGAGAGACAGGTCATTCAGAAAAATAAAAAAAATTGAATTCTGATATGTTTTTAATGGCTGATCATTGCAGACGTGGCATCAGGATTCCAAAAAAATATTTTGGCACGCTTGAAAGTCCCATCTCTCCTATACAGAGCTCTTGGCTCAACAAAGAACTCATAGGCCGGAAGTGTAGGAGTCGCCATCTTTTACGGGCCAGTAGAAATAACGCAAAAAATGGGCAAGAAAAGAGCCGTTATTACAGTGGCTCATGACAAATTCCCAGTAATTAGTGTGCAGCCTATCTATAATAACTACATCGTATCGGCGCGGTCGAAATGTCCATTCCGGGCTGGACACGACAATTATCATGCCGTACAGGCTGTCTAACCGTTACCTGTCAATGCATCATCAACTATCTTACTGTTCAGACTGCTAGTTAAGGTCCAGTAGGCCATGTTTCACACAGACTATGTATAAATAGAAGGAGTGACTGGTTTCAAGGTCAGTGTCGCATGTCTACTGTAGAAATGTGGCAAAACCAGGCAGAAGGTGGTATAGGAAAACTTTATGTACACAATCCTCCTGTATTACTGCGCAAAGGTTGTTGGGCGGGTTTGTCTAGAAATTTATATAACCCTTTCTTAAAATTTATCCTTCTTGCGCACAGACGCTGTAAAAGTTTGGTTGTACATAATTCCGTATCATCTTCTTCTCCCCCATTAATCTTATTAATCTGTCCTGAACCATTATCTTGTGTTCCAAGTAGGTTTCGCATAGCATTTCATTCTGGACGTCCTCTGAGTACTTGGGCTGGTCCCTGGCATTGGTGTATCTACTGTGGTATTAATAAGTCCATCATGTGTCGGATCAGGTGGTCAATCCACTTGGCTCTTCCCACCTATATGATGGCAGTTTGACCTTTCGTTTATCAATTGGAGTATCCATTATATTAAGATTAAATACAAACAGATAGTGCCTAAGATCGTCGGGTGAAGATGGCTGAGGCTAAAAGTCATTGTCCCTGACAATCAGGGTTGACGCATTGCATGTGTGTGTTAAGGTGTTAATGTAGTAATGTGTAATGTAGGGGAGTTATTCCAAAGGATAACAAAAAATCGTTGAATAATGCAAAACTTTCATTGCTGATGGCAATGACTGCGAACACAATGTATTAAAACCTTAAACAACAGGATTTCGAACATGGTAGCCTGTTATTGCCTTCTCTTCCTTCCTACGCCCCCTCCCCGTTCAATTTTGAAGCGAATCTTTAGTATTGACTAATGGCAAGCTTTCGTGTTTCAAAACGATTCAAACCCTGGCTATACTGTCTTGTTTATACCCCCCTCCAGTTTTGGCGTTAAGATATTTGTTTGACAGCATTCTCACATTCAACATTCCTATCGATTTCAGTTGAATCTACCAGCATTTTGGTTCCTATATCGCCTTTGTGTTCCCCTTTGGATGCTGTGGACTGGTTTGGGCCACTTCTAGCAGAAGTAATGCTAATCGTTGTTATACTAAATTAACTTGCTTTATTAATTCACTTAGCACCGTCCTTCATAGGAGTTCAAATACACGACATCTTCGATTTCTTCGCCATTTCTTATTCATCAAACATTCTGTTTTAATTTTAGCTTCTATTTCTGTGCCGGTAGCTAAATAATATGTTATCTGTCATACAATATTTACCGCATTGTTGGAATATTTCGTAGCTCGACCCTTTATTATTTTCGTGACCCAATTTCAGTCATTGATTGTATATAGACTGCATCTCTGACTTTCTTTTAACCTTGTTTCATTGCATGATTTTAGCAGCTAAAAAATGTATGATGTCACCTCGCACACGCACTCTCCTTTTACAAATTTGTTAACAAAAAAGGTCGTCAGAGTCAGATTTGGGTCAATTGATGACCTTTTTGCTACTAATAATTTAGGTTAATTGTAAGAGTGGGCCGAAAGGCCCAAAATTCGCCCATATGGAAAATAAAAACAATTTTCTTTCTTTTCTTTCTAATATTTTGGTGTACCGAATGTCCCGTCTCCCCTGCATAGGACGTCTTATCCCTCGTAAGGGTTCAAAAGCAAATTACGTCCTTGTTGCGCTTCAAAATTGGCGCGAATTGGATGACTTCTTGTCTATTTGAGTCACTGCGATTAAAACCAAGAAGTGAGTGTGTTTTTTATCATTTTGGCATATACATCCCATCTAATACAGTGCTTATTCATATCTTATCATAACCCATGTTATTTCCGGCTGATGATGTCAGTAGTAAAAGTGTAGGCCGGTTTGTTTTAGTAGTCCTTATGGTTAAACGAGATAAGAAGATATGAGTGTATTTTATTTACTTTTTTTATTATGTTGCATAAAGTTAAAAATGTTAATGCCGTGCTTAACTTTAAGCTGCTATAAACCCGTTGTATAGAGGAATTGTTTGAGATTTTCTAGGTAAAATTTCCCGGGAACTAATTTTTCCGTGGGTCCGATATTATTCTGAAATACCGAAGAGCAAACACATGTTTTTCCCCGCGACTGTCCGTTTGGTTTGTCTTAGGAGATAGAAGGGGATGGCACAGACTTTAGAACATTCTCTAACACCTGGCATAGTGGACGCTTCATCATACTGGCTTCCAACGCACTCTTAGGATAACAATAGCATAGGTTTAGTCTGAGTCACACATATTTCAGACCCTCCGTATTTGTTGGCATTTTTCTGAAATACCGAGGAGAAAGCCCATATTTCTTGGTCAAATTGACTCGTCACCGCGACTGTCCGTTTGTCCTGTCTTAAGAGACAGCTCCGGAAGAGACTCGTGTCGTGTAATGTCCATAACGGCGCAGACAAAGGCTCATTTAGCTGTCAGCATGACTTTCTAGCCATCAATATCACATCCATCCATGTAAATGTGTTTGCTCTGCGATACATATCCTTTCACATTATTATTTCGTCGACCGTGACGCTGCCGTTTTCCGGACTTTTGCATCTAATCGCTGTGGTAGCTTGAAGCCATTCCCGATTCATACTACTGCAGGGCCTCCACTTGGTCGTTGTTATACGATAACATACAATATTGAAGTCTCTTAGGTGCCCTGTAGCAGTGAAATGTTTAAAACTAGGCTTACTTACTTTACTTTTTCGTGTCCCAAAATCGGGTATAATTGTAGGCAGCGCTGTTGGCCTCCTACAGGTCGTCTTTCGTGCATTGGGTGGACATAGGCTGCACTGGAACAAGTGGTCCACGTCCTGCCTCTGACCACACGAGCACAGGGCTTTAGAATGGAAGCAAACAGTAACCTACTGAATTCGGGTCCTCTTATACCATAATAGCTAGATAAAGTAATTATCAAAGTGTCTGAGAGTTATAATATAGCCAAGAGCATTGGTACTTGGTTTTTCATCTACGAGTATACACAGACGCTTTTGTATGCAAAGAAGTTGTTTACGGTTAGTAAGCTGTTAAACCATATTTGGAGATAGCTATTGGAATTTTGCATTGTTGCGCGTAGGTGAGAGTGTAAGTGACGTGCTATAACAAAGGGGCTAGAAACTTAATGGTTCTCATATACTGAACGCGTTGTTAACACCTGTGCTACTATATTGAGCAATTAGCTTGATAGATTGTGTATGGAAAAGAATTTAGTTAACGTTTTAATAACTTTAACTTTCATCTTTATGGACTTGTCCGTGAATCAGTCTGGAGGTGGTGTAGAAACTTGAGCGGTTGGATACGTTGGGTGCTAGCAGTCAGCAATGAATTATATGTATATGGCGCCCATTCCATCGACCGTCTAGGGCTATTTACAAAAACGGCGACGTGGTAGCAGACATTCAAGACTTGGGTGCCGTTTCCACCGACCTCGCATTGCAGAATGCAAATGACATTGACGGAAATTAGAATTTTTCTTTTTATAGAAATCTATTAAAATGTTTGTACTTAACATATCCCATGACGCCATTTTTTAATTTTAGTTTGTTTGTTTGTGATTTTACTGTATGATCATTGATCAATTTTAACTATGGCATAGAGGAAAATAAACATTTCCGTCAATTCTGCAATGCGAGGTCGGTGGAAACGCCACCTAAGTCTTGAATGTCTGCTACCACGTCACCGTTTTTGGAAATAGCCCTAGCCGGTCAATGGAATTGGCGCCTAAGTAAATAAGCAAAACTAGCGCTAACTTTACAAGCAATCAAACAGCTATATCCATCGGTATGTTTGAACGAATGTCACGCGACAGATTTTTAGGAATGACATGATAAAGAATGTCTGCTACCACGTCACTGTTTTTGTAAATAGCCCTAACCGGTCGATGGAATGGGCACCTTAAATAAGTTTCTAAGTTGACCCAACAATCAGGACCCTTGGTCTGCCTTACTTATAACCTACAATATAAGTGATTTTGTCGGCTTCGGTAGCATGGCGTTAGCATGCTTGTACTTGTGCTAGTCCCTACACACCATGCGATCGGAGACTTGTCGTAACTCAACACGAGTGAAGTATAAGTTCTTTACCTAGAGAGCTAGGCGAGAGAAGAGGTTATTCTGCTACATTCATTCAATTGTGCAGTTAATCTTTTAATGTTTCAATATTAATCTTTTTTGTATTCGTAAATGGGCGGTGGCAGCAGACAAAATAAACATCCGGCAGTGCTGACCATCAGTGACATAGTCCGGTTAACGAGTATATAAGAGAGATGGGTCTTCCCGCCAAAAATAAATATTTTCGTTTCTGTCACGCCTCTTATGACCAGCCATTGTAAAACTGTACCAGCTGGCCTGAGGATTCAAAAAATATATCGAATGTCCCACCATCTCTCCTAAATAGGACTCTAGTCCGGTCAGATGAAAGTCCGCGATAAGCACGTGTTATTGCCGTGGCAGCAGATAGTATGATGAAGGACAGCTATGCACCGTCTTATTGCATCGGAAATTACGGGTTTCGATGGCCACCAGCTCCATCCACCGCGATGGTAATCTCTAGGCGCGGTAAAATGATAATTGGTAAATGGTAATGCTGGGGCCACAGCGGGGTACCATGTACGTAAATGTGGGCGTGTTGAGTCTTGTCTAATTAGGAGTCGTAAACATTGTTTGACGATTTGTCAGAGGGGGTGTCGATTAGTGCATTTCTCTGCGCGGGAGAAAGCATTGGCTTGTTATTAACCTTCCATAGGTATGCATGCGGGGAATGCCCTTATCTTTTGATTCTTCATATATGCAAGCTGTCGATTAATTTGCAGAAAATCCATCAATCTCTTTGTCTATTTTTCCATGAGTTTGAAGTAGGTTCCGCATCTCGTATCTTGCGAGGACATGTAGAGTGGTTGTATAGGCTCCGACTTTCACCCGAAAGGTTGTTGGTTCAAGTCTCACACTTGCTGGCCATGCTTTGGAGAACATGTAGAGCAGGCGGGCCTTCCTGTAGTTGAGTGTAAGAGAGGGCTTTATAGCCCTAGCTCCTCTAGGATGAGAGTCCAAAAAATGCTCCTCCAGCGTCTAGCACAATGGTTTTTCTTAATGTATATTAATATGTAAACTAAACTAGGTTAGCTTCGGGGCTGAAGCTCGCCTGATATCAAGACATTTTTCATTTCATGGGCGTATGCAACTTCTCTGGCATATGCAACAATGTCAGCAATAAATATCTGGATGCTCCAGCAACAGAAGGGAGTGGAGGAAACAGGAAACGGGAAAATATTGTAAACCCAATAAGAAATGTAGTTGCGGCAACGGGAACTGTAGAAATTAGAATTACGGACACTGCATACTTTGACTCCAGGTCCACTATAATGAGAACCTTTATGGTGTAAAAGATCAAACCTCACAGGATTTTAATCAACAAACTGACCGATTGTCTTTTAGCAATTAAGTTAATACTCTCTGTTGAAATGGCTTGTAAAAGCCCTCGATCACTGGCATAGACCTGAATAGATTACTAAAAATAAAACAATTGCTGGTGATAGCTGTAATTGGGCGTAGGACTGTTATTTATATGGACACCGCCCATTTTGGTATTTGAATAGGGATGGCCCGGTGGACACTGGTGTAGAGACAATGGTCCAAGACAATGTGGAAGGGGCGTGTGCCCGATGCGCGGGGCTTATGCCCCATTGTATGGAGCTTCACGCCCCAGGTGTCACCCCGCACTTCCTGCTGTGGACCCCGTGATTGTGTCGCTCCCCGCCACTACTTCCTTACTTGCCGGGTTTCGCTTTGTATTACGCGTAATCTGATCAGGCCAAGTGGTGGTTGGCTCGAATCCTGCTGGCAAATGCTTCCAGCGGGCCTACTATGCTGTTTAGAACCGAAATTAGGGGATATATGGAAAAAGCTGGACTTGGTGGGATTCGAACCCACAACGTGCAAGCCACTGGACCACAAGCCCCGACAAGTGCAGCTATCTCCAAATCCGCTACTTATGTTCTCTCTATTTCGGTTATAACTAAGGGGGTAACCTCTTCAACCAATGTTAATTTAATGTCAGTGTTATGTGTAACATATAATACTGCAGTCTGTTATGCTGTTTAGTATTAACTTATTCTTGGGGTTAAGAATGTAAACAAATTCCGTCCTCTAAATGTCAAATCTATGTACCGATAACAGTATATTACTAACCTTTTACCTTTTTAATCTTTTCCAGGTAAGTTGGAGTGCCTCGTACCTGTACAGTAGTAGAGAGATACCTGAATGCGGTAGGCCTATACTCGTACTATACAAATAAGATTACGTCTACTTAAATATATAATTTATAACGGGTCTGCGCCGTGGGAGGTGGCCTGTCAAACCCAAGATAAATCACCTTCTCTCATTACTTTCAAAAAGCCCCTCGTACCTACTCAGACACAGCCTCCCTATCTAGTCGTGTTTGCCCCCCAGTTAGCCCGTGGAGCTATTACTAATACAGTGTGTCTAATGGCGGGTGTCGAGTTGGTTATTTTGGGTAATATTGTGTAGCAGGGAACGCAGTCTTATTCTGTTTTTATCGTCTGTGGCCGGATGTTCTCTCTGGAACTTTTATGGGGTCATTACCCTTTTACCTTTCTTTTGACTCTGGGTGAACATTTGTTGTGTAATGGGTGCAGGACTGATTTGAAAGGGGGCAATTTATGTTTGAAAAGTAGACTATGTTCAGAGAGGTTATCGCGGGTTCGGTAGTCAATATGGAGGGTGTTTCAGGTGGGAAAAAATTTGTAACACATGTTCCCCGTTCAATTTGGAGCAAAAATTATCTATATTCGTTGGATATGACGTTTTTCTCGGAAACCATAGCAGATAGGAAATACATGCAGTATATCAGTTTTAAAAGCTACTCCGGATAGACCTAGTGATATCGTGTCAGAATCTGAAATGGGCTAGGTATGGCTATACCCGATCTTTCATTTAATGACAACCTCCTAATTTTATTTTATTTTTAAATTGTATTGTGCTTGTTTTTTGTGATATAAGTGTAATAAGAAATATGGTTTCTACCATAGAAAATAATAATACGCAGAATAACTACACAAATTACTATTTAAAAAGAAAAAAACTCAATTAAAACACTGCGTAAATACTGGCTATGCAAAAGTTGAGATGTTAAAGTTGGTCAAGTTCTTCATTACGAACATGCGAATCTTTATTTGTGCCGTTCTTCTCTAGTCGCAATCGGTTGGTTTGCAGCAAATCTTTCCATCTTCTTCGCCATTCTTCTCTGCCCTGGGCCGCTCTCTTGAGTTCCCAGAGGTTCCTCTCATACCTTAGATCGATAGATATTTCGTGTAATTTCACATCGATTTGCAAGAGCATTATGTCAAAAAGTGTGCCCCCTCAAACTCTTGCTTGAGATCTTCTTTGCATGCCTTTCTTGGCCAGCCCCTGACATTAGTGCCCTCTATGGTTTTGAGCAGGGGCGTAAAGTTGGGGGGGGGGGGCACGGTCCAGCTTGCCCCCCCCCCCCCAGCCTCGAGCATTGTAAGAAGTGGTTCATACTTCATGGTCCCCTTCGCATCAATATGAATTCCTTTTTAGCTTTCTAAAATCTACACACACAGCTATACTTTACTTCTATTAAAATGCGTAAACCCCTACTATTTTGCTCTTATATTTTCAATTTTTCCTTATTCTGCCTGATGACGTCATAAGGTCTACTTAGTTTGGCCCCCGCCACCATCCTAAAACTTTACGCCTCTGGTGTTGCGGTTTTTTGCTGTTAGTGCAGTCTATAGTAAAATTAAATTCTTGTTTGTATCTGTCTACTCTCGTATCTTTGTATACTTCCTGTTAAATTTGGTTTTGTAGAGCTACAGCTTGCATAATTTTGTTGAGGTTTTAGCCTGTAAAAATGTCAGTTTTTTAGATGACTTGATTCGTCTGTTATCAATGATAACTAAATCTATTAACGTTTTTACAGTGATGTAAAACTCTTTGCCATCAGTTTCTTCTTTTTTACTGAGGCTTGAACCTCTGAAATTTGGTTTTGTCCCATCCATAATAATTTTCCCCTCCGAGTCAATTTTGGTCCTTAACCCGAAAATTGTTCACTCTGAGTAAGTAGGTATAGAAGATGGCACCTGCTCTATTTTGTCCTTGTATAAAAGAACTGCGGTTAATGCAGTTGGTTTTTATTGTATCGGTTGCGGTTTCCGATGTCTGTGTTGATGGTATGGAATTTCCGTCCTCGTCACGGGACGTCACCTCCTACAGCTTGCATAATGACTTTTTTTTAATGGATTTTGTTGAGGTTTCAGTCGGTAAAAATGTCAGTTTTTTAGATGACGTGATTCGTCCGTTATGAATTTTTGCACAACTAAATCTATCAACGTTTTTATAGTGATGTAAAACCCTTCGCCATCAGTTTCCTCTGGGTTGTTTATTGAGGCTTGAATTTGTGAAATTTCCGATTCGTTTTTACGTTGATTCGACTTATTTCTATTGTGTTGGTTAAGAGGAATCTTGCCGTTGACTTTGGCCACCCTTTTTTTTAAGTTACTAATTACTGAAGGTTATGAGGTTTGGTCCGTTGAATTAATTAAATCAATTAAACAATTCGCAATAGCGAGCATAGTTTTCCAATTAATTGAAATTTAATGTCAATAATCTTCCACTGCAGAAACAAATTGCTTGAGCACTTGGTATTTAATCGGAACGACTTAAAATTGTTGGCTAGGCTTAATATTTTCAATTAGAATCGTTTAAAGTGAATGCTACAAACGATGGTTATCCGATCGTCGGCCAATCTTTATTGGCTGTTAATTGGAGAGAGGCTGGCAAATGGAAACGGTATATGGTTATCTCGATTATAATGGTATACACTCCATGGCTATTTCCAGCCTTCCAGGTGCTAATCGTCTGTAAGTAGAAGTGGTTTTGAACCCTGTAGGTACACGCACACGGCACAACTTTCATTAATTTGTGTGTTTGCAATTACATGTTCTACTTGTGTATTTATTTTCATATCATCTTTATAAAGGCGGGGTTTCCACATACGTCAATCGTCAATGAAAATTATGAAATTGAAGGTTTAACAGACATTAAAGACCTACTAAAAATTCTGCTACCACGTCAAAACCATACTTTTCGTTGACGATTGACGTATGTGGAAACCCCGCCTTAGGGCAGTGGTTCCCAACCAGTGACGGTCTGCGAATTACTCAGGCCGACAATGTGTCG
Source organism: Psococerastis gibbosa (assembly GCA_963971405.1). Taxonomy (NCBI): domain Eukaryota; kingdom Metazoa; phylum Arthropoda; class Insecta; order Psocodea; family Psocidae; genus Psococerastis; species Psococerastis gibbosa. The sequence continues at coordinate 2,415,305 of OZ020484.1, read as the reverse complement.
CTGCGGACCACCCCTTACATCTATTTTTTTTTTTTTTAAGTATTACAAGGGGTTCAAGGATATGAAAATGAAAAAACGACTTTATTGCAAACAAAGACTATAAAGTCTTGTTTTCATGCTAACCTTAAAAACTAAAAAAAAAAACATTGTAGACTATTATAAATTAATTAAAATTAAATAGAGAAGAAGGAAACAGAGGAGTAGTGAAAAAGATGGATAAAAGGTATAGGGGGGGGGGGGATCCATCACAATATTTTGCTTACAGTTTTTAAGTTGTTGTATGCTCGGTCGGCTTAATGTTCTTGTTAATAGGAACTCTTAAGTCACTGCTGGCATTCTCGCGGACCTTTTGCCAGGGTAATCGGTACTGATTTAGGGTGAGGCTTGTTTGACATACTTTTTTGAGCCGAGCTAACTCCTGTTACATTGTCAATGGTAAGCATGTCCGAGCTTGCCCATTGACACATGTAGTCGGTGTGGGTTGACATCGAGGAGTGAGCCAGTTTGCCATTAGCTCGAAATTCATTTACTACATGTCCCAAAATGGAATCTCCTCTGCGGGAAGACTAGGAGTATATCAATATATTATATATAATATATATACTTGTGCGAGTATCTACACACCTTTCGGTCGAAGACGTGTCGCAACTCGATACAAGTACCTATTGGGTGACTTAGTGAGGCGATTGAAAAGGTTAATCGGATACATTCATTAAATTGTTTGTACGCGATTTTAACTTTTTATACAACAACAAACTAGATACTTTAATTTTTTTTTCCCTGACCACATTAACTGTAGTACTTAGTAAGTGCATAACTGCATTAGAAAGACACGGTCCATATCGTGTGTTGTTGTGTGGACCGTGGAGCCAGATAGATTAAGAGGTACTTCAACTAAATACACTAATTGAGATTAATTGGATGAGTTAGCGTGGGCTGGGCTGTCTGAAAATTATTCCTAACAGGTTGCTCGTTGCCCCCGACCGGCGCTGACTGCTGAATGGTGCAAATTTATTGCAAAATTTTGTCTCGAAACATTTCGAACACATATTTCAAGATAGTCCGGACAGGTAGAGTAGTGGAAAGGACTCTGACTTTCATCAGCAAGGTTAAGGTTGTTGGTTCGAGTCCTACACTAGTTACATTTTCTGGCCATGCTTTGGAGGGTATGTAAACCAGGCGGTCCCGGGCTTTCCTAGTTGAGTGTAAGGGAGGGCTTTATAGCCCTAACTCCGCTATGTTGGCTTAGTAATTAAAATAACAAAAAGTCTTAATTTAATTTCCCCTATATTTTGTCATCAATTCTTTGTACATAATCAGTCTCGAATCTTTACTGGGTTAAGTCATGTTTTCGCCTGTTATATTGCGTTCATTATCGCTTGTAGCCGGTGTAGGTTGACATCGACCATGTGTACCAGTTGCTAATGGTCAAAAATTCATACGGAAACAATATAAATTATGTCGGAAATCCATGGGGTCGTTGGCATTGGAGAAGGAACCAATGGGCCACATAAGTAGCCTAGGTTCGTAAAAGGTCCTTCAGGGGATTATTTAAAAATTAACTGTTGCGGAAGCTATGTGTTTCATGAAATTCCTGGTGGCAATTAGCCCCCTTTGATCATTTATTGGCCGGACGTCTTTTCACCTTTCCGTTTCGAAGGTAATGGAGCTATTCTCGACAGTAGCCTAATCTAAATTGCAGTCGATTAGTATGATATCAGTATCATCAGGTAATGCACCCCGCTTTCACTGGCTGTATAACTGTACTGCACACGCGGCATCCTCCTGCATAATGTCATTATAATTCAGTAAGTACCTGTGCAGTCAGGCACGCTGCAGGAATAAGTAAAAAGGGCTTTTGGTGGGAGTGTTAGTTGTTTTCTGTTCTAGAGTTCAATTGTTAGCAGAGACACGAGCTTTAATATCTAAGCGATGTTTGTTAACTATTTTATTGAACTTGAGTTTTGTTTAGTGATATTTTCATGGTGGGACATGACTGTCATACTCCGAATACTACTAATTGGGGATCTTTAATAAAGATAAGCGTTTTCTGAGTGGACTTCTATGAAGGCAATTGTAAGCTTTTAGATGGTTCGACTAAGGCGCCCATTCCACCGACCGGCTAGGGCTATTTACGAAAACGGTGACGTGGTAGCAGACATTCAAGACTTAGGCGGGGTTTCCACCGACCTCGCATTGCAGAATTGACGGAAACGTTTATTTTTCTCTATGCCATAGTTAAAATTGATCAATGATCATACAGTAAAATCACAAACAAACAAACTAAAATTAAAAAATGGCGTCATGGGATATGTTAAGTAGAACCGTTTTAATAGATTTCTATAAAAAGAAAAATTCAAATTTCCGTCAATGTCATTTGCATTCTGCAATGCGAGGTCGATGGAAAGGCCACCTAACTCTTGAATGTATGCTGTCACGTCACCGTTTTTGTAAATAGCCCTAGCCGATCGGTGGAATGGGCGCCTTACTTAAGCGGCCCCTATACGGTCAATAATAATGTCATCAGTAATGATGCAGCTGTGATCAGAAAATCCGGATCCCTATCATTATTTTTCGTCATTCCACCTCATCATTATTACTTCTTGATCTTGATAAGGTGCCCATTCCACATACGTACAACGTCAATGAAAATTATGAAATTGAAGGGCATTTCAATTTTACTCTATGCCATTGTTAAAATTGATCAATTGATAATAGAGTAAAATCACAAACAATGAAACAAACAATCTAAAATTAAAAAATGGCGTCATGTGATATGACAAGTACAACTATTTTAATTGATTTCTCTAAAAAGAAAGCATTTCTGTATAAAAATTATAATAAGGATTAAATAATAAGGCGACGAAGAAAACAAATACAATTTCAAGAAACAAATTTCAAAAATTTGGCGCATACGCTTCAATTGAAAATTGTAAATTTTTGAAAAACATATGGAATGGCCCCCATCAATGAGAAATTGAAATGTCCTTCAATTTCATAATTTTCATTGACGTTGTACGTATGTGGAATGGGCGCCTAAGGTAATGTCATTTTTACTGACCGTGTAGGGGGACCGCTTTACAGTATATTGAACATTGGTAACTGAAAGTGGCAACGTTAAAACTTATGTGACAACTCAGTAACTTAGGGGGCAACATGATAACGTACTTACAATGATTGGTTGGAGGCTACACCCCTTTTGCGCGGTCTAGTCAGCTCTGCCTATTCGAACCCGAGGTTATTGTTGTATACCTTATGACTATACTACTAAGGCGCCCATTCCATTGACCGGCTAGGGCTATTTCCAAAAACAGTGACGTGGTAGCAGACATTCAAGACTTAGGTTGCGTTTCCACCGATTTCGCATTGCAGAATGCAAATGACATTGACGGAAATTAGAATTTTTCTTTTTATAGAAATCTATTAAAATGTTTGTACTTAACATATCCCACGACGCCATTTTTTAATTTTAGTTTGTTTGTTTGTGATTTTACTGTATGATCATTGATCAATTTTAGCTATGGCATAGAGGAAAATAAACATTTCCGTCAATTCTGCAATGCGAGGTCGGTGGAAACCCCGCCTAAGTCTTGAATGTCTGCTACCACGTCACCGTTTTTGGAAATAGCCCTGGCCGGTCAATGGAATGGGCACCTAAGGACGTACGTAACAGTGGTTTGTTGTTTGTCCTAAGCTATGAGTCTAGGCCAAGAGGAGCGAATGCCATTCTTTTAGACCTAGGGCGTAGTAGGGACGAGCAGAAGTTTGCAATAAGTTCGCGATTATTCATATGGACCAGATTACAGCAGTTGATATTGCTCTCTGGGCAATAGATATGATGCTGCATATCTAGAGTTTCAAACAGGAGCAGTGTGTGCCACAAGTCATGGCTTCGGCATCTAGGTTTATCCAATGCATTGGCGCGTGACAGTGAAATTAAATTGTTAGGTTTAAATTTTAATTGATACCTTGGTGGATATTTACTTGCGTTTGTTTAATATAGGGCTGTCCAAATTGTCAGGTTGTTGGTGAGCTCTATAATTTTAGACGTTGTTAAATACAGGCTTTCTGAAAGGAATGTCTTGTTTAGATGCATCTTTATTGGCATCCTCGTTCTTGCTCTCTATGGTTGACAATTTTTAATGGCAGTAGGTCAGCATTTTTTATGGTCTTTGCTACTTTTGGCGCTGTTCGCAAGTTTGTGCCGCAATCTTCCGATCCATGGCTGTGCCATGCAGTATTCCGTACCGAGTGTTTTCAAGCGACGATGGGACCCGCCCTAAGTAGTATGGTCAATTTTTTCGGCGACTGCATGCTTCAGCTCTCTTCTCTTCACGTTTTAGCCGGCTGGCTGGTTGTGACAGCAATATGTGGCATCGATGCCTCCTCCACTCCCCCCGATCCTGGCACGCCCTCTTCAGCTCCACGTACGTACTGGCCCCTACATCCTCCATCACTTACTGCAGATATTCCTTTCTGGAGCTGAGCGCAGTCAATTGTCGGATTTGTTGACATTGACAGCGGAGCTGTCGAATGCGAGAGAAATTGTGCTTTCATCTGTCAGACGGACGAGTTTATTGAGCCTACCGGTAGGTGTCGCACAGGTGATGTTTTCTCTGATATTTACAGTGACGGGAACCAGTTGGAGGCCGCAGGGCATGGCCCCTGCAGTGTACCGAGAAACACATTTACCGTGTTAATTGGGGTTTTATTGGGTAGGTGTGCATATGGAATGAGCGTGTAGTGCACCTCTTTCTTTTGGCTCTAGGCTAATACAGATAAGGATATAAATAGAGGAGTAGGCTCTGATAACTGTGTCTTGTGGTGTTTTGGCCTAATCATTTTGCCCTGCAGGCTAGCGGGGTAATTGGTTGAAAGTGTGAATCTTTGTTTTCAATGCCCCTTTTTTTCTGAAAGTGCAACTATGTCCAAGGGTTATAAAATTACAAAGGCTTTGGCGGCCGGAGTTACGTGATGATGCAGTAGAATCCGGGACTGTTGCTGCTGCACTCAAAAAATTTTACTGTAAATATAACCCGACAGGGCTTACTGCAACACGAAATTTCGTGTAACTTTTGGACGGCACGAATAGGGTGTAAATCCTACTAAATGAGTTGTGTTAAATACGTAGAGTAATTGTTGCAATAATTGGGATAGATATTACCCATACAAGTTTGGTAAAAATTACACTAGTTGTGTAAATGTGATTGAGTAATGCTTACTAAATTATCTGTGTTTATTTTACACAACTCTTATGTAGATTGAAACATACGACATGTGTATCTTCTACCCAACTATTTGAGTACTATCTAGTTTAGGCTACCTGTTTGGGTTCATGCTACTCAACTACTTGGGTAAAATCTAGCCGACCTTATTGTGTGGTTGTAACACAGCAATATATATGCATTGGGTTGGATTTGAACACACGTTGTGTAGAATTTACAGAAGGCGTTGGGTGTTACTGGTACCCTCGGTTAGGGTTGCACCTAGCTTACTCAAGAGATGTACCGTAGGGCGGTTACCATGGTGACGTTCAGTTGTTAGCTTTTTATAAATTATTCAGCATTTGTAATTAACGTTAGAGCCTCAAATAAATTTAGCGGGTCTAACGTTAATTACATATTCTGAATAATTTATAAAAAGCTAACAACTGAACGCCACCAAGGCAAAGGTCCTACGGTCCATCTTCTCATTAAAAAACTGATTATTCGCGATTTTTTTTCAAAGTTATTTCCATTTCATTTGGCAGTCACGAATAGGGAGTTTCTTTTTTAAGTAAGGCAAGTAACACCCAAACCGCAGGTTTCTTTCACTATCCCACTCAGTTTCGTCGGTAAATTCTTCACACTGTGAACAAACACAACAAAATACATACATAACAACAACAACAGCCTAATTTAGTGACATTCGCATGTCTCGAACATATCATGTAGGTAAAAGTTCTACACTCACAAACATTAGCTGCACGTCCGGAAAATACGAAAGTGACGTCAACCATTCGATGTATCAGGAATAATATTCGACAGTTGATACAAAACAAAAGAAGGATTGAGACAAACCAAATAAGAATACAAGTTTATATATTGGCATATAACATATCATGAACAAAACTAAGCATTACATTTTACCGTAATTATCAAAAGGGATTTCTTGTTGTCGTTCAACTCTTAGCATTTCTTCTGTCATGTCTTCGCCATCAGAGAACAATGCTGACACGAAATTTGGAGAACTAAATATATCCATTTTGAACTTTAAACTTAACAAACTTTCACTTTACATTAAATTTGAAGAGGCCACACTAAAAACACTTCTCCTTCTTCTCCCCCCCCCTTAGTGCCATTTCCTGAATTCGGCCCTGTCGAACGTTAACGCCTTGAGCTCGGCAATTGTTTTCCATCTTGCTCCGGCGAGTTGTTCAATCCTTTCCTCGAGAGTTGTCCTCGGTCTGCCGATGGTTCTTCTTCCTTGTGGCCTTGCTTCCGCCAATCTCCAGGTGGTCCTGTTCTCGTCCATCCTTTAAACGTGGCCGAACCATTGCAACTGCTTGTTCTCCTTTCTTCTCTCTATGGAATCCACTTGCAGGTCTTGCCTGATGCGGTCATTTCGGATTCGTTTCCATCTTGTTCGACCAGCAATCCGTCTTAGACACTTCATCTGAGTCCCGTTTATTTTACTTAGGTCACTTGTTGTAGGTGTCCAGCTTTCGCTCCCAAAGAGGAGAATCGGCTCCAAGATGATTTGTTGGACTCTGGTCTTTGTCTTCCGTTCGAGTTCTCCTTGCTGTTGTATTTTGGACTCGGTTTCGGTCTGGTGTTTGCCTGTCTGGTTCACTGCTGTACCCAGATAATTGTAGTTTTGCTGGAGAGTCTGCTATTAGGACTACGTCATAGGCAAGGGCTTACACGTACGCGTGCCTAAGTCGCCACAAACCGACCAACGATCGATCAGTTCTTGCCTTGCACGTCTTCATTACTTCATCCATAAAAATCAGGAATAATAGTGGGCTTAAACTGTCCCCTTGTTTTACCCCTCTTTTCATGGCAAACGAACCTGACTTCTCGCCATCTAATCGCACTACTCCCTCCATTTTTTCGAACATTGACTGAATTGCGCTGAAACTAAAAACACCTGAAGGAAAATAAAGTCCAAAAGTTTGACAACCGGCTACCGCACTTGCTAATAGACATTCAATGACTGGGAAGAGGCCCGGGAAGCATCAGGGCTCAGGCATCGCGGGTATAACGGTATTTCAGGTTTGCAGGTGTCACCCCACTGTAAATTTTACACGACCCTCGCGTGGATTCTATCCAAGTTGTGTTAGCATTACACAACTTGTATTAAGATTTCAACGGTTTTTCGCCAAATAACAGTAGTTTGTTGCGTTTCATCGTGCTATTATTAAATGTTATCATGTACAATAATATGTATATTAATATCCCTGATATTATGGGGGTAGTTGGGGGGGGGGTCCTCAGTGATACGCCACATATTATTATAATTACATGGCAAAGCTACAAGACTGCGTTACTAGGGGAATGAGGGGAGGGGGTCTAAAATATGAGATTGAAATAGGAGTAGGCCGTTGACATGGCCGCGTTTGGATGTTTTAGATATGTAGAATTTTCAAATTCTACATACAGTAGATCTATTACGGGCGAGACCGTCGTTCGACTTCATGGAAAATTTATGCATTTATGCACTAAATTGTCATAAAATTTAGTCCCAATTGTACACTGAGAAGTAGTGTAGAATTTACTCGATTTCGTGTGATTTCTGCAAATGATGGGCTTATGTTTAAACAAATGTGTGTAACTTCCAATCAATTTTATGTAATGTATACATTTTACACAACTCCGTGTAGAGCGTTCCCGCCAGAATTCAAATTTGTTAAGTAAACATTTAGGATTAACGTATAAATTCAAATTAAATTGTTATCAGTTGATAGTAGACATACCAATGAAAGCAATAGAAGTCATAGACAATGTTAAAAGAAAATTTCAATCACGATTTAGTAAGAAGTTCAATATTGAGAGGTGATTGTAACATATTGCATGCTTCATAGCCTAGGTCCTATGTCTTTCAAAAGAAAATCAAAGGACTAGTCTGTTGACTTTCAAAATGAGCTCCTATAACTCTACAAATGGTAAATTTACTGTTCATTATTAGCTACTTTGGCCACAGCGGTCAAGTGGCATGGGTATTAGGCTACTGATGAGGTTTAATACGGGACGGGCCATGAGTCTAAATTCCTACGTGTACACCTTTGCCTATCTCAGTTTTTGACAACACTTTAAAATACGTAATTATGAACCGATTTTGATAAACTTGGCAAGTAGAGACTTCTCCTCAATACCTAGACTATGATCATTGGCATGATACCTACTAATATAATAGGGTAATAGGCATATGGCAATAATGTAGGAAAGTGTGGGACTCGAACTGACAATTCTTTGATTGGCAGTGAACAAATATCGCTGCATAAATAGTACAGATGCAAGGCCGTGCCCAGGTTTTGATTTCAGGAGGGGTCCAAATTTTTTTTAACGTAATTTATTAATGAATTAATGGATAAATTTTTCAAACCATACAGGTTTACATACAAGAATTTATTTCGGGGGGGGGGGGTCCGGACCCCATGGACCACCCCTCTGGGGACGGCCATGTACAGATATACTGTATATCACAGGTTCATGTAGATTTCACCTAAGGGTTGTGTAGACTAAAAAAAAATATGCATTCGCGTATATGGAGCACAAGCGGTGCGGCTATGACAACACAAGTGGTCATTGCAACTTTAACACAAACTGTAGACTAACATTTACACCATTCTCTAGTGCTCATATTAACCAAATAGTTCAGATTTTACCCAACTCCAGCCACCAACGCAATTTTTGTAAAAGGTACATAGCAGCGTTGTATTTTCAGCCCCTTTTATTCGTGTGATATTTACTCAATACCCACGGCTAGAAAGTACACTGAACACCGAGTAATACTGACCCAATTTTTGGCCTGCGTTAACACTAGTTTCGTGTAAATAGTCACCCTACACAAAATAGGTTGGTAGAACCCTATCATTGTGTAATGCTTACACTAATGACTTTACACATATCATTTTGTTGATGGAAACCAATTGCTACTCTTAGTTTAAAACAAATTTGGGTAATCTTTACTTTATTGGGTAATATCCAAACAAGTCCCGGCTTACACAGCGTGTGTAAGAAATATTTTTTTCAGTGTGAGCCTCCGGGATACAATCTTAGAAGAACACAGAAGTTGACGAAACGTTTGGAAGTGCGCTTTCAGAACGACCACGGCCTATCATCCCGGATTCTACTGCTTCATCAATGTCCAAGGGACCTACCAACCATCCAGCAAGAAGTTTGTGAAATGGTTGTCAGTTGATGGAACATGCCATGCAGGCTCGGCTTTTAGTGGAACAGGAAGTTGTGTCGCACGACCGCCCCCCCCCCCGCAATTTAGAAATATATTGGAAAAATGTGAGTTTCATGTCAAATTTCAGGGCTGAATTAATTTAATCTAAATACAGTTTTTTCTTATTAATTTTAATTTTTCAACGTCCATTCCCCCTCCCAAATTTTGTGTGTTTGTTTCTAAAGCCCCGCCTGGTACCCTGCTTATCGGAATTGCAGTGGCAAGGAAAAACTTATTTCTCACGCGAAACCTAAAACAATGCATTGAAGTTTGAAATGGCACGCAAAAAATATAAGTCTTGAAAATTCACACATGCGTCCCAACGCAGTCCAGTGTGTATTTGAAATTAATTTGCATGCGATCTGCATGCTAATGAAAACTTGCGACGAGAAATTAAAATAATGGCCAGGTAGTTTTCACACCTTCAGCGATAGTCAATAAAGTTGTAAATCAGGCTCGGTAGGTACACCCGTCAGGTTCAGGTACAAGTCGTGCATCGCGATTATGTCGGCAACTCCCGCTGCAACTTCTCTGGACTGGGCCGGGACTTGAACCCTCATTTTTGTCCAACCGAGGCAACCTATACTGGGATATATGAACCTATCATATAAGTTGCAAAAACTGCATCTTCCGGTACAGCTCGGGATGTGCTTTGGCCTTTCGGCGGGGTTCCCACCGACCTCTCATTGCAGAATGCAAATGACATTGACGGAAATTTTTGTTTTACTCTATGCCATAGTTAAAATTGATCAATGATCAAAGAGTAAAATCACAAACACTAAAATTAAAAAATGGCGTCATGGGATATGTTAAGTACAAACATTTTAATAGATTTCTATAAAAAGAAAAATTCAAATTTCCGTCAATGTCATTTGCATTCTGCAACGAGAGGTCGGTGGAAACCTCGCCTTCGCACCACCACTCTGCAAACATACCCGTTCTTCGTCTTCCTCTGCCGCCACTGGCATCTCCCCCAGTTCACGTCCCACCTTGTCTAGCTCCATCGGTTCCGTGGCCTGCCTTGCTACCTTCTGGTCCTCTATTCCCGCTCTGGATACGGGGTTTGGTGCTTGGTGTTGAACCATTAGCTTCATATGTCCGATTCACCGACATATTTGGTCTATTTTAAAGCGAGCGATGTCTTCTTTTCCCAGGAATCTGTCCCTCTCTTAGGACCATGTCTCGGTAAAGTTTCCTTCCGGTGAATGTTGCCCAGAGGTAGGCTTATACCAATTGCGGCCATTGGTTCTGGGCAACCATCCACAACGTGATATTTACAGGCTTAACTGCTGGTTGTGGTATTATTGGGCTCGCTGGATCGTTTGCCACAGGTAGGCTACGCTACCATTGGTTCTGCACAATCACGCAGAACTTGATATATGCAGGCCTACCTGCTGGTACTGTGGATTAGCTCGAAAGTTTACCAAGACTTGTCAGAATGGCCCTAAAACTACAATTTTGTTATAAACTGAACCATGTCTGAAACAAGGACTGTCATTGGTCGAAAAATGTGTAATTCCGCGCGAATGAACCTCTTTCATATAGGAAAAAGCTTGCTTTGAACCTTGCCTTTCTAACCGTGCCCAACCGATCAAAACATTGGGATTTCACGTATTCGCCCATATGGAAAATAAAGACAATTTTCTTTCTTTCTTTTCTCAGTGGATTTCTATGCGTTATTAGAGATTCATTCCCAGTACATGACTTGGTGTTTATGATGTAGAACAGCCCTAAAACTACAATTATTTTATTGAAGACTGATGTGCCACGCTTCGGCTAGGGGGGCACATTGTAATTTTATGTTTACCTTTTTATATAAATCGCTCATTGATTTCAAATTTCATTTTTTTTCCTCTTTTTTACGTCCAATCGCCATATCTGCAAGCCTGTAATTGAAAATTTCTTGGCTGAAGAGTAGGAGATACATAGATTAAAACCACCGGAAAAAACGTTGAAGCGCTCTCCTGAAAAATTGACATTTTACAGTTAGAACAGTTGGCAAATCTAGGAGTGATATACTGTATATTATATAAAGACATGGATTTTCTATCGATCTATCTATCTGTATATAGAACTGGAGTTCGTGCAGTTTCGGGCAGATGAACTGGAGGGCTCAGGAGCAAGTCGTGCACGGCGCCCTTCGCCGCGATTAATTTCGGTGTGGTGGCACGACCGGTGGCATTGCAAACAGCGCAGGGACGCAGGCAATTAATGTTGGCATCACTGGCTAATGCAACCTAGTGTTGTTACAGGTGCTTTCACGACGGCCTTTCTAAATCGTGCTCCGTGCTCATTTACGGTTAGTTTTGGCGCCCAAAATGTCGTCATATTTAGATGTTGTTGGACTTGTAGGTTCGATGGGCACATCTCTCTTTGTAGAGGGTTCAAGCAGTTGAACATCCCAGTCCGTTTTTTTTTTTTTTTTTTTTTTTTTTTTTTTTTTTTTTTTTTTAATCCATAGTCATGGGAAATATCGGTAGACAAGATGTTCCTAGCATTTTGGCATTTTAATATATATCCTACGTGGCCACCACTATCACCAATTGATCACAGTTTTGTAACTCCCTTCAACCTAGCATCCTCAATGTTAGTTTTTTTTTTCAAATCAAGGTCAGTAACTGTAACTGATCGGTAAATCAAAATGTAGATGAAAATTTCGTCTCAGCAATGAGTAGTTTTTGTAGCTCTACGATCAATATTTCCAGTGATATTTGATTTTTTACACTAGTCAAATTTTTCCCCCTCAGGTAGTCACTTAATGGAGTTCTTGCATAGCAAGCAGCTTTTGGTTTGCTTTTAGCACCGAGTCATATTTTTTTGGGCTTAGGAAATCAAGTCGATGTGCCGTTGGGAAACTTACGGACAGTCGACTCGTTTCCAGAACATTTCCAATGGTAACCTGCAAAATGCTGGTATGTTGTTTTGTAAAATTTCTATGAGTTTTCCATAAGACAAATTTCAAAAGCTTTCTGACGGATCTCACTTAGCGGTTTCATTGGGAAAGACTGTCTGTACTCTGTAATGATCCTTGTTAAGGAACATTGCCAATTTCCTTATTATTAGCTCGACTTGTTTGCCACGTGATCAAACTACGGAAGCTGCATAACTAGTTGGCGATGACAGTGCGTAAATATTCGATAATGAAGATTCAAATGAATTTAACTTGACCTTGTTAATTTGATTTTGAGTGGCATGTCAAATGCGAGACAAGAATTCCGACATGATGGCTGCTGTAAATTAATAAATTTCTAACTTGCGAAATTAAATTACTATTTGGTGAACCTTGGCTCCATTGTTAATCCCGAGAGCCAATATTAGTTGCCATATAGATTTTTTTCTTCAGTGTTAATATTAAATTAATGTTCTTACGTGAGTAAAATTTAGGTGGTGGGTCATGTTAGCCCATTCCTAGACTGATTAAACAGGAGGGAAAATTGTATTTATTCCTTTTAACCGAAATTGGAGGATATAGAAAAACTGGGCTTGGCGGGATTCGAACCCACAATCTACGCCTAACCGGTTTTTCTATATCTTATTTCGTGGAGGTTACCTCTTCAACCAAAGTTAATTTAATGTCAGCGTTATATGCACCATATAATACTGCAATATAATGTGTTATTCAATTTACATGGAAGGGGGGGGGGGCATCGTACTATTTTAATAGATTTCAATTCATCCATAATACTCCTGTAACCCATGAAATTCCGCGAAAGAATGAAAGACGAATAATGGATGTAAAAGACTTGGCGTACAGATTGTTTGAACAAGATTTTATCGCACCGCCTTCTACGGAGGCTCGTGCCTTCTATTGTCCATTGTACTGCAGGATGCGCATTGTCTGTTTGAAATTAAAATGGTTTGTTAATCTCGTCGTCACCTCTTTCCGCTGCGGGCTCAATTGAGCCGTTTTCTGCAAAAATGGAACAAAATGTTGTGCTTAGCTTATGAGCTCTTGAGTAGTTTCTGCGTGAAGTTGTTAAACGTATTTGACGCGATAACGAGATTCTTGTTCAATTAAGTTGTTTTTTGTGCAATTGTGAATTGACGGGTTGCTGTTAAGGGTTTCCGCGAGTTCTGGGTATCGCTGTTATTGCTATTATTTTGTGGTTTGACATGGAGGTTGACATAACAGTTTGTCAGCTACCGAGATTCTCAAGGAAACAATACCAATCTGAATCATGTCTGAAAAATCGCAGAGGTCGTTGGTAGGGCACGGTTCAATGGTCCACAAATATACGTCCATACTAAATCCCTTCAAATAATACGTAACTATAAGGAAATCTTCGTGATTGTAGAAATTTTCGGAATTACACGTTTTGACGTCCCATGTCCCTATATTGTTTTTACGAAGTGTCTGTAGCTCTTTCAGTACATCGTTTTAAATAAATAAATAATAATTAATTTTGCAAACAGACCTAAAAGTCCAATAAAATGAAAATATAGCCGTCGCTCATCTGCATTCTGTAACATATCTATCATGTTACAGATTGTGGTGGCATATTTGTGAGTGGTTTCTGTGGTGCGTTTTGAAAGGAAGTGTGTTGTGCAGTTGTTGGAGGGCAGGATGTTGGTTGTCTAACAGGATGACTTCTTTGATAAGTTAGATCAGCTCACATCCTCTTGATACCACGACTTACTATACTACTACGCAATTTGTTTTTGATCTAGAGTTATCTGTCTCTCCGCATCCGATCTTTGTCTTGTGTTCTCGTGTTGTAACTTAGAAGGGATTGAGGTAGAGCCCAATTTTGTGGTGGTTGGGGATAATACCCTATCCCCTATAGAGAAGCAAAATAGTGTTAGTTCAGCCACCTGAGCTTAGAAAAGTGCATGTTTTACACAGAAACTTATGAAGATACCCGAGGCTTGGAGAAACTATGTCCCATACGGATCTTTACGAAAGCATCCAGGCCGCAACATTTTTTTGTTAACTTTTCATAGGCCCGGACAGGTTAAGCAATAAAGAATAAGCTACGAGTTAGCCACTTATCGGTGTCTTAAACATGATTAATATTAATACAGTCTTCAACTCAAACAAACAGGTTCTTTCAATGAGAACCGTAACCACGGCTACAAAGTAAGCCGCTCACCCTTCCGACGCACAGGGCATGCGTTATTGTTATTTTTAGCCGTATTTACCTAAATTTAAACAAACGCACCCCTCTCTGGCTCCCCGCCAGGCCTACGGGAGGCTAAACACTATTTTCCATCAATTTTTTTCGTCTCGTACTTATTCATAGCACTTTCATATTTGTTTATCGCTCGTGAAACACGATGCGACAATTTTGAATGATGGACGGCCCTTCAAAGCATAACAGGGGTTTTACTTTACTTTCAAGTGGTTTATGGACAAATGCCGCTTTGTTTATACTCTTTCTAAAGACGGTATACAAGTCAACAAAGTAGAATATCTGGAACCAAGCCGTGTGCTTCCACTGCAGTCTTCAGTACTTATTTATATGGGTTTATCATACAATGATAGCTGACGAAAGTGCTAATTAATCTTTATGTAAAGGTTGTACTTCCTCATACAGTAGAACAAGGCGGTGCCGTTCAGTATTCCTTACCGAGGCAGCCTTGTGTGGTCGTTACTTATACAGATTAGCCATAGTTTTTTTTTCTTGTCATGCTTATTCTATTGAAGACCGGCTATCATCATGGCAATGGTAGTCATGATGATCATCCTGGAACATTGTAATGCAGTGCTTTCCTGTTGCTTTCTGCATCCTTATGCCGTTGACTCTTCATTGAGTTCATCCGCCTTCGGGGCCAGTTTCCCAGCCCCAAGACGAAAGAGTGTCCTGCACAGAAAAGTGCTCAGTCGTCACTACGCGCTTCTATCTTCACCACGAGGAGGTACACATAAGGGATTTTCGTCTCTGAGACCATAAGGCATCACTCAGAAGCGCAGCTACTATGAATACACAGTTGTAAACTTTAATTATTTCAACAACAAAAAAATGATAGTGAGTTCCATATGTCGTGACTGTGGCCATTCGGTTTAGTTACCGGCACATACTACAAATGTTTCAAAATGTATAGGAACATATTTTCTAGGGAATATGACTACATTGACAGCTCTACGATCTATATTTCCTTGGAAATTTGATTTTGTTTTTAAAACAACGGAAAGTGTGTAATACATACTTTCTCTTAACTGTTTTGAGAAAGTAAAAAGCAGTCCATTGATAGTAGTGGAGCGATGAACCCTCTTGCATCGTTAATTGGTAGAGTGATAACGTTTTTATGTCTGTTTACTGCTCCACTTCATTCGCTGATAATGCTGTAGCCCGTATGGTGATTTATTACAACAACTTTGGTTCCATTATACTTAGTTACCCTGTCAGTTATTTTATGAATTTTTCTGATTATGCAACCACGCACACAAACTTTTAGTTATTTCCTTAGGATTTTACATTTGTTACCTCTGCTATGTTATAGCTTTGCAAGCTTAGAGATTGCTTCCTTAATGCTCAAAGAATTTGTTGACGTTATATATAGCAGAAGTGGGACATTCGCCAAGAATGTTTTCCGATTTTTTGGTACCACCTGTCATGTCTTCGACCAGAGCTGCAGCAACTGGTGATTCGGTCAGGTCCAGTCTGGATTTTACATTGAAACTAACAGCCTGTGGGATTGGGTCAATGGCAAGACCTACAATACATTGACAATACTTGTAGCAGTCGTTGGGAATGAACCTATGGCAGAACCTATAATGCATTGTAAATACTAACAATCCGTGGGACTGGACCGAAAATATCAGCATACCGGACGTCCATGACTAGCAGCCAGGGCGGGATTTGTTATTATTTGGAAGTCCCCACGGCGTGCTCTCAGTAGCAGACAGCAGCCATGTTTCACGAAGCGACACTGTTATATATCTATATTTGTACATAGAGGTGTAAGAAGTAGAACATAACTCAAAGACTTAAATATGAGATGGGGGAGATTTAGTAGATTCTTTATCCACTTAAAAATTATTAGCTTGTACATGAGCTATGATAAACTGCGTTCAAACAAAACTTTTTGAATGGTGTGAACGCCAATAAGTCTTAATATACAAATGCTGCCTGCCTTGGCGTGTATACAAGTTTCTTTAACACTGATTTCGGCAAACCATTGACTTGGGGTACAATGCGACCGGGAATTTTAAATAAAACGAAACCCAGAGTTTCTCCGATTTCTTAAATGTAGTGTTTATTCATGTATTGGAATAAGTATTTCGTTATCTTCAACTGCTTGTCAGACAGTAGAGGTCTTAGTATTGGGATGGTACTTTGACTCATGTCGGTGAGATAAGTCGATTTAAAATTAAGTACTTTTTGATGGGACTGGCTGTAATACGAAAAGGTCATAACAGAGGTGCCCGTTTGGTGTGTGGTGTTAATCGGGTTCGGTTGATGTTATTTTCGATTAGGTTAACTGTGTCTAGCCCCCAGGCAAGCATTAGTTCCCATGGCCAATGGGCATTTCAAGTGAAAGGGATGGGTCATCTGGCGCTGCTTTATGGGCAGATTGTAATCTGGAGAGCCCCCGACGGGGCCGAGCCCCATTGGTGAGGAGCCACTCGGAGTTAACAAGAAAGACGGCTCTTGTCTTTGAATTTGTATCTGTCACTGGTGCGTTTGAGTATGGGCTGGCATCCAGGGTTAACGGTCTTTGGGTCACCAATAACTTGTGTAATTTATATTGTTTTTGTGTTTGGACAAGTCTTGTGGTCCATTCTTCCCCCTGCTTGTCAGATACTGGTAGCTTTAGCCCTTATGGCACTATGTTGTACGTTGCTTATACTTATGAGAGACCCAGTGGCGACTTAAGAATGGCTGTCTCGTTCTTTACAAGAAGTAGTAACACAGAGTCAGCACTGTCGGGGCGCGGACCTTCTCGTCTTCTCCCTTGGGGCAACTTTTGCTTTTGTTGCCCTATTGTCTGAATTTCGTTCCACGTGCCCTAGTCACCTGATGCGGGCTCTCTTGATTTCAGCTATCAATTGCTGATCACTGCATCCCTAATAAAGCAGTGATTATGTGGGAGAATTCTCTTTGTGCCGGCCATCGTCGCCTTGGTCGTCTACCCTCCCTTATCTTGTCAGTTTGCATAAAATGACCCCGGCAGCACTGTAATGACTCAATCTCCATCGGCAGGGCTGCTGGTAATCATCTTTGTAGATTGAGTTATTGTGTGGGGGGGGGGGGTAGAGATGTAGTACCCCCAAAGTTACAGACTTCAATTTCATGCATCCCCGAAAACTTATTACCGTAAGAGGGTGGGTGTGAAATTAATGTGTTGTCACCCCTTCTGGCTTTTAACTTGTTGGGGCGGTGAAGAGGGTTTTTTTTGCTGACACTTCAGCTGGTTATTTCTTCATCGTTTTGTATTGGTTATATTTATATCCCCTCTGCCTTTTGATTTTCGAAATGGTTGCTCAGTGTAAAGGGTTCGCTGCAGGCTGTGACCGAAACGGAGGAATATTAGTTCTATTTATTTATGTAACTTCTATTCTCATTCAGACAAAATAATATTTTTATTTTATTAATATTATATATAACATTAATAATAATTTTTTTTAGGTTTAATTTTATTTATATTAAATATAAATTTTACTATAACTAATAAATAACTAAATAACTTATTTTGACTACACCAATTGCTTTTTTGCCAAGTAATTACTTTTCCTCCAAATATTACCATATTGACTGTTGCGTGACATGCTAACCTCCAGACAATCATAAAATAGACACCCTCTCTCTAGTATAGCCCCGCTAAAAATGGCAACTATTGATAAAGCGCAGTATATGTTTTAGGGGGAGATTCCGCCCCCCTGATAAAGTCACGTGGGAAGGTATTTGTTGTATGGGGGCTGAGGACACGCGAAGCTCCCAGGGCCCATCTCCCAGTGGCACGGCCCCCCGATTTTGTCTTGATTTCAAAATTCCATTCATTTTCGGGGAGGGGCTCCGACAAGGGTTGTACCTAGTACAGACTCTCGAATACACAATGTCGCTTAACTGCTGATTTTTTAATGGTCTTTGTTGGGTTTTATAGCTGCAGCGAACGTGAGCATACCGTGATGGCTGTGATTTGGTTTTCATATTATCAAATTACGTTTTTTAATGTGCTCCTTGAAAATAGCCCTGTATAAGATACTTTGTTACTCACTCTAATTATTATTATTATTATTATTTTTTTTTTTTTTACACTATAGTTCTGCGTCTAACTCATCTTTCGCATTTGACAATACTCTGTTAGATGAAGAAGTTATAGAGTTATATGTAGGCTAAGCCCGTGATGGGCTCCTAAACAGTTTCTAATACAAAGAATGTAAACACTAATTAGTCGCACACAAGACGATAAATTAAGCTAACAGTGAAGACATTAGCAAGCATTGTGGTGTCTCCCTGAACCCCTAGTTGTCATAATTTGGTAATTGACAGATATTCTAACATACACTTTATCCAACGAAATTTCGAACACACCCCAAATCGAATGAGAATAGGCCCTCCTCCATGGAATGGGAAAGTCTATGGGCTACCAGTAAATGTCATGGTACCTTTTTGTCACGTACATTTTCATTGATACAGCCTTCTTTTCTGTCGTGCTTTGATTGTTGTGCGGCGTCGCCTTGGATTTAGCTTGCCTCGGCACGTCCGGCTAATTTAGCGGTAGGTAGCCTTTATTGTCACTCAGTGTTCTTCATTGTACTTTCACCCATTTAGCATGGCTCCTGTTGGCTGCTAACTGCTATTCATAACATACTGTAAATCAGCAAAAGTCTATCATATATATTGTATTATCATATAAGTCCGGTGTGATCCATCTTTCAGTGATATTTTCTAAGGATTCTTATTGCATTTTATTAAGAGTACTGAGATATCAATAGCTAGGGGTGTTTTTCTGGATCTCCAGAAGGTCCCATAAGGTTAGGTATCTTTATCATTAGTCTATGATAGTAGGTAGCTATAATTAATAGGTAATAGGGGGATAAAATGGACTACCTGATTTTTTGGGGGCGGTGCACTAAACTATCCTGCTCGTTATACGCCCGTATTTGATATTTGGGCCCACTTATAATTTCCCCTAATGATTTAGCCCATTTTCCCCCGTATCAAATATGAATAGAAGGTATGAATGTAGTTTATTATAAAATAAACAAATATTTCAATTAAACTTTCGGTGAGATGTACAGTTAGGTGTAAGAGAGGACCACATGCCCTAATCTCGCTGTACCTATATGTACGAAACGAAATTAGAGGATATGGAAAAAACTGGGCTTGGCGGGATTCGAACCCACAATCTACGGGACTTGTCGGGGCTTGTGGTCCAGCGGTTAAGACGACGCCCCGGTTAGGCGTAGATCGTGGGTTCGAATGCCACCAAGCCAATTTTTTCCGTATCCTCTAATTTCGTTTATAACGAGGAGGTTACCTCTTCAACCAATGTTAATTTGATGTCAGTGTTATATATACCATATAATACCTATATGTATTTATTTTTTCAATAAAGACTTTATAATTATTAGTCTAGTATTAGTCCTTCTGGAGCAGACCAAGTTTAAGGTAGAACGGTCTCTGAGCAAGACACCTTCCTCCCACCTAGCTGATGAGCCACGGTCGAATGGACCTGGAAAAACTTCTTTTTCTATATAGAGAGAACCGGACTTGGTTAGTGCAATGGCATTGCTATTTAGTCGGTTATTACTTGGTCCAGGGCTGGCGCTCTTTATTTTGGTTGATTGCCCTAACCACTACAATCAAGCAAGGCAATTTACCGGGGCAGGACTTCTCAAGTGTGGCAAACTAAGTCCATCTGCCTGTTACCATAGCAACCTGGTATAGTATTTTATATGTATTACTCGACCACGAGAGGAGGACATTTGGAACACTTTGTTTATTCGAAAACTTGCATAAGCGGAACGTATTATCCCATTCACATTTACAAATTACTAGAAAGCGGTAGTATTAGTAGTAGTATGGTTGGACACAGTCCCAGGCCACGGTGTGGGCCCATAGGACAGTGGACCTCCTGATTATAGTGGATTCCGAACCACTTGGGAAACACAGTGAAGTCACACGATTAGTTCGGAGGTGACAAGTCCTACCATGTTTCCCTACCGGCACTGTGCACACTACCAAGTTATCTGCATCTTTGAACCTGCTCTGGTCCGCTGGATTCAACTTTGTAAGGCGGCCGGCAGAAAAAGGGGTAGTATGCACATGGAAAAAAAATTATGTGAAAGAGTGACACCTTCTTTCATAACAAAATATAGCTTTTATAAAAGTGCGACTTAACGCCTTCTTCCACTATACCATTAAAATAACAACGCATATTAATTGACCTGTAGAATTTGCCCCCAAAATGTGTTTTAGGTCTCTTAAAAGTGACACAGAAAGACACTGGGAACACTTTATAACCTTGTTTATTTATAAATCTCGGCCTGCTTCGCTTATGGCCAGCCTAATGACCTGCTACCTCGGAAATGCATCTCGCGCCCGCGGCTGTGCCCCACAATGATAGTGCAGACTATGTGATAAATTACAGGCAAAAAAGTGGTGGAGTGAGATTCCGGCACTCGCCGCACGAGGTCTCTGGTGGCGTGTTAGGTGGCAGGATTGGGGTTTATGATGTTGCCAATTTGCATGTTTAGTGTGAAATAATTTAAATTTTTCCTGTGAGGTTCTTTCCTTGTGGTGTCTTTCTTTCCCAATGTACCCCTTCACTGATGGTGATATTATTGCTTTCCAATTTATTATTTGAATGGCTTCCTATGGAAGTATGCCTACTTAGGCCCTATAAATATTACCTTCTATTACCTACTTCCGCAGAAACAAAAAAAAAAAAAAAAAAAAAAGACCCCATGGCTTTTCGAATTTTTTGCGATGGTCACGAAGAGGTGCAGGTATCCCTTGACCCTTACTCCTGTTCCCTTGCTAGAGGAAAACACAAGACTTTAATTCTTCAATAGGGGTCAGTATGCCCGCATGAGGGCAGACCTAAAGGCAAGGCACCTTTGACCTTCCATTTCTAATTTTCGGAAGAGGGACAGTTTGGAGTTTGGACTTGTCCAAACAAGGGGATGGTTTTAGGCTCAGACCATGGTTGACCCCACCGGCACCATTTCCAGTATGAGGCAGGGCCGCAGGGGTCCTGTTTTCCCTCTTTTTCTTCTTTCTTTCTTTCTTCAGATTTATCTGACATTTTGGTATTGTTTCCACGTGGTTTTTTGGACTATTGGCAAAGAAGTACACGCTCTTGATGTCAACCTACACCGGTTACAAGCGATTAGCTGACTTAGCTGGGACAAACTTACAGTGTAACGGGCGTGAGCCTGGCTTAACCAAGTTCTGTTATGTACTCGTAGTTGCATAGTGTGTAGGGCCTATGCCCCCCCAAATTGAAATTCGATTAAAAGATTATTAAGGAATAAAAATAATTTATCATAAAAAATTAAAAATACTTTCCCTTTTTCGCAAGGAGTGGAAGAGAACCTGCCGTATCGCTGACCCCACCTAGGGATAAAAGCGAGGAAAACGTAAAAATCAACAAACAACAATTTTTCTGAGTCGGCACATTTCAGGCAGTAGTCTTAAGAGGCAAGTTTAATCGATTAGGTGCTCCTCTACAATGGAATACTGTTTAGGTGCGTTGTTCACTGTCTTTGTAAGCTCTTCTGGAAAAGTTCCAAGTCTGAAGTTCATTGCTGTCCCGTTTCGGAGTCATTTAATGGGCCCTGGAAGTTCAAGTGGTTTGTCATATCCTGTATAATTTATTGCATTCTTGGCTTCCAATTGTCTGGTACGTGTCCGCTAAAATGTATGAATATGTAGTATGTACTCGTAGGCCTATTTAAGTTCAAAGAGGGTATCCTAGCTCCCATTTTTTTAACGACTTCTTGACTTTTAAGGCAAAATGCTTACAGTAATTCCTCCTGCTATTTGTCCTGATATTTCATGAGATATTTGAGTTTCCCTCTTTGTGCAAATCAACATCATTTAACGTTGCTATAGCAACTGTTTGAGTTAACGTTGGTGAGACTGATCGGTAGGGAGTCAGTCATCTTTGATTCAGTGACCCCATGACGTGACAATATACTTGGACCAATACGGCGCTTTTATCACTATATGCTTGTTGAATTGGCAAGAATGCGATTAGTACTAAGAGTCTGAATTTTTAACGTCTTTGGCTCAATTAAGATTTCAATTCACAAGTCATAATACTTTAAAGTGTTTTTAAATAATAATACCTGTCAATTGTAAATGTTGTCGTCGCCAATAACTCAATCATGCGGAGAGCCAGCAGTTGAAGCGAATCTCACCATAAAAATCTGCTCAGTCGTGTTTTTTTGGTACCGCGCGTTTAGCACCTGATTTGCCCGATCATGCGCTGTGTTTCCCAAAGACTTTGCCCCTTTTTTGCACTGTGCTCTCCGTGCATAAATGCCGTTGGTCGTTGGATTCCTGGAAGTCATGGCTCTGACATTCTGAAGACGTTCTGCGCTGGTGCCCGTATGCAGCCGACCGTCTCCAGAAGTCGCTGGCAAATGAAAGAACGGGATGCCCATCACTGGAGGCTGCTGCTGCCTGGAGCTGGGGCTTTTCCAGCCTGATGCTTTCTTTGTCTACTCATCTGTCCCAAAATTTCTCCTCATGGCTGTGCCTTCTTTATTTTAGCGGTTTGCCCGACTAACTTCTTGACAACTTGTCTGCTGACACGTTTAACCCCATTTATCCTAAAGCATAGAGATGCTCGCCCTAAGAATGTATTTCTGCTGCCCGTCTTCTTTGACTAATCAGAGCACGCCTTGCTTACTTCCAAACAATAACAAATCTCATCGTGGCCGCACACCTGTTTATTGGCCGAAGTAAAGGCGCACATTAGAGGGTTCCCGCCAAAAATATTATTTTGAATTTCAGGTGCTTAGTCTCTTATAACCAGTCATTGAAAAGACGTGGCCTGAAATTCATAACTGTTTTGGCATCTCTCCTATATAGAATTTAGGAGTGGTACTTGGCTTTTGATTTTTAACTTGGCGGTGGGAATATGCTAACAAATTAATCCCCGCTCCTACCCCCTTGTGGCCAGTGGTTCGTGATTATAAAGTGTTCAGAATATCTTAGTGATTGAATGTTTACAGTGTAATGAAGCCTCCAGGTGGTGAGTGTCACGACCTCTTCGGAGCTGCCAACCATGGCACACCAAAACATCAAAGGCAAGTTCCATGTGGTCTCGGGCTCGAGTTACGTTCGGGGCATGAATATTTTTCAAATCTCTTGGGTGTCTTAGAGCCAATGAACTATCCCTCTAGAAATACTGTCAGTCACAAACCTTGATGAAGGGTCTGGATGTAATGCTCCATCTTGATCGCCACCCATCAGCCCTTGTTTTCTGAGGAGACTAGGAGAGGTTCCGAGATCCGTGAGGCGCAGAACTAGAAGCATCTGAACTGAATACTCCCTTGGTCTTCACCCATCAGCCCACTCAGGAGACATCATCAGGCACAGAACTTGACGAAGCCGATCCCACCATAGATTGGAAAGTATCTGTAAGGAATATTGAACAGCACCGCCACGGACGTGTGGTGTCGTTTAGCATTTCTTCGCGAGGCTTTTCAAGTGGTGATGGGAGCTCCAACGTGACTGCCGCCCATCACCCTTCTCAGGAGGCTAGGAGGATCGGGAGAGCACAGGACTCCGCTTCCAACCAGTCACCTGAGCCTCTTTTACCGACCACCTTTTGCAGTCATCGCCTTACTGGTTGATGAGCGGCTAGGTTTGGCAACAGGCAGTGTGGTGTTAAGGCCACCTATCTTACCTCCCCACCCATCCCGCTGTAGGACTTGCTCCTAATTGAGGCTGAGCATTCATAGATGGTCGGATTTGGAGTTTGAGGGGTTCGGTCAGAATCAGACTTTGCGTTCACTTCTCGCTTTACAAGTTGCATTGTCTAATTTCGGTTTTCCTTTTTGTTGCAGAGTTTTGAAGCCCCCTGGCGGCGGAACCAGCGAGCTCTTCACGGCGCCCACGGAGGCGGACTCGCCGCGCCGCGTGCGCAACGCCTCGCAGCCGAGCATGATCCTGCCGCTAGGCGACCCCAGCCCCATCGCTGAGACTGATGCTCCCAACTACAAGCCTGGTAATGAAACACATTCGCGGTTTTTTGGGGCCCCCGAGCCCGCTAAGCCCCTGTACAGGGGCAATGTATCGTCCATTGTGCTGGGCGACGATAGGCCCCCTGTGAAAACTGCTGAAAGTAAGCAAGAGGAGGTGCAGCAGAATGAGGAGCCGCAAGGTCAGTGGGCGCTCGGCCAAAAGGCTGCGCAAATGGGGGTAGAATCGTTTCCGTTTTTGTCCAGGGTCGGCGTTGTGTAGGGTGCTTTGTTCGTTATTTTCTGTCCGTTGGGGTAAATTAGTTGTAGACTTCAGGTTACTAGGAGTCTCAACCCTTATTTATTTGGAAGACACAAAATTAGGAAAATGCCACTATACTGTTAATCGCCCTGGACCGATACCCTCGGGTACACTAAGGTATTCCTGGATGGCATTCCTTACCAAGACTTTTCAAGCAACAAGGGGAACCGCCCTAAGGGTAGTTTCCACGATCTTTTGTAAAGTCTCGGTAAGAAATACTCCACGGCACTGTCATGCATGTTATTTATACTTTAGAGCCGCCGTCTAGTGACATTTTCTTAGTTTTTCAATGCATGAAAAGAACTATATAATATATATATATTATGTTCAGAATACTGAAATATAAAATTAGAGCATCCGTGCGGTACATTTTCTGAAACTCTTGCATGCATTCGGCAAACTCTTGCATGTATTCGGCTCAACATAATTATTATCTCTGTCTTAGTTCTACCATGACCACTCTTGGGGATTAAACCTGTTTATTCGCCAATCAATTGAATCACCGTCCCATAGCGCATTCTCATTTGCACGACTCAATTTGTTGATGCTAAGACACGATTAGATCAATTGTAGAAATGGGAATTACCTTCTGAAACGGATCAATTGACTCCAGTACAAATGGATATACTTACTTAACGACTCCGGGCCTAGGACACGTTGATCGAAAACATTGCGGCCCGGATAGCATTGTCATTGGCATCTGTGAGATCTGTCTGGGACTTCAGCTTCAGATTCTGTCAGATTTCCTCTTTATTAACACATTGTTTGTATGCCAGCATTATTATTATTATTTTTTTTTAATGACAATGACGGCTTGGATTTGAACCATGGTCTTCCGGCTGGAATGGTCAATGACCAGCGACTCTACAGCACACAATGCACAATGAAATGAATGGAGTGGACATTAAAATGAAATATGACAGGTTGTAAAGTGATAGTCATTAGTGGAGCAGCGTGCCCTCTATCGGCGACTAATGGCAATAAACTAATTGTTTATTATATGGTTGATGGGGTTCAGCGAGGCGTATCGGCGGGGTTTTTAATTAAAATTCAATTTGCTCGTAATGGTTTTAATGGGCGGTGACAAAGAAACCTGGTATATGATTGCTAAATGCTATGCAGCTCGGTAGTCTGGTGATTGGGAGTTCTTTGAATTGATGAATTTGGTGTGAATGGAAAAGTTTTCTACTGCTACAACCGGTTGAGAAAGCCCTTGTAAGTGTGTGAAATCAATTTTCGCTGGAAATATATGCGAGAAGAAATATTCCTTTACATGTTGATACATACATTAAACTACCCAACCACGATGGGATGACACTTGGAACACTTTGTACCAATTTTTGATGCACACATTAAACTACCCAACCACGATAGGATGACACTTGGAACACTTTGTGCCAATAAATGTATTTTTAATAATGATAATGAGGTTTTTTTTATTTCCAAAAATATTTTTTGATATGGGTCCGTGGATTTGTTTAAATTGCGAAAGTGGTCCATAGCTCCAAAAAGTTTTTTTTATTTTAACGCTGATCTGTAGTATTATGCGTGATTGGATTTATTTATTTATGTGATTTGTTGAATTTAATTCATTTGACAAGGCTGGCTATAAATAATGTAAAGAAAGATGAGTGAAGAAGTCGTTGGTGCGTGACTGTGTGCCTGATTAGGAATGCATAGCTGGTCGAGTTAATTTTTCAATTACGGCACAATGCGCCGCGTTGTTAACGGGAGATAGCATTGAACGTGAACCTGGTACCTGGACTGCATGCTGTTTGGTTTGATGCGCGTACCTTATGGTTTCCGGCACTGTTTATGGTGGTGCAATGACTTCTTTATGCAAAAATGAATTGTAGTCTTAAAAGTTCTAGAGTTGCAACATGGCTGACGGGTTGTTTCAACGAAATTAAGTGATAAATGTAGGGGGGGGTGGGGGGAGACGTGAGCACCACCTAACCGGTATGTGTATTCCTTATGGAAGGGATGGCTGCCACAGCTTGCGCCAAAATATGGGACACGACTCACTCCAACTTCTCTCGCAGCCCAGCCTGTATTTTACATTGGTATCGATTCCACGGCCTATTTCGCAGTTGTATGTAAGTGGGTCAACTCATAAAAGTTAAAATATGGTAATAGCTTTCTTTATCTTTTTATGAGGTCTGTACTTCTTTTCTTTAATGTATTTTTTGACGTTTTCTGCCTTCAAGGTTAATTTTCATCTGACGTGCCTGTCAACATTTAAACTGCTTCCTCAAATCCGAATATATATTGGCTATTTACTATTTTTGGGGGTTTGATGGGGGTTGCACAGACGGAAAATCAATAGAGGGATGGCTCGAACCACCGTAGCCCTGCTTACTGGAGAGCCCATGTGACCAAACTGGGCCAAAGAGGTCTTACCGTCTGCCGGCACTGCAATGAGACCCAGGCAACCGTGAAACACGTGGTTGGCCACTGTCCAGCCCTGAGGTGGGCGCGGTTTGACTGTCTTGGGGCTGCCTACATCGACCAGCAGCCTGATCGAGGCGATTATAATACCGGTATTTATTTAATCCCCTGGTATTAAAAATGTAAACAAGATAATTTTATTATGGAAAGTGCTATTCAAAATTTGTTTGTTTACAGTTATAATCGTAGGGTATTTATTTAACCCCGGCATTATAATCGCCTCGATTAGGCTGCAGGTCGATCTGATTGGCTTGCCATTGAAGGGCATGATTGTCTTTACTTACAAGGTTAAGCTGCTGTTTTTCCACAGTTGATTAATTGGCAATGGTCATAGTGTGAATGATTGGGATGTGATCCCAATAATTATGCTGTTCAGCAGCCTGATCATGGCGATTATAATACCGGTATTTATTTAAGCCCCTGCAGTCTTATCGAGGCGTTTATAATACCGGGGTTAAATAAATACCCTAGGATTATAACTGTAAACAAACAAATTTTGAATAGCACTTTCCATTATAAAATTATCTTGTTTACCAGTGGATTAAATAAATACCGGTATTATAAACGTCCCGATCAGGCTGCTGGTATTAAAAATGTAAACAAGATAATTTTATAATGGAAAGTGCTATTCAAAATTTGTTTGTTTACATTTTTAATACCAAGGGGATTAAATAAATACCGGGATTATAATCGCTATGATCAGGCTGCTGGGGAACCTAAGTCAGCTCAACTCTCTGAATATTAATAATAGCCTTAGCCGGTCTCGAACATCTGTGGTGCACTATTGTTACTGACGGCTGTTGGGCACCACTAGTCCAACCCGTGGAAATGGGGGGATTCGCAGAAGCAGTGGGGCTCGACTAGTGCGACTGGGGCCCAAACTGTGGCCTGGGTCCCGACTACAAAATACTACTATCCCCCCCCCCTACTAGTCGGTAGTACTTGGTAGATCATATCGTACTTTCTTTGAAGAATCTAAACAATTAAATAAACTTGGATTTCTCTATTAAGTAAAATAAGAAGTTGTTCGCCTAAGATAAGTTTTAATAATTTAGCAATTGCGCCCCACCAATCACAGCAAGTCAAGTTATGGAGGCCCGCCTTTTGGATTTCTATACGAATATAATAACATTGCAAAGGCTTTCACGGCCGGAGTTACGTGAAGAATCAGTAGAATCCGGGATGATAGGCCGCGGTCGTTCTAAGCGAATGTTCACCATTCAAATATTGAAGAATGACCAGAGGAAATGATAGACATTATACAGTATTGAACTTCAAATTTGCACACTTTATAAAGTGCACAAATTAATTCAATTTAAATTTTTTCTTTTAATTAATTGTCATCCATATTAAGTATTGGAACATTCGAAGTTGCGCATTGCTTAAACTCATTGTATCGGGACATGTTCATAACTCGTGATGGGTTTGTCTTTGTTAACAATAAATTGCTACTTTCTAAATGTTGTTTTTCGTATGAATTATGGATAATAATTTGCATTATATATGGTGCTCTTGTTTCTTTATCTTCTTTAGCCATTTCTCCATCTTAACTGATTATTATTTTTTACGATATAAAATTACCATTATGCATTACCAACGAAGAATGGAAGCCGACTTTTTTTATGTAGAGCGATAACATTAATTTACTAATGATTTAATAACACATGTTATGGGAAAATACCTCCTTGCACACACTTAACACTCAATTTAATTCAATTGATTGCTTTCCAATTTATACGTAGTATAAGGAAAGCTTTGTGACGGTCGAAATTTTCGATTCCGAGTTTTCAACGGATTTACATGTTTTAAGGTCCCAGGAACCCAAAAAAGTGGTTTTTACGAAATGTCTGTCTGTTCGTCGATTTCCGGGCAAACTACTCGGTCGATTTTGATGAAATTCGGCATGTAGGTTTACAAAAATCATACCTCGGGATGTTTTTTTTTATTTTGGGCTAACTCAATGTGGGGGGTTTTTATTTTCAAAAAACTTCAAAAAAAAACGTCTAAAAAAATTATTTCTCAAAAACGGCTCCAACGATTTCTTTTAAATTCACATATATTGTAGTTGTTGTTAATGTAATGTTAAAATGCGGTGGGTCGCTTGCCCCTTGATAGTTTGCTTCTGGGGGTAAAAATATAAAAATGACTAAACTTTAATGAAAAATGACTTAAGAAAATA
The DNA here is from genome assembly GCA_963971405.1 of Psococerastis gibbosa. Taxonomy (NCBI): domain Eukaryota; kingdom Metazoa; phylum Arthropoda; class Insecta; order Psocodea; family Psocidae; genus Psococerastis; species Psococerastis gibbosa. Next base: position 2,385,842 of record OZ020484.1, on the reverse strand, counting down.
ATTTTTCTGCGACACCTTTCTATCGATGATTTCTACCTTCAGGTATGTTTTAGGTGTTAAATTGAATAACGAAACCGGACAGGTTGCTTTCCCAGAAAAGTATTTGGTTTTGTAAAAAAAAATGTTTTTTTGAAAAAATGATAGAAAATTCACACTCAAATGCATATTGCGTGCCCTGCCAGTATTGCTGTGTGGGAATGTATGCTTGCACTCAACGCATTGGGGGTGACGAATAAAGTCACCCTCGTGTGGGTTCCAGGACACGCCGGGATCGAAGGCAATGAAAATGCCGACGCCTTGGCGAGAGAAGGGAGCGCGCTACCCTTCATTGGGCCTGAACCCTTCTGCGCCTTCCCGAGAAACCGCCAAACCCTAGAGATTGGCCTATGGGAAGAAAAGAGAAAGGAAGCATACTGGAAGTCTGTCACAGGCCACAGACAATCCAAAATATTCCTCACTCACTCTAAGAGCTATACCACCACTGAACCTCAGCAAGCCTGAACTTAAGGTACTTACAGGTGCACTCACAGGACACTGCCACGTGAACTACCATTTAAAGAACATGGGTAAAGTCTTGAATGACACCTGCCGATTCTGCAAAGAAAAGGCTGAGACTGCTGAGCATATCATCTGCTCGTGTCCGGCAGTAAAGAACAGACGACTGCTAGCAACGTCCTCTTGGTTTCTATCACCAAGGGAGGCTTGCCAGTTGGCCCCTGGGCAGTTGTGCAGGTTTTTACGGGACCTGCTGACTGACCAGGACTAAAAGTACTAAGTACTAAAGTGAGCCAAGCTCAAGTAGCAGCATCGCCCCATTACTAATCTACTAATCTAATCTAATTGCTGTGTGGTAATGTGTTGGTCTGAACTATCTAGAATTTACCTCACCTCCAGTGACGTCAGGTGGACAACAACACCCCCCCCCCCCCCCCCGAGATATCGGAAATTTAACCATAGGAAAATTATTTACCATGGAATTACTCATTTTCTCTATCTACTAATTTTGATAAATTGGAAAGCATGTTCGAGTAAACTCGGACCCGTTCTTTACAATAGTTCTTCTGTTTTTACAGTTACATTTACATATCAAATGGCAACAAGTTACCATATATTGGGGTTACCTCATCTGACTTCCGATGGACCCCTCCCGGAAAACATTTCAGCTTGCCTGGTGCACTTATCTCAAAAAGTAAAAAAAAAAAATGTCACTTGTACGCATTGGCTTCTAACCGATCATATTTCTCATAGACAAGATGGCGGCCCACATTTTACATTGACTACCCAGCCATGCCACTAGTAATAATTTAATAAATTTCTGATTGATAGTTGAAGTAAAAACGGGTTGAAAATGAAGTTTTTGTAATGAATAGTTGTTGGGCCTGAAATTAGACCATTGGAGACCATAGTAAATGTGGAGATTGGTCGAGATTTGGGGCCCTGTCACGGTGAAGGGCCCCAAATAACCATCATTACAGTTCACGCATTGTGCCCGGCCGGCTCTTTTTTCATTTTAATAGTCGGCGGCTAGCGGTATTCTTTCATTCATATAGCGTATATTGTTATTAGGTTGTGGTTGCAAGGAATAAGCTAATTCTGTTGTCATTAGTTCCGTGCCATTGCTTTGAGGGGAAATGCGAAAGGATTAAGATTTGCCGTGGTTGGTCGACTTTGACCATAGTCAATGTCAATTTAAATTGTCCCGTGTTTTGTGTGAAAGCGAAAACTTAATTCTTAAATACAATGGGCAAACTTGTTTATTTGTTTCCCGTTATTTTTTTTTAATTGAACACTACCACTTCTACTTCAACGAAGTCCTTGTCCCTACCACAGGGTTGGTGGCACGAATCCTAAATTTCCAAGTGTTCCGGTCATGTTTATCTTATAGTTCTGGCGATAAACCAAGGGCCCAAAAGTTCGCCCTCACTTTGGTTTCTAGGGACATCCTTGGTTGTCTTAGTGGTCTCGCGCCCTCCACCGAAAGTCACTCACGTTTTAGGTGCCCATTCCATTGACCGGCTAGGGCTATTTCCAAAAACGGTGACGTGGTTGCAGGCATTCAAGACTTAGGTGGCGTTTCCACCGACCTCGCATTGCAGAATTGACGGAAATGTTTATTTTCCTCTATGCCATAGTTAAAACACAAACATTTTAATAGATTTCTATAAAAAGAAAAATTCTAATTTCCGTCAATGTCATTCGCATTCTGCAATGCGAGATCGGTGGAAACGCAACCTAAGTCTTGAATGTCTGCTACCACGACACTGTTTTTGGAAATAGCCCTAGCCGGTCAATGGAATGGGCGCCTTAGCAGGTCTTCTCTCCCCTTCGTGTGGCCCCACCATGCTAACCTCCGTTCCCTGACTAACACTACTTTAGAATAATATGTTAAATACCCTTATTGTAAACAATCGTGTGAGACGTCACTTCTTCTTGGGATGGGGACGGTGATCCCATCGCGCCTTTTTGGCTTTGTGGCACCGGTTTTAGTAAAAATTGTACTGTTTTTTTTTTTTTATATAAATACACGCATTATTATTTGGAAAAAAAGAAGAAGATTCGTCCTTCCAGCCGTTACAGGAAACCCAATAATAAGTTTAATTCTTTTTATATGAAGTCTCGCTCCCACCTTCCCCGAATAGTGATAATTTCTTATAAATAAATTTTTTAGATTACTCTTGTTACTTCCAACCTGCCCATAGATTCATGTACACAGTATGCATACTGTTGCGATAGGTACGGGCTAGAACATCAACAGCTTCAACCTTTGAGATGACTTTGGTTGGCCTATATTTCTCAAGATTTGATTTATTTATTATTATTATTTTTTTTTAAACAAGATTATTCCCATACAGACAATTCAATGAATGCATCCGAGTAACCTCTTCAGTCGCCTCTGTAGGTAATACCTGTGATGAGTTACAACAGGTCACGATGATGTGTAGACTCGCACAAGTACTAACAAGCTACCACTATACCATCGAAGTGCGCAAATTTCTTCTAGTTCTATCCCCGTATACATTTCTGAATGTTTCATGCTCATTTTTAACCAGATATCAGTTTGCGGTGCGAATACCTGCAATCTGGTAACGGATAAGGTTCAGACGTGCTGAGCCTTATCTAGGTTAGTCCTGGCTGACTAATTTGCCCTTGGAGATAGTTGTAACTTCTAATGGGTCCACACAAGCAAATGCTTCGTTATATTAGTGGCTGGTGAGTCACTGTATTGTGTATCTTTTATGTGAGCAGCTCCTTATGACTGTGCTTTACGATAGTTTTGGAGGAATGAGTCACTTCATTGTGTGTCTTTTACGCCAGTAGCTTCTTATCACTGAACTTTACGATAGTTTTGGAGGAATGAGTCACTTCATTGTGTGTCTTTTACGCGAGTAGCTCCTTATGACTGTGCTTTACGACAGTTTTGGAGGAATTTTATCGCTTTACCGGTGTCATGAAGTATGTACTTTCAAGAACAATTGAAGGCAAATTTATTTTATGTCACTTTTTAGTCCTTTACTTAGATTGTACGAAGTTTTAGCAACTCGTTGTTGTCTTTTCAGTGCATATCATCTATACCTTAGGCATAGTAGAAAAAGTAAAAGTACAATTTTTTGTGTTGCTATGTTGCCAGCCCATCCCGGCAGTAATAACCCTATGGTTGTTTGGCGGTTACGAAAACCGCGCTGTCACCACCTGTAATGGCACAACTACGTTGTCATTGTCATCAGGAAAGTTATCGCAATTTCTCCAATTTTGTCCATTATGGGCAGTACACGCTGAATGGTTTCCTGCCTTCTGCTAAAGAAAAGCGAGAAATGCGTGGAATTAGTCATTTGTCTTCATATTGAATAGTCATCCCTCTATAATTTCTGCTAAAAACGTAATTTTAGCAAATAATATGCGTACCCGGTAATACTTTTTTTTAGAGAATAGGAAAAGCACGCTGTGCACGACAATGTATTTAGGGTTTAAACCTGGCGACTGATAGAGGATAGAGACCACTCTTGCATTGCCACTGGTCTATTGGGGATCTTGGTATCAGCAACATATATTTTTTATTTAATGACGCCATAACATTAGGCATCCGCCATCAGCTTTCTTGCAGCCCAATACAACACATAATCTGGTGAACCTCTGCTATTGACGAGAGCTGGGCTCGTCTTAAGCAATGGCGGATCCAAGGGGGGGGGGGGGGGGGTCAGGGGATCATGCCCCCTAAATAAGTAAATTAAGATAGTAAAAAAAAAATTAATAAAACTAAATTTTTCAATAAAAAAAAATTACTTTTTTAAACGTACGTTCCGCTGGATCGCTGTTTTCTGTCCATTTCTTCCCGGATAAAAGGCCGAAAGCTTCCACCGTTACACCTATACGGTGAAGTTTTTTTTTTTTAAGATAATCATGACCCGTTAATCTAAATTCTGTCACTGATTAGTAGCTGGGTAAGTTTTTTGGCCTGTCTTTCTTCTATACTAGTTTTCCTACCATCTTCGGTCCTGTGAGCTGTCCTGCACTTTGCTTGAAAGAATTCATTGGTCTTCCTCAAGCAGTCAATTAAAGTCATGGGTTTATCAGTATAGTAAGTAGAAAGTATGCGGGGCCCATTTGGGTTGAGTGGGCTCATTGAGTTTTTTACCCCCAAGGATATTTTTCCCTTTGTGTCGAGTCTCAAACCTGGACCTTCCAGTTCTCAGACCAATAACTGGGCTATGTCCTGTGTCTATACGGGAAATAAAACGAAAAGCTCAACACCCATCATGACCATTTTCATCCATTTCTGTGATGTCACTATCTACCTAATAATTTCATCCTGAAAATGAAAACCGCGTGTAATGAGTCAGTTTCCCTAATTAAGTTTTGGAGCGTCATCTCCGTAATTTCTGTTAAAAATTGCGGTTAGTTTGAGTACCCTATCATTTTATTTTTGGCAAAATCACTATATTCGTCATTCACATGAATCTTTGTGGTTTTCGCGGTGCGCTGACTTTGCCTTGTGAGTCACGACATTTCAATTATTTTTGATTCGCAATTCTATGACTAATCAATGTCTTTTTGATGAGGCTGCATCCGATTTCATAATTTTGCTTGGGTTCGATTGCCATCTATCAAGCAATGTTGTATCGGTGAACTTGATGTATATTTTATGGTACAATATTACAATATATCTTAAGTAGTTGTATTTTTTTTTAATTGGTTAATTTTAATTACTAAATCATTGTAAGTCGTCATTGAAGTGGTTCGGAATTCACTATTATCAAGAGGTCCACCCAGTCAGTCAACTCCCCTTTCCCCCGAGGTGAAAGAGTCTGCCCTTAGGGTGCCTTAAGTTAATTAACAGACTCACTCCCCCCGCGGGCTGACAGGGTTGCTTAAAGCAGAAATGCTGAAAGCAGGCGTTAGAAACAACAACAACAATTACTAAATCATATATCATATATATTAAGTTTCCGACCGGCGTAATGATATGGGGATGCAAGAATTCGTAAGGAATTGGTCGCTTGTACTTCGTAGAAGGGACTGTCAATGTAAATTTAGAATTTCTAAACATCTTTTACCGTCAATAATTGTCCTACATACATCCTGATGGCAATTTCGTACTCATTCGTGAAGAAGGCAGCAGCCAAAAAGAGCCCGAAGACAAAGAAAAACTGAAGAAGGCCCCGCAAGAAGTGTGGAGTGGAGTTGTTTCTTCAATGCCCACAAGAATTGACGCTGTTATAAAAAACGAAGGAAGGGGTATCGCAGTACTGCGGCCCGATCATGGCGATTATAATACCGGGGTTAATATAATACCCTGGTATTAAAAAAAATGTAAACAAGATAATTTTACAATGGAAAATGCTATTAAAAATTTGATTTGTTTACAGTATTAACCCCAGGAGTATGTTAATACCAATCGCCATGATCGGCCCACTGATGTACAATCCACTTTGATTGTGCAAACTATTACTCCTACCAAGTTTAAAAAACAATTATTAATTCTGAATTGTTCATGTGTATTATATTTATAAATAAATTAATATTGACTATTTGTTATATTACTAAGCCAACCTAGCGGAATTAGGGCTATAAAGCCCTCTCTTACACCCAACAAGGTAAGCCCGGGACCGCCTGCTTTGCGTGCCCTGGGGGACTCGAACCAACAACCTTTCGGGTGAAAGTCGGAGTCTGTACCATTTCTCTACATGTCCTGATATTTGAAGTTTATGTTGTTAGATATACTTTATCATGCTCTCTATCGATTGATGGCAAGTATTCTTTATCTATCTTTATAAAAATGAAAAACGTAAACATTGCCGTTTTCGTGTAGGACAGAACCTGGAAAATTGAACCTGATCAGGTACAGGAGCGATAATCGGTTCGAAAAATCCCATAAGAAAGCATTGGAGGGTTCAACGCAATGTCTTAGCCAGACCTTTGGACCTACCACAATTTTAATTATATCACTGTCTCTGTCCATTCTTCCTCTTTCAGGCCATGCTATACATGATGTGATGGGGCAAGGGGTTCGACTTTGGGGGGGTGGAAACGTGATGGGGTGCGCCCAAATTTGCCGATTTTAAGCGAAACAATTTTCAGCCGCGTTTTTGGAGGTGTTAATGTCAATCTGAAAACTTCAAACTGCTTTAGTTCTTTTCCACTGTTCTTATTCTTTTCAGTCATATATTCAGTTTTGCTATGCGCCTATTCGTTCGGGCTCAAGTGAGTTGATAAGCAGTTCCTGTTTTGACGAAAAGACGAAAAACCGGTTTAAAGGGTATATTTCCAAATACATGCATAGAGTAAAAAAAATCCACGGCATTCAATTTTTAACCGAAATTAATTTTTAATGTATCATTAGAAGCAGTATGAATTAAGCTTTAAAACGAGTATAAATACATAATTTCAAAATCCCCCCTTCACCCCTGAAACACGAGTGGAACACAAAATTGTTAAAAAATCAGGCGAAAAAATTAATTTCCAGCAATCCCATTTCAATTGCATGGGCGGGTTTAAAGCAATATTTTGGGTAGATGTAGAAGGCCTATCTTAATTTAAATTACATCAGTGTCTTTGTCCGTTCTTCTTCTTTTAGGTCATGCCAAATTTGCTGTGATCAAGCAGGAGGTTCGGCTTTGGGGGGTGGAAACGTGACGGGCTGCGCCAAAATTTTTCGATTTTCAGTGAAAATAGGCTTTTTCGGCCGCGTTTTCTGAGGTCTTGATATCATTTGAAAACTTTAAACTACTTTAGTTCTCTTCCACCTGTCTTACTCTTTCCAGAGATATATTCAGTTTCACTATCCGCCTCTTCGTTCGGTGAGTTGGTAAGCCATAGCCATCAGTGTTTTGGCGGAAAACAGGTCTAAAGTGTACCTTTGAAATTACATGTATAGAGTAATAGGATTCCACAGGCTGACCTCTTCCACCAAAATGATTTGTTAATGTCTCATTAGAAGCAGTATGAATTAACCAATTTTCATATTTGTTAACTGCTTCGTTTGGGTTTGGGATCATTCACATAAGTCATGCGAGCCCCGAAGGGGCGACCTGCGTAATGCCAAATGGAACCACGTTAATGCGAGGCCCCGCAGGGGCGAGCTGCCGCCCGCGGCAGGCGCAAGGGGGGCGGGGCCGCGAAGCGGTCCCAAGCTCCGCTTGTAATATTACATCTATTATATTAAAAACCGGGGTTCTAGACTTTTCAGGTGTGTGAACTATTCTGCCTTTGGGTTGTATGTGTGGGGAACTGAAGAGTGACACTGAAAGGTCTACTTAGGCTAACTGTTGGCCCCCCTCAGATGTAGATCCATCACTATAACCGAAACAGATGCTGAACTGACGTTATCATTAGTGAAATGGAGTGTCGCGTCTAAAATAATACCGCGTGATTGGCTGCAGAGCTACCCCCTGCCACCCCAAATTGTTCCATGACTCATTCTATGATTTTTACACATGTTTGCAGGCTAGTAGTTAATGGGGTGTTATGGGCCGCATGGGGTGCAACTACGCCCTAGGGAAATATGTACGTGCATTACTAAGGATTTCGACCAATATCTACACTAAGGGTGGCGCGAAGATAGGGGATTTTTTTACATTTTCCAAATGTACGATACTTACTTTATATGCAACTTATCCCCTGCGGGGGTTGGTGGTACGCTACTGATGCAGTTGGGGCAAGTCCCACACTTGCTACATTTTCTGTCCGTTCTTCGGAGGGCATGTAAAGCTGGTGGTCCCGGCCTCTCCTAGTTGAGTATAAGAGAGGGATTTATAGCCCTAACTCCGCTAGGTTGGTTTAGTAATAGAACAAAAGGTCAATATTTATTTATTTACAACATTTCACCATTCTCAATCGAATGCCCAACCTTGTGCATTAACAAATTAAAAGAAATGTTTTCGTTGCACCCTATTCTTGACCCTTGCGCCCTTTCATTACTCTCTCCCGGCAATTGCTGGATAATAATGGTGATTCCCGTGCACCGTATGGAAATACACTTATTCCACTGATTAAGGGAACTGTTGCGTGAAGAAAACAATTTGCAGCAGCCGGTAGTAGCCTAGAGTTTGGGGCGAGAAGTTATTACGGGCGTTGGAGCATATACTCTCAATTATATGGATAGGTATGGCTACATGGTGTGCATAACACCATGGACCATGCCTAATTTCTTTAATTTTGCCTTGTTTTGCTCGTCAAGTGAGAAATATTTTAATGTTTTAGGTACGTGGTAAACACTCAGTACATTGCAGACGTGGGTGATAGCATTTGAGCAGTCATTTTAGCTTTACTAAGTTCATGATTTATTACTTAGCCCCCTCCGGTGTTCATGGGATTTTGTGAATCGGTATAGGGTTTATACTTTAGGCAGTGTGCACGGTTGCATAGACATAAAATTGCAGGTAATCCTGATTCCCGTTGGAAATAAGAAATTTTATGCTTGGACTAATTTAAGCCAATACAGCCCATTTATTTTGTTTTTTGTATTGTATTTTGCTTAAATGCAAGGATTATCTATCTATAATTTTTTTTTTAAACATTTTTAAGAAATTCGGTTGGAGGTTTTTTCAACCCTATTTTTTGTATTGTGTTGTGTGCCAATTTTAAAAGTGGGTTTATATGGACGTGTTTTGGGCTTATTTTTTTAATATTATACAGACTGCTTATGGGTGCATGTGTTGGTTCTAGCGTCCCAGATGTCGCGGAACTGTGTTACTGGTGACGGTTGTGAACCTCAAAATGTCAATGCTGTCCGCTGTCTCCGCCCGCGAGGTAACACAAGTGTGGGATTGTCTTGTTTGGAGGGCGAAGGCTTTTTTTTAGACCTGACGGGTGCAGCCAATGTGGAAATGCTTGCGCTGATTAAGCACTTTTAGAGCCCTTGAAGTTACGGGTGACTTCCACCATCGTTGATAATGCTGTGGAATGCAAAGGAAGCTGCCATGTTTCCCTATTCCATCGATTGGCGGCTTCTTTTGATTCCACTTTCCGCAATTTCACCAACGTTGGTGGGAGGCGGGAGCTACTCCTTTTGTCAGCACGATGACCGTAAACACGGGCCACACCCGTAAAACTGTAAATGTACCGCTTACATAACAGGGGGTAGGCTAAGAGTCCTATGTAGGAGAAATGAGGCATTCGTTCCCGCCAAGGATAATTTTTGAAAGTCTGGTGCTACTTGCCTCTCCATCTTTGACCAATCAGTGCACGCCTTGCAGCCATGACGAGATTTGTTATTGCTGTTTGGAAGTAAGGCGTGCTTTGATTGGTCGAAGACGTGGCCGGTGGCACAAGAAATGCATTAAATTAAATATCGTTTGCTGGACCAGGACGTGGCACTAGAATAGAGTTCTGCCACTTTGAAGCAGTGCCACAGTCGTCCTGACTACTACCACGTTGCTTACTCTGTTAAGTATTTTCGATTTAGCATAATAATCCACCCGAGGTCCACTCACGATTGTGTGTTAACTTGGATAACTCGATAACCCCGACATTGTGAAGACCCTTACTGTATGGATATTTTGAATAAGTTTATTGCCCTCAGCTAATGAAAGTGGAGTTTTACAAAGCCTTTGTAGAAAATAATAAAAATTCCCCAACCCCCACCTGCTCCACTCCTGTACACTATTTTACTTTTAGATTGATAATGGCAAGTGATTTCAGTTTTTATACCATAGAGTTAGCCTGTTTCCATCCGGAATCTATTTCACTTTTTACGGAAACCCTCGGCTTTGTTCATCCATCACTCTATTGTGAATATTCTGACGTGTTTCTGCTAAAAAAAAAAAAAAAAAAAAATGATAAATTGTTGAATATGCCGAGACATGCAAATTTTCACACAGGCACGCCGCAGTGAATTTGTCTGGGTCAATGGAACGCTGACGTACCGAGTTTTCTTTTTATTTATTAATTTATACGACACTCCACTTTTCATGACACACAATAACTCTATTGATCTCTTTATGCATTGTTAATGAAGGCTAAACTTTGAGGACGGCATAGGTATTTATAGCATCTAGGTGTAGAGGTAAGACAATTGCTCGGGTCAAATCCCTCAGGTGCTAGAGATACTTGTTGGGCCCAGATTGCGGTAAACAATTTACGCTTATCCCTATAATTGTGTCAATTAAATTAAATTTAAATAAATAAGTCTTTATTTAAGGGGAGCTTTGGTCACTGGTAGCCATGCCAAATTCATACGGAAACAATACCAGTGATGTCCGAAAATATCAATGAAGTCGTTGGCAGGGCAAGGTTCAATGGAACTCTAAAGTAGGGCTAGGTCCATAAAGGGCCATGTAATTAATAATAAAACAAATAATCCGGTTGACTTTTTGGGCACCTTTAAAAGCGTACAAAATGGCTACCTACTTCATTTTATTATCAATTTCGACTAAATGACTAGGCACGCCTTTCTTCACAAAATATTTTGAATGCTCTTGCCTCCAGGCTGAAGAGTAACATGGTTGTTAAATTTCAGTGGGAGGGTGTCTCCAACAGATGATGGGTTGGTCAGGTTGTTGGCCTACTCGTTAAGACCAGTCGAAGACTACAAGGGATGAATGGTGCCTGTGCCAACACTTTTTTATTTCCTGCGGAATCCGATGGTGCATTTAGAATTGGCAATAACACTGAAACTACAAAGATGCAGCGGTTTGAAGAATCCGCGCTCGTGGGGAAACCGATGGGCGTGGCCGTGCCCACGGGGGGTTCCATGAGATCCGGACCCCCCCCCCCCCCAAATAAATTTTTTTATGTAAACCTGTATGGTTTGAAGAATTTGTCCATTAATTAATTAAGAAATTACGTTTAAAAAAATTGACCCCCCCCCCCCTCGAAATCAAAACCTGGGCACGGCCTTGCCGATGAGTGTGAAACCTTAAAATCCTTTTTTCTCTAAACTTACTTTTATGGCCATTCATCATTCTTCCCCTGTGCTCTTCAGTTTTTCTGACACTTGGTGGGTTTCTGGGGGTCCAGTGTTAAAGGACAACCAGTAACTGCAACCGACAGCGTCAGATTCTTAGGAATGCAAGTGTTGTTGTTTCTAACGCCTGCTTTCAGCATTTCTGCTTTTTAAGCAACCCTGTCAGCCTGGCGGGGGGAGTGAGTCTGTTTGTTAACTTGAGGCACCCTAAGGGCAGACTCTTTCACCTCGGGGAAAGGGGAGTTGACTGACAGGGTGGACCTCCTGATTATAGTGGATTCCGAACCACTTGGGGAACATGGTAAAGTCACACGATTAAATCGGAGGTGACCAGGACTCGACTTATACTGCCAAAGCGCGTTATCATGTCCCACCAGGTTCCCCTGCCAACGCTGTGCACACTACCAAGTTGCCGCAGTTTGAAACATGCTCTGCTCTAATGGAATCAACATGGTAAGGCCGTTGGCCCTTTAGGAATGCAAGTTGACAAGGACTTAAACTGGAATAAACACGTGGCTGAGCTATTAAAAAAAAAACTAAATAGTGGCCTCTTTGTAGTCAGGCGCCTTAGCTCTGTGTGTCCTCCAGAGGTAACTCTCCAGGCCTACCACTCACTTGTAATGAGCCATATAAACTACGGCATATTGGCCTGGGGAGGGACCTCCGTAGGGAACATGGACGCTGTACTCAGGCTTCAAAAGAGGGGAGTGCGCTACATGCTAAAACTGGGACCTCGTGACAGTTGTCGCTCTCACTTCAAATCATGACAGCCCCAAGTCTATACATATTTAGCTGCATCTTACATATCTTAAAGCCTGAGGTATGGGGGACATTTAAACAAAACGGGGACACTCACACCTACAACACGAGGCAACGGGGAGACCTTGTAAGGCCAGCGCCACGCACAGCCAAGTGTGAGCGACTGGATCCTATACTACAAGGTTTCGCCTACCTTAGAAAACTCCCGATTGAACTGAGAGCGGCGAGAAATGCTTCTAACTTCCCTAAAATGCTTAGAAACCATCTCTTAGAGAAAGCTTTCTACACTGTCACTGAGGCACTAGCACAATGACAGAACTACCTGATTTTGACGACACTCTGATGATTTTATCTTATACTTTACATGTATTGTATAATTTAAAGGAAATATATATTGTATTGTAAGCTATAATCTACTGATAGCACGAACCAGTCACGAAACGTCAGAGCCAACGGCCTTACCATGTTGATTCCATTAGAGCAGAGCATGTTTCAAACTGCGGCAACTTGGTAGTGTGCACAGCGTTGGCAGGGGTACCTGGTGGGACATGATAACGCGCTTAGGCAGTATAAGTCGAGTCCTGGTCACCTCCGATTTAATCGTGTGGCTTTACCATGTTCCCCAAGTGATTCGGAATCCACTATAATCAGGAGGTCCACCCTGTTAGTCAACTCCCCTTTCCCCGAGGTGAAAGAGTCCTTAGGGTGCCTCAAGTTAACAAACAGACTCACTCCACCCGCCAGGCTGACAGGGTTGCTTAAAGCAGAAATGCTGATAGCAGGCGTTAAAAACAACAACAACAACAACGAAACGTCAGAAGAAGAAAAAAAAATACTGAAATCTCTGCCTTACCGGTTCATATTGTCATTCTTTATCCGCTATATTTATGCAAGTCGAAAGTATATCAAAACAGACAGAACCGGCTATCCGCTCTGTCATTGTCTACAATAAACATTGCTTCTCATTTGTGTCCAATGCAACAAAACTGCACCATCATTTATGCATGCTCTTGGTATTATAGTTTCTATTGTGCCTTCAGCTGCATTCTCTGCGGGGCGTTTCATGTATGCGAAATTGGCTTAAATTCTTCATTGAGTTTTACATGTGGGCATTGAAGTATTTTAGGTGTGAAAGGTGGCCATTGTATTGTTTGTGAGGTTTTTGTTGGTTAATGCTCTCCATCTTTTGTATTATTTGCTGATCATAGGCGAATAAGAAGGGTTTCGATTGAGTGATATTGGTAGAAGGCTATGCTTTGTATTGTTGCTGTGAAGATCTTGATTTTTAGTAGTAAGATGAACGTAATATGATCATGTCCGAAGTAAGCATTTAACAGTAGAACGGTTTCAAGTTAAGAGTCACCATTTTGACTATTAATTGTTCCCATTGTACTATTTATGGGTTCCCTCTGGACTGTTCATTTTACATTCGTCTTGTCTACAATGCTAGGTCCTAACTGAACCGTTTTTACAGATTATATATATGCTTCCATGCATTTTTAAGACAACCCTTCCTCTTCTTCTTCTTCTTTAAATGTCTCTTCTATTGAAGATCACCATGGCAATTTGTATCTTGGAGACTGCTGCTCTGATAAAGAAAGTCGTGCTCTTGCCAAACCACTGCACCAGGTTTTTCAGCCAGGATGTCCTTCTGCCGAGACCCCTCAGTTCTTCTATCTTCCCTTGGATTATTCCTCATCATATTGCCGAAGTGAGTTAGTTTCCGTTTCTTAACCATCAGCAGTTACTCAGCTTCTGTATCCTTTCGCCTCAGGACCTCGGCATCAGGCACACTACACTACCCTCCCACTATAATCTATAATCAGCTCTATGCTGCCCTGTATCATAAGTCTTCTCCACTTCCTGCTGTCGCTCCACTTTCAATCATTCAGTTTCCTCGGGTTGCAATCCCACCCTCCTGAGATTGTCGTCAAATCTGCTTTCTGTGCCTCTTCCTTGGTCTTTCTCTCTGTCGGTGATTTCTACGCGGCAAGCAGCGCACTGGGAGATCCGTTATTGGGGCAAATGTCTTGGTGCAAGACAGAGTCTACTTCAGAAGATTTTTCTCAGCTGTTGCACAGTTTTCGGAAAATCGGGTACCAATGGGATTTTTTTCGTGAATGTGAAACGATTTTCCGAAAACTGTGCACCAGCGTAAGCTCAGCCTTCTGTTGTAGACTCAACCTATTTGCTCCAATCTCCCAGCGTGTTTTCTGCGTATAAATCGCGTTTTAATACCGGGCCTAAAAGCCTTGTGCCGTATGGGCTAAAGACAAGTTTGCAAGAAAGACTGGACTTTGCCTAATGTACCATCAACTAACTCACAATTCTGTCCACAGGTGGCAACCCAGTGACGGGAGAGGGCTATGAGTCCCCCAAAGCCAACGGAGTGCCTGCCAGCAGCAATGGCGCAGCCAGTCCGGCCAACCTGGGCCAGAACGCCGCCCGCAACCGCGTCCCGCCCGGCGGCTTCTCCTCCGGCCTCTGGTAGAACAGCAACGTCAACACACAAACACCGTAGAATAGCCGTTGTCGTCCGTTAACCGTATTAACTGTCATTTACTATCTAGTAACTAACAATTTAATGTTATTAATGGACGCTCTTCAAATGTCGAAATTACCAATTCCCTTTTTTTATGGTCGAAAATTTGCTGTTTCATGGAACCTCTTTGGCATCAATTTTCATTTAATAAGCTTTAATTTCGGAAATGATCGTTGGAAAATGTTTCCCTACTGTTGAATTTGGTAATTTCTACTGGCTGAAAATTCTACTGGTCCTGCCCACCATATTGTCCAAATGCGAAAGTGGGATTTTTTTTATACTTACTGGAACTGGGAGGGGGGGGACTGCAAATTTTCATGTGTTAATTTTTCAACTGTTGGACACCAAATAGGCGGGATTATTATCTAAGATTAATTATGATCTGAATGTTTTTTAAAATTGAGATTTGGCTATTTATTTTTTAGTTAGTAAGCTAAAAGTTAGGTTATGGACGCCTAGAGTTCTGCTGTGTATAGGAGAGATGGGACATTCGCTCCTATTTATATATATTGAATTTCTGTTGCCACGTTTTCGACAAATCAGAGCACACCTTACTCGATTCTGAACAACAGCAAGTCGTGTCGTGGTTGCAAGGTTTACTCTGATTGGTCAAAAGAAGACGTTTAAATTGGGTGGGGATGTCCCATCTCTCCTATATAGAACTCTATAGACGGCCGTAGAGGTAACAGTGCTATAATAAGGAAATTGCTGTGGCTACACTGTTGAGTGTTTACAACAAAGACATTAAATGAAGAGTAGACAGTTATTGTCTTTATCTAAGTATATGCCTTATCCGTGACTATTTGGCTGGTACTTGGAGCGTTATTGGCTTCCCAACAAAGATTATTTATTTTATTGATTTGCTTTGTGAGGGCACTCGGCAAGCTAAGTGTTTCTAGTAGTCTAGTAGCATTCTCCTCTACTTTGAGTTTACGTTTTCTCTATCGCCAATTGAAGAATGTATTTTGACTTTTTAAAACAACTTAAGTCATGTCACTAACTCTGTTACTGTGGTTACACGTCATTATTATGGCATTTTTACTTCAACGGCAACATGAATTTCTTATAGACTTAATCTAAAGTCTAAGGACTTGCTCTCTTTCTTTCTTCTCTTGCAACCTATATTCTCTAATATTACTGTTCTCACATCATATATATTTTAGCATGTAATGTAAGATTAATTAGGTTAAGCCTAGTAATTGTAAGAATACGTGTTTATTGGTTTTTACGAGGAAAGCAACAAAAAATTAATTTGCGAGAATGTTGTTGGACTTTTTCATTAATTAATAATTAAATTAGCATGTGTTTTTAAAATATACGGTCTTGTTTTTGGTATAGGTAGCTTACCTTTTACCTCCTTAGATTACCTACCATGAACAGGATGCTGACCATTGATACTGGCTGTCACTAAGTCACCCCAAAGTATGCTTTTTTATACGGTATTTAATGAGGTTCTGTAGGGACAGTTTTGGTCACTAGGTTCGCTGACGACAGACCGGTATCCATATTATTCATAATGGCCGCCGTTTGCATGCGAAAACTAAGCTCTTAGCATCTAATTAATTCTTTTAATATTTTTTACAATATTTCTACTATGCCTGGACCTTATTGCGCTGCATATAATTTAATATTATATATTCTCCATGATTTATAGAAAAATATCACTTTAAAATAATTTTAAATTATCATTGAGGCTTATGGAAAAATCAACGCTTTGATATCATTGCAACTGGTGCTGCCATCTACAATATGACGTCACAAATGAACCTCATTTACTACGCAAGTTTAAAAAAATTGAGTCCATCCGAGTTGTATAGGACTATTTCAAATAGAACATAGGATTTTTTGGTCATTTATTGTTATTTCTCGACTTAACTGAAAAATATACCATATTAAAAGAAAACTGTTGTATAAGTTAAGGATAAGATATTTTTACGACATCTAAGTCATTACCTACATATAGTAGTTAATGTTTACATATATGTCGGGTTTCTATGTGTCTTGCCACACCTACAGAAATATACGATATTCTATTATAAAAAAGCAAAAATTTCCCGAATTAGAGGTTATGAAAATAATTAAAAATACAGTGAAACAACGAGTTACAATATAATATAATAAAAAATAATAATAATAATATATTATAAGTCTATGCAAATATAGGCTACTTATGTGTTTCATTATCTTACATCAGTGGCCCGATAGGTTGTTAGTAATAGAACAAAAAAGTCCTTATTTATTTATTATTAATATAGTGTAGCCTACAACATTGATATACTTACTATATACTGTATTTAGTAGGCCTACCTAAATTAAATAAAAATGACAAATTTATGTGTGATTCTGGGGTGGGAACAGGTACGTACTAACATGACCATTATGAGAATGCTGATAAATGTTTATATTGGCCACACCTGGAAATACTCCCAAAGGCCGAATTACATGTCAACTCTAGGTTTTTAACTTATTGTGATTGCCATATTTTATTCTGGATTTTCAAATAGCGTGTGCTTCAAACCTTCAAATAGTTTGTACCTCATGAGGGACGCAGAGCCCGAAGGGGTTAAAACAATAGAATCAATGGAGCTGATAAGTTAAATGCTTTTAATACCGTCAAGTACCGGTTAGATCTAGGGGTTTATTTACAATAATTTAATCCTATTTCCAGGTTTATCTAGAAAAAGACACAGTAGCCCGAGGATGACCATGTGACGGGGCGAATTGGAACTAAACTAAATAAGCAATGAATATTAGGGCACATACAAGTCTCTTGGGGTTGGGAACCGGGCCCCGAAGGCCGCGGAACTCCATGAAGAGTCAACGGCAGAAGGCAACAGTAAACCACAGCATTACAATAAGTTATAACCTAGTACAGGCCAAGGGCGGATGGATCAGTCATCAGAGGGTCCGGACCCGACCCCCCCCCCCTCCCATTTTAAAATGAACTTACACTAGATAACAATAGGTTTACAGTAGGAATTAAAAATAATAATGTTATAATCCACTGAACCCGCTGCCCCCCCCCCCCCTAAAATGGAGGCAAAATCCGCCCTTGGTACAGCCATCATTGAGGTGATGTACCGGTAAACTCAATATATTTCAAACTCCATTCCATCTAGTGTACGCTGCAAATATTTCTGGGGGGGAAGGGCAATTACTAGTTGAATAGGAGAATTACGTTTTGAGAAAAATTAAACAGGGGCTTTATTTGTCTTCTCAAAGTGTTCAGGCTAGCTTGCGGAGTATACAAACAAGCAAGAGCCCACGAGAAGAAATAATTTTTATAAATGAGCAGTCAGCATAAATTTGGTATGCACTTGATTGCAGTAGTATCGGAAAACTTTCGCTCGTTCAACATTCGTTGAGAGAGGAAAAATGACGGAAACTTCGTTTGTGATATGCTTCTTCTGCACTAATGTGATTATGCAACCATGCAGAATTTTTAACCAATTTTTTTATAGGCCCGGTCCCATCATCATTTGAAAAGTATGCATAAGGAATGCTGCTGGCTGGATAGCACTGCCAGCTAATAATGCATGGCGGTGCCGTGCCGTTTTACTCACTGAGCCTTTTCCGACTGTAATACTGTAGGTATCGCCCATAGAAGAGATCATTAGACAATGCGGGCCATCATAATAATTTTGTATCGTCCTTGTAATTAATTTACGGTACCCTTCTATTGGGCAACACTAAAAATGTCATCTCACGCTCAGCCTTTTTCCAGCAAACTAAACTCCTAACACTAACACAAAAGAACGAAATCCTCTTACTTCACGACAAGAGAATTACCTTAATTTTATTAGTCTTGGTGTATTAACCTTTTTAAATAAAAAAATATATTTAAATATGTATATGCCACAAACGTGGCCTCACGCCCTAAAATATAAACAATATTGGGCAACAGTCATCAGTAGTATAAGGTAGGCAGGTGTAGGTACTACTGAAATATTGTGGAGGCTCGTAATTCCAACTCAGGCAACTGCTGGACCCATTAATAATTGAATTATGATGCTTGCTTACGTAGGCTACATTAACGTGTCTAACAACCTATATATTTGTGAAATAATAGGGTGACCAGTGACCAGTCATACACTTTCCAACAGTGTATACTGTACTTTTTTCGGGTCTACGAATGAGTAACATAATTATAGAGATGAGACCAAAGCTTATGTAACGGTAATTTGAATTCAAGTTCATAATTCAATAGTGTAATTAATTGTAGCAGTGACAACATTAATTCAAATGCGATTTGGTTGGATTTAAAAATATACAAATACAAATGTACAAAAATATTACAAAAAGTAATATGACCTAGGCTCTAGCCCTATAGGCTATCTTTAAAAAAAAAAGATTCTGTAACTGAGAAATACGCCCTATTAATTATATTCCAATCAAATTTTTAGTAGCTTCACTCAAGAATTTACCTACTAGGCTATATTTCAAATTTTATTAATGCCTTGTAAACTAAGACGCAAACACCGTATAATTTATGGCGGGAGTTTTAAACACTTCATTCTCGATTTCATTTACATTTGGATTGTCGTCTGCTAGTCACCTGTCGGCTGTCATGGTCGTCTTCAGTAGAACTTTTGCGCCGCCAGTGAGTGTGGAACGGCTTTTAATTAATGACGGAGTGATATTTTCTTAAAGTGATTGCTGTGGTACATTAATGAAAGTGTGATAGCGGTGTTTGAAGCCGTCAAAGTTGATTAAAACGTAAAATTTATGCCCAATTTCTAGGTTTAAATTTTGTGTTGACAGTTGGTCGGCCGAGTACGCAGCACCTACTGCATGTTAGTGATTTGTGTACAAAATATAATCATTGTTTATACACTTTGTGTCATCAAATCTTATCTGATAATCTATAGTGCATGGCTGCATCAATGCATCATGAATATCACTTAAATTCTGATTAGGAATCCACATTTTTATCTTGTATTAATAATGGCAATAAACTCAGGAAATAAGTCTCTTCTGCAGCGGTTACGGGCTACTGTCGTTGGAGCTATCGAAAACTTTTTCTACTGGTAAGTAACTGGCTTCCTTTTCTTTTCTCAAGATCAACAGGGCAACAATGATAAGTGTTAATTTAATGAGCCGGTTCGAGTGAACCAAAACAATTTTTAGGGCGACCGCGTCCGGATTCTGGTAACTCGGTAATTTCGGTCACGCTCGTCCTAAAAGTAAAAGGATAATTCTTATGTTAAAACATCACAATTTCAATCACACAAACCTTTCATAGGTTTTGATTGAGGTGCCAACGGAGGAATTTATACATACATATATATATTTAGTAGGAACATTGTTAATTTCTTAGTGGGTTTGTTGTATAATTAATTTCATTTTGTATTGTATGATAAATATATTTCTTTCTTTTCTTTTTTCTTTTCTGTACATTATGCTTTCCTAATTGTAGCACTGACAAAATACTATATTATAAATACTGTGTAGCTTATGGTCTTTCTCTGTGATAGTATGTATACAGGGTTGAATGTTGCCTTCTTGAATTTATTCTATACTAAAGCACTGCTTTGATCGATGGGACATTGGCATAGCCTAGGTACCACCACCACAGCCAAGAGGTTCTTCAAATTAGCCTTTAGCTACCAAACAGCAACACTAATTTTGTTGTCAATTCTTTGCAATATTACAGCCTCTTTTATACATTTATGGGTAAAATTCTGTTTGAGCTACCCCTCATAAAATCACAAAATTTTGTTCTATATCGTTGATTTAGCTTTAATGAAACCCATTTCCGAAAGAATTAAAAGTCGGGAAAGTATACTTGTTGAGTTACAGCCGAATTTAGTTCGAATTTTTGCATGGGCAGGTATTGGGACAAATTGCTCATAAATTTTTTTATGGAAGGAACATTGTCAGATGCATGTAAATAAGACAACCCTTGCTTAAAATATGAATTCCCTTGCAAATGGGATGTTTTCCTTCTATATTAAAAGCATTTTCATTCGACTTTTGATACAGCGGGGTAGCTCAAACAGAATTTTACCCATTTATTAGCATCACTTGGAATTCTCCATTATTCTCACAGATATTGTAGTTTTAGTGCATTAGAGGCCCTAAAAAATAGTTCCGCTGAGAACACTCACCTTATTTCAGCCATTCACGGCTTATACAAACAGATCCATACACAAGGTGTCGTGAAATTCTGCTGGGTACCTGCACATGCAGGTATCTCTGGGAACACGGCAGCAGACAATGCCGCTGAAGAGGCAACAACAGCAATTTCGGTCCTATGGCCATTAACCACCTTGTCCGATGTGCACACCTGCGTTAATCAGCTGGCCATGCTTGATTGGCAGGGGGATTGGAGTGGTCTCTCGCATGCTTACAAGCTACGACACATTAATCCCCACCTAAGGTGGTGGGCAACAGCCAGCTGCCCTTACAGACGAGAGGAGATACTGCTGTCGTGCATGCGTCTGGGCCACTCTTGACTTACCCAAGGCCACCTTGTGGCAGGTGAACCGCCTCTGAATTGCCGGTATTGTAGCGCCCCACTGTCGGTGGCGCACATCATACTGGCCTGCCCGAGTTACGCTGACCCCAGAGCCCTTCTGCCGCTCCCGCTCACACTGGAACACCCCCTAATGTCAACTCCCCACTTCGGAACACAGGAGGGTAGGAGTCTGACGACAACATGAGCGCCTAGCACTTTTGTTGTCCAGGGCAATCTATTAAAAAAATATGTTCTCTTCAAACTGAATGGGTGAACATGAAACTACTGAAGAGCTGTATAGGTATAATTAGAAAGGCTTTCACGGCCGGAGTCAGTTGATGAAGCAATAGATGCCTGGCTGATCGGCCGTGCTCGATCTCAAAGAGTACGTCTTAATGTTTCGTCAGCATCTTTGGGAAGAGTAAGAACACAATAATCCACAGCGAAATCATCGTTCGTGTGACCGGTTTCGGATGCAATCCATCATCAGATAAACAAACACCATGAAAAAACGGCAGCTTATATACTACGAGGTAGGAGTGGGAGGGGGGGTTGGGGTGCACGTATATAACTCAAGGAGTTTGAAACATTATATCGTTCGTAAGAACCTCGTTATTCCTAATAGCCTCCCTTCCTAATAATCTCTAAACCTTCCAGCCTCTCTAGTAGTCTACATTTATATTATTGTACAACAGTGCAGAATTTTATAATCCTCAAAGTTACATGAGTGCGAGTTTGAAGCGTTTTTTCATGTCTTTGTTGTATTGTATCCGAAACCGATCAAATTAATAATTATTTTACTGTGGATCATTGAGATCATTGTGGTCTTGCTTTTTCCTAAGATGTTCCCCAAGTTCGACGAAGTCATCAAACAAACTCTCAAAAGGTTTCGTCAGCATATGTGGTCGACATCTTAATTTGCACTACGTAGACTGTAGACTTCTATGATTGTGTCTCGGAGGCTCGGTAGCAACATGTGTCGAACGCAGTTGTTGACCAAACGTTTGGAACTACGCTGTCAAAGTGGCCACGGCCCATCAACCCAGATTCTACTGCTTCATTGGCCTCAGACCCCCTGCAGATGCGTTCCCCATTCTTCAGGCATCAAGGTCCACAATGACGATTGCTGATACTTTTCAGGTATGGTCTCAACGTGGCCCGCCACCCATGGCGGTTTATAGCGGGTTGTTTACTAATGGTCGCAGTCAGCTCAATCGGTTTTGTGCGATTCCGACAGGAAAAGAATCCGCTCAAACTTTGGATTCCACCTCAATCGGACTTCAAAATCGACACTGACTGGATCATCGACACATTCAAGGAGGGCTTCAGGGTGGAGTTTTTGCTGCTCAAAGCTGACAATGTTTTGGAGCCAAATGTTCTACAGAAGGTAAGTTAAGCTAAAACTTTTTCCAAGGACATTGAGTTAATAGCTGCCGCATTCATTGAAAGCCATTGTCCTTTCTCTAATTTGCATTTCTAATTGAAAGGAAGTGGTTTAGATTTGTCACAAGATGATTGCAGTCTTTTCCATACTGTTCCTGGCTAACGACTTTTCGTATATCTAGCTTCCAAACATCGTATGAGCCGACACAAAAATTCTTTAATAAGAGATTAATTACTGTACAAAAAGGCTTTCACAGCAGATATATAATGGAAAATTCGGGCTAACGGACAACGTCAGCGAAGTGCCGCTAAGATGCTACAATAGATCAAAATAAATCAATTAGAAATTTAGTGCCTGATTTTATGAAAGCTTGACTCTCACAACTACCTAGTCTCGCCGTATGTTCTGTTACAAACATTTTGTTAAATTAATCCAAAATTAACAGAGCAATAGATCGTAAATTTTTAATATTTAATAATCAATATTTCAGTACTTAAATACAAAAAAAAATATTCGAAATGGCCGCCTCTAGCTTTCACACAGGCCCAAAAACGGTGGGGCCATTCACCTATAGCGGCACGCAACGTTTCTTCGGATATTTCTGCTGCTGCTGCCACTAAAATTTTTTTTAAGGAATCCAAATTTCGATGGACCCTAGAACAGACCAAGATTAACCACAATTTATAGTCCAGGGGGTTGCGGTCTGGGCTTGCTGAAGGCCAATCTTGCGCCTCTATTTTCCGAGCCAGTCACTATTGAGAACTCTTTGCCTTGTGTACTGGTGCAGAATCTTGCTGGAAGACCCAGGGCTTGTCGTCAATAAGGTAACGCTATGGGGTTTCACAACTGGCTCAAGTACAGTTTCTTGGTTAACTTTGACGCCTTTTTCACAGAAATGAAGCGTGGTCACGCAGGACACACCCCACCAAACCATCACTGACGCTGGATGGTGGTCTCGCATAATCCTAGGAACAATATTTTTCGCTTCTTGAGATTTCCTTGCGTACACCTTGTCATTATTTTCGTTGAAATATTCTTCCACAGTGAAAATTTTTTCATCTGTGAAGAGGATGTTTTTATGGCCATTTTGAGCGTGCCATGAAAGTAATGCCTTAGCTCTTTGTAGCCGCATTGCCTTCAAACGGGTCATACGGAGATGGCCCACTGCCCGACGATAGGCCTTCATGCCTAAGTCATCCCTGATGATGTGGCAAATGCTTCTTGCCAATATCTTCGTCCCCCGGCTCATCACATTCTGATTACCCGTGGGTGTTCGCCCTGTGCGCTCCCTGATCACTGGCTGCTGCTGGAGTCGGTACTGTCCGGGGGCGTCCAGTTTTTCTCCTGTCTTGGATGCTTTGGGTTTCATTGTATCGTTTGAAGGTACGATATACAAACTTTCTTGAGAAGAGCCGAGGAGTGAGCATCTTGAAAAGTTGGCTAGGAGTCTGGCCACATTTGAACAGCGCAATTACTACCACCCGGCCCTCTTTGCTCCCTCGTAAGTCAGCCATTTAAAGTTATAAATTTAGTGAAATTTTAATATTTTGTGCATAAAATGATAAACTTTGTGAATCATAAATTTATTTACAACAAAAGAGTCTACTTGATTAATTTATTAATATTACAAACTTTGTAACAGAACATATGGCGAGACTAGGTAGATTCTGTATTATGTTTTTTTATGCGTAGGGTAAATTGGGTGTTTTCCCACTTGGGCTTGGGGATGCTGCCCTGATTATGAAAAATGTGTACCTAATAAATTAAACTATTATTATTATAAACGAATAATGAATATCAATACAGAAATTATAAATGAAGCAAAATGTTGATCAACCCACAATGAAATAATAAACAAAAAAAAACATTATATTGACCGCAGCTGTTGAAAAAAAGTGTAGAAGAACAGAAAGACTTATTGAACTGCTCTCGTAACTAATTTTCTGAATTTAAAATTGCTAGGAATACTTTCGGAAATGGTATTCCTACAGGCTACAGCTATTTCGACACACGTAAGCGCCCAGTAAATTAATGGAATAAAATGTAAAATCTACTTATCAACGTGTTCGAGAAGGGAATGTCTCTACCGGCTAGATTTTTGCCTCGCATGTCGTGGTTCAGAGGATATGTAAAGCAGACCGTCCCTATAGCTACCCTACTTGAGGAGGTACCACTCTGCTGTTGTTACTTACTAAGATACTAGAAGGTTTAAAATAGAATCAGGAACCTAGATTGGGTTGTTTACAAGACTTCAAAGTAAAATAACTGAAAGCAGTAGGCCTATATAGAATTTTAAAAAAATTGGCCCAGGTACTGATTTTTTTTTAGCTTAAGTATTTCACCATGAAGTCTTAGTTGGCTATTCCACTTGTCAATATTCCGTCAGTAATTGATGAGATTTTTTCTTTACTTTATGTCACTGTCCATTTTAACTTCCGCATGTTAAAATTGATCATGATCACAGAGTAAAATCAAATTACAAACAATAATAACAAAGTAACAAACTAAAATTAAACAATGGCGTCGTCTGGGGATGATAAGTAATTGTAATTAATTTCTTGAGAACGAATGAGTCTTTTCAAAATTTAAATCATAGAATTTCTTGTAGATTATAAAATTTAAGCGAAAACGGCGGGCAAACTTAAAAAATTGAGAGAAAAAAATAGTCAGTTATTGAAGACAAGTGGAATGGGGTGTAAAAATAAATGATGCAGCATTGATGTTGTTCCGTCAATGACATTATCAAAATTGAAGAAAAATTGACCAGAGGAATAGCCGCCTTAGGAACGAAACCCTAGGCTCACAATTCTAACGTAAAATGAGTTAATTTAATAATGTATAGTACGCGGTGGTTTGAATTAGCATGTTAAGTGGTGAGGCTTTGATTAATGGTGATTCATTGTTGTAGATTGGCCTTGGAAACACGTAGGTCGACTGGGTTGATTAAATACATTAATTTAAACTTAAGAGCTGACTGGTTCAGACGCGGCGGCATTACAAAGTGTTGATGCATATGTTTCAAATAAGAAAAATAGAAAGGGGCCGACTGCCAGTTGCTAAATTAGGATAACCAATGAGTGCCGGGAACGTTTGATGACGTCAGCTAACACTGCTGTACAGGGCCATAGCTGCCTAAGGCGCCCATTGCATTGACCGGCTAGGGCTATTTCCAACAACGGTGACGTGGTAGCAGACATTCAAGACTTAGGTAGCGTTTCCACAGACCTCGCATTGCAGAATGCAAATGACATTGACGGAAATTAGAATTTTTCTTTTTATAGAAAGCTATTAAAATGTTTGTACTTAACATATCCCATGACGCCATTTTTTAATTTTAGTTTGTTTGTTTGTGATTTTACTGTATGATCATTGATCAATTTTAAATATGGCATAGAGGAAAATAAACATTTCCGTCAATTCTGCAATGCGAGGTCGGTGGAAACGCCACCTAAGTCTTGAATGTCTGCTACCACGTCACCGTTGTTGGAAATAGCCCTAGCCGGTCAATGGAATGGGCACCTAAGGAGAATGTTTGCAAATTTGGCAATAAGAACATGAGGTGAGAGCTAGTTCATTTAATTTCTCAGCCCAGAGCTCTTATTATTGACAAAATAAGGCGAAATGAATGCAGAGCTTCTACCCGAGTGCCCAGCCCTGGCAGAAGACGGCGAATACGAAACGGACATCGTCCGGGAGGGAGGCAGCAGATACTGGTCAGCACGCCACCAAATGGCTAACCTGCCAAGGGTGGGCGTTGGCTAGTGAAATGAAATGAAAAACGTCTTTATATTAAGCGCGCTTTAGCACCGAACGTCTACTCTACCAGCTAACCTATTTTGGTTTACAAATTATTTTACAAATTAACAGCAGTAAGTTAGTAATGGCAGTAAGCTAGTAAGTAGTACTATTGACAAAAATGCTATTTCAACCCCTAAAATATATAAACTGTGATAATACGCAATAGATAAGTATAAGATAAGTATTAGTTAGGTTTAGGTATTGAGTGCTACCCTCACATGACACAGGCATGAGGGGTCTCTTTATTTATTTACTGACGTAAAAAAATTAAGAAAATGCACGAATTTTTATTATTAGATTTTGTATTGTGTACTATCGTTAATCCATAAAAAAACAATAAAGTTAGTCCTATTTCTGGAATGCGCCGTCTGTTTCTTTCTTTTAGATTATCTTCTTAGATTAACAATGTAAAGATGTGTATTGTGTTTTATCAAAGTTCAAACAATTCCGGGGGTGTTCAAAGAGCCATATCGCCAATAAAGTCACTGTGTGGCAGGAAATTAATTGATTAAGTATCACGCCATGGTGTTTTCAAAACATTTGGAAAGATTCCATTTAAATTGCACACACCCACTATGCGTTTTGAGGTACTAGGAATAAAAAAAAGTGTTTTTTTAACTAAATGTCTGTCTGTTGATCTGTCCGTCGATTTGTTGGCAAACTTATCGGTGGATTTTGGTGAAATTCATGTTCACGAAAATCATGTTCATGTCTCGGGGACATTTTTATTTCATGGTGGACTAACTCGATTTTGGTTTGTGGGGCTTCGGCCGCCACATACTACTATATGTGTAGTAAGGTGCAAGCAGGACCTTGATGATGATGATATTGGTACAAGACCGCCCAGTGGCTTTAGCGAAATAATGCATGCACTATATACACATAAAAATTACAATAAAACAAATTTCGTGGTGTAGTAGTTTATAAACAAGGTTTTATAAGGTGCCGTGATGGTCTATAATTGTAGAATCTGGTCATAGTGTCCTTTAAAAACCTGTCCCATGCTTCTATTTCTTCGCTGCAACTGACCTCAGGATAAAGATAGGTTTGGCTGGTGGCCGGCCCAGACCTGGTTACAAAATCCTGCTCCTGGAGTCCATGTTCATCGCAGCCGACCGAGGAGGGATATCTTGTAGATGTAAAAAAAAAATCAAATTTCAATGAGAAATATCGATAGTAGTGCCATAAATGAGATGCTATGAAGTAGAAGAAATGTTTCTCTACATTTTGAACGGTCACTTGAGGTTGTCAAGTCAAAGGAGTTACAAATTGGGATGGCCACATGCTTTGTACCAAACGTAGAGGATCATTTCTTCTACTTTATGGCATCTCATTTATGACTCTGCTGTCGATATAAATGTTATTTAAAGAAAAAACGGGCTATGGGATTGTCCGATTTTGTTCCCTCCCTATCCATAACTACTGGGGTGGTACTGACCGCATAATATATGTAAAATACAGAGTAACATTTCTTCTATCTCAAGAATCATGAATAATAGCTCTATTATCAATTTTTCCTGCGAAATTTGATTCCGTACATAATATAGACGTTATCGTCAGGACACGTAAAGTAGTGGAACGAACTCTAACTTTCACCCGAAAGGTTGTTGGGTCGAGTCCTACACTAGTTACATTTTCTGGCCATGCTTCGGAGGGCATGTAAAGCAGGTGGTCCCGGGCTTTCTTAGTTGAGTGTAAGAGAGGGCTTTATAGCCCTAACTCCGCTAGGTTGGCTTAGAAATATAACAAAAAAGTAATTATTTATTTAGTTGGGTTACATGTAGTACACTCTGGCGGGTCTTTATTCAGTATAAAACTGCCGCCTGTTCACAAAAGCTACTTTGTATAAATGCCCAAAACTTCTTGAGGTGAACTTTTTCCCTCGACCCCATAGTTTAAATCACCGTGCGTCCGTGTAGCTAGGTCTTGAGGCTTTGAATACAATAAAGTTCTTTCGTAAAGCCTATTTTATGGCCTTCATAACGCAATGTATCTTCTTGTTGTACCTTGCCCTCGGCGCTGCAGCTCTGGGTGAGCTTTGGCCTCTCGCGCCATATCATTCCACACATCCCACTGCCTTCTTCTGCAGGTCCTTTTTCCAGCTTGTCTCTTCTTCAGTTCCGTGGCTTGTCTTACCGCCCTCTGCTCTCCATTTTCTCTCTGCTTACAGAGTTTGGAGTTTAAATCTACGGAATTCTTTGGGCTTTTGCGACGCGAACGTTGTCTTCTTTTTCCAGTATCTCGTCTACCTTTGTTGTACTTCTCCAGACATTAGACACGCGAAGACATTTTGTCATATTATTCGAGTGTGTAGTCAGGGCCAATAGGGTAACAAATTGGACTCAAACTACTATTATATTTCAAATTATAATGTTGTTTAACAATTCTCTCGTTTTACGCATTCACCGGCACCGTTAATGACGAGACCATTGCGACAGAAACATCCTGCAACGCATACTGTAGGGCAAATAAGAGGTCTGTCTATGTTATCACAAGTTTGTGGACATGCCGAGCCACAGGTCTTAAAGATTCGGTTTGTTGAACATTCCCCTTCACCTGCAAGTGTAATGTAGCCAATTAGATTTAATCACGAGGTTCCCTAAATTAGAAAAATACCCCTGGACAATATATAAATATGTAATATAAACAAGTACCTATAGGGGTGGCCACAGCTATTTTTTTTTGGAGGGGTCACCAGCAATGCTGTCAGAACTGGCTTCTTTCAAAACCGGACAAGTGCTTTATCTATATGGTGTCAATTATGTTTTCTTAAACTCCAATTTTATCTAGTGTTATTTCTATTTTCATCCAAATAATGCTGTACAATTTTAACAGAAGAGCTTTTAACAAAATTTCTATTTTTAGAAACCGAACAAATCACTGCAAACATTCTTTCGCAGTTAACACCCCTAGGCTTTCGAATTTCTTGCCAAACGAAGCGTCGCGGCCGCTGGCCATTTCTGTAGATTTCTCGAGATTTTTGGAGAATTTAAATCTCACTGCATTGCTAAATTTTCCATGCTTTCGAGAATGGGATTGACGATTTAGCATATTTAACACGGTTTAGCATGCTAAATATCGGATAGTTAAAACTACTTATTAACATATATACTACTGTTAACACCACCTTAATAAAATGTGCACTTAACAATTTTAAAACAATTAATTACTAACATTTGACCATTAGTACTCTTTTCTTAGCCCTGTTTTCTTAAAATGTTCTAGCCATTTCGCCGGTATTTTCTTTAGGGATTACAGACTTAGGATGTACAGTACATTGGTGGCTTAAGGTATTGTAACACCCCGAAATCCTGGAAATTTTGTGAAAATGTGATGTTTGTGGCTTGTGCCAAAAGTTTCACTGTCAATAATTTTCCTATGGTAATAATGGCAATGTAAATTTTCCATAATTTTTTGCACAAAATTAAATATTTTTTTTAGAATGCTACCTGTTCGGTTTTGTTACTCTATTTAATACCTACAACATACCTGAATGTAGAAAATCATCGATAGAATGGTTCCGCAGAAAAAATATTTTTTAGTCATTTTTCATGTGATTTTTCTTTTTCTCCCAGAAGGAAACTATCAAGGGGCAAGTGACCCACAGCGTTTTTTTACGACTACAAAATATGTGAATTTAAAAGAAATTGTTGGAGCTGTTTTTGAGAAATAATTTTTTTAGACTTTTTTAGTTTTTTAGTTTTTTGGGAATAAAACCCCCCAAAATTGAGTTAGCCGAAAATAGAAAAAAATAGTTCCGAGGCATAATATTTGTGAACCTACATACCAAATTTCATCAAAATCGACCGAGTGGTTTGCCCGAAAATCGATGAACAGACAGACAGACAGACAGAGCGACAGACAGATATTTCGTAAAAACCACTTTTTGGGTTCCTTAAACCTTAAAACGTGTAAATCCGTTGAAATCGAAAATTTTGACCATCACAAAGCTTTCCTTACATAGTACTACCGCTACTACGTATAAATTGGAAAGAAAAAACAGCACTCTAGTATTTAAATTATTATACACAATTGAGTGTATAGGGGCCATACGTACGAATGCTAAACGTTTTCAGTGTGAAAATTCCCCTGATAAAACGTATAAAGCCGCGCCTGGTTGTTCAGGTAAATTTACCACTTACCCGCTTGGTTCTGGCCGGCAACTGCCACAATCAGGCCTAACATAAGGTAGCCAGCTATGGTCATGTCTGTTTTCCGTTTTTGACTGGAGTGTTGAACCTAAATGTCAGGTGTGGTATTTTATAATATCGCGGTGTCGCATGTCTACTTGTACTTTATGTGGCCTTTGTGGTCACCCAATTGGAACTCTACTGTACATTCCATTGTACTCGTACATTGGACTAGGAAAATTGTTAATAAGCCTGTAGTCTGGTAACGATAGAAATTTTTACGTATGGCGGGGTTTCCACATACGTCAATCGTCAATGAGAAATATGAAATTGAAGGTTTAGCAGACATTAAAAACATACTAAAAATTCTGCTACCACGTCAAATCCATATTTCTCATTGACGATTGACGTATGTGGAAACCCCGCCTATGGTGTATTCAAATAAAAATTTGGCACAGTTTTTGGATTTCTGCTCAAGAGTAGGCCTATATCATATACTAAATGCGAAAACGTTTTTGGAGGTAAAGTCCCCATAGCTGGGGGTGATTTTAGTTTTTGAAGTGTAAATAAACTGACTACTTTTATTATTTTATTATTGGAGTTATTAGTTATTACATAAATAAATATTGACTTTTTGTTCTGTTACTAAGCCAACCTAGCGGAGTTAGGGCTATAAAGCTGATTTACATGCCCTCCGAAGCATGGCTAGAAAATGAAGCAAGTGTGAGACTCGAACCAACAACCTTTCGGGTGAAAGTTGGAGTCTGTACCACTACTCTACAGGTCCTGATATAATTATTATAATAATTAATTAATGATTCAAATAGTAGAAGGTGGAACTTTTACATAGAGTTGTCGGTTACGGACCGAATCTGATATCTAGTTGGATTGTCAGGGCTATCATGATATAGATAATCTTAAATAAAAACGTTCGGGAACTTATGAAGTGTAGAGGGAGGTTCCCCTTTAACTTAGTGGCTGGATAAGTTTCAATGGTCGGAAAGGCCCTTCGTATTCTCAATAGTCACACAATTAAGTGGTTCACTGATGGCTCTAGGCTGGGACGTACAAGACCAAGAACAGGTCTTGGCGTCTTTGGTCCTGGGGTGAAATATCTGGAGTCGCTTGGGGAGACAACTACAGTCTACCAGGCTGAGTTATGTGCCCTTGACAGATGTATGCAAATGAATCTCGACAGGGAATATAGATCGAGAGAAATTGTTATCATGTCAGATAGCCAAGCAGCCCTTAAAGCAATAACAGCATACAAAATCACCTCACAACTAGTGTGGGAATGTAGATTGAAACAGGACATACTGTCCGGTGCGAATAAGGTTACCTTGATATGGGTGCCTGGGCACACAGGCATTGAAGGCAATGAGGTTGCTGACCAGCTTGCAAAAAGGGGAGCTACCTCCCCTTTTACGGGACCCGAACCTTTTTGCGGTGTTGGGGAAACCCTCGCCCGCAGATTTGTTAAAGGCAGGGAGAACCTGAAAGTGGCTGAATACTGGACCTCATTGCCGGGCCTTCGGCAAGCCAAAATGCTCCTGGGAAGCCACCAGCGCAAAAGAGCCCAAGTATGCATTAATATGAACAGGAGACATCTGCGTGTGATCACAGGATTCCTCTCTGGGCATTGCAACTTGAATGGACATCTGACCAACATAGGTGTCAGAGAGTCTAGAGCATGCAGATTCTGTAACGAAGGAGCGGAGGACCCCGAGCATATCCTCCTTCACTGCGATGCAATCGCACGTAGAAGAGCAGCATGCTTGGGAAACTTGCAATTACATGTAAAAGACCTACCACTTCTAAATCCCCTCAAGGTCCTGGCTCTCCTGAGGGAAATAGGCCTCGAGGAACTGATGTAGAAATGTAGATTCTTTGTTGTAGGGGGCACAATAGGCCCAATAGGCTTAAGTGCACACAGGTAACACCTGTACCCCAATTTAAAAAAAAAAAAAAAAAAAAAAGGCCCTTCGTGGACTAAAATGTCTGCCCTACTAAAAACTTGTTCTAATTGCTGATTATTAGCAATGAGTGTCGGTATTCCTTGAAACCTGAATTACAATAATAACATCATGGTTAGTGATAATTATTTTACCTCGCAGAGTTGCGTGGAAATTATTCATTATCAATTGTATACTGACATTTACGTCATTTGCTATCGGCCGAACGACTAAATAGTTTATGGATAAAATAACCCTCGTGGGGGCATTTAATTGAGCCTTAATTTGTTTGCATGCCATCCTAAGAATGGCTTTTTCAAAGCTACTGTAGGTGGAAACCCTCTGGTTATTAATAATGTCCTGAAGGACCTGGGCCCCAGCACGGGTCAACCCTTTGGGGTCCCCCTACCACCTGTTAATGTAACATTTTATCATATATAAAGCTGTAAAACATTTTTATTACTACTTATGGCCCATTGGTCCCTTGTCCAATGCCAACGACCCCATGGATTTCGGACATTATTTGTATTGTTTCCGTATGCATTTTTGGCCATTGGAAAACTGGTATATGTTCTCGATGTCAACCTACACCGGCTACAAACGATAATGGATAAGCTGAGACAAGCTTACCATTGACGCAGTGAAACAGGTGAAAGCATGGCCTTGCGACAGAGACAGAGAAGGAAGCTTTGAACCGCAAATAGTCAAAAAAAGGCAAACAAGCCTACATCCAGAACTTGAAGCAAAGGTCTTAAGTACATACGCCAGTGGCATGGGATACAGAGACATAAGAGACAAAGAGGGCGGTGGTCCATGGGGTCCGGAACCCCCCCCCCCCCTCCCCGAAACAAATTTTTGTATGTAAACGTGTATGGTTTGAAGAATTTAACAATTAATTCATTAATAAATTACGTAAAAAAAAAATTGGACCCCCCCCCCCCCGGGAAATCATAACCCGGGCACGGCCTTGTTAGCAACAATAAGGTAAAATAAAATAATTGAATTATTTGTATACATGTTTATAATAACTTAATAAAAGCCTTTTGCTTAAAATTTATCTAATTCAGCTTTACTTAACCAATTTCTGTAAAGATATAAATATATTATAGTAGTTCATTGTAAGTACAATTTCTAAAAGAACATTGATTTTTTAAAACTGGTTTTCGTCTCTCCTGAAAATTCACTATTTTGGAGTTAAGCGTTTTGCTAATTAGGGTATCGATATAACATTGCAACTAATGCACAGTATTCGTATACTTACAAATGAATTTATATTAATAACACTAATAAATAACCAAATAAATTATACGCTGCAAACACTAACACTTGGGCCTTGCGCAGTATGGAATATTTTCCACGACAGGTCTGTACATCTTCTTGAGGAACCTCTGGTTCTTCTGCACTGGGACTCGAGCCAACAACCTTTGTGGTAAAAGTCGGACTCTGTACCACCACTCTATACGTCCTGATATAGTTATTACAATAATTAATTTCAAATTTAAAAAGTAGAGGGTGGAATTTTACATAGAGTAGTCGGTTACGGACCGAACCTGATATCTTGTTTGATTGACAGGGCTATCATAACGTAAATTAGTTCTAGTTAGATGTCTTCAATCCGGGGCAGTACGCAAGTTTCCCGCTAGATGTCTTAAATAAAAACGTTCGGTAACTTCTGAAGTGTAAGGGGAGGCTACCTCAAAAGGTTATAGTGAGATAAGTTCCCCTTAGACTTAGTGGCTGGATACGTTTCGATGGTCGGAAATGCCCTTAGTGGACTAAAATGCCTGCCCTACTAAAAACTTGCTCTAAGTTCTGACAAGTGTTGGCATTCCTTGAAACCTAAATTACAATAATAACATCGTGGTTAATGATAATAATTTTACTTCGCAGAGTTGCGTGGAAATGATTCATTATCAATCTATTGGATACCAGCATTTACGTCATTTGCTATCGGCCGAACGCCTAAATCGTTAATGGATAAAATAATCCTCATGGGGGCATTTAATTGAGCCCGTGGCATAGCCATTCAACAACCGTCCCTCAAACATGCCAACACCTGTCAGTAGGAATGTTAAGAGCCAATATGACACTCCACAGGTTGTATTTGCTTTCCAATTTATACTACCCCGGTCAAGATAGACATTCCAAATAAAAAATATTCCGACAGAGCCAAATTTTGGCACATACCTTGGTTTTACCATTATAAACAAAATGTCAAAAGTCCCCAAAGATCCCATGTGTGCGATAAAAGTTATTCGGGGTCAAAGGTCACAATTTCCGGTTTTTTGTTTTTTTCTCGAAAACGGTAAGTTTTATCAAAAATATTTTTTTTGCACCAAATTTGTAGATCTTACAATTCTGAATAAAAACGGTGTCTATAATTTTTTTTTTTCCAAGGGCCACCATTCCTGAGATATCTTTAAATATATATAATATATAAAGATATATTTAAATAGATAATAACGTGGCCGAAAGAGGCATATTTTTGTTGAAAGTCTTGCGCACCCCCTGACGTTTCACACCCCCAAAGCCAAACCCCTTGCTTGATCACCACAAATATAGCATGGCCTGAAAGAGGAGAAATAGACGAAGACATGGGTATAATTTAAATTAAGATAGGTCTTGAAAAATTGATGTGTACATGAGATCAAACCGATAGAAGTAAAAATTAGAGTAAGTAATAAATAAAATAAATCAGTAAATTCTTAAGACTGGTCTATAAATGCTGATTTAACGGGCATAGTCGACATCTTAGGCCGTCTTCATTGATGTATCGGCAAACTTACTGTTCGCCCAGAAAAGTTTGCACTTTTTACGAATTCACGACTCCAATGTCAAAATTAAAATTAAAATTTTCTGTATGTTAGTTAATTGTCTTCAACTACTGTAGCAACGTTAGTGGAACGGTTTTAGGATAATCATAGAACAAAATCAAAGCAATATTTATTGTTATAAATATTATTAGTGATGCGTTTCTTGAATTTGAGAAATTTATAAAATTTTCATCTTACCATACTGTGTTATAAAATGGATCAACTTGAAAGTAGACAGTTAATATCGAAGTTAAGGGCATTCAGATCACAGAAAAGAGTGTTAAGTCTTACCAAAGGAAGCAGGCCTAGTAAGAGGAAGCAACTGAAGCAACATTTCCGCATGAACCGTTTGGTAAGGCAAGCAAATTCACTAGGAGGCATGAATGATGATCTTAAACCTTTGCGAACTATTTAAGGAAGTTGAAAGTTATATTTAAGATATATATTATATATATACAGAGTCTAGGAGTCCGTCGAGGCATAAAATCAACAAAACTATAAAGGAAAGAAGACGTCAAAAATACTACAATAATCTCGACGAACGTGATGAAAGTATGATAAGGAACCCCATAATTATGTATATTCATCCTAGGATGATTGCTGACTGTTAAGCTTGGACACCCTGCGACAAGAAATATTAGAGCTTGATGGTCGTTACCAAATGCCCAAGGAGAGCCTCCGCGTATTTATCACTAGGCGTCTTCATTTCAGGTAAAATAAAAAACGCAACCAGTCGGTTGAGGAGATTATTATAAATACACGCATCAGAGGTGCAGTAGAAACAAAGAAGTCACAATTTAAATGCTGTGCAGATTTAAGATGTTTGACAAAATACAACGCCTTGGTCGAGTCGCCACGCACGCTTTCTTGGCGTTATAGGTATTTACAAGGAATCCGAAACGCCAGGTCTGGAGGAAATCGCATTGTATACCTTGACGAGACCCTTATTGGTGTAATACACAGAAACACTATTCTGTGGCCTGAACGCTCTTAAGTTAACTTTCTACTTTCAAGTTGATCCATTTTATAACACAGTATGGTAAGATGAAAATTTTATAAATTTCTCAAATTCATGAAACGCATCACTAATAATATTTATAACAATAAATATTGCTTTGATTTTGTTCTATGATGATCCTAAAACCATTCCACTAGCTTTGCTACAGCAGTTGAAGACAATTAACTAACATACAGAAAATTTTAATTTTAATTTTGACATTGGAGTCGTGAATTCGTAAAAAGTGCAACAGATCGACAATTTTAGCTAAAAAAATAAGCAATGTCCACTTGTGACCTTAATGCATTAAATTTGGAATGGAACCCCCGTAAGTGTTGTGTATACAAACGCATGCAAAGTAGTTCTATCTGATTTGAAAATGCAGCATAGGGAATTTACATGGAGAGGCGGGGCTTGTCCCCGACTTGGTAAAGCATTAACTTAAGGGATATTTTCATGGACATTTGCAAACTTTTCTGGGCGAACAGTAAACAATTGTCTCGGTAGTGCCGAGGAACAACGCCCGCCTCACAAGCGGGTGTCTCGGTTTCGATTCCATCCGATGGCCTATAGGGTTCATTTTCTAATATGTATATTTTGGATTGTATTCTTAATTTTGAATATATTGATTGATTGATTGATTGAATAGCACAGGTTTCTTGTGAGGCTAAGTAGGAAGTTGTTTTTGTGTGAAATGTGGTGTAAATGTGGTGCACGGGTCACCTCGAAGACCAACACGTTGGCTGCAATACGTCTTATACGATATACAGTACGTCATGTTACATTATATAAATATAAAAATCAAATGTACCCTAAGCATTCCGAAACCATTGATTAGATTGCAATGGAACCTTGGTTGGTGGGGGCTGTTCTGGGTTCCGATATATTTTTGCTTTCCAATGTATACGTAGTATAAGGAAAGCTTTGTGACGGTCCAAATTTTCGATTCCGAGATTTCAACGGATTTACACGTTTTAAGGTCCCAGGAAGCCAAAAAAGTGGTTTTTACGAAATATCTGTCTGTCTGTCTGCTTTTCAGTCTGTCGTTCTGTCTGTCTGTGCGTCGATTCGATTTCCGGGCAAACCACTCGGTCGATTTTGATGAAATTCGGCATGTAGGTTCACAAAAATCATACCTCGGAACAATTTTTTTTTATTTGGGGCTAACTAAATTTGGGGGGGTTTTATTATCAAAAAAATTATTTCTCAAAAACGCCTCCAACGATTTCTTTTAAATTCACAAAATTGTAGTTGTTGTTAATGTTGATAAAATGCGGGGGGTCGCTTGCCCCTTGATAGTTTGCTTCTGGGGGTACATGGCACGTAATATATTGGAGCATGAATTTAAATAATTTTCCATAATTTCTTCAAAAAATAATTTTTTGCACAGAACCAAATAAGTTGTTTTCTGGAAATACAACCTGTCCGGTTTCGCGGTTTCGTTACTCTATTGAACACCTAAAACATGCCTGAAGGTAGAAATCATCGATAGAAAAGTTTCGCAGAATAATTATTTTTTAGTCATTTTTCATGAAAATTGAGTTATTGCTTTCCAATTTATGCGTAGTATAAGGAAAGCTTTGTGACGGTCGAAATTTTCGATTCCGAGATTTCAACGGATTAACACGTTTTAAGGTCCCAGGAACCCAAAAAAGTGGTTTTAACGAAATGTCCGTCTGTCTGTCTGTCTGTCTGTCTGTCTGTCTGTCTGTCTGTCTGTTCGTCGATTTCCAGGCAAACTACTCGGTCGATTTTGATGAAATTCAAAAAAATCATAAACGGGATCATTTTATTTTTATTTTGGGCTAACTCAATTTGGGGGGGTTTTATTCTCAAAAAACTAAAAAAAAAGTCTAAAAAAATTATTTCCCAAAAACGGCTACAACGATTTCTTTTAAATTCATATAGATTGTAGTTGTTGTTAATGTTGATAAAATACGGGGGTCGCTTGCCCCTTGATAGTTTGCTTCTGGGGGTAAAAAAATAAAAATGACTAAATTTTAATGAAAAATGACTAAAAAATATTTTTTCTGCGACACCTCTATCTATCGATGATTTCTACCTTCAGGTATGTTTTAGGTGTTAAATTGAGTAACGAAACCGGATAGGTTACTTTCCCAAAAAAGTATTTGGTTTTGTACAAAAAAATGTTTTTTTGAAAAAATGATAGAAAATTCACGCTCAAATGCATTGCGTGCCCTACCAGTTTTGCTGTGTGGTAATGTGTTGGTCTGACCTATCTAGAATTTACCTCACCTCCAGTGACGTCAGGTGGACAACCCCCCCCCCCCCCCGAGATATCGGAAATTTAACCATAGGAAAATTATTTACCATGAAATAACTCATTTTCTCTATTTACTAATTTTGATAAATTGGAAAGCATGTTCGAGTAAACTCGGACCGGTTCTTGTAAAATGTATTCGTGCAAGCCGCGCAGGTGAAGACAAGGTATGGAAAAATTGTTATCAAGTAGATATCCTGAGTGTAAATTACACATTTATAATGGCATTACTTCACAATTTATTTCGGAGAAGGTGACACAGAACCAGCTGTAGTTGACTCGAAAACTGAAGGAACAGTTGTCGAAGCTTCGCTACCGAGCCTCTGAAACAGAAAGAACAAATCATTATGCTACCTCTCATCTTCAATCCACGGTGAGATGTTTTCTTTTCTGGTCTGAAATAGGTCACTATTTTACAAAATAGGTTACTTACTGTAAAGTGAATTTATAGTGCCGTATCTAGATGGACCTAATGTATTGGCTGTACGAGAGAAAACTCGTAGAAAACATATTCAATATTAGACAGGCATTGTACGAAACGAATCTGATAAATACATTGATCAAATCATATCGTTATACAAGTTCTCACAGTTCCACGACTATGCGAGCTACATTAATGGCAAACTTTCGTATAAGAAAGAAGGCTTGGGCCTTGCGCCTACCCAACCAGGTTATGGAAATCAAGGGCCCATCCAATCAAAACGCCTATTTTTGACGTCATTCCTCCTCGGATTC
Source organism: Psococerastis gibbosa (assembly GCA_963971405.1). NCBI lineage: Eukaryota > Metazoa > Arthropoda > Insecta > Psocodea > Psocidae > Psococerastis > Psococerastis gibbosa. The sequence goes on along the minus strand of OZ020484.1, from coordinate 2,346,593 downwards.
CTATACGAAAGTTGTCCTTTGCATAAGTCGGGATGGTAATAAATTGATAACGCTTTTTGCAATTAGTTATTAGGTAGCTCTCAGCCTGTCTTTTCCTTACCATTGGTCATGGCTTCATGGACACGGCAAAATCAAACCACATGAGAATTAGGTATCCAAATTATGGCTAAATTCAGAAGCCCGTATTCTCTAACATGATGCTTTGCAGGGGCTATGAAATCCTGTCCCATTGCAGCAATGGAGATAGTACTGGACCTCCCGCCCCTCCATGTTGCAGTGGAAACTTCAGCCGGAATGGCATTATTAGGAGCGGGGTAAAAAGGAGTGGAAGGGCAGTTAAGAGAGACTCAGCCTCTCTGACTACGTCTGACCACTGCCTGGATATGCCAAGCGATAGAATCCATCCAAAATACTGTTTTAGAGGAGGGAATTCGAAACTATATTAGGGACAAAGAAAGAATACTGCGAATCAGCAGGAATTCTCAATAGTCACACAATCAAGACGTGGTTTACTGATGGCTCTAGGCCAGGACGTACAAAACCAAGAACAGGCCTTGGCGTCTTTGGTCCTGGAGTTAAATAAACTGGAGTCTCTTGGGGAGACAACTACAGTCTTGCAGATTCTGCAATGAAGGAGCGGAGGACCCTGAGCACATCCTCCTTCACTGCGATGCGATCGCACGAAGAAGAGCAGCATGCTCGGGAAGCTTGCAGTTACATGTAAAAGACCTACCACTTCTAAATCCTCTCAATATCCTGGCTCTCCTGAGGGAGATAGGCCTCGAGGAAGTGATGTAGAAGTGATTTAGATTCTTTGTTGAAGGGGGCCCAATAGGCTTAAGTACACACAGGTAACACCTGTACCCCAATGTAAAAAAAAGAAACAATTAGGTAGCTCCGTTAAATAGCTGCCTAGCTGGCTAACCTGTCTAACATTGTGAATTCTGTTGTTAACTATCATATCAAAACCTGGATAAGGTGGGTTATTGGTGTAAACATCTAAATCATAATAGGAATTGCGAAGCCTCGTTGGAAATATAAATAAATAAATAAATAACCGTGTATTTTTCCTAAAACAATTTTTATCCAAATACAAATACAGTTGAAGTGCCCCCTCATGCCAGCGGCGTGCGAGGGTAGCACTCAATACCTAAATATACCTAATTCATTAATGTAATTTGTTGAGTTCGTCCCTGGTCCATATCAGTCTTATAAATAGTCGTTGCCTTGTATCGTAGGGATCGTCTTGAGTTGGTCAAGTTCCAGTGGGAAGCGGTATAGTTTGAAAGGCTGCTGATCATATTACGGCTCTTGATCTAGGGATGCACGTGGTTGTGCCTGCAAATTTTTTTGTGATAAACTGTAACAAGTTTTGACAGTAAAGGAGATGTATGGGCAGCAGTTCGTGTGTTTTATGTATTGAGTTTGAGTGCGCCTACATCTGGTTTCTTGTAACGGTTTTCACTGTGTAATTCTGAGCGGTACGTCAAGATTGTAAATGGGTTGCAGCTGCTCCCCCCCCCCCCCCCATAACCCTATGCAGTAATTTATCTTGGCTTGGTACCAGGCTTTATACAGCGTGATTATCACAGGCTGTTGAAGAAACTGCCGTAAATTGAATAGAATGTAACTAGTGGACCGAAGGCTTTTTTGTGACTTAGTAATATGTGGTTTCCACGACAACTTATTATCTATGGTGACACCCAAGTATTTTATTTCGTTCGTTTCCTCAATTGTTTGACCGTTATATTTACATATTTACACGGTTGTTTTGTCGGTAACTGTGGTACATGACCTGGGTCTTTTTTAGATTAGGAATGAGTTTATGCTGTTTTATCCAGGCAATGACTTTTTTGTGTCATTTTCTGTTTCTTTTTGCAGTGTTTCGCTGTCGGGGGCTTGACTACAAAACCTATGTCTTCTGCAAAAGTGACCATTTTGGATTTTATGGGAATATTTGATAGCTCATTTGTATAGATCAAAAAAATTAAGGGACCGAGGCCGCTCCCTTGGAATATGCCATGCTTAATGGGTAAGGGTGAACTATTAACAGTAGCTTTGGAGGTTGTTATTTGAACCATTTGGTTTCTATCCGAGAAATATGACTGGAACCACTTGAAAAGCGAGCCACAGATCCCCTAGCATTTTATTTTTGTTTTCCAATTTATACGTAGTATAAGGAAAGCTTTGTGACGGTCGAAATTTTCGATTCCGAGATTTCAATGGATTTACACGTTTTGGGGTCCCAGGAACCCAAAAAAGTGTTTTTTACAAAATATCTGTCTGTCGGTCAGCCTGTTCGTCGATTTCCGGGCAAACTACACATTGGATTTGGGTGAAATTTGGCATGTAGGTTCACAAAAATCATACCTCGGGAACATTTTTTTTATTTTGGGCTAACTCAATTTGGGGGGGTTTTATTCTCAAAAAACTCCAAAAAAACGTCTAAAAAAATTATTTCTCAAAAACGGCTCCAACGATTTCTTTTAAATTCACATATATTTTAGTCGTTCTTAATGTTGATAAAATGCGGGGGGTCGCTTACCCCTTGATAGTTTGCTTCTGGGGGTAAAAAAATAAAAATAGCTTAATTTTAATGAAAAATGACTAAAAAATAATATTTCTGCGAAACTTTTCTATCGATGATTTCTACCTTCAGGCATGTTTTAGGTGTTAAGTTGAGTAACGAAACCGGACAGTTTGCTTTCCCAAAAACCCATTTGCTTTTGCGCAAAATTTTTTTTTTTGAAAAATGATAGAAACTTTACGCTGAAATGCATTGCCTGCCCTGCCATTATTACTGTGTATTAATGTGTTATAAATATATTGAGGCTACCTCACCTCCAGTGACGTCAGGTGGACACCCCCCCCCCCCCGAGATATCCGAAATTTAACCATAGGAAAATTATTTACCATGAAATTATTCATTTTCTCTCCCTACTAATTGATAAATTGGAAAGCATGTTCGAGTAAACTCGGACTGGTTCTTTCAATGCAAGAGAATGATCAACTATGTCAAAACACTTGGACAGGTCTATTTGTACCGTGGCCACCCTTTCACCCCTCTCCAACCCTTCGACCATTGCGTCAGTTAGTTCGAAGGTCGCGTTCTCTGTGCTCGGAACCCGAATTGGTTAGGCCGTTAGGGGATAGGAAGTTGATGGAGTCTAAGTATTTCAATAAACGCGTTTGTATGCAGGTTTCAAGTAATTTGCCTATCTCGGGTTGAACATGGACCGGCCTATATTGTGAGGCTTGTGAAGCATCTCCGTCTTTGAATATTGGGACAATTTTGCTTAGTTTAAGGGCTGTAGGATACATGCCTATGGTTCCTGGCATTCTTTTAGCAGATCACAAGAAATCCCGTCGTAGCCGCAGGATTTTTTTCTTTTTAGTTTCTGAAATGCTTAATCGATTTCTTGCATGGACAGGTGTGGTGAAAACATAGAGGGTGGCTCATTTATAAAGCTAGGGATAGGCTGGTTCTCTGTAATTACATTTTCTTTTAATAGGTCTTCAGCGATATTAGCATAGTGGGTGCGTATTAAAATAATCCGCGACCTGATCTTCGTGTACCTCCGTGTCAATTTTTACGCCTTGTAAATACACAGAGTTTATGTGACTTTTCTTTTCGAGTTTTACCACTGAGTTTCTATATGCCAGAACTACTTTGATGTTTTTGCCCTTTGAAATTTTTCGGAATAGTATTGTATTTTGGCGGTTTTAATTTTACTCTTTAACAGTGCATTTGTCGATTTAAATTCCTGTTGTAATTGTTGGTTAAAAGGGTTGCGTAAGGGTTTTGGTAACGTATTGTATTCGGACAGTGGTCGTCGTTTAAGTCTTGGTTTATTTCCCCTATTAGCATGTCAAAGGATTTGTTATGTGAATACAATAATTCGTCGAGCACTTTAAGAAAGTTTGCTACACTGGAATTTTCATTACGATATGAACAGAGTATGCGTAAATGTTCGTTGGCCATTTTGATACTTATGAGTATGCTTTCGTGTTCCATGCTTCCCATAGATATATGATCTAAGTTCTGACGAATAAATAACGCGACACCATCTGACCTTCCCCATCATCTCTCTTGTAAAATTCCGGTATACCCTGGTAATTTAAATGAATTGAATTCCTTCTCTCCGACCCAGGACGAACTACCCACAATTAACATTATCGCCATTTGCCAATAATCAATATAATAAATATCAATAAAATCAATAATAATAAATATTTTTTGTCATTTTTTAGTCTTTTGTATTTTTGTACATGCCAAATTTCATCAAAATCCATCGAATGGTTTGTCCACAAATGCAAAGACCGACAGCCATTTCGTAAAAACATATTATTTTGGGCTCCTGGGACCTCAAAATGTGTAATTCCGTTGAAATCTCGAAATTGAAAATCACAAAGCTTCCTTAAGCCGGCTATTCCACTTGTCAATATTCCGTCATTAGTGCGTAAATAATTGATGAGATTTAGGGAGATTCATCTACCTATTGAGATGGCGACCAATGTTCGACTTTCGGAAAATTTCTTCACAAATTTTCATTTCATGACCCCCTGAGCCTAAAACCACCCTCACCCTCCGTTCAAAATGTTATATTTATATATATACTGTATATGTATATATATACAGGGCTTGTCCGGAAAGTAATGTCAGTGGATTTTTTTTACGGAGACTGTACGCGCAAGCGCGCGCTTTACCCGCTCAGATTTTGGTGGGGGGATCTGGCAACAAGTTCCAACAAGCGTCAGCTGGCTATCGTTGTAGTGGTCACATCAGTTGTTCTATGTGAGTCGGTACAGTAACCTGGTGCAAGAAGAAAAAAAAAGTGTTTGTTTGAGCAACGGATGGCGATCTAGTTTTGTGTAGAACTGGAGAAGAGTGCTGCGGAAACCATTATATTGTTGAAGAAGGCTTTCGACGAAGATTGCCTTTCGGGTAGGCAAATTTTTCGGTGGCACAAGGCCTTCGGGAAGATGCCAACGACGACCCCGCGCTGGACGGCCATCAATCTCCACTACCAACGACAATATGCAACATATGCCTGACCACACTGTGTCAATACCCCTATACACATTCCTGCGGTTAATTCGGATCTACAATAAGTCTGTCTCTTCAAATCCGAATTAATCGGTTTTAAATAGTTGGTTGTACATTTAAGTTCCTTCTTTCTTAGAATTAGAGTTTACACAAATTAGTTGGTTTTACATTAAGTCGGTTTTTCAAAATTAATCTGTCTCTACTGAATTAGTCGGTTTTAAATTAAGCAATTAATCTGTTTTTCAATAAGTCTGTTTTTCCTAAATTCATCTGTCTCTTCTGAATTAGTCGATTTTTAAATTAATTTTTAAATTAATTATTAAATTAAAATTAATTTTCCAAAAATCCGAATTAGTCGGTTTTTTAATTAGTCGGTTGTACCTTTCGTTTGTTTCTTTCGTAGGATCGTAAAATTAGCTTTACAATTAGTCTGTCCTAAATTAGTCCTTTCCCTGGATACAAATTAGTAGGTCTTAGCACTGTCTGGCTTCACTTATTTGGTCTAATATTTAAGTCATATTGTAAGCATACATGTCCTCCAAGCACTACCCTGTTCCCTGTATATCTCCCCACGAGCACAACCCAAGATCTTCCCCTGACCCAATCTCCTACATTATATACATCATGCTGCCACCAACCTTCTAGATCCTAACCAACTTAACACTGTATACAGCTGATCACGAAGTCCTGCACGGCTCCAGCCGAAGCACTAATACGGCTCACACCATGGAAATCCCCTACACAACTCGCAGCCAAACCCTGCGACAAAGGCTGACGCCCTCGCCACCGGCACCTGACCCACAAATTCAGGAAATGAATCACCACTTTGCGGAATTACCATCACACCAACCGCTAGATATAAACCACCACACACGCGAGCAACACTCCACAGAAAGCCGCAATGCAGTAAATGCCGGACTGTCAGACGCGGCCCAATCCATTAACAATCTCCTTACTCAAGCACCACCAACAGAGACACCAGAACCCCATGAGACAGCTCCTTCAACCCAAAATGAGGAGATCACCTCCTATCAGATCCCTGTTGCAAACAGGTTTGAAGCCCTGTCCAATCTGGACTTCCCCAAGCCACTTTCCCCGCGACCAGAGCAAGAACAGATCAAAATCCTCCCAATCAACATCATAGTCGATGATTCCCGCACTCATCCAGACCTATTACGATTAATTAAACAGCTGACATATGCTGCCCCACTTTATAAAATGGGCCCAAACCTATACACGGCAAGGACCGCTACAATAGGTGACTTTAAAAAGCTCCAGCTGCTTCTTACTGAAAAAGATTTCCAGCACTATCTATATGCGTCAAAACCAACGGCCCACAAGCCGCTAAAACTGGTATTAGGCGGATTACACCACACCACAGCACTAGAGGATATTAAAAACACACTAACAGTTGAAGGCCTTACGGTCCTCAACATATCACAACTGCGGAAAACCGGCACCAAAGCCCCCCTTTCCAAATTCTTGATTACACTGGAAGACTCCCCAGATGCTAGGGATTTCAGCAAAGTTAAATACTTATTAGGAACTAAGATATGGGTAGAGGACTACATTCCCCGCCTTAACCCCTTACAATGCCATACCTGCCAACGCTTCAGCCACGCTGCCATTAATTGTAAATCTCACCCGCGCTGCCTAAAGTGCGCCCAGCCCCATCTCACAAAAGACTGCTCAACAAAAAATTTAGACCTAGATAAACTCCGCTGTGCAAATTGCCAAGGTCGGCATGCAGCAAATTTTCGAGGATGCCCACAGTACCAAGTAGCCCGAAACACGCACATCAACACTCTGCACAAGAGAGGACTCCTTAAAAACCCGCAACTGCTCCAAAAATCCCGACCCAATCCTCCCACATTCACGCCAGATCAATTTCCCCCTCTCACTCCTTTAAACAGATCCACGCACACAGCACCATGGGCAAGAGAGGTACTATATGCCTCACCAGCTACACTCGCCCCGATTCCTACTACACAAAATAAACACACTTACTCAGACATTCAGCAATCTCAGCATGAACAGCAGAGGCCCCCCAATCCTGATCATATGACACCCAGCCGCCTTCAGACCACTAACTCGTTGCAGCCCTCCCAACGTATTATGCACAAACCTACCAACTCCCCCTCATCTGCACAAATGGAACTGGCCCAGACCTTCCTCATCAGCATCTTACAAAATGCTACTGACCTCACAACTGATATACTCCAACGAAAATACTCTTTTGAAGAGGCCTTCACTAAAATTAACGGACTAATCGCGGATGTGACCGTAGCTGCCCTTAAAATCACGTTTACGAAATAATCATGAATTCCATAGCTACGTCAGCCACCTCGTTTAAAATTGTTACATGGAATGCTCAGGGAGTCCGTCACAAGATCCCTGAGCTCCACCATTTTCTCTTAACACACCAAGTAGACATTATGCTTCTTAATGAAATTAAAACCAACCACATTAACCTTCCTGGCTATACATCCTATGTCAATGACTGCGGACAGGGCACAGCCATTGTCATACGCAATAACATCACTCACCACCAACTACCACTCACATCTAGCAACCTTGAAGCCACTGGAGTAATAATCTCACTAGGCGGCCAGCGAACGGCCATTATAGCAGCATATCACTCCCCTGCCTTCCCCTTCCTAGGCAAAGAGCTGGGCACTCTTCTTGCCACTGCGGATAAGGTCATCCTGGCTGGCGATTTAAATGCACCGCACACCATCTGGGGTGCTCGAACAAACTCTCCCAGGGGCAAACGACTACTCAACTATATTGATCGGGACTCCCAACTTGCAATACACGCTCCTGACTCGTATACGCGAGTCCCTGTGCACAAGCAGGTCCCCAACATCCTTGATATCGCCATTACTAAAAACCTTCAACATCAACTTGACATCCACACAATTCAAGAACTATCATCTGACCATTACCCTGTTGAGATTGTCATCCACACAGCAGCTGCAACAACTAACCCACAGCGCTTCAGCCACACTAGACTAGACCCCAAGGTTTTTCAACTAGCAATGCAATCCCTACAAACCCTTCCCAACACGTACAACACGTCAAATGACATCGACATCGCAATCACACAACTTACAACTCATATAGTGCAGGCCTATGAAAAGGCCGAGATCCGGAAGGCAAGAGTGGGAAGAGGAAACAGAGTCGATCGCCCACTTCCTAAATACATTGTAGATCTCATCAAACAGCGAAATCGACTTCGAAATGCCTATTCCAAAGCCCCCAACACTTCAACCAAAAAAGACATAAATACCCTTAAACGCCTCATTGCCAACAAAATCAACATCTACACCACAGCTACCACCATCCACAACCTCGCCAAACTACAACCTGGTGACAAGAGCTTGTGGCATAAAACAAAAAAGCTCACAACCAAGCATCTCAACATACCCCCCCTCAAGGACTCCACAGGCGTCATTATGTATTATACACCATCCGACAAGGCTGAGGCACTAGCCACCTCAATAGCCACTGCAATGCAACCGCATCATAACCCCCAAAACCCTGAGTTCACAACGGAAGTCACAACTGCTGTTAACCAAGCAGAACTTGAGGACCTTCTACAAGACCCAAATTTTGATGAAATCACAGACCAAGAAATTCTAACTATCATTAAAACCCTCAAAAATGGCAAAGCCCCAGGACCAGATGGCATCACAAACGGCGTCATTAAGCTCATCCCTGATAATCAGATCCACAAACTCACCACCCTTTTTAACGCCTGCCTATACATAGGCTACTTCCCAAAATCCTGGAAAACCGCTAAAGTTCTTATGTTCCCCAAGCAGGGTAAAGACCTAACCCTCCCTACCAGCTATAGGCCTATCAGTCTACTTCCTACACTGAGCAAGCTACTGGAAAGACTCATCTCCTATCGTCTCAATGATGAGATAGAACGCCGCGAGGTTATCCGACCAGAGCAATTCGGTTTCCGAAAACAACACAGTACCCAGCATCAGATACTGCGGCTTACAGAGCACGTCACGGCCAGATGGGGTCATCGGGAAAGCACAGGCGCGGTGCTCCTCGATATTGAAAAGGCCGTTGACTCTGTCTGGACTGAGGGCCTTCTCTTTAAGCTTCGGCTAAATGGCATCTCTCCAACGATAATCACCATAATCTCCTCCTACCTACGCGATCGACACATCTTCGTCGACCTCAACGGCACCTCTTCTCCCCAACACTCCATAGCTGCAGGCGTTCCCCAGGGAAGCATCCAGCTACACTTTTTAACATCTATATCAATGACCTTCCCACTGCTCCCCCGATTAAAGTCGGCATTTATGCCGACGATACCATACTATCCACATCGGCTAAAAATAGAACCACAATAGTCAATCGCCTCAACATCACCCTGGAGAACATAAATCAATGGTGTACACTCTGGCGTGTAAAAATAAATGTCGCGAAGTCCGAAGCAATAATCTTTAGCAGAACGTATAACCCCACGAGCCATGTCACACCGCCAACACTTAATCACCAGCAGATTCCATGGAAGACAACTGTTAAATACCTAGGGGTACACCTCGATCAACGGCTTCGACTCAAAACCCATATAACTAATGCCAAGCGGAAAGCGTCCATGGTCCTTAACAACCTCAAACCACTTCTAACCCGAAAGGCGCACATATCCCGAGCAAATGGCCTAACACTGTACAAAGCAGTAGTCAGACCAGCCATCACCTACGCCCCAGCCATCTGGGGCGGTGCCTCCAAGGCAGTAATCAAGGATGTACAAACAGCACAAAATAGAGCATTACGCAGGCTTCTTCACATCCCCCCCTATCTATCAAACCAAATTATGTACCGAGAGCTCGCCGACATTCCCCCCATAACTCAATTTATTCAGGACATTGTCAAAAAATTTTACGATAAACTTCAATCATCACCCTACCCCCTTATCAAGAACCTGGGCGCCTACCAATTGGCATCTCGCAAACACCCCTTCCCCAAAGACTTTCTTCTACTCTCCCCGGATGCTCCCTAACAATCTTATCCCCTGTAAACTAACTTCCTACCTATGCTTACATAGTTACAACTGCCTAGATTCTTATATAACACATGACTTAGTCTATAATTTAGCTTGTAGAAAGTACATATTCCTCAATGGATGCAACTATATAGAACTTTATGTAACATATGGCATAGCTTATAACTTACTTTATAAAAATTGTAACTATCATACCTATAAAACTGGTACATTGATAATAAGGGCATACCTCTGTACTCTAGTATTTAAAACCTGTTACACTCTGGTAACCCAAACTCTTAGCAACATAGTAAATGAAACTAGTCGATCTGCTGGCTCTATCATCTCTTACTACTATTATCATTCCACACTTGTCTTTCCTATCTACTGTCCACCTACCTACTGTCTGAGGCCCCATAACAACAGCACATTATTACTGCAGCAACCCAACAAACAGCCTGTTGTTTTAAATTAAATTACAATTATCATTATTATTAACCAGCAAAATACCTCTTACTTTTATTACATTAAATTAGCATTACCCTCGCACCTCATTCTCATAACTACTGCTGGGTGGTTTTAATGGCCGCAAGGTACCTTTTTCCACCCAGAGAGTAAGTAACAAGTTCCTAGACACAAAAGCTGCCTTACTATTCTTTACCCCGTCGGATTGAGCAAAAGTGCCGCATGCGGCAGGCTCTTCCCAATCACTTTTTCGATTTCGAGAGGTGGCACTTGGTACTTGAAACCAGGTCGGCCATCATCATTTCCACTGGCGCGGTTGGGGCCGGTACATTTTAAAAAAAAAAAAAATCTCGGATCCACAGTACTTACCTGACCCTCGTCAATCGCAGAATCTACGGCACCATCATCCGGGCCTTGCGACACAACACTTCCCACCACCAGCAGAACCAAAATTGCGTATTTGCAAATCATGTTTGACAGCAGCTACACTCAGATCCAATAATTTCTTGCAGCTTCCACTAGCTTGCAATATATACTAGGTTGTGCGTGCTGAATTCTGATTACATCTTTTGGTATTTTATGCTATTGTGCTAAAATGTCCCTGGCTGTTATTTATAAGATCACTAACTCACGAGTAATCATGGAACACGAAAAGTATCAAAAATACATACTATTCAACGCAGTCCTCAGTAATTTTATCTCTGAATTAAGGGGCGTATTGTTGTGAGGTTTTGGCTTCATTGTTGAGAATAGATATAGAATGTCCCGGTGAATACAATAAATGAGCCACGGTTTTTACACGCAATTGTTATAGACCGGATGAAACAGTATCACTTTAATCTCTAAATAATACAGATGTCCCTGTATTTAATTAGTGGGACTATGCCTTCCTGAATTTTGTCGGTTTTTATATTTTTACATAGATAATTTTCAAATTACGTCAGTCACACTATCCGGTTAATGCCCCATATGCCGTTATCACACGTATGCCTATAATACAATATTATGTCCATGCTATAAACTTGTTTTAGATTACGGTGAAAACCCTTGAAGAAGAAGCTCTGAAGATAGGTCTAAAAATAAACATTGAAAAAACCAAGTACCTATTAATGGGAAGAGACCAAAATACCTGCACAGGCCGCTTTGAAAGAGTGCCAGATTTCAAATACCTAGGGTCCATCATCACGTCCGACAACAAGTTCAGGCAAGACGTTCTTAACAGAATTAAATCAGCCAATGTAGCTTTCTTCCAAACAGAAGCACTATTCTCGACTCGGATTCTATCATGGACAACAAAGGTCAGGCTTTATAAGACGCTAATCCTGCCTGTCCGTATATATGGCTGGCTGTTTTCGAGAACATGATGTTACGGAGAAAATTCGGAAGAGTTTTTGATAACAGTTGGAGAATCCGTACGAACGAAGAAATTCACCCACTCATCGGCTCGCCAGACGTCACACGAATACTACGAAGCAGAAGGCTCCAGTGGATGGGACACGTCGTCCGTATGCCAGCAGAAAGAACAGCACAAGCAGTATGGATGGCATGTCCCAACAGAAGAAGACCTTTGGGCCGTCAAGACGACGCTATGGCGACCAGCTAAAGGAAGATGTGCAGGAAGTTGGCTTGTGAACTACCTACGTATTCGTATAGTAATGACATCATTAAGGAGCAATGGAAGCACCAATGCCGTATCTTAGAGAGAGCTAAAATTGGTATTTGCTCAAAGTTAAATCATATGAAGTTTGTTCGCATGTAGCATAGTGCATTTTATAAGTACAGTAGTATTTAATACAGCATTATGGTACGTATATAAATGGAATTGGCCTAGTTATTGCTTTCCAATTTATACGTAGTATAAGGAAAGCTTTGTGATGGTCGAAATTTTCGATTCCGAGATTTCAACGGATTTACACGTTTTGAGGTCCCAGGAACCCAAAAAAGTGGTTTTTACGAAATGTATGTCTGTCTCTCTGCCTGTCTGTTCATCGATTTCCGGGCAAACTACTCGGTGGATTTGGGTGAAATTTGGCATGTAGGTTCACAAAAATCATACCTCGGGACCATTTATTTTTATTTTGGGCTAACTCAATTTGGGGGACTTTATTCTCAAAAAACTCCAAAAAACGTCTAAAAAATTTATTTCTCAAAAACGGCTCCAACGATTTCTTTTAAATTCACATATATCCTAGTCGTTATTAATGTTGATAAAATGCGGGGGGTCGCTTATCCCTTGATAGTTTGCTTCTGGGGGTAAAAAAATAAAAATAACTTAATTTTAATGAAAAATGACTAAAAAATAATTTTTCTGCGAAATAACCTTTCTATCGATAATTTCTACCTTCAGGCATGTTTTAGGAGTTAAATTGAGTAACGAAACCGGACAGTTTGCTTTCCCAAAAAACTATTTGGTTTTGTGAAAAAAATTTTTTTTGAAAAAATGAAAGCCAATTCTCGCTCAAATGCATTGCGTTTTCTGCCATTATTGCTGTGTGGTAAGGTCTGTCCTATCTAGAATATACGTCACCTTCAGTGAAGTCAGGTGGACGACCCCCCCCCCCCCCTTGATATCCGAAATTTAACCATAGGCAAATTATTTACCATTAAATTAATCATTTTCTCTCTACTAATTGATAAATTGGAAAATATGTTCGAGTAAACTCGGACCGGTTCTTTTCAGTTTCTAAAATTATTCATTTTCTTATGAACTTAAAATAAAAATAAAAATTTAACCATGGATATTAAACAAAATGAAATCAATGATATGAAACAACAATAGTACTTATTTGGTACCGGTGACCGGTGTAACGAAAGCAAAATAGCTAGGCAATAGACCATGCGTGAATCACGTGCTGGTATCGGTACTTGTTGTATTGGCCTGTTGTAGCATTCTCGTACATGAAACCTTATGCTTCTTAAAATCTACGTGCATCAAATCACAGCACCGGCGCCACAATACACTACCGTATTTATCATTTTCTTCTATTACGCATCGCTCTCTTTTCCATTATTTCTTCCTTGCCTTCTTCCGGTTTCTCTTCTTCTCCTTCATTGGAAGTAGTAGTATAGTTCATTGAAATGTTACAATTTAGGGGCCGAGTATTGCATTTCTTAGAGGCAGCAATTTTATTATTGGGACATGTGAGGGGGTCAATAGAAGCTTAACCTCAAGTTTGTGGGGTCGCCACGCTTGTCCCCCGGCCGCCATCTTAGAAAAAGGTGAAAACACATTTCCCGCGATATCTCGGAAACTATGAGTCTTACAAAATATATAATTTGAAGCAAATTGTTTTGCCTACAAATATGTTAATATAACTTTTCACCCTAAATTAAAAATTAAAGAAATTATAAGCAAAAAAGTAAGAAAAGTTTTATAACAATTTTCATTTTTGCTCTATAACATTTTTTTTTTATACATTTTACAAAAAAATTACCTCAAACCAATCTTATAGATGATTTTTTGAGGAAAATTTTTCTCTATAACTTTTTTTATTTCATTCATTTAAAACGCTGTTACAGCGCTACAAAGTATACCGGGCTCGTCAATGTTCATGAGCATCCGGTCGAAATGAAATGTTTAACCTATTTTTTATTTTATTGTATATATATTCTTACAAAATGTTTGTTAAATTCGTACAACTTCACTTATTCATTCCTAACTCTTTCTTTTCCCCACTACCTATGAGATAGAGTCTGTAGGCGTTTTTTTACGTGGTATCCCCAGTAGGCCTACTCCACGGACGGCTTATAACGTAATCCTCGACATCATAATATTTTTAATCACTTATTAGCTAGCTACTCTAATCGACTTTTCTTGGATGGTCCAGGCTGTGGCTCAGAATCTAAATCAACGTCAAATGTGAAAGTTCGAGGAATGACAGGAGTTAAAATTGGAGTCATAGTTGGAATTTATTCTTCAAATTCAAAACCCCAATCTTCAGGATTTTGATATCTTCCGAGCCGCGACTAGACCTGGTGATATACTCGGAGACTGTGAAAACGAGCAGCATTTTGTGTTGGAGGCAGCGATGATAAATTAAATGAATTTTTAGTCACTGTCTTGGCAAATCGTTTGTATTGCAAGCCGTCTAATGAGTCGTCTTTATTACCGCCGTATAAAGCTATGAAGAAACGTTCGTCAACAAGAGTGAGCAAAGATGGATCGACTTTCTCACTCAGGTCCAGTTGTGGCTCGGAAGATATCAAAATCCTAAAGATTGGGGCTGGAAAAAGCATGCAAACATTTGGATGCCAATACAAGCTTCCAAGCCTCAAGCACCCCCCGATCTCATGAAATTAATTTTCTGCAGATGCAAAGGAAACTGTGGAAGCGTGTGTGGCTGCAGAAAAGCAGGCCTGAAATGCTCTACAGTATGCCTCCATTGTTCGGACGAAACATGCAGCAACATTATGGAAACATCAGAGTTGATGGAAGAAAATGAATTTGAAGATGAACTTCCAACTAGGACTCCAATTTTAATTCCTGTCATTCCTCAAACTTTCACATTTGACGTTGATTTAGATTCTGAGCCACAGCCTGGACCATCGAAGAAAAGTCGATTAGAGTAGCTAGCTAATAAGTGATTAAAAATATTTGATGTCGAGGATTACGTTATAAATAAATAATAAATAAGGACTTTTATTGTTTCTATTACTAAGCCAACCTAACGGAGTTAGGACTAAAAAGCCCTCTCTTACTCTCAACTAGGAAGACCCGGGACCGCCTGCTTTACATCCCCTCCCAAGCATGGCCAGAAAATGTAGCCAGTATGGTTATAAGTAAGATGTCCGCGGAGTAGGCCTACTGGGAATACCACGTATAAAAAGCGCCTACAGACTCTAACTCATAGGCAGCGGGGAAAAGAGTTAGGAATGAATAAGTAAAGTTGTACGAATTTAACAAACATTTTGTAAGAATACATATACAATAAAATATAAAATAATAAGTTAAACATTTCGTTTTGACCGGATTCTCATGAACATTGACGAGCCCGGTCGACTTTAGAGCGCTGTAACAGCGTTTTTAATGAATGAAATAAAAAAAGTTATAGAGAAAAATTTTCCTCAAAAGATCATCTGCAAGATTGGTCTGAGGTAATTATTTTGTAAAATGTATAAAAAAATGTTATATTGAGCAAAAAAGAAAATTGTTTTAAAACGTTTCTTACTTTTTTGCTTATAACTTCTTTAATATTTAATTTAGGGCGAAAAGTTATATAAACATATTTGTAGGCAAAACAATTTGCCATAAATTAGGTCCTTACAAATTGTTTGTAAGACGCATCGTTTCCGAGATATCGCGAAAACAATGTTTACACCCCTTTTTCTAAGATGGCGGCCGGGGGACAAACGTGACGACCCCACAAACTTGAGGTTAAGCTTCTATTGACCCCCCTCACATGTTTCAAAAATAAAATTGCTGCCTCTAAGAAATGTAAAGCTCATGTAACATTTCAATGGACTAGTAGTGGTTAGTAGGTTCTGCAGTTCTCTTTCGTTGGTTATTGAGTGTTTATTGGTGCCGTTGATAATTATCTGTATAATACGTGAATACAAAGGCCACATTATGTATACACTTGTAGACATGCGACACCGATATTATAAAATGCCACACCTGACATTAATTTAGGTTCACCACTCTTGTCAGAAACGTAAACAGAAATGACCATTGCTGCCTACCTTATGTTAAGCCTAATTGTGGCTGTTACCTGCAGGACCAATTGGGTAAGTGCGCTGTTATGGCATGTAATCAGGGGGACCAGGGGGATTCCCCAAGGAAATTGCTTGAAATATGTATATAAAAATAGTGGGGTTGTGCGAAAGTTTAAGAAGATTTAGATTTTACCGGTTTTCATCCGAGGAAATTTTTTGTTGAAATAGGCCCGAACAGTGGGGTTATGCGCATTATGGCAGCAAGAAGGTTGGGTTTACGAAGATTCGTGTGACTGCAAAACTGTAAGTTATAACCGTGTTATACGACCCTGGACACGGGGGGAGGGGGAAGAAATAGTTAAAAAGAGATGCCCAAAATTGTGGGGTTTTACTCATTTTGAGAAGAATAAGTCTGAAATATTGGGGTTTTGCGCATTTGGTTAGCAATAAGGATTAGATTTTACCGACGAAGATTCCTATAGATTCCTTGGAGAGATTCCAACCAGGGGGTCCGGGGAAGTTTTTTTTTTTTTAAATCATGGGTAAACAATTGTGGTGATTAACTCATTTTGGCAGGAAATTTTTTTTTTAGAGAGGGGAAAAGCTGCAAATGAGTGATGAAGCGCTTGATATTTATTAAGGGACAGTTCTAACGTTTCTAACAGTTTCTAACAACAAAAAATAGGTAAAGCAAGATTTAGAAATTTAATCTTCTCGTATTTTTGGCCGAGATGGAAAATCAAGTGACAAAGCCCATTCAAACTTTTGTGCGCTGTCACGGAGAGTCGGAAATGGCCACTCTGCTGCAGCCACGTACACTGGCAGAGTGATAAGAATGCGTCACATTTTAAAACTTTCCTTGACAGAGATTTATTTGAAAGCAAGTCTTGTAATTGAAATTACCCTTTGTACTTTTACTTATTATTATATTTTTAAATAATTTTTTTTTTCATTTAGGGAAGCTCGTGATTAAATCCAATTGGCTGCATTACGCTTTCAGGTGAAGAGGAATGTCCAGCCAACCAAATCCGAAAAGACTGTGGCTTAGTATGTCCAAGAACATGTACCAACTTGGAGGACCCTCCTCGTTGCGCTACATAGTATGCGATGGATGTTTCTGCCCAGATAATCTGGTCGGAAACAATCCTGGTGAATGTGTAGAACCTGAGAATTGTTAAATAATATAATAATTTGAAATATAATAGTTGCCCAATTTGTTACCCCTTTGGCTCTGATTAAACGCTCTAATAATATAAATATTATTTTATTCTATCCAATATTTATTCGATTGAAAAAATATTTGGAATACTTATGTTGAAGTCTACAATTCCCAAATAGATTAAAAGAACCGGTCCGAGTTTACTCGAACATGCTTTCCAATTTATCAAAATTAGTAGATAGAGAAAATGAGTAATTTCATGGTAAATAATTTTCCTATGGTTAAATTTCTGATGTCTCGGGGGGGGGGGGGGGGGGGGGTTGTCCACCTGACGTCACTGCAGGTGAGGTAAATTCTAAATAAGTCAGACCAACACATTACCACACAGCAATACTGGCAGGGCTCGCAATGCATTTGAGCGTGAATTTTCTATCATTTCTTTAAAAAAAAACATTTTTTTTACAAAACCCAATACTTTTCTGGAATAGCAACCTGTCCGGTTTCGTTACTCAAATCAATTTAACACCTAAAACATACCTGAAAGTAGAAATCATCGATAGAAAGGTTTCGCAGAAAAATTACTTTTTAGTCATTTTTCATGAAAATTTAGTTATTTTTTTTTTTTACCCCCAGAAGCAAACTATCAAAGGGCAAGCGACCCCCCGCATTTTATCAACATTAATAACAACTACAATATATGTGAATTTAAAAGAAATCGTTGGAGCCGTTTTTGGGATATAATTTTTTTGACGTTTTTTTGGAGTTTTTTGAGAATAAAACCCCCCCAAATTAAGATAGCCCAAATAAAAGAAATGATCCCGAGGTATGATTTTTGTGAACCTACATGCCAAATTTAACCCAAATCCACCGAGTAGTTTGCCCGGAAATCGACGCACAGACAGAACGACAGACAGACAGACAGACATTTCGTAAAAACCACTTTTTTTGGGTTCCTGTGACCTTAAAACGTGTAAATCCGTTGAAATCTCGGAATCGAAAATTTCGACCGTCACAATGCTTTCCTTATACTACGTATAAATTAGAAAGCAAAAAGCTAAGATAATACCATGTTTTAAGGGGGGAAATAATAAAGAAATCAGCCAATATCGACCGGTACCTACTTCCAGTTTTAAGTAAAGTCTTTGAAAGAATCTTTTGCATTAGGTTCAATGATACATACAGACAACGTGGAAAGGCGGTTGGTGTTTGAAATGTACCTTTAAATGTCCACTTAAGACTCAGACACACGAGTGATATGACAAATGAAAGGAGTTAAAGAGAGCTTTCTTTTGTTGCCCAACACGACTCTAAAGTTTAAGAACATGCTAAATTTTGCTGACTGGTGACCGTCGTATGTTTTACTAGTAAATAGACTTACCTCGGTAATTAATTGCAAATTAATTGAGAGTGTACTTCAAAATTTAACTTTAATTTAAACATTTATCATGACAAATCGAGTCCTTGTATAGTTGTTTGGCCTCCAGTCTTTTCTCTACTGATTCAATTTTTAGGTCTTGCCGTATACGTACACCTCAACTCAACTCACGTGGTTTAATTGTCTTATTTTACTTTCAGTTGGAGAGTGTCAGAAAAAGGGTAGTGTCAATGAAGGCTGGCAACAACTCTTTCGAAGATGTCTGCTTTCGGTGAGTGTTGCCTTAACAATTTTAAAAGAAACGGGCCTATCCAACTCTAAAAATTGAATACTAGCTATAGAATGGCTAGCTTTGTTGGATTGAGAGGGAGAAAGGATTTACAATACCACCAAAATTTTAAGGACTAACCCTTCACCTAGAAACAATGAACATATCGGTAAATAATTTTTTTTATATTGGTACTATAAAATTTGTGTGTCATTGTTAAGTTGAAGTCATGAGCTTTCATTTGAGGTGTCACATGCCATGCTTTAGGTGACCCATTCCCACCCTTCGCCATCCTCACCCTTCAGGCAGGTTCAGGTACGGTTTGTATAATTATCTTGATAACTCTTGTAATAAGCTTTCATTTAAGGTACAACATGTCATTTGATATTTTAGAGAAATTTAATCTCAAACTTTAGCTGTTGACTGTACCTGAACTGAAAAACTCAGGTACACCAAGGTAAGATCATCAAGTACTCTTATTTTTTCTTTATCAGAAAATCTGGTTTTGACTTTTAGCATTCAGCACACTAACAGCCCACAGGTACCCAAAGTTTGACTTTTAAAGACTCCCTGTACCTGAACCTGTAGGGATACAATCAAAATTTTTGCAAATTATGAATGAACACTTTATAAGCTTTCAAATGATGTGCAATTTGACATACCTTTACATTTGATTATTCCGAGAAACAGCATACGGACCCCCCCAAAACCCCCCTTCCAGGTCCCCAAAAAATTCCAAACTAATTTCCAGAAATACATCAACCCCCACTTTGTCATAATAAAAAAAAACTCAGACCTCTAACGTCATTCGTTTTCGAGAAAAAGTAGGTGGACGGATGGTCTGGGGCACCCTGTATAAGAGTCAAATTCTACATTTATGAAATCTGAATATTCATAAGATCAATAACTTAGCTTTTTATGGAAATATAAATTTATTGTTAGTATCATTAGTAGGTTTCTTCATCATGTAAATAAAGAATACGAAGTGAAGGTAGATCAAGAAAAATTAGAATTACTCCAGGGGCCAATAATGACGCACAATTGATGACAGCAGGCTATAGGTATACACTGATACACACGTGCTTTACCTTTAGACCTAGCTGTCCAGAGTGAATCATTTTTATGTAATTGAGGACAATTGTCAATATAATAACCTTATTCATCAACTATCATCATAATCATCAGAGAGATGTAAGATGTAAGAATAAGATGTAAATGTAAAATTGCATGGTTTAATTGTTTATTATTAGTCTTAATGGCTGTTGAAAATTTCCAAATGATAACAATTGAAGTAGCCTCACGAGAACGGAAATATATTGCCTGTATTGTTTGATAAGAACCGTGGGAATGGTGGTGGCTCTCATCGTTAAGAGGAAAACACACACGTATTGATTTGATATCGATTCGTTGCGTAGTCTCATATTCATAACCGAAATTAGAGGATATGGAAAAAACTGGGCTTGGCGGGATTCGAACCCACGATCTACGCTTAACCGGGGCCATATCCTCTAATTTCGGTTATAACGAGGAGGTTACCTCTTCAACCAAAGTTAATTTAATGTCAGTGTTATATATACCATATAATACTACAATGTAATCTCTTATTCATATCAACCGATTTAAGGACTCCCCGAAAGATACCCTACTTGACATCATCCGTAGACTTGCTTGTTCCCGTTTTGAATGATAAAAATTAATTATATGTAACTTATCTGCGGACCTGTCAGGCCCTGTCGTAATAACTATAACCTGTCAATCGAAATAAGCGGACTGGTAACACTATAAGTTCCTAATACTCGTAGGATGCAATTTTTCAGAGCTTTGCAGTGGCGAGTGTAATGCTAGCAAATATTTATTTAAGTTTAAAAAAAAATAAAACTTGCATCATTTTATAAAATATCTGCTATTGTCTTAAAAAGTAAACATTTGAAAACAACAAATGAATGGAATGACAGGCTCGGAACTACAAAGTATTTGTATCCCACGGTTCGCCTTTTGGCCACTCACATGGATTTGGTGCAGTCACGTTTATCTCCCATGTAAAAGGTTTCTGCGATTTCAGTCTTCCATATGTGAATAACTGGTGGTGACCCAATTCCAACGATACCAAATAAAAGCCATAAATAGGCCTACTTACCTAAAATATGAGTATAATAAAAAGAAATTTCCTCTGTCTCTCCGTCTTCTTTATATGCCTCTTCTATCGAATATTGGCGATAATGGCAATTTGTACCTTGTAGACTGCTGTTCTGAGGAGAGAAGTGGTGGTCCTCCTATCTTCCCTTATTATTACATGCAGAAGGCGATATTTTTCGTTCCTCATAACATTGTCATAGTACGTCAGTTTCCGTTTCTTAACCGTCAGCAGAAACTCGGTTTCTGTATCCATTCGTTTGTACATCCACATTTCAAATGCATAGCTTGTATCAATGTCCATCCATCTTTCCACACCATATACAGGTAGAACGATTGGGAGCTCATAACATTTCAACATTGGCAATCGTAGGTCCAACCGCAGATTTTGGAATTTTGAACGATCTAAAGGTGGTAGTTCCTAGATACCGCTTGAGCACCCCTCATGCGAGCCCCAAAGTGACGATCTGTGTTAGAACGTAAGCAGCTCCCCGAGCCACGCAGAGGTTTGGCTGAAGCCTTTAGTTGAAGCTTTTAGTTTAGCTTCATTCCAAAATATATCACAGGGTGGGAGGAAGCCGTAGGGGAAAAGTCTTACTGGTGTAAAAAATCAAAATCCACAGAAAATATGGATTGTATAGCCATAATTAATGTGGTATCGCAAAATACAAGAAATGTGCCTCTCCATTGTAATGTATACGGAAATAGTTATACAGAATTTAATCCAAAAAGGGGGATAAACATAATAGTCTCCTTAGTAACTTTGTAAAACTTGCTGTCACTCGTTATTAAAAATAACTGTACCAAGTTATTTTTAACAATGAGTGCCAAAAAGGGGGGACCGGGGGCCATCCCCGGGGAAATATTTTTAACATGCAGTATAAGAGTGAAATAGTGGGCTCTTGTACGCATTTTAGCAGCAGTGAAGTATAGATCATACAAAGGTTGTGAGGAAGGCTTATTCATATTAATGCCAACAGGGGGGGAATAGGCCTGAAATAGTGGGGTTTTAATCATTTTAACACCAGTACAGTTTACAATTTACAGACTTATTCATGTTACCGTACTAGATTAATTTAATTCTCAACTTCTTTTTCAAGGGGGGGGGGGGGTGCTTCCAAATAGGCCCCCCCCCCTTACCTACGGCCATGGCATGGGACTGTGGTGGTATCTGATTACCACGCATATCTTCTGTAAATAATGGTGAAGACATAATTGGTATTTACGGTACGAGTAGCCTCTTTAATGAGTGTCTACACTTTTTGTCCTTTGGGATTTAATTTGAACCCGTGATGTAGTTTTTATTGTAAATACCTTGTGTCCTTGACCCTGACATACAAGAGTAGCAAAAAAATGGATTGACGAAGCCCATGCGTGCGTATAGACTGTAGAGACTCTAGGCTGTTCAAGGTCGTTTTAATGGCCAAGATTTACACTTGAATGGGACCGACCTAGCCTGCCATATTAACAGAATGTGTTAGACGTGTTAGTTTAGCCGGCTTCATTAAAAATATAAAAATTAAGGGGACACCAATTTCAAATGTTGCTCCGGTGTCATAGATTTATAGCTCAGCCACTACTAAAGCCACACAGGACTTAAAATCCGGAAAAGGAAACAAAAGGACCGAACGGGGCTCGAATAGATGCAGAAGCCGAGTCCCTGCTGATGGTTTAGCAACGGAATTTAATATAATTCATATGTGATGAGGAACGAAAAATATAGTATTCAGCATGTTATAATACAAAATCTAGAAGAAATGAGAGAGGCACTCCAAGATACCAGAGGTATATAAGGATACAAGGAGAAAAAATTGATATGATCCGTTTTGCTGACGATATAGCATTAACTGCTGATAGTGAAGAAAAAATCACCGAAGCACTGACTACAATGAAGGCCGTACTAAGTACCTATAACATGAAGTTAAACGTAAACAAAACCAAAATTATGGTGATCGCCAAGGCGGGGGCTCAAGCAAACTATCGACGGTGCTGCAATAAATAGCGTAAAATGCTTTCCATACCTAGCCAGCAAAATGACACAAGAAGGAAAGTCCTCCCAGGACATATCCAGTCGAATACACTTAGCCAGGCTAGCTTTTAACATAAAGTCAAAGATATTCGAATCTAACAACATCGACTTGGGAATAAGGAAAAGACTTCTCATAACTCTAGTGTGGAGTGTGCTCTTGTACGGAAGTGAGACATGGTGCATTTACGAACATGACAAAAAAAATGGAAGCCTTTGAGTTGTGGTGCTACAGAAGAATCATGAAAATCCCATGGAGAGACCACATAACCAACGAAGAAGTGCTCCATAGACTAAACGAAAAGAGAGCTATTATGGCCACCATTTCAACAAGAAGAGGCAAATGGATGGGGCATATTCTGAGACACGAAGAACATAATTGAGGGTATGGTTGAAGGCACCAACTCAAGAGGACGACAGAGGAAGGAGTACCTAGAAGTTGTCATGAAGGACCTATGGTGCGAAACCTACAAAGAACTGAAAAGGACCGCACAAAACACACAAGAGTGGAGGAGAAAAATAAAACATTCGCTGCAAACCCATCCTTAGATTGCTACTCAAGAAGAAGAATCCAAAGGGAGATAGGACGGCAGAAGAACATCCTGGTGGAAACACCTGCGGCAGTTGTTTGGCTGAGAGAGAGAGAGAGAGAGAGAGAGAGAGAGAGAGAGTGGAATCCGTAGAAATGATGAGCTCTACGCGTTATACCAAGAACCTACGATAGTAGCCGAAATCAAGAGAGCCCGCATCAGGTGGCTAGGGCACGTGGAACGAAATTCAGACAATAAGGCAACAAGAGCAGCCTTACACAAGGTAACCCAAGGGAGAAGGCGAATGGGACGACCACCGATGCTATGGCTGGACGACGTCGACGTGGATCTGGTGACCCTTGGCGTCGATGACTGGCGAAGGAGTAGGAGAGCTCAGGTCTCAGGACCGCGCAGCCTCGCGCAATGTGGCAGAGCAAGCCAGCCAAGCCAGGGCCCGGATACATGCTATCCCGGGGCTGGAGACCGTTATCAATATGGCTGCTAGTGTAGCCTGCACAAGATAAGTACGCAATTTGGCGGGGAAACCCAGTGTTAAGTGTAGCCTGCACAAGCTAAGTACAGAGTTTTTGACCGGGTCCAGGTATCCGTTCTGCTATGCTGCAATGTGTAAGACTTCGATATTTTTTGCGTTGGTACTTATCTCTGATAGTTGGTTTATGGTTAACGGGTGCCTCGTAAGGCATATTATGGCTCCCGCCGCTCCAGTTAATATATTTCTATGCCCGTATAGCGCCAAGGAGAAGTAGTAGTTGTTTGGCGAGAGCACGACTTCCTTTTTCAGAGCAGCAGTCGCCAATTGATCCTAATTGCCATGGCCTTAGCTAGAAGAGGCTTATAAAGGAGAAGAGGCTCGAACCACGTGCTATGTCTTGCCGGGGCATCGTGTCATCCCTGCTCTTTCTGTCTCCTGGCAAGCTACAGATCACGGGTTCGAGTCCTGTTCTGTTCAGTTTTTCTAGCTTTTCTTCAAAAAAATTTCAAATTTAAAAATGCTTGTGCCAGTTTTTAAACTTGATTTGTTATTTCCTACACCACAGTTTTATCTTCTCTGCAGGATACCTGCGGTAAAACCGGAATCAATAGGCCTGTGGGACCTAATGGGAAAGCGGAAGAAGCGGTCCTTTTTCTTCTTCGGCCGCGACGATGAAAATAAAATGGGTGGGCTGGGATTCGATCCGGAGGCGTACCTGTCGACCAGCGCATACTGCCGCATCGTCGATAAGCTGCCGAAGGTGTGTCTAGAGATCAACCTGCCGCAGCTGTGGTCTAATGACGATGATGAGCTACAGGGGCTCACTCTGGAGGACGTTGTCGAGAAGTTGAACAAGACGACCATAAGGTAAGCATTGTAAGCTTGTTTTATTGATTCCCTATTTATATGCTAGTTAATATGTCGGATTAACCCCTGTGGGGGCCGTGGACACAAGATATGTGAGGGCCATGGGTGCAAACTCTGTCTGCCAACATTGCAGCAAACAAAAAAAAAAGTTTGATTTCCCAACAAAGGTTGGAAATAGTTTTCAAATTTTAATTTTTTTGATTTATTTAAAAAAAAATTGGGGCCGGAATTGTAGGTATTTTTGTGGGGGCCCGTGGGCCTGTGCCCCAAGTGCCCATGGGTTAATAGTTAGTTAAAGGAAAGCTTTATGATAGTGGAAATTCTCATTGTTAGGTACACAATTGACGTCCCAGGACTAAAAAAATGTGCTATTTTTTTTTTTTACAAAATGTCTGTTCTTTGTGACCAAATCCCCGATAGAATTTGTTGGATGGTTTAAAACATTATTGTTCCGGTTATTATTTATTTAATGATCATGGTATCTTCGTGTTCGGGAAAAACCCTCTACCGGCTTGCAAAACTCATAAATACCGAAAAAAAGAGCCGGTCCGAGTTTACTCGAACATACTTTCCAATTTATAAATTAGTAGATAGACGTAATGTGTAATTTCATAGTAAATGATTTCCCTATGGTTAATTTTCAGATCCCTCGAGGGGGGGGGGGGTCCACCTCAATATATTAAAAACCCCTTAAAACTCAATTGCACATTCTGGAACGAACAGATCAATACATTGTAAAACAGTAGTAACAATGACACATGGCACGTAATATATTGGAGCATGAATTTAAATAATTTTCCATAATTTCTCAAAAAAATAATTTTTTGCACAGAACCAAATATTTTCTGGGAATACAACCTGTCCGGTTTCGCGGTTTCGTTACTCTATTGAACTCCTAAAACATGCCTGAAGGTAGAAATCATCGATAGAAAAGTTTCGCAGAATAATTATTTTTTAGTCATTTTTCATGAAAATTGAGTTATTTTTATTTTTTTACCCCCAGAAGCAAACTATCAAGGGGCAAGCGACCCCCTGCATTTTGTATACAGTAATAACGACTAAATTATATGTGAATTTAAAAGAAGTCGTTGGAGCCGTTTTTGAGAAATAATTTTTTTAGACGTTTTTTTTGGAGTTTTTTGAGAATAAAACCCCCCCAAATTGAGTTAGCCCAAAATAAAAAAAATGAAAGCCTCTATCGTTGAAATACTATAGAAGAGAGCCTAACTCCTTGTTGCGGGAATAGCATTAACTCCAGCAGTAAACATGGCTACCGTACAACAAAGGTGCTACCTATATGGAATCAGTCGGATAGTGGCATGACAGGAAATGAATTTGCCACCATTGTAAGTACAATTTCTAAAAGAACATTGATTTTTAAAACTGTTTTTCGTCTCCCCTGAAAATTCACCATTTTGGAGTTAAGCGGTTTGCTAATTAGGGCATCGATATAACATTGCAACTAATGCACAGTATTCATATACTTACAAATGAATTTATATTAATAACACTAATAAATAACCAAATAAATTATACGATGCAAACACTAACACTTGGGCCTTGCGCAGTATGGAATATTTTCCACGACAGGTCTGTACATCTTCTTGAGGAACCTCTGGTTCTTCTGCACCTGGATAATTCTCTGGAAGAGCTGCGGCTTGACTACAGTCTTGGTACATGAGCACTTGTTGGCAATGACCCGGGGTAGGGGGAGGGGCGGGGCGGGCAGCTGGTAGATGGGCAGGTCCTGCGGGGGCACTACGACCTTCGGGAGGGGGCGGATGGGCTCCAGTGATGGTGGGGGCCCGCACGAGGAGATTTCTGCGGGTCTCAGGTAGGGTTGTTGAGCGTAGCGGAGGCAGGAGGGGTTTACGACCTGTAGGTAAGATCAGGGGTAGTAAAACTACTTAAATAGGTACCTGTATGCCTACGATCTGGGCCAGACCCTGTTAATTTTTCAGAAGGCGTGGAAATAACTAGGAGGGTGGGGGCTGCAGGCCCGGAAATTTCTTGGCTTTAGAATCGAACTTTCCAGACATGTGGCCTATTCCTACATACTGTAGGATCGTAGTCCCCCAATAAAATTTTTTTTCCAACGCCTGCTTCCTGCATTTCTGCTTTATGCAAGCGGGGGGAGTGTTTTTTAACTTGTGGCACCATAAAGGCAGACTCCTTCAGGGAGAAGGGGAGTAGACTCACAGGGTGGACCTCCTGATTATAGTGGATTCCGAGCCACTTGGGGAACATAGCAAAGTCACGCGATTGATTCGGAGGTGAGCAAGACTCGACACGCACAATAGCACATAGACAGACTACTAGTCTCAGCGCGTTATCATGTCCCATCCCGTCCCCCTGCCAACTGTCCACATTGCCAAGTTTTCTGAAGTTTTAAACAGGGTTTGTTGTATGAAAAAAAAAAAAAAATCCTGGCTACGGGCTTGCTTTCCGTAACAGACGATAAGCGGTGGTAGTGACCGCCACATGCATAGGAAAACTGATGAACGCATGGGTGAATTGGGGCATTTAACCCCCTTCCCCCTCCTTCGTGACACCCGTCGAGTGGGGGTGTCTTATTGGCTCTTAAGTAAAAACGTCAAGCAGTTAAGAAGTAATTAAAATAAAGAGAAACTTACATCATTAGTATTGTATTGAAAATTGCAGTCGTTACATGCATTGCTTGCAGTCAGCACAAGAGTGCAAATTAATGCAACTTTACTCAACATCTCTTCCACTTTCTCTCAAACTAATGACCAAATCAATACCCATACAAACGTATTTAAATCAATGATAACTGTCTGATAGGTTGTTTCCCGCATAAGTGAAAGATATCTGTCGGTTATGTTGATACTTTCTCCCACACTTGCGGAAGTATCGGTCTGATAAGGTCCTACTTCCTGCTATAAATGCGTACTGAACAGCTGAGTTAGCATTATAGTGTTATTGGTAGTGTTGCACGTATAATATAGGAAATAATAATGGAGTCTACGATTGTGTTTATTTGTATGTTTGCCATGTCTGCTGCATCTGTAAGTTTTATTATTCGGTTTTTCCATTTAAAATTTCCCATAATATATTTTTGGTAAACCGGGTCCAGACTATATTTAACAAAAAAACATGTTATATAACAAGTTATACAATAAATTATATAACTTTGTTTTATAACATGCTATAAAATAGCAGAGACGTCCAGACTCAGGGACGCATTCAGCCCATTGGGGGGGGGGGGGGAGGTAGTTGAGGGTCAAAATAGAAGAAACATGTGTAGCATCGATTGAATAAGAGAGTAATAGGTACATTAACTTACAACAATTTTTTTTTTGGGGGGGGGGGGGCAGCTACCCCTGTATCCGTCTATGTCCAGACTATGTAACAAAACAAAACGATTCACAAGTACCACAGCATGCCGTGAATACCAGCGCGGCACTCCGGCAGTAGAAAATAATTTTCGCGCTGATTTTCAAACCACACTCGGGCAGCCTAAAATACTGGGCCGATTTGCTTCATAAAATTTTGCATGAAGACACCTTGTCCCCATGCGAAATCAAAAAATTCGCTTAATATGTCGCTGAGACAACATCTGCAATCATACCGAAAAATAAGTGAGGTTCTGGAAATACTAAATTCCCCGCTTCCCTAGTCCTGCAGCAAATGTTAATAACAAATGTGGACGAGTCGCGGCGTGTTGTATAACCAAGTAGTATAACTTTCTTTGATCTTTCGACACCTGCAGCCTGATCGAGGCGATTATAATACCGGTATTTATTTAATCCCCTGGTATTAAATATGTAAACAAGATAATTTTATAATGGAAAGTGCTATTCAAAATTTGTTTGTTTACAGTTATAATCCCAGGGTATTTATTTAACCCCGGTATTATAATCGCCTCGATCAGGCTGCAGATGGATAACAAAAAACATGTTATATAACAAGAAAATTATGGTTGGGTTGGGTCAAGTTTCGAACCTCGGCCTTCCCAATTCACCTTCTAATCCTATACGTCTTCGTCCTACGACCCACTCGGGTCGTACCAACTCGACCAATGACCATGATATCAAACTAATTTTTTCTGTATTCCAACTGTACACAACCAGTGAATTCCGTAATTCCTAACGTTTCCCCATGTTTTGCCAGGTCGTTGGCCCCTCATGCACATCCACATTCCCGTCAGCATTCCGCACCTCCCCCAATGACGTGTCCCCCTGCTGCTGCGGGGTTCTTCGCCCCGCCAACTACAAGGTGTACCTGGATAATTGCGGCCCCCGCACCAGACCCGCGCCCACTCTGACGGCGCCCCCTCTTGTCACCAGACCCGTGATAGGCGCTCCCGTGTCGCTCCCCTACACCGTGCCTCGACCCCGCACCGTCTCCAACCGCTGTCGATGCGTCAAGACCGTCGTGAAGCCCCAGGTTGTACGGCAAGTCCTTGTTGTGCCTGTGATTAGGAAGTATGTTCAGACCCTGGCCCGGCCTGTTTATGAGACCATTAAGTACTGTGCCGAGCCTGTAAATTGTCCTACTGTTGAAGCCTACTCTTGTTAGGATGGGCATCATCCTTCGGCGTTACAGCTCCGGTTGAGTTGTGGCCTCTCGCAGCACCTATCTCCAGACATCCTGGTCTTCTGTTTGCTTGTACCAGGTTGCTACAGACATCGTTTCGAAGACTATTACTGTTGATATTGAGAGATTCTTCATCATCATCATCATCTTCAGGCACAACAGCTTGGGATGTTTTGTTTCTCTCACGACCCCTCTGAAGACTTCCGGGCCTTTCTTCCCCTGCCAAGCTGCCACCGACATCGTGTCGAAGACTATTGCTGTTGAGATTCATCATCCCCTGCTTGGGGTGAGTTTTGGCCTCTCGCACCACCTCTCTCCAGACATCCCGGTCCGTTGTCTTTCCTATCAAGCTGCCACCTCCTGCCATACATTCTTCCTCTGTACGGTATATACATAGATTGGAGATTAATTTATTTTCATTATTTATTTGTTTAAAGTTTATTACACGAATAATATTAATACATTGTGGCATTTGTTTATAGTAGGTACTTCATGTCAACCGCGGCTCACCAGTCCTATTTTTAATGGCATTGCAATGTACACTTTCTCCACATACAAGGAAAAAAATGGAGGTTGCCCAGAGAACGGTGCTTAAAGTAATTCTCAAAAAGCCATGGAGGTACCCATCAGACATCCTGTTCTCTGAGCTTAGAGTTCCACCAGTACCAAGACTATATGTAGAATCTTTACTGCTTCATGCTTTTAAGCAGCTATCGAGCACGTACCTAACACAAGGAGGCGAGAAATAGGAGATATTTTAAATATTAAAGTAAATTTGTCGCTCATGAAACACTGTCCCCAGTATCTAAGTATAAAAATTTACAATGAAACGCCAATAAATATAAGACAAGTACTATTTGCCGCAGGGTACTGGAGTGAAATTCGGAAATGGTTGGACAATCTTTCCAACAGCGGACTAGACGCAATGGTTTCGGCCTAGTTTTATGTCCCCCTCCCATCACGATATCTCCATATACTTCCTCTTTCTAGTATAACTGCTATACTTTCATTTTAACATATTTATAACATATGCTGTTTTTTTTTCTCCTTTATCCATCATTCTACTAAGTAGGTAATTCTATATTACTAATCTTTTTTTACTAACCTTTTACTAACCTTTACTAACCATTACTAACCGTTTATTATTACTAACCGTAGTATCGTATTGATACCTGTGCGATCTAAATAAGTGCATAATTATGACATTCAATTTGTTTAAATAAATAAATAAATAAATATATATACAGTATATATATTTTTTTCCGCACAGATAGCTTTACGATCGTTGCTCTAGCCCTCCACTTTGACAAGAGTTGTTATAGTGTCGGGGCTTTCCGCAATTCTTTTCAATTATCATTGATTTGTTTTCTTTGTCCTGCCATCCATCCGTGCAGATACGAGTTTCTCATTGCACAGGGTGGATGGCCTATCAAGCTGTCTTATTCATAAGTACTTATATTGTATTGTATTGTCGTTGCATTGAAAATTGGTATCAATGAAAATATTCTGTAATGTTTTGGAGGAATACATTTCTATTTATTTCAAAGAAAAATAAAGTTACGTACTAAATGAGTAAATAAAATTCGCACATTGTGTAGTACATATGTAGGTATGTTGCGCAATTACAGATACATACAGTACATGAAATGTGTCACGAGTCCAGGTATAATACTTTTGCATGTGCAAGTTACATTAATTAATTAATAACAAAAACATGGACAAGGTCATTATATAGATGGGCCTAATTAAGTGGGTATCTACTCGCAGTACCACAGCAAAAGCTGCCGCTACCTCTGTCAACAAATCATTGCAAATCAGGATCAAAATATATTGACGAACAAATGAACAAACAATATAGTACAAACAAAAAATATAGGTTTGAACAACACAAAAAACAACAAATAAACATGTAAAGAGCAAGCAATGACTTGCAGAACTGGCTTGCTCGAGCCTAATTTACAATTTAAAAAAATAGTCTATTGGTTACCACCTAGGGCGGGGCTTCCACATACGTCAATCGTCAATGAGAAATATGAAATTGAAGGTTTAGCAGACATTAAAGACATACTAAAAATTCTGCTACCACGTCAAAACCATATTTCTCATTGACGATTGACGTATGTGGAAACCCCGCCTAACGGTATCATACGTGCTGGCTAGAAACTCTTCCAGTGAATAAAAAACCACCTCCACCAAGTAAGCTATAGTAGTAATTAACAAGACATGTAGTGTAGTGGTACGGACTCTGACTTTCACCCGAAAGGTTGTTGGTTCGAGTCCCACACTGGCTACATTTTATGGTCATGCTTCGGAGGGCATGTAAAGCAGGCCCAGGGAGGGCTTTCTAGCCCTAACTCCACTAGGTTGGCTTAGTAATAGAAACAATGAAAAGTCCTTATTTATTTATTTAATAACCGCCTGAAACTCCATAGCCTCCGAACGTTTTCTCTTCATGCATGCAGACAAGTTAGGATATTGTAGGAGTAGTGTTACGGACTCTGAGTCTCCAACTTTCACCCGATAGGTTGTTGTTGCATTTTGCTACATTTTCTGGCTGTGCTTCACAGGGCATATAAAGCAGGTGGTCCCGGGCCTTCCTAGTTGAATGTAAGAGAGGGCTTTATGCTAGGCTGCACTTTTATCATTACTCCCCGAGCGTAAGTTAATATTGCCACCATTAATTGAACATATTTATGAAACCAGAACTAGGAACCAGCTATCTGTCAATACGCCCAACATAAATAAATCACTTGCTTTCCATTCACCTCTCTATCAAGTAACAAAATTATATAAGCTATTACCTCTTTTCCTAAAATGCCTTGCAAATAACAAACATAAATTTATAAAACTAATAAAAATCTGGATTAAAAAATAACTCAATTCAAATCTATTAGCCAATTGCACTTTATCCTCCTGTAATTTTCTAGAAACTTTTCAAAATTTATTATTATTACTTAAGTTAGGTATATAAAAATATTTCTATTTATAACAATAAAAGAAAACAATTTTTAGGGCGACCGCGTCCGGATTCTGGTAACTCGGTAATTTCGGTCGCGCTCGCCCTAAAAGTAAAAGGATAATTCTTATATGTTAAAACATCACAATTTCAATCACACAAACCTTTCATAGGTTTTGATTGAGGTGCCCACGGAGGAATTTATACATATATATATTTAGTAGGAAAATTGTTAATTTCTTAGTGGGTTTGTTGTATAATTAATTTCATTTTGTATTGTATGATAAATATATTTCTTTCTTTCTTTCTTTCTAGTAATATTACAAAAAGTCTATATATATATTTAATACTTTATTGCTTTCCAATTTATACGTAGTATAAGGAAAGCTTTGTGATGGTCCAAATTTTCGATTCCGAGATTTCAACGGATTTACACGTTTTGAGGTCCCAGGAACCCAAAAAAGTGGTTTTTACGAAATGTCTGTCTGTCGCTCTGTCTGTATGTCATTCTTTTTAATTCACATATATTATAGTCGTTATTAAAGTTAACAAAATGTGTGGGGTCGCTTGCCCCTTGATAGTTTGCTTCTGGTGGCAAAAAAATAAAAATAACTCAATTTTCATGAAAAATGACTAAAAAATATATTTTCTGTGGAACCTTTCTATCGATGATTTCTACCTTCAGGTATGTTTTAGGTGTTCAATAGGGTAACAAAAACGGACAGGTTGCATTCCAAAAAAAAAATTTGCTTCTGTGCAAAAAATTATTTTTTTGAGAAATTGTGGAAAATTCCCGCTCCAATGCATACGTGCCATGTGTCATTGTTATTACTGTTACAATGTATTGGTCTGTTCGTTTCAGAATATGCAATTGAGTTTTAAGGGGTTTTTAATATATATTGAGGTGGACGCCCTCCCCCCTCGAGGGGTCTGAAATTTAACCATAGGGAAATTATTTCCTATGAAATTACACATGTCTATATCTACTAATTTATAAATTGGAAGGCATGTTTGAGTAAACTCGAACCGGTTCTTTACAAGACAATCCTCGAGTGATGTGGCCAAAAGCGGATCCAACAGAAAATTTAGGGGGGGGGGGGTACCAAGTTTTATGTACGTTTAAACAGTAATTTTGTTGTTGTTGAAAAGCTGGGTTTTAATTATATTTTTGTACTATCTTATGAATTTACTTAATTAGGGGGGTTAAAAGAAAAACATCTTTTAAATGTTATTTTACTACTATTACGAATAGAGGTCTGCAATGGTATGAACATCGTGGGTCTCTGAAAATGGTAAATTGTTCGTTCTTTCAACTGTTCCTTCTCTCCTACACTGGTGAGAGACATAAACATAGAGCGTAGTAGCAGCAATTGAGGATGTAGGGGCCAATATATACGTGGAGCTGAAGAGGGCGTGCCTGGAGAGGTGAGTGGAGGCATCGATGCCACATGTTGCTGCCAATCAGCCAGCAGCACAAATATCAGCTCAGTACGTCTTTGTTTCAGCCCCGTGAACGGCCACCCCATAGCCTTCCCCGATCTCCTCGGTGGGGTAGTCCGAGACGACGACGGGCGTATCATTGCCGCTAAAACACTGCTAACCATCTGGATGACCCATGTCAACTTTCTGGAAGTCGACATGGACAAATCTGGCAACGCTGCTGGAACCAATGACTGGGTAAGCAACCAAAGTGGGATATAGTAGAAGGGGATTGAAAGTTTGTATCCAGTGCTTAGCATATTGTATGTACCGCAAGGTTTACTTACTCCATGTGACTTTTGCCATAGAGGAGGCAAATCTAGCAAGACTGCGTCCCTGACAATATTCCTCTTGAGTGTTTGCACTACAGCCAGGAGAGGGTGGAATTAGTCACCATACTACATGACCGAAGACTAATATAGCCATTCTCGTACATGGACATACTCAAGGCACTAGACAAGGATGTTCCAGCAGCATCTAAGATGGCTGGAACGAGTCATAAGAATATCAGAAGACCACATACTGAAAAAAATGTACAAAGCAAGCATGACAGGAAGGAGACAACAGGGACGTCCACGAAACCGCTGGAAGGACTAGTTAGAAACCAGTCTTCGCGAGTTGGGAGTCCGTAGATGGTGGAGCGTCGTACAAACCCCTGACCACTGAAGGAGTGTTGTTGAGCAGGACGCAGACCCATCAAGGGCTGTAGAACCAGAAGAAGACTGGTGGTGTCTTGCTATCTTACTCCGGCTCAAACTCTGTCCCTTATCTGTTCAATAGCCATTACACGCTTCCATCTTCACCACGAGGAGGTGCAGATAAGGGATTTTCGCGTTTTCGCCTCTGAGACCATAACGCATTACTCAGAAGCTCAGCTACTTAGAAGACCATGTGGGGGGTGGTGTTATATTCCAGTATTATATAGTATATATAACACTGACATTAAATTAACTGTGGTTGAAGAGGGAACCTCCTAGTTCCTCCTTCGAGGATATAGCAAAAAACTGGACTTGGCGGGATTCGAACACGTGAACCACTTGTCGGGGCTTGTGGTCCTGGGGTTAATACCACGCCCGGTTCGGCGTATATCGTGGGTTCGAATCCATTTTTAATTTATATCTTCTAATTTCAGTTGGACGAGGGTAATTGTGACGCTTGGATCTGCTCACTATACGCCGATAATAATTGTGGTTTGGAGCTCGGGGAAATTTTCAGCCTCAATTTTGACTTATCAATTGACAATCTTACCCCATGGGTACCTTCAGAAGTAGGGAAAAAACGCGACAGTCTCCAAAAAAGGGGCCTGAAATCATGTCCGGTTGTCGTCGACGCTGATTCCTATTTTTTTTCTTTTTATATAGGGAATTTTATTCTCTCCAGAATGTCTGAAGCTATGTTGTAAAGAAGTTGTTACTGCTGTTGGCTGAGAACTGAGACCACTTTCATTGTTTTGTTGTACCAAACTGCATTACGTAATTTAGGCGTGTTATTGACTGAAATGGCTTGCATGGTATGATAGGTCACACATTAACGGTACCTTTTGGCAGTGTCAGCAGAACAAACTGGTTATGTATGTCCTTGTTCTATACATTGGCTACATTGCGTACTTAGAGGCTTAGGCCCAATACACACGGAGGATTCGAACGCTGAGAAATTTATTTTGGGAGCGAATAGGTTGGTACGAAACCCCAGAGTCAACTGCAGCAGATTTCTGTCACTGGCTGGTCGCAGTTGCAGTTTTCCCCTCAACACAACCGCGATACACCAGCGATCTAGAATTAGCGTTCAGAAGTGTATGTTTGAGTGTGAGTGTTATTTCGGCCACAGTTATTGAACTTTATTTGTAAAAAAAAAGGCATGAAATGAGAAACCGGGACGTATAGGAGTAACTATGAGAAAAGAGGCTGAACAGGTGGGGATACGTACTATGTAGAGATTAAGACCACCAAAAGAGTAATGAGATATGGGAGATACAAGGAGGAAGACCACACTGAAGTTGCACTGGAAAGAAAGATCGCCGGAGAAGTTTGGGGCTGTCAACCGAGGACGTACAGAACAGGATTGTGTGGAAACGCTGCAGTCGTGCTCCAGGAGGATAAGGCGCAGTAAAAGTAAAAGTAAAGTAGTAGGTATTTGTAAAAAATAAATAAAAAAACGGACAATGAGGACGTCAAGGCGAACGAATTCCAAAGTATGAAATCCCCTGATAAAGGTTTGTGACCACTCCAGAAAGTTGCCTTCTTCTTCAAGTTACAGCCGGCTGGCTATTTCTCTCTTCATCTCCACGTAGATATATTGGCCCCTACATCCTCCATTACTTGCTGTAGATTTTCTTTTCTTGCCTAACGTTCACCATACTTTCAGCAAAAATGCTACGGCGACTACATTTACAATAAACACTGTATTGTTGCAGGCAACGTTAGATGTCCTGGACTGGGAGGAAGCTTATATCAACTTAATGAAGAAAGAAACAGAAGAGATTAATGGAAATATGACGCTATTCTACGAGGCTGGCCGAAGTTTTGGCGACATCAGTGGCTCCTCAATGTTCCAAGATGTTGGCATCTTACTAATTGGCAATCTACTCATGTTCATTTTCATACAGTGCGTTTTGCCGGTCAAGTACGATGCTGTGCAAATGAGGGTGAGTTTAGGGTTAGACAGGAAAAATTGCCGCTTTAATTTAATTCTACAATAGAATACAGTCATGGTTCCTCCATTTTCTGAGATGTTGTAGTTTTATATATTCATGAGCTACGGTGTCGTCGGTATCTACGTATTATGTAGAATGTAGATGCTTCTACGTAGATGTTAAATACTTACTACAAGTAACTCGCAATATCAATCAATCAATCAAATAATATAAATATACATATAAATGTAATATACAGGACATAATGTTGAGCATCGTGCTCCTGATGTTGTTTTTACGCTCAGAACCTGTTGCGCATTCATAAGTCACATGTATTAGTGACTATACAATATATTTTTGTATTCGCTTCAATAAGTGTTAAGTCTCGCAGTTAAGTCAGGTTCACGTCTGTTAGGGCCACATTGACATGGATCTGTACTTGGTTAAGTCATGCTCTCGCCTGTTACATTGCCTCAATGGTAAGCTTGTTTCAGCTTGAGCATTATCGCTTGTAGCGGGTCTACCTGTTCACATGTCACTTCCGTTTCTTCTGCTAGGCATTGGATTGGACGACTTGTTAGTGATCATAGGCAAAACGTGTAGTATTAATACGTTTGCTTTCCTACTTACAGCTGTGGCTGGGCTGCGTTGGCCTATGGTCCGTACTGCTTTCCTTCATGGCCGCAGTCGGCATCTGTTCTCTGTTCGGCATAGCCTACGGTCCTGTCCACACGTCACTTCCGTTTCTTCTGCTAGGCATCGGGGTGGACGACATGTTTGTGATCGCTTCATGTTGGCAGAACTTGTCGCCCACAGACCGCCGACTGGGCCCCCACAAACAGATTGGCGTCACCCTTAAACACGCTGGCCTCTCCATTACCATTACTTCCGTTACGGACTTTGTTGCTTTTCTTGTTGGAGCGTTTACAGTAAGCATATCTAGAATATAATTATAAGGTATTTCACGGCCGGAGTTACGTGTTCAAGCAGTAGAATCCGGGATGATAAGCCGAGGTCGACTGTTTTGAATTAACTATTGGCCCTGCGCCTCCGAGATGCAATCTTAGAAGTTCGTAGACAGCGTACAGTGCCACTAAAGGTGTCAGATGTTGATGAAACGCTTGGAAATACGATTTCAGATGGACCAGCGGTCATCATCCCGAATTCTACTGCTTTGTCAATTATATTTTGACTTAACCCACTTCTATTATTCCACTAAGAACGCTGGGCAGGTTTTACTGTTATAATAACGTTCTACGTGCACCAAACTGTATTTGACGCAAGTTAAAAAAAGTTAGTAGTTTTTCAATGCATAATTATAGTAAATATAGTATATTACATATATATAATAATATTTATTACTATACTATGCGTCCCAGTTCAGAGTGATACTTTCTTTAATGTGCGTCCACTGTACACAAGTGGGGTATCTGCACTATTTTAGAACCCCAGCAATACGCCAAACAGGAATCGAGTTTGCAGAAAACTGGACCATAAAACGAAAGTTCGAGACATGACATGAAAGGACATATTTTGTACCGTTCTGTTCTTTTTCCCTACAGATCCTGCCCTGCCTGCAGTCATTCTGCCTGTATACGGCCATCGGCATCGCGGTCATGTACGTGTTCCAAGCCACCTTCTTCGTCGCATTCCTGGCCCTGGACAATGAGCGGATGCGAGCCGGCGGAAACTGCGTCCTCTGGTGCATCCGGCATCCCGCTCTACAGTACTCTGGCAGCACACCCTCTATCACTAGTCAGTCCAAAATATTTGGCGTCCTTTATGAGAAATTTTTCTTGACAACGCCTATGAAGGTGGGTACGTTTTATTGGACGCATGTAGGCCTAGTGCATTATTAAGGGCACGTAAAG
This sequence comes from Psococerastis gibbosa, assembly GCA_963971405.1. Lineage (NCBI taxonomy): Eukaryota > Metazoa > Arthropoda > Insecta > Psocodea > Psocidae > Psococerastis > Psococerastis gibbosa. The sequence continues at coordinate 2,308,078 of OZ020484.1, read as the reverse complement.
AGAATGCAGGTGCTTGAAGAAGTGGCTGGAAGAGGGTTCACGAAGGAGAAAATGATTCTGAAACCAAATTCAGGACGATCTTAGGAGAATATAATTAAAACTACTTTCAGTTAGATGCTCAATCAGCAGAATCCGTGCTGACAGGCCATCTGAAAGCGTACTTCCAAATGTTTCGTCAACGCCTGCGGTCGACATTTTCAGTGGCACTGAGTAGACTTCTACGATCGTATCTCGGAGGCAGAAACGTTTGGAAGTACACTTTCAGATTGACCACGGCCTTTCAGCCCGGGTTTTGCTGCTTCAAGTGCTCAGTAGAGTGACGGACTATAGAACCCATAGTAGTACTGAATGTTCAGAAGTGAAGGGACAGGAGGGAGTGGAGGAGGCTCACAGCCGAGCAACTGGAGTTACTGTTAAATGCGATTTAGTATAGTGGTTTGAATACCTAGTGTTCAGTGCGTGCATATACTAAGTGCGTGTATCTGCACACCATGCGATCGGGAGTTTTATAAATGTAATTTAATTTTCAGGTGGTTATTTTACTATTGACAATTGGTTTTGCCGGGTTTGGTATCGAGGGCAACATGCATCTAAAACAGAGATTCGAACCTGAGTGGTTCTTACCCAATAACTCGTACATGCTCCAGTTTATCAATCAACGAAAGATTTATTATCCAGATCTGGGAATGGATGGAGGTACTATATGTTTAATTACTGTTATGGTTTATTTTACCATATTATTGTTAAGGCTTGGTAGTTGGGTTTAAGATAATATTATTGGGAAACTGCTCTCATAGTCTAATATTTATAAGAAACTTAGCCTAAGGCGCCCATTCCATTGACCGGCTAGGGCTATTTCCAAAAACGGTGACGTGGTAGCAGACATTCAAGACTTAGGTGGCGTTTCCACCGACCTCGCATTGCAGAATGCAAATGACATTGACGGAAATTAGAATTTTTCATTTTATAGAAATCTATTAAAATGTTTGTACTTAACATATCCCATGACGCCATTTTTTAATTTTAGTTTGATTGTTTGTGATTTTACTGTATGATCATTGATCAATTTTAACTATGGCATAGAGGAAAATAAACATTTCCGTCAATTCTGCAATGCGAGGTCGGTGGAAACGTCACCTAAGTTTTGAATGTCTGCTACCACGTCACCGTTTTTGGAAATAGCCCTAGCCGGTCAATGGAATGGGCACCTAAGTAAAAATTACACTAAATCCCTTTATATACGGTACAATAATATAATGACAAACTATATATAGACTATATAGATACACTCTGTGGGTTTCACCAAACATTCACCGTATCTGTAAGGAAAAATCGCCACTGTGAAAATCGTCCTTACATTAGTACTGGATCTTAGTTATTAGTTTATTCGGTTGTTTTTTTTATCGATAATCATGAATCTTTTTTTTTTGTAAAAAATCAAATTTCATTGGAAACATTGATTGTAGAGCTATCATTGAGAATTTTGTCTTTTCTTTGGGGGTACGCGTTTTTGCGTATGCACTGAAGAATTGTGGCATATTTTTTTTTCCTGCTGAGTTTTTACTCATGACCTTTTCCTCAACAATCGTGCGAAAATACCACCAAGTGTTTTCCATTCTGACAGATATAGGCAAACATTAACATGTACACGGTCAATATTGTGATAATTATAAAGAGCAGAAATGAGTGGTCCCATTGCAAAACGCGCCTTCTCTTTTAAATTTTTTTTAAGAGAGCCAAAAACCCTTTCCCTCCCTTCCAATAATGCTTTGAATTCAACCGTGTCAGCCCTATTGGTTATTTGGTTGTGGTGTCATTTGGCCCAGAATGGGCATCACCTATTGGCCGCTTGGAGGTCTGCACTTTCTGTCACTACTCATATTTATAACCCCGCCTAGCTACGTCACATGAAGAGGCTTTCACGGACTGTACTGAAGGCGCGCTGCTAATTCAGCACTCTTCTAGAACAGACCGTAGAAAGCCATTCATTGACAGCTATGCAGGGTGTTACAATGTATGAGACAGATGCAGAATGTGCCAACAACTATACATTAATATACGGTGCCCGCAGGCAGGTGCCTGGAGCAGGACAAGTTATTCAGGGACAAGTTATGTTGTGATTCACGCTGTTAATTAACCTCTTTCGTATAGAAGTTCATATACCTTGATTGAAATACTTTGATGATTATCACTTTCACTATAATAATCTTTGTTTACAGCTGTATTTATTGGACACACAAACTACAGTCGTGACTTCATCAAAATTCACAATATATCCACAGCATTTGAACAACAAACGGACGTGTTGAAACTGGTCGACTCGTGGACGACAGGCTTTGTAAAGTACGCCAACAAGACGAAACAGGTACTTTTAATTTTTACTGTTACCAATAATGCAAATGGTAGAATATGATGAAGCCGTAGAATCTGGGGTGATGGGCCGTGGTCGATCTGAAAGCGTACTTCCAAACGTTTCGTCACCATTTGTGATCGATATAATCAGTGGTACTACGTAGACTTTTAAGATTGTATATCTCGGTGGCTCAGTCGCAACTGTTTGGGCAAGTTTTTTTATTATTTTAATTTTAAATAGAGCCCCAGGCCCCAGCCTCGCTCTGGATATGTTGGTGACCGACCCGGTAACGAATAGCAGACGATTAATTCGTGTTATATTTATCAGGTAGACCTGAGTGAGACAGAGTTAGCAGAAGACGAGTTCAACAACTTGCTGTCTTCGTACCTGTGGAGTCCTAGCGGAGCCAGGTACCAGAAGAACTTCCGGTTTGCCAGTAATTTTACTTGTGGACTTCCCGCCCCACCCATTACGGTAAGGTATATGACGAATTATACACTAGTTGCGTCTGCTGTTCGATTTACGAGTAGATGATTAGTAAATAGATGGTAGATACGCCTAGGTTAAGACATTCTTTCGCCTGTTATATTGCCTCAATGGTAAGCTTGTCTCAGCTTGTCCATTATCGCTTGCAGCCGGCGTAGGTTGATATCGAGGAAGTATACTTGTTTGCCAATGGCCAAAGTTGCAAACGGAAACAATATAAATAATGCCCGAAATCCATGGGGTCGTTGGCATTGGACAAGGGACCAATGGGCCACTTTAAGCAGGCCTAGATTCATATATAGATATATACATATATATAATGACTTTTGTTCTATTACCAAGCCAACCTAGCGGAGTTAGGGCTATAAAGCCCTCTCTTACACTCAACTAGGAAAGCCCGGGACCGCCTGCTTTACATGCCCTCAGAAACATGGGCAGAAAATGTCGCAAATGTGGGACTCGGGAAAAGTCGGAGTCTGTACCACTACTCTATATGTCTTACAGGTATTACATTTTATTAGAAGATTTGGCAATGTTCTGTGACCGAACTTGGTTTTCCCCGAGCGTAGTTGGTTGTGACTGTTCATCGTCGTGTGGTTACTAATTTGCTGGAGTATTTCCTTCTCGTTTAGATTTCGTCGATTGACATAATCTTCCGGAGGTTCAGTGGTCCCGAGGAACACTTACCCGCCATGAACAGACTGAAGAGGATGGTGCGTGACGCCGAACTGCCTCGGGCGACCGTCTGGGGCAAAATTTTCGCCAATTGGGTCACTGATGAGGTAGGCTAATGTACAGGTTCAACAAGTACGCAAAGATGTTCGTTCCTTATAGAAGAGATGGGATTTTAATAGAAAAAATTAAATTACTCGTGACTTCGTGGTATTTCATTTTAATAAACAAACAAAGCAAAACTTAGTGTTTTAGCCAAACTTGTTATAACTACTATAACTATAATTAGTAAAACCCAAGTAATCGTTAAAAAATTAACTTTGTCTAAGAAACCCACTGGTGTTGGTATAAAGCCCTGAGCGCTTTCGGCAACAACTGCCATCTACAGAGGGAGTTACACCTTAAATCTAATTGAGACTTACTCACCTCAAGGAGAAGATGCAAATTCTAATTCTAGTTATTGTAATTATAACAAGTTTGGCTAAAACACTAAGTTTTTGTTTGTTTATGGGATCATCATTCTAGTCAAGAATATTTTTTGAATTTCTGGTGCTACCTGCCACGTCCTCTTTGACCAATGAAAGCTTCGGCCAATTGAAATGCCTTCCCTTAGGCTGGCTTATACATTTGGGAAATTGCCTCATGCACCCGTAAACAGACGCACACCTTTAATCGTGACTTACATGACCACCACACACGAGGTAGGGACAACATCCACTTGGAGCGAGTAAGACTAGTAAAAACTCTGGACCCCAGCAAATGAGTACTCTTAAAGCAGTTAATATTACTGAACCCACCTTCAGAAAAGGAGTGAAGCCATTGCTCCAGGGGTGTTGTCCTTACTCTGTAAGTAAGTTCATGGAGTCCTGAAACTAGATTAGGCAAAGTAGGCCTATTGTGTTTGTGATTATAGGTCCGATTTGCTCTCAAGACAGAAAGAATTTTCTGGTTGCTGTTGTTTTAAAATGTTTATTTAGACGCGGGATCCTTGCGGTTAATTCCGTTGTTAGTTGGAGGGGGGGGGGGGGGGGGTCACTGTTTTGCCACGTTGTGTTGTAAGGGACATAAATTAATGTGGAGTGATTATTTCAAATTTGGTGGCTCATAGTAAATCGAAAAAAAGAAAGTTTTTGAACTGTAAATGTTTGGTTGTTTCAGGTTATAGACAGCGAGCTGTACAGAAACTTAGCAATGGCCTTGGGCTGCGTGATGGTGTGCACGTGTCTCTTAATTGTCGACTTCCAGATTTGCCTCTGGATCTTTATGTGTGTTTTCTTAACCTTGGTAAGCTCTACAGAAGTACCTACAAATTTTTAAAAATATCATTTTCTTCTTAAATTAGTAGTAACATTATGAAAAGGCAGTGAAACAATGGCTTAAGGCTGTGTGGTGGATTTTTCACAGTGAGACCATAGAAAAAATGGCACCCTTTTCCGAGTAGGGAAATTCCTTGACATTCTAGGACTGTAATACAATATAGGAATCGAAATGGCGGATGGCAATACCCGGGCAGACCTATGTAGTGTCCCATACTATACTTAACATAACTTCCTGTACAGGTGGATGTGCCTGGTTTCATGTGCTACTGGGGCATGCACATAGACATAACGACCTGCAATACCCTGGTCCTAGCCATTGTACTCTATGTAGACTTATGTTGTTGCCATTATAGTAAATATAACTTTCTTTGCAGGTGGATGTGGCTGGTTTCATGTACTACTGGGGCATGTACATAGACATAGCGACCTGCATAGCCCTGGTCCTAGCCGTTGGACTGTGTGTGGACTTTGCTGCACACATTGGCCACACGTTCGTGCGGGTCACGGGGACGAGGCATCAGAGGGCCCTCGAAACCGTAAAGTACATTGGCACCGCCACCTTTAACGGCGCCTTCTCCACTCTCCTCGCTATGAGTCTCTTGGCCATCTCGGAAGCCTACATCTTTATCACTTTCTTCAAGGTAGGTGGTCAGCGAATAGTACAGTTGGTAGCCGGTAGGGATATACCTAGGCAGACTATGAAACGGAACGTTGGGGCTCGAGACTTTACGTGGGCTCTAATAGGGAAAATTTTCCGACGTCCACCGAACCCTAATGGATACCTTGCTTTCATGGGTAAAGAAAAAATACGGTTGCCGGGCATGTTACTGACAGCAATGACACAAATAGAGCAGTGGTCAAGAGAGAGTCGGGTCCTCAGTCATAGACCCTCATTGCTTTGTCGTACCAGTTCTCTGGGTGTGATAAATGTATTTCCTTTGTATCCTTCCACTTTTGTTCAGTTTGTACTTCCTCTAGATTATTCTCAACTATCCTTTCTGTACCTCTTCCTGTCCTTCGTGTTCCCTCTATTTCCTTTTTTTTTTTATTTCCAACTTCTTTGTGCACCTGCTGTTATCTAAGCTCTTTACGTCATGGAAAAATTTCAGTCCCCTACGAGCTATCTCCTCAACCAATGATTCCTTGATGCCAAACTCTCTTCTAACTACTTTATCCTTGACCGAAATTAGAGAACCAAGAAAAATCAAGACTGCGGGATTCGAACCCGGGATTTGTGCCTTGCCGGGCATCGTTTTACCACTACACATTGCCAGCAAGGCATCGATCGTGTGTGTTCGAATCCCGGAAAGTCCATATTTTCTTTGATCACCTAATTTCGGTTATACAACGAGGACGTTGCCTCTTCAACCTTACTCAATTTTAATTTGATAAACTTTACCTCTGATCCAATCCCTTCTCGTTATCTCATGAACTTATTTTCAACCACTTGTATTTTACTCTATTGTCTGTTGTTCGCATCCGCTGTCTCCAAACTGTGCATCGTACTTGGCATAAAGTACAGTAGGCCTCTTCGTTTTATATAGCGACTTGCTTAGTTATAAGAAGTCTACTAAAAAATTTGTTTTGGAATCACCTAATTAAGCACCTGCTACCTGTCAGAAAGGTTAGATAACCTCCAGTTTCAGAGATTCTACATTCCTGCTTTTCATGGAACCTTCTCCACTCCTTCCTGCCCTCCACTTCTGATCGTTCAGCATTTCTTTGGTTCCAGTCCTACTCCACTGAGATCATCCGTAATTTCCGGGTTATGGTACATCTTCATTGGTCTTCCTCTCATTCGTATACCCTCTAGATCTCGCCTTCAACTCACTTCTTCGTACATCCATTCTGTGTCCGAAACATTCTTCTTCTGCTTTTGGAGTTTCAATCAATGTTTCAGTCTCCTCCACTCTTGTCTATCTTGTGCGGTCCTTTTTAGTACAAGAGATAGGTGTCGCATCCTATAGGTCCTTCACAACATCATCTAGGTACTCCTTCATACGTCGTTCTCCTGAATTGGTGCCTTCGACCATACCATGATGTTCTTCATATCTCAGAATATGCCTTAACCATTTGCCCTTTCTTATTGAAATGGCGGCAATAATAGATCTCTTTTTGTCCAAAACACACTAAAGTCTAATAAAACTACGTATAATTTTAGCTACATGTATTATTTTGTGGTTTTGTTTCAGGTATTTCTTCTAGTCATATTATTCGGCATGTTCCATGGCGTGTTATTTTTGCCGGTAGTTCTTAGCATCATAGGCCCGTCATCTTACAACGAAGCGGAACCGAAGGGGCCCGCTCCCAAAGAGTTAGAATCGTGGGCTACGCGAGATGAGGCTGAGCAACTTAACAAGCCCGATGACGTTGATCAAGATCATTTTCCTAGAGTTTAATGTACCTGCACTGCTTTAATTCGGCAGTGACATCAGACAGAAAAAATCTGTTTCATTTTTGATTAGCTGACGTTGTTTGTGTTGTCTGTCTACTTAACTTAACTTACTTAAGAGTTCTATAGAGAAGATGGACCATTCGAGCCCGCCAAAAGTATTTTTTTTTTAATCCTGGGGCCACCTCCTACGTTTTTTCAATGGCCGATCATAGGAGACGTGGCGAGTCGCCCCAGAAATTAAAACAGATATATTTTTTTTGGTGGGAAGGGAATGTACTCTGTACTACTTGATTTTGTTCAATCGCAAGTCGACCAATTAGAATCTATGAGTTTCGACCAAATTTCATCTATGAACTCATAGTCCGAAATAGTCGAGATTGTGGAGAACTGGTTGAGAGAACTTGTAACAAACAGTTTGTAGGGAACAGGACTATGAAAGGGAAGGTCGAGGTCGAGACTTGTTAAAAAGTTTCCGCTGGACCCGGGGCTAATCAACCCTAATGTTTACCTTACCTTCAACGGCAGGGAAAAAACGCAGTTGCCGGGCATGTTACAGACCAAAACATCTCAAATAGTGCAGGGGCCAAGAGAGAGGAATCTCTACGAGTCCTCAGGCGCTTACACGCTAAAAGCTTCGTCGTGTCACGGCGTTTTTTCTTTTTGTTTTCGATCTATGAAATCCTAAATGTTCCTAGCACATTGTATTGACGAAATTCTTTGTTACATTTATTCATCTGAGGATTACTGGCAGGAATCAAAAGAAATACTGATGTCACGGGCAACTTCTCAATTGAAAAATGGTCTTCTTATAATTAAGGTAGGCTATTAAGTATATAGTTAGTGTTATGAACAAAAGTAAGTCTGATTCATAAAAATAGTACGGTAATGAACTTTTGTAAGAAAACACATCAATTTTGTATGGTAGGCTGTGTAGTTCATGAGTGAACTGACCTATTGAATCCGGCAGTTCAACAGTTCATTCCTACTCCTACTATTCAGACCGCATCGTCTTCTTCTTCTTAAGTTACAGCCGGGTAATGACTGGTTCACTTCGGTTGTCTTGGATCAGTTGCGGAAAATGGCCTGATATCGGCTAGCGCAACTGAATCGTTTGTCGATTCGACATCAACATGTCTTCAGGTCAATCGTTCAAAAAGTACTGTTTGATTTGACTGACCTTTTTGAATCGACAGAGCGATAGTTTGGTCTTATCGATTCCATTGTGAGTTGCAACTCTTTCAAAAAGAGCGGTGAACTGAATTGATGAACGGATTCACTTGAGAGAACAGAACTGGTGTGAAGGGATTCATTAAAATTCGTTGAACTACACAGCACTAGTTGTGTGTGTGATATTATTGATGATATTGTTTGATATTCTGTAATTTACCTGTGATTTTGTGTGATAGATTGCTTTAAATGCTGTAATAAGTGGTTAAATTAAATTTTTAGTATCGTAATGTGTGTAGGCTATTTTGTTAAATGTTTCTGTGCCAGTTCAGCGGGCCTGCCATATATATTATAGTATTCTGTGGGCCTGCTATGGGGGTTATTTTTAATCCGAACCTGAGGTTTAAAAAAATGCATACAAGATTATTTTACAATGGAAATAAGTTAATAATTGGCATAGTATGCCCGCAGAAACTAAGGGAACCTTCGTTAATGCCTGTAATAATGGCAAGATTGAACGAGCCGTGAATGTTTTACAATTAATTTTGCCATAGTGTCTATAATGCGTACCTATGTGGCTCTGATTATCATTGTCAAATGGGATTATTTTCTGCTTTCACGATTTTTCTTATGACAAATTTAGCACTCAGGACTAGGATAAAACTATGGAAGTTTAAAAATTGTCTTCCCTTGCAGCCTATACAATAATCTGAAATTTGGAGTTACCTTTTATGCTCTTTTTTAACTTCTTTACTAACTTTACTATTCCACCAACCAGCTGTGCTTTATAGACAATGGGTATTTTTTTGTATTCCGAAAGCAATAATAAAATCAATATGTACAAACTTCAAATGTATTTTACCTTCTTATTTTGCCTTCTTGAATGTGCTGTTCTGCACTTGATTAGCATCTTCAGCCGTTTAAGTAGGTCCTCAGTAACAGTGTAGAAAGCTTTTCCTTAGGCGGCTATTCCACCGACGTCGTTTTTCATTGTGCATGGGCATGACGTGGTAGCAGACATTAATATTTTATAATAATTATTAATAAGTATCTGCCATATTTTAAGGAGACTATAATGTAGATACAGTTTCATGCTGACCGATTGCATACGGCAAGGCGGTGCCCAGTTTATGATTTCGGGGGGGGGGGGGGCCAAAAAAAGTGTTTTATAGTAATTTATTAAAGAATTAATGGATAAATTCTTCAAACCATACAGGTTTACATACAAATATTTATTTCGGGGGGGGGGGGGAGTCCCCGGACCCTATGAACCACCCCCTGCTGGGCACGGCTATGGCATACGGTAAGTAAGACTACCATTAAAAACGCTCTCATGTCTCTATTAACTATATTTAGGTAATTACAAAGGCTTTCACGGCCGGAGTTATACGTGACGAAGCAGTAGAATCCGCGATGGTCCTTCTGAAAGTGTATTTCCTAACGTTTCGTCAACATATGCGGTCGGCATCACCAGTGGAACTGCGTAGTCTTCTGGGATTGTATGGTGGAGGCTCAGCAACTTGGCCTGTTGCTCAGTAAAGTGGTTAGAACAATGTACACCCAGGAGAGATTATATTTGAAGTGCCGTATGCTGTCATTATGTAGAGGCCAAATTAAAAAACAACTGCAAACCGAGAGATTTGTTTGCCTATAGGTTGAAATTTGAACTTTTTGTAGGCTACTTGTTGATTACTTGGTTGTATAATTTAACAGAAATACATATTTATTTATGTAGGCCAATTAATAATAATAATAATAATAATTAGAAATGAAAGTCCCGTTCATCATAAAAAATCAGTTCATTTTTTTTTGTATTTTTGACATGTATAACAACGAACCATAATGAAGAAGGCAAATATTTCACCATTGGGTCTACTATGGCGATAATTTTTAATCTTAAACAGGGATTAAAAATTTAAAAAGGAGAATTTTACAATGGAAAGTATGGCTGTACACCTTTAAGCTGAAAAAAACAATGGAATATGTAATATTCAAAATTGTTAGTTTACCAATTTTAACCCCAGGAAGTTATTACAAAACGGTATAATTATACAAGGCCTATAGTAGACCGGCGCGCTGGTGTGTTATTTAGTGACTATGCTAGGAAGTAAGAATTAGCTTCCCAATATAGTGTATCTACTTTGGCAATAATTTAAATAGTTTGAAAGATGCAATATATGGCTTCATGTAGGCTTCAAGCAAGCCTTAATAGTTTTTTTTTATTGTAGGCCAATGAAAAAAAATTAAATTTTTGAAAACTTTTCATAATTTGCGATAATGCGACACTTGTCCCAAGAATATGAAAAACCCGCGAAATTTCAATGGACCACGTGACTTGTTTAGTTGTTTCCATAGACATAGTAAAACTATAGACTCATCGTAAACATTCGGGTTGAAGCCGCTTGACTTCGGCTATTTCCGTAGTATAGGACCAGATTGAGCCTTTTGCCATTTGATACCATGTTAACATTTAATTTTTATTTGATTATTTAAAGATTATTTAGAACGGAAAATCATGCCAGCTAACCAGCAATATTTTTATGCAGAGCTTGGAGTACTTTTAATTTACATTTTAAACAATATTTTAAGCAAAGTTTTCCCTACTTTTAGATAAAAATAAAAATTTTTAATGCAGATCTTTCAGTACTTTTAATTTAAATTTTAAACAATACATATAATAAATGTAAATAATAAATATGATTATATATGAAACAACAAAGAAAACTATAAAGAAAACATATAATAAAACTATTATATTTGAATTTCTCGCCAAAATGCACCTGTGAGGGGGCGTGGTCGTGGCTTCAGTCCTCCAGCACAGCCGAAATACGACATGGTGGCTCCATAGTTTTATTAGCTCCATGGTTGTTTCTGGCTTCTGCTTCTATGCCATATTTATTTACTAACCACGCTAAGAACCATATTTAATTAAAAAAAAAATTAAAACTGTTAGTTTTGTCTTCTTCCATTCTTCTCACATAATTTGAAATGGGAGTAATCAAAAGAATTAAGTAAGCTGTTTATTTTAATTATTTATACTGCTCGGACCTCTGGTCTTATAGGTTCTTTTCGTTGGTCCCGCACCACACCAATGAAGAGCGGCAGAAATATATGATAACTTTTTGTTTTATTATTAATATTCCAATATTGCCATTATCCCCTCCCTCATACTACACTAGGAAGGCTCGGAGCCGCCTGTTTTATATTCTCTGCGAAGCATGCACACGAAATGTGCGGGACTCGTACCAACAACCGCATACGCAACTGGTTTTTATTTCAGATTTTCAGGTTATCTAATTTTTCTCCAAATTGGTCATTAAATAATAATCACTATTTTTTTTAGAAAACCAACTACCCACAAAGGAAAGAAAATCCTTGAGAAAAAAGAGCCCAAAATTATTGAAGACAAAAAACAAGTCTTGTTTATTCGGGGTCGAAAGACGTCGCCTATTTTGATGTCATGTATGAAAGACTTGGTAAGTTGAGTTAATAATGGCATAGGGCCTCATAAGTCATGAGATATATAGTATAGTCGTTGGCATTTAAATCAACATAGGTTATTATCATCCAATGATGATGGTACCTTTATAATTAAATCGTTGGTGCAATTTTAATTAATTAGCACCAATGCCCAGAAGAGCAAGGCACCTATTTCTTCAAAAACAAAATCGTGGCTCAATAATAATGCCAATATTATTTAATTTTCAGTACGCACTGAAAAAGCCAGATGGAACAATGTATGGAAAGAAAAATGATTGTTTACCGTTTGAAAATATAGCTCCAATTGAAGGATACTGTAAGAAAGCTACTTGCCCAATTTTCGTTTTTGGATCCTCAAATAAAAAACGACCAAATAATTTAATCATTGGTAAGTAATTGAAGGACTGTTTTTATGTTATTGATATATTGCTAAACGATATGTTAGTAGTTCATAATTGTACGAAGTCATCATCATCAGAACAGCCTGTCAGAAGACAAGAAGGGATTAGAATTGAAGTGATGAGAAGAGAGTTCGAGGGGGAAGAACCATAGGTGGAGAAGAAGCGAGAAGAAGACTGCAATGGATACGTAAAGGGGCAGGTGTGCTAGGAAATGACGGAAGAAAAAACAGGGAACTCGACAAAGGGGAACACCAAGGAATCCAGGGACCAGATTGAGGACGATCTCAGAAGAGTGGGACTGGTACCTCCGGAAATTTTGAACGTTTATCACGTATCACACCCGAGTGACAGGAGCTGATTATGGTGATGGGGAATTGTACATAGTTATCAAGTTTCATGGAAGTAGGCGCCTTCAATTAGTGAGAATCAAAGAAACTACTCTATATTAAAAAATACGTACCCAATGCTCAGCATATGAACCGCAAGATTTACCGACACATAAAAATGACTTCTTGTCTATGGGAATGGTCGGTTTTCATGCTTTAGTTCATCCAGAGATAGATAAATATTTTTCGGTTACTTACCTATTTGTTTGTCGCCAACAGGTAGAACATTCGACAATCAACTTTTGGATATGGTAGAACTAGGCGTCACTCAATATAAAAGCATAGAAGAATTTGGTAAAGAGACAGTAATGGAGGGGCTGAAGCCGTGCCTGTTATTCAACGGAGAAGTGTTCGAGACAAAGCCTGAGCTGAAACGACTCAAAAATCTGTTGACTGATCTGTTCCACCGCGAGGTTGTCTCGGCCATTCGGCTGCAGGGGCTTGAGCACGTCATTATGTTCACTGCGGTCGCTGAAGACAAAGTTCTCCTCAGGAGCTACAGGTTAGTGAACAAATAATAAGGGCAAGTGAACCCCCGCATTTTCCGTTTTTTTTGCATGATATTCCGCGACACGGATCTTCACTCTAGCTGTTCCGGTCTTGTGCCTCTTCTGGTAACAAACCAAAAGTCCTCCTTCCTATGTTTCTATGTACATCCTTGGTCGTCCTCGTGTATCTTAATTCAGTAAATCTGTCCGTTTGTCTGTCCCTGGCCAACTGTTGCGTAAATTATATACCGACAGTCATATTCTACCTATTGTACCTGTCCCCAGGAACAAAAGCCCCCAGCGACGCACTGGAATAAACCATCATGTGCTCGACAGACCCCCATACTATAGTCTAGTGGTATTAGGACAGTGGCGGCGCTAGAAATTTTAAGGCGGGGGGGGGGGGGCATGACTTCTATCTGGGGGGGGGGGCATGACTTCTATCTGGGGGGGCCAATGAAAAAACAAAACATTTTTCATAGGGAGTAGCATTGGCATAAATTCCCAAACTTTCTGGGGGGGGGGGGGGGTTGTAGAACCCCAAGACTTAGATTCATTACACATTCACTTCTGAATAGGTCTGCCCAGCAAATTACCGTATATGACTTTATTATTATTTAAAAAAAAAATTTTAATGTGTATGAATACATTATATAACTAACACTAAACTATTCAAGTTCAATAAAACAAAAAAATTAAAAAGTAAACTATTTTTCGAAATTAAAAAAAAAAAAATATTTAACCTCCTGAAATTGTTGACAAGTTCTAACACGCTCAGCGACCTAATCATCTCATTCTCTGTAATGGATGACAACCAAAATGGTGAATCTGTTCTGAATGATGGTACCAGGCGCAGAGGAAGGTGGGCCCGGAGATTTCCTCTGGAGAAAAAAAATGATAAATGGGCCCAAATTAGTGAGAGTTTGTGCATGTTATACCCTACAGAGCTTGGAGAAGGGGGGGGGGGGGGCTCGGGGGTCTCCCCCGGAGAAAACAATTGATAAATAGACCCAAATTAGTAGGGTTTCACGCATATTATAGATACTCTGGAGAACGGGGGCTCGGGGTTTCCCCCGGAGAAAAAAAAAACTGATAAATATGGGGCCAAATTAGTGAAACGGGGGGCCGGGAGAAAAAAATTGAGAAATAGGCCTAAATTACTAAATTAGTGAGGTTTTAAATAAATAAATATTTACTTTTTTAGTTCTATTACTAAGCCAACCTAGCGGAGTTAGGGCTATAAAGCCCTCTCTTGCACTTATGCCTCAACTAGGAAGGCCCGGGGCCGCCTGCTTTACATGCCCTCCGAAGCATGGCCAGAAAAGGAAGCAAGTGTGAGACTTGCACCAACAACCTATCGGGCGAAAGTTGGAGTCTGTACCACTACTCTACATGTCCTGACAATACGGATTTTGCAAGCTGTACATTTGAGATTTTACCAACGAATAAACCTGCCAGCCCGAGGGTCGCCCCCGGAGAAAAAGTTTGAAGAAATAGGTCTGAAGTATTGGGGTTTTAAGCATTTTGAGTAATTAATTTTTGTGAAAGTAATTAGGCAATATGTTGTTGATTATTTCATGATGTCTTTCATGTGAAATAAGCGTACCAAGATTTAATTTCCCTTTCATTATTGTGGATACTATGCCTTTCGCCTCCATAACGTCACCAGAAATCCTGGGGGGTGCTATGGGTGACCCTGGGGGGGGGGGGGTGGCTTGGCATTATTTACGCAAACGGGGAGTAGGCATACTGTAATGGAAGTAAGTAACTTGTTACCAGTTGTATCGGACGTTTTTGAATTACAATAATTTTTCAATTTAACAAAATTTCAAATATCTCAAAAGTGGGGGGGGGGGCCGGAGAAACTGCTGGGGGGGCCGGAGAAACTGCTGGGGGGGGCCGGAGAAACTGCTGGGGGGACCAGGCCCCCCGGGCACCCCCGTACGCCGCCACTGTATTAGGAGTGCCCACAACCGGATAAACCGGGTTCAATAGATAGTGAAATTATTAAGCTTAAAAAATAAATTAGTTCTTTGTTTGGTTGATGATTTAAACTTTAAGCAACAGTATGTAGATAATTATTAAGTTTCTCCACTTTTGCAGATCGCTTTATGCCGCAATTTTCATTTGTTCTGCAGCTGCATTTGTATTTGTGCTGTTCCTTATCATCTAAATGATGAAATTTCTTTATTTATAGGGTGCATTTGAAGAAGTCGCTGCCCACTCAACCTCCCTACGTAGAGCTCAGTGAGATAGGCCCTTCTATTGACTTTCTACTGCGTAGGAACAAGCTTGCTTCCGACGACTTGTTTAAGGCCTCTTGCAAGAAGCCAAAGGAGTTGAAGGTACGCCTGTGTTTATTTATGTTTCAAACTAAGG
The DNA here is from genome assembly GCA_963971405.1 of Psococerastis gibbosa. Classification (NCBI taxonomy): domain Eukaryota; kingdom Metazoa; phylum Arthropoda; class Insecta; order Psocodea; family Psocidae; genus Psococerastis; species Psococerastis gibbosa. The sequence goes on along the minus strand of OZ020484.1, from coordinate 2,292,552 downwards.
AATTGATTCCGGTCTTGAAAGCAATTTCTCTTATATTATGTTGATGTATTCGAGTTGCTCTCAACCCCATAGCCGGTGTTGGTGAGTTGAGTCCAAAAACCACTGTTTGGATATTACAAGTTGAGTCCCGGGTGGAAAAAGATCTATTACGAGTCGAGTCTATAGGTAGGGTTGTATAGTAGGTGGATTGAGTCCCAACTTAACTAATTAATTTGTATAGAATTATTTTCATATGAAAAGTAAAAGATTAACTTATAATTAGTATACAACCATCATGTCCTTTGGCAGCCAGTTTTGCTTTATAAAATATTTACAACCATGTTTTTTAGAGAAATCAAAACGGGCTTATCTTCCCTGTCGCACAGTCAGTCATCGCTTTCCGTATAATAAATTCTTTTTTAATTGCTGCTATCGCTGATTTTCGAGTTGCCTTGCTGTTAGTGTTAGTTTCATTTTGAATGTTTGTCAAGACAGCAACGAGGAAGTATAAATTTGGGTGAGCTGAATAAAATGAACAGTTCAGTTTGGGGTGGGAACTTACGCAGTTATTGGTAGTTAGTTCTATTGCATGATATTGTGTTCAGTAGGAAATTTGCATCAGGAGATACATAAGTAACAAAAACGGGGTAAATTTAACAATGGCAGCATCTTCTGACGGCTGAATTGCCATCAAGTGACCAGTAAAGCAATTTACTACTTCGTCTGGATTTGAAACTAAGTAGTTGGGACTCAATCCACTTACAGCCAAACTTAGCATGTTCATCAACTCGCTTACCACATCGGGGTAAACAACTGGTTGGGACTCAATCCACTTACAGCCAAACTTAGCATGTTCGTCAACTCGCTTACCACATCGGGGTAAACAACTGGTTGGGACTCAATCCACTTACAGCCAAACTTAGCATGTTCATCAACTCGCTTACCACATCAGGGTAAACAACAATCCACCTACAGCCCCCATAGCCATAGTAGAGTTGCCTATGTTTGTATGGCAGGATAAATGTATGCAAATTGGTGTGTAATTGTTTGTAGGTCAAGAAGGTGAAGAATATTTCGACCGACGTCTTCGGAACCAAGGAGGCTAGAATTCACATTCCGAAGCAAAATATCCAGAAAGTTCAGACCAAGAGAATGAAGGGCCTGCGGAAGCCCAAGAAGAATGCGGCGGTGGAGGGCTAACAATAAATATGACAGCTTATTTAAATAATATATATTTTTTATTATTGTACAATACTATTATTATCGTGTAGGCCTACTGTTAAGCGGGATGTGCAGCTGAACTCACACTTATTCATCTTCCGATTCAAATTACTGTAGCCAATGAGCGTAAAGAATGGAAACTGACGCCATCAGCAGTCTCATCCATTTTTGTCGGGCATTGTTTTTCTTAACATTTTGCGTATGCACATAACCCTTCAGGCATAGGCTGAGTATTACTACTAGTTTGTACCTCACGACCCCTTTTTCTGAATCTTGTGGGAATTAGACCCTTTTGAGGTTACACTTCTCTTAGTTTAGGACCTCAGGTACAATAGAACTAAGCCTTATTTTGCTTCGCTATGGTCCGAGTATGCCTTACCATACCAACGACCGTCTCACACAATCGCCAACTTCATCAGACCAGCAAGTATTAGCTTTCTGTTTGGTTTAGGCAAGATGAACACCCTCATTGGGCCTATTAGACACAGCATATCGTTCAAATAGTTCAGACTGCAGGTAAAGCCCCGTACACGCGGACGATTTGAACGCCAGTGATCCGAGAAATTTGTCATAGGAGCAAATGGGTTGGTGCAAAACTTCAGCCTAATTCAGCAGATTTGTGACGGAGGTGCACGGTTTTCCCTCGAACAGCCAGTGACCTAGAAATCTTCAGAAGTGCGCTCAGAACTGTTTTAGGGAGATTTCATCTTGTTGAGACGGCGACCAATGTTCGACTTCCAGAAAAATGTCTTCATAACTTTTCACTTCATGACCCCCTGAGTCTAAAACCACCCCTCGTTCATAATGTTATATATACTACATAGCATATGTAGTATGTACCACATAGGTATTTTAGGAAACCCTAACTTCGGTAGATATTATCCGATTCTGATTAAACACACAAGTATATCATACAATTGTTTTGATCAAGTTCTTTAATCAGTTACATCCGCCATTTTATTTCAAGATGGCGGCCGAACAAAAACGTTTAAAAAATATCTCAGTTAATATTGATCGCAGAAGAATGAAATAAGATGTGACGGAAAGCTTATATATTTATCTACGATAGTTAGTGCTAACTTAACACTACAAGAAATCAACGAATTCAAGATGCTGAAAAGCGAATATAATGTTATACTTGAAGAAGTTCATAGTCGTCTGCATAGCGCTTTAAAAGGTGCTCTTATGGAATCTCCCTACACCTGATCGGCCGAAAGGGATTTTTTTTGCACCAACAGGCTATTTCACATGACACATTTCTCAGCTGATCACCGGCGTACGAACAGGCATGTGGACCAGGCCTAAATATTTCCAAGACGCACTGTGTTTGCTTGCATATGCCAATTAGGTTACCGCAATATGAATGTGAACGTTGAACAAGTTTAGACACAAAGCTATTAATAATTAGAATCTATTACCGTACGAGTTATTAATACGCGTGAGATGTGCTAAAAGAATATAAAATCGTGGCAAAATTAATTGCAAATGTCTCACATGCAACTACTTCGTATATACTTGCACTAGGCCTATTCTTAAATACATATCTTGTGCAGAGTTAGTTAGGTACTGGAAATGTTGATAATTTTTTATTTAAAATAAGACGTGGTTTGCAGTTTGCCGGTGTTGGTTGTCTGTATTGTGTGTATGAGTTGATGATGTGAGATACAGACAATCAACACCGGCAAACTGCAAACCAGAAAGCGCGTTAACCCCCATGGGTCTGGCGCTTATTAAAAAAAAAATGTTGATAATGATAATTGGGCAGTTTTGGTCATAGACATTTAATTCCCAGCGAAAAGTTACAAAAACGTCTATCAAAAAACTGGAGTCTCTGATGAATATTTTATGCATCATGTTGTCTGTAGTGGACATAAAAAAATGAAATAAAATAGAAAGTTTATGGTTGTGGTTTATCTCTGAAAGGGGGTCTTTAATTTGTAACTAGACCTATATAAAGGTAAATATATAAAAACTATGCACCATACAATGGAATATTTAAAAATAAGTCTTTGCTTTAAGAATAATTAAACTCCTTAAGCCTAAGAGTTAAAACTCGTTAAGCCAAGCAAATATGGTTACAATTAAAATACGCCTAAGGGCTCCTCTAAGAATGATTACACAAAATCGTCTTAGTGCACCGGCTGCACTCCCTCGTAGACAGCGTAAAATTCACATAGCAGCCCAATTGAGGTCTCCTGGCCCATATAGCCTTTTGAGGGACGATTAGGGACAATAATAATCTAGAATAGATTGTTATACAACAATAAGCAAAGAGTCTTGAAGGACTAAAATATATCAACATACAAATATAATTAACAAATTCTGGCATATTCATGATCGTAATTACGAAGTCGTAATTGAAAAATCATTTTAAGGCTGCGGTATAGTATTTGAATTTGGCAAAAGCGCGGGAAAAAGTGGAGATATCGGCTTTTGATACTGAAAGAAGAAACTACAACCACATGTGACACAGACAGATGTCCCCTCATTCATCCTTTGTCCGAAATCCGAATTGTCCCTGAGGCCCGCGGTGAGAGGCCCAACCTTTTGAAATTTGAAACAGCTTGTATACCATACCTGGACCTGGTTACTATGCGTCTATGCGGTGCCTGAGCGCTCAGGCTTCAGCCCTGAATTTTATTACTTCAGCATTCTCTTATTCTCTATTCAATAATATTGGCTGGGCTGAGTTGCATAGTGATTAATGAATGCAATTCGATAATAATCATTTCAGTTAGCTAAAATGGGGAGGATACCTATTTTGTATACTACTAGTAACATAATATGGCATTGTAATGTATAACCTACTGTTATAATTATAACTGTGAAGTGTAAATCTATTGTACAGAACATTTAAGGCTGGCAAATATACATGGCAAATATACATATTTCACTCCTGAGAAACGGTGTGAATTGGTAACAGTGGTCTATTTTTAAAAAAAGTAATTGATAAACCAGAAAACAACACAGAATTACAATATTATCTAGGTATATTTTACGTTCCCCCGTCAAAACATACGATTATACCGTATGTTTTACCCACCACAAAATTATCAAATTAAATGTGGACATTGTTCACTAGAAATACGTAGCCAGGATTTTATTTCGGAGGAGGCTAACTACTAAGGGGCCGGGGGGGGGGGGGTATGGAATATCCCCAGTAAAACGGCGGGTCCGCAAAAACACACAGTTTCAGCAGTTTTAGTGTTTTTAGAGGGAGGAAAAAATTACAGGTGAAACATTAAACTGAACAATGCAATTTTTTTACATTTGGGGGGGGGGGGGGCTTCAGCCCCCAAAGCCCCCTCCCTACGTGCCTGTTTCCAAGCAAACAAAAACTATATCTTACACTCTATGCAGTACCAGCCTGCTATTTTATTGTCGGTACGGCCTACAGTACCACAGCATTGTATTCAATTAATTATTATTATTTACAATTAATGTATCATGCATACATATGTTTACAGACAATAGATAACATATTATCCTACAGTTTAGACATTGGCGTAAATTCCCTAAATTGGGGGGGGGGCGGCTTTAAGACCTAGACTTAGATTCATTACTCATTCACTTCTGAAGTCTGCCTGTATCGCATATTATGTGACTTTTATCTTCCTAATGAGATGGCGACCAATGGTTCGACTTCTGGAAAATTCCTTCACAACTTTTCATTTCATGATCCCCTGATCATACAAATGTCTTGATTGATCACACAAATGGAGCTTGTTAACCAGCTAGATCCACTATTTCGTTACAAGATGGCGGCCGATTGAAACCTTATATAATTCATATCACAGTTAATATTGGTCGCAGAGGAATGAATTAAACTTTGACTGAAAACCCGTATTATTAACTACGATAATGGTAATCAACACTTTTTACGACAAATCAATCATTTCAAGATGGCATCCAGTCAAAGTGAAAATAATTTTATAAGTAAAAGCTCATAGTCGGAATTGTGGTTCGAAATTTGGAACACAAGAGTGTTTTGTGTGTTGATGTTGTGATCGGAAAAATAACGAAGTATTTTTTATTTTTTATTACATAAAGTGTGCTTTTGTACGGCGGAAGCGAGACATGGTGCATTTACGAACATGAAGAAAAAAAAAAAACTGGAAGCCTTTGAGTTGTGGTGCTACAGATGAATCATGAAAATCCCATGAAGAGACCACATAACCAACGAAGAAGTGCTCCATAGAATAAACGAAAAAAGAGCTATATGGCCACCATTTCAACTAGAAGAGGCAAATGGATGGGGCATATTCTGAGACACGAAGGGCTTATCAAGAACATAATTGAGGGTATGGTTGAAGGCACCAACTCAAGAGGACGACAGAGGAAGGAGTACCTAGAAGATGTCATGAAGGACCTAGGGTGCGACACCTACAAAGAACTGAAAAGGACCGCACAAAACAGACAAGAGTGGAGGAGAAAAATAAAACATTCGCTGCAAACCAATCCTTAGATTGCAACTCAAGAAGAAGATTACGTAGCGTAGAAGAAAAGCAGGGTCAGCGGAATCTCCCTACACCTGATCGGCCAGAGCCGAAAGGGATTTGTAATTATTTATTTTTTTTAAAATGTATAATACGTACATTATACACTATAATATTCAAGTTCAGTAAGAAAAAAAATTAAACTTTTGTTTTAGAAATTTAGAAATTAAAATTTGCTTTTAATTTCCTGAAATTGTTTTACAAGTTCTCACACGCTCAGCGACCTAGTCTACGCATGACGGCCAAATTGTTGAACCTGTTGAGAATGGTGGTACCAGGCGCGGTGAAAGGGGGCTAGGGGTCTAAAAAAATTGATAAATAGGCCCAAATCAGTGAGGTTATTCATTTTATTCATACCATACCCTGGGGCAGGGGGGCCGGGGGTCTCTCCCGGAGATTTTTTTTTATAAATGGGCCGAAATTAGTCAAGTTTTGGGCATGATATCTCCGGGAAAACGGCGGGTCCCGGGGTCTCCCCCGGAGAAAATAATAGATAAATACGCCCAAATTAGTGAGGTTTTACGCATTTTGCAAGCAATACAGTTGACATTTTACCGACGACTAAACCTACCGTTGAGGGGGCCCGGGGATCTCCCCGGCGGAAAAAATGTTTGAAAAATATGTCTAAAGTATTCTGGTTGTAAGCATTTTGACTAATATATTTTTTTTGAATGTATTTGGTCAATATGTTGATTATTTTTGTCTTTCATGTAAAATAAGCATACCAAGGATTAATTTGTTTTTGTTATTGTGGATACTATGCCTTTCCCCTCCATAACGTCTTTGTCAGCAGAAATCCTGGGGGGGGGGCTACGGGTGCCCCTGGGGGGCTCAGCCCCCCCTTCCCCAGGACCCCCTATTTACGCCAATGAGTTTAGAAGGTTTGTGCATGTTACCTACCATAATTTTACTTTCCTAACTTTAAGTTTATAGCAAAATCGTCTATGAGACAAGAATAGTCAAGAGCAGCCGCCAGTGGCGCCTCAATAGAAAGAATTGCCAGGCTGGAAAGTTTCGATTGGCTAATGCTGTTTCTCAAGTAGTTTTTTATAATTTACAATTTTGAGAAGCTTCTTTCTCCACTGGCCACTGGCAACATTTATGCTTTATTTATTTTTAACATTTGGTTTGTGAGTTATTCAATTAATTTTTGTCGTTTTGCCGCCCCTCGGGAAGTGCCGCCCTGAAGCAGCTGCCTCATTGCCTCAATGGACGGCACGGCCCTGAAGTTCCATGGGATCACTGAGCTATACAGTCTAAATTGTTAAACCACTATTCTTTGTTCCACAGATCTTTTACCTGCTTACATACTTACTAGCTAAATAACTTCTTTTAATTTTGTACTTATATTTTAATGTGTAACTTAACGTGTAACAGGAGGAAGTAATATCGTATCTAATTTTATAATTTATAAATTTTTGTGGAAGAGTAATGATGCAGTCATTAGTAGAATTTTACTGTGGATATCATTGCGCTATTACTCTTCCATAAGATGTTCCTCAAGCTCCACGAAGTCACCAAGGAAACTCTCACAAGGACAAATTTTTGTCTTTGTGCAATGGAATTGGTACTATATAGTACATATTTGTACGATATAAATACATTATTATTACTCCAGTTCTACTTTGTACAATAATTTGCGGCAAAAAAACATTGCGTTTTACAAGTACAGTGTATCATCTTTTATTGCGATTAATAGTAGATGTGGCCATTCATCATACTGTACATTATGGTATGCTACTACTGTAGTAAATCAAGTTAGGCAGCGCCTTATGCGGGTTTGTTAGTCACCAGCCAACAGGCTTATGCAAACAATTGAATGCATTTCGAAAATTATTTGTGAGCACTATTGTAGAAAACTAATACCTATAAATGGCCTATACAGTATATAGTAGAATATACACAGAATGTACCCATCACATCCCGTTGCTGTCGAGAAGAAAAGAAACTATTCAAACAAAATATTGCTATCACCCGAGAAGCACTACTTTCCCTTTCTTGAGTATAATCCGGGATGATAGGCTGTGATCGTTCTGAAAGCGTACTTCCAAGTACTGCCCTGGAAGAATGAAGAACCTGTAGAATCCGGGGTGATGGGCCGTGGTCGAAATAAAAGCGAACTTCCAAACGTTTCGTCAACATCTGCGGTCGACATCTTCAGTGGAACTGCGTAGACTTCAAAGATTGTATCTCGCAGGCTCAGCACCTTTGTTCCTTCTATAGCAGTGGATCATTCATTGTATACAAGCAGATTCTGTGAGAGCCCTCAGAGGTGAGGTAGGTAATCAGTGACTATTCTGAGGTCGGCGTTTACACAGGTCGGTAACTCAAAAAGGAATTTACACAAAAGGGGAGGAGGAGGAGGAGGAAGGAGGCACCCCCCCCCCCTAGCCACTTATATTCTTATTCACATGTGAAATTAGTAGTAGTGTTCGTCGGGTTAATAACGACTTAGGCCTCATATTAGGGCCCATAGAGCACTCCGACTTGTCTGTCCCATGCCAGCCCATAGGACAGTGGACCTCCTGATTATAGTGGATTCCGAACCACTTGGGAAACACAGTGAAGTCACACGATTAGTTCGGAGGTGACCAGGACAAGTCCTACCATGTTTCCCTACCGGCACTGTGCACACGACCAAGTTATCTGCAGCTTTGAACCTGCTATTGGTCCGCTGGATTCAACTTGGTATGGCGGCCGGCTAAACCACATGTCAAACTACTCACAGTTTTGTATAAGTTAACACAGCACTCCTCCACAGAGGTTATGAATTTCTCTCAGTAAAATATTTTAACACCTTCCTTCTAGATTTGCTGTCCTGCAAGTGACTGTTTTTTTCTTAAAAGATATGACCGTAGTTGCTACTTGGTACAGTTTAGAATATAGGTTGACAGATTGATGGTAAGTAGTGGTCGAAATAAAATGATTGTAGTTTTGGGATGTTCTTTCGCCATTGTGCGTCGCTATCCACCTGTAAGCACAGTGTCCACATTGGGGTCCAAATGAAAAAGTGGCAAGTTTTTTTTTTGGTCATAAATAGCTGCCCCTGGACTTGATGATAGTATCTATCTTTCTTGTTGAAAATGAGGCCTTCATCGGAGATTTTCAAATACTTCAGTTTCCCCGAAGTAATTGCCTCTTCTGGTGTGCTGATTCCTATCGCCGAATAAGGGCACTTTATCTCCAATAGCATGTTGTCACCTATGACACCGTCGGGCGAAGCAGCGAGGAAAGGATAGTCTGACCTTACAACTAATCCAGACCTCTGAACTTTGCTGCCAGTCGCATACTCATACGCGAGTCTAGCCACCTCTTCATTGTCCCTTCCCCATGTAATGGCCGCTGTAGATGGAGCACCCTTATGTATTGATTGTACGAACTTGTTCATGTTTTTTCGCTTTGTCGCACATATAACAGGTCCAAAGTTGCTAGCAGTCAGCCTTTTCTTTCGCTCGCAGTGCCACTCTGGTATCAGCGCTTGTAGCCTAGTCCTAATTTCCAATTGCTGAAACCCCACAGCATTATTTTCTATGCTCTTCAGCATGTCTTCCTTTGTGAGTAGAGGAAATCCGCGACTGGCCAAGTCCTCCTTTGGTGCCCCATATTGGTCATTTTTATAAAAAAATAACCGACGTCGCTTTGAAGTTGGCTCGTCCAACACATTAGTTCGGGCTTTGCGTTTTTTCAGTTTACGGCGTTCATTTATTTTTATAGCACTGCTGGGGCTACGGCCAGTGAGAGCAAGAGTTGACTCGCCAATGAAATGTCCACGACTATTTTTCTGAATTATGGCAGCTGCAGCTCGAACATTATACCCATTGCGCTGGTAATTCATCACCCTTTTTGCCAGGTTGTATCTGTTTAAAATGCTGTTGAATGATTCCGCTTTATTCGTAGTTTTATTTTCTAACAAGGAAGCTGCATTTGTTACTACCCTGGCAAATGCTGTGGATATTTCTGCAAAAAATATTACCCCTGCCTTGGTGGTCCATAGGGAGTTCCAATCGCCTCCATCACATTCACATGAGACTGCAGCACTGCATAACATATGATTGCCCAAACAGTGGCGAAGAACACTTAATAAGCATCTTTGCAAATTTATAGATTTTGCGTCATCTGATTTACTGTCGTCTTCTCGGAAATAGGAAGACGCCTCACTTATTTTTTGCCTCAACTCTTTGATGAATTTTTTACTTTTTATGAAGTCACGGAGCTCCTTTGGATGTTGTTTCTTTTTCCCTAACTCTCGTAACTTTCTATAAAATACCCGGCTTATGTGTATAACGCATTCCAGTTTTTTTGGAATTATGGAAGGCCCATATGGCTCGGCATCTAGGACTGTCTTATAGGTGGAGGAATCACCATCTCCTATGAACTTCACATACCGGAGCTTGTATTTTTCGACACTTCTTGTGAAACACTCGGCCAGTATGGCTGCCTCCATTCCATTTGGGGGTAAAGACCAATTTTTATAACATATATGTGATTTCGGTGACACTTCTTGGCCTAGTTTGAGACGTTTTTTCTCTGCCCTCTCACAAAGCACACAGTATCGATTTTTTACCCCGTAGTCTAAAACCTTTCCTGTTCTTTCACCTATTATGCAAGCAAAACCTGCAAGCGACTTGTAGTGTCCCTGGTAGGAACGAGAACACCAAGCTCCATCCACTTCCACAGTTACATTTGCGACACCATCATCGTCGACGCAGCCTTCCTTTTCTGCTAGACGCCATTCTTCGCCTGCTGCCAGTTCCAGACTTTCCTCGGTGGTCTTCATTAACTGCCTAGAAACCACTTCATAACCTTTTTGAAAGGTATTAATACTTAACGGCGTGATGTCCATGCCAGAAAGAAAATCCATGGCTTGCGTAAAATGAATTCCTGCACCAATCGCAGCATTGGCCACCTTGAAGTTGCTTGAATTATACCCTTCCGTCTTTTCTGACTTAACTGTTTGTTCCAATTTACACATATTACACCTGAAGGTCCAAGCGTTCAATAGACCCCTTTTACTCTCTTTTATAATTACCATGTCCCGAAAAGAACAGTCGCAGGAACCGTGGGAATATGTTTCCTGGAGTTGGCGAAATAGGTAATGTACGTCGACGAGATATATTCGCCTCTTCCCTGAAATAAAATAAAATTATGAGGTATAACTATCATACACATTGTTCGTACTAATGACTTTTTAACCATTGGCATAAATAGGGGGTCCTTGGGGGGGGGGGGGTGACATAGACGCTATGGAGGCGAAAGGCATAGTATCCACAATATCGAAAGGGAAATTAATTCTTGGTATGCTTATTTTACATGAAAGACATCATAAAAAAATCTTCATATTGACCAAGTTACAAGTACTTTCACAAAAAATATATTACTCAAATTGCTTTTTCTACGGGGGAGACCCCCGGGCCCCCCTCAGTGGTAGATTTATTCGTCGGTAAAATCTCAACTGTGATGCTTTTAAAATGCGTAAAACCGCACTAATTTGGGCCTATTTATCGATTTTTCTTCTCGGGCCCAGGGACGGATCCAGCCCATTGGTGGGGGGGGTAGTTGTGGGTCAAAATAGGAAAAACATATGTAGGATCGATTAAATTACAGCGTTATAGATTAATTTACAATAGATTTACTAAGTTTTTGGGGGGCCCCTACCCCCTATAGCCGTCCTTGCCCTGGCCCCCCTTCTTCCAGGGTAAAACATGAGCAAAAGTTCACTAATTTGGGCCCATTTATTGTTTTACTGCACTTGAATAGTTTTGTGTGTAATGTATTTCATAAAAAAAAAGAAAATTTAAATAATAAAAAGTAATATAATTTGCTAGGCAGACTTCAGAAGTTGTGTGAGAATGAGTAATGAATCAAAATCTTGGGGTCCTAAAGCCCCCCCCCCCCCAGAAATTTTGGGAATTTACGCCAATGGTTTTAACATGTTGGCAAGCCACTACTTTTATTTTTAAATCCAGTACATGCTGTAACTGTGTATAACTAAATTAGGGGCACCATGCGTTAGGATGTGAGTTCCCTTTTCCTACTGTATACGTTACAGTGCATGTCATCGGCGTAAATTCCCAAAATTTCTGGGGGGAGGGCTTTAGGACCCCAAGATTTTGATAGATGGCTCATTCACTTCTGAAGTCTACCTTGCAAACTATATGACTTTTTCATTATTTAATTTTTTTTAATGTGTATGAAATACATTATATACACTATACTATTCAAGTTCAGTAAAACAAAAGAAGTAAAAAGGCAACTTTTGTTTTCGACATTTAAATAATAAAAAATAACGTTGTTTTTTATCTCCTGCATTTTTTTTAAAAGTTCTGACCCGCTCTGCGACCTAGTTATGTATGCATAACGGCCAAATTGCTGAACCTGTTCAGAATGGTGATACCAACCAGGCGCGGATTTAGGCATTTTTCTCAGAGGGGGCGGGAGAATTTAGCCTAAAATTGGAACCTATGTATTCAAGTTCCAAGTATAAGAAACCAATACACATCCTAGGCTATACCCTGGAGACCGGGGGGGGGGGGGAGAATTTTATTACAATTAAAAACGACCTGTCGCATTCAACATTCACAATCTATACCATTGCACCGCATTCACAAAATGGAACTAAGTAGTTTGTAGGTTGCCCTAGAAGATAAACAACATGCCGCAGTCAGGCCGAAAAAAACGAACTTGACAAAAAATTAACACCTGAACTCAGAAAAATCTACCATTTATAGGAATTAGTCAAGGTTTGTAGAATCTAATATTTGGTTTTAAACATTGAATTTATATTGAATTTTTTGGAATATTCTATACTTGCAATTTAAAATAAAAGAGTAAAATCCCTCCATTTTGTACCTACTGTACATGTATATTGAATAAGTAAAATCTGAAGTATTTTGCATACAGAAAATCAGACTATCTCGAACATACAGGCCATGATTACATCCTCGAATGAAAATTCGATCCAAGAAATATTTATATTGAATAGCCTATACGATTTGATTCTGAATTTAGACCTTGCACTTTCGCATTTTTAGTCCACCAATATTTATTGGATCGAATATTCGAGTAGGCCTGTATGTAATAGGGGAGATATCAATAAAAAATTTCCACTGTTTACAGTTCTATTAAATATGTCTTAGTCTGTAGAATCTCTAATGTTTCTCGCTGCCAAAACAAGTCAAAGTAAAACCCCACTATATGGTACCTAGAATTAAAAATGTGTTGAGATCTTTTGAGGCTGCTCTTCTCTACGAAGAAAGCTGTGGCACTCGTTCTAGAGGAAACGCTCTTCTACGTTTTTTAGTTTTTTTCTGACCACATTTATATAGAATGGGCGCGATCAAGGGCGTGCGCAGCTTTTTAAATTAGAGGAGGGGGCATCACCTTAGTTCCCAATCACCCCCGCGTCTTGACACCATCGCGGGGGTTTGAAAGGCAATATGGAGAGGAGATCTCGATAATAAATTTAATTTTGAATATGACTTCGGTCAAATAGAAAAGTATTTCAATAATCAGGTCTAGTGTGTTTCTTGATGGACAACGTAACGCAAAGCACGAGGCCTGGAAGCATGGAAGCATGGAAGGGTCGGGCCGGCGCCCCTAACTACGGCAAAACTTACGAAAAGGACTTTATGTGAGAAGGCCCTGAATGAAAACGAATGATAAACACAACAATTATAATTAATTATGGCCTATAACCTGAATATTTTCGTCAGGGGACGCAGGGAGACAGAGGAATTACTTGCAACTTGCTAACATTGTTATTATATCCCTACTCGCGGTTGAATACATACTATATATAATACCATGGCCCTAAATAATTGAAAGGTACACTCACCGTCACTATGGGTATAAGGAGGAATATTATTGACTGTTGAAGTGGAATCTTCGTGTACCCCTTCGGTACACCAAGTGCTGATGGGCGTACTCTGATCAATGGGCCAAACAATGGGTGTATCAACGTTTATTGTTGTTTCTGGCTCCAGAGATATTTCGGTACTGCTTGGTGGTAATCGAATGAATTTCCCTCGTCCACCTTTCCTGGAATAGTAAGATGTAGGCTATAAATACAGCTGTTCATAGTAATACAATGGTATCTACAGTATAATATTGACACTGTTGACAGTAACTTCTAAGACCGGGGTTCATAATTCTTCACGTTTCAGGAAATATGTTGTATAAGGAATGTATATAAATCTAAGACTTTTAAGGCTGGAATCTTCTATACATAGGCCTAAGTACACATTCAGATCAACCACTCCCATCAGCTCATCTACTGCTTCCTCATGAACTACATTTGACAGATTCTTGACTTAAATTTAATTTAATTTTTCATATTGATTTCTACTATCTCATTGTCACTGATTATGATGGAGATATAAGAATTCCCAAATCGGAGAACTGCAACAGATAAGGTTCTCATTTTTTCCACTCGAAGAACCGTAATGACATATAATAAAAATTATGAAATAACTAATTGCAGCCCGTTCCCACCATCTCGTCTTATGTACCTAGTGTAGGAATTGTTTTAATTATTTTATTCATTTATTCTAATACGAAGACCTTTTTTATTCCACAAGTAACCCATTGCTGCACTTTTAGCCTACTCATAATTAACATTTACAGGTGCGCATCCTCGTATACTTATTTTACATAGTTTACAAAGAAATACCTATAGCTATGTAGCCTATGTTACCTAGGATTATTACCTAGCCCTAGGTACGTGAAGTCGTGATACCAACAAACGTAAGGCTTATTTTAAGTTTTACATATTCAGACAAGATATATTAAAATGAAATAACTGATAAGAAATACATACCTTCTGTTTTTACTCCAGTAATTTCTCGAAGCATCTCGTTTATTTCCCATGATAAGCACAATGCACAAATATACACAAAAGAAACAGATACCTTAGCCTATTGATAACTTAATTATTCCGCGAGCGAAAATAAATACGAGCGAGATTCACCGGCGAGAGAAAAACACCACTACCTTCAAAATTTGGGAAGGTACTGAAACCATGCGCTGAACCGTATTAGGGTACCAACCCCAATTCATTTGTTATGCCTTTCTTGCCTGAATGCACGGGCTTATTTTAATTTTATTTTTTTACGTAATAAGTTTCTAAGTTATTGATATGAAAATTTGAGAGCAAAAAGATGTATTAACACTATAACATCTGTATTTATTTCAAGTTGCTATTTGCATATTCGCGGGTTTAGTAGGATGGTTTTGTAATTGACATTTTACGCAATATATATATTTTTTTTCACTAACAAAAATGAATGCAAATTAATTCTTAAGATTAAATGAATCTACAGGTAAAATTTTTATACTCTATCTTCAAAATAAAAAATTCTACGGGGCAAAAATGTCAAAAAGTGGCTAAATTCAGACTAAAAATGGAAAAAGTACTATTTAGATCTACTGTACCGTATTCATATATACTGGGCATATAGCCCAGATGATTTTCCATAATCATTACCAATTTTAGAAATTTAGGAGCTGAAATAATATTGTTATAAGCCTAGAAGTGGCAAAAAGTGGTAAAATTCAAGGTAAATAGGCCATATTAGGTAAGTTAGGCCTAATTTTTAGTTTTCAATATACTGGGCACTTAGACTACTCTATTATACACTATCCTAAAAAATTTCACAATTTTAACTATTAAATTAAGAAAGTTATAACTCAAATATGATGGCGATGCTACTATACCGCAGCCTTAAAGCAAACTAAAATAGCCTACCACGAAATATCGTCTGCTACTGGTTCGTCTAAAAAGCTTAAAATCGATGCTACAGAATTAACCACGGAACAAGCTCTATCTGCTGAAGTGTTTAAAATCAATTTTCACAAGAAATGTTAAGAAATGTCGATCGCAGATCAATATCATTGAGATATCTTGGAATAGACGAAATGTTCTACATTTTAATATGTAGTATGTGGCCATCACATACAACGCCGATTGCTGGGTGCAACACGTACAGTTATTTTGTTTTTATTCAATAAAATAAATGATTTCGGAATACTGTGCAGATCCTAGCCTATAGGAACCTTGGTTTATCTACAGAAGATTGAAGATACGAGCCGCCGACCCCATGGGAGGGACAAGACGCTGATAAAGTTAACGTATACGTCGTCGTAAGTATAATCGTGAATACCCTTTGGTATAAAAACATAAAAAAAAGACGTGGTAGCAGTCCCTATCGTAGCACCTTGAGTGGCACAGTCATATTTTTGGGAATTCGCTCATTGAGTTTGGCCTCTAGTTCGCGGGATACCATGACCCACGAGTATTTGTCAATGGGGTACACTTTTTCCAGTGGTATCCTAAAAGAGACTAAAATCGTCAGCAGTAGTCCGTCGTTTCGGCCTGCTGGGCTTCCGTTGTGTTCGACGGAAAGAAGTCCGTGTGGCTTGTGAGAGTCTAGAGGCAGATCGGCACCGAAAATTTCCTAGAAGCAAAAAAAAAAAAAAACAAATAATCTCATAGCTGTCTAAAAATTTAATGATTATCCCTAGTTTTGGAGAAATACAGTTTTTAGTGGTGCTTGAAGAGAAGCCATATGTTTTGACATTTGGTGCCCACCTGGTGCCACGTCTCGTATGACCTCTTATTGAAAAAACTTGCCAGCTAGGCGGCCCCAGGATTCAAAAATTATTTTTGGCGCGCTCAAATGTCCTCTTTCTCATTTATACATTTGTAATTGCGCCAATCCTTCCTTCGACAAAAGGAAGCGTGACATTGGAACTCAAAAGAACGGCCCAGGAATGGAAAAGAGGGGGAAAGATTTGTTGGAAACGAATTGATAGTTTGCGTCTAAAGAAAAAGACCGCTACTAGACTAGGCTGGGAGAGATTTTATTTTTTTTATTTCAGGTGCCACCTGCCACTTTTCAATGACTAATCATTACTTCTTTTAAATTCAGCCAATGCCCATCCTTGGCTGCTCAGCTATTCGACGACGTGCCTCCCAGTACATTCGTGACTTGAATCATTCGTCATTACGGTTGATTTGGGGGGGAGTCCGGAACATGTATTGACCACTGTTTCTCTAAAAGGCATGTTGGAAATGTTGAAACTAGTGTACTTGATATTGGTTTGAGTGATCATCATTGTTTATATATCAAACTACTCGACTACAAAATATTAATTAAAAAAGAAAGCTACACTTATTGTGATCTTAGATTAGTGAAAACTTTTTTATCAAATTTTGATTGGTCTGGTCTGCTAGAAATGAATGATGTGAATGATATTTATAATGGTTTATCTTGCATCATAAATGAAGCTAAAACAGTTGCAACTGAAACAGTTATAATAACTGGAAAAAATAAAAAACTTAATGAATGGATTAATCAAACTTTGATAAACAAGTGTAGAAGAAAAAATGTCCTTTATCAACTACATCGAAAATACCCTTTTTGTCAGTACATTGCCAATGAATTAAAAATAAGGCAGGGGGAGTTGAAAAGAGAAATAAAGATAGCTAAGACTAATTATTATGGAAACAAATTTAATGGTGCTAACAATATTAAGGATTATTGGAAATTAACAAATTCTATTATAAATGGGAATTGCAAAAAGGATCGAGAAACGCCAATAAAACTAACATATGCTGATGGTAATGACATTGACGTATCACAGAATGGGACGCATTCCGCTAACTTGTTTAATGAATACTTTGCTAATATTGCGCCTAAATTGATTGCTGAGATTGGTACGGATACTACTCATTTTCCTTTCATAAATTCGGTTGATTATTCTATGTATTGCCCGGCTCTGAAACTAGTGGAAGTTGATGTAGCTATTGATTCTATGAAATCCAAAAAATCCACTGGTTTCGATAGAATCTCAAGTGAGCTAATTAAATACAGTAAAGATGAACTAATAAGGCCCCTACATCACCTCTGTTGTGTTTCGCTAAATGAGGGTGTCTTTCCTGATGCTTTAAAATTGAGTACGGTTCTTCCATTACATAAAGATGGTCCAAAAGAAAAAATTGAAAATTACAGACCTCTTTATCTGAATTCGACGATTGGCAAAGTAATTGAGTTAGTAATTCAGAGGAGGATTAAGAAATATTTAACTCGTTTTAACATACTATCACCAAATCAGTACGCCTACCGAGCCAAGTACGGAACTGAAAAAGCTATTTTTAGCTATCTCACGCAAATAATTACAGGACTTGACGATGGCAATAGAGTGCTAGCTGCCCATGTAGATCTCAGAAAATGCTTCGATACAATTAATAGAGCACTACTAATACGTATAATTGAAGCAGCGGGAATAAGAGGTAATATTTTGTTGTGGATTACATCTTACCTGTCAAATCGTCGTCAGGTAACGAAAATTCATAACACTTTCATAAGTACCGAACTGCCCTTTGATTATGGAATTTTACAAGGTTCTGGATTAGCACCCTTATTTTTCTTGCTTTTTATCAATGAATTATGTAAATTGAGATTGCCTAATTGTTATTTTCTAAGTTTTGCTGATGACTGTGCTCTAGTCTGTGGCAAAAGAATTACAAGATGTACGGGTTAATTTAATGGCTGCTCTAAGAATTGTAATGAAATGGATCATTGGCCATAAATTAATACCGAACTGGAGTAAGACTAATATTATTGAGTATACTTACAACTATAGGAGCGTCACAAGTATCTCCAGCTCCGGAGAATTTAAATGTCACCTTTCTATAAACTGCACTATAGACACACATTCTTGCTCTTGCCCTCTAATCAGTATAGTAAAGCGTACGAAATACTTGGGCTTATTAATAGATAACCATCTTTCTTGGGATCAACATGTTAATAACGTATATAAAAAGCTAAGACCTATAAATTTACTTTTTTACAACTTGGGAAAATTCATGTGTACAAAAAACATGGCACCTATTTATTATGCTTTTTATCAATCTATATTGCAATATGGAATCAGTTTTTGAGGTGGTGCTGGAGTTACAAAAACTAAAAAAATTGTTACTTGCCAAAAATTTGCCATGAGGATGCTCAATAAAACAGGTTACAATGTTAGTACGAGGGTAATATTTAAGGAGTTAGGAATTTTGCCATTTGAGCTATTATACAAAAAAAATTTACTGACAATGGTTGTAAGTAACTTGAATAACTTCCAAGTTGACAGAATTTCAGCT
Organism: Psococerastis gibbosa; assembly: GCA_963971405.1. Lineage (NCBI taxonomy): Eukaryota > Metazoa > Arthropoda > Insecta > Psocodea > Psocidae > Psococerastis > Psococerastis gibbosa. The sequence continues at coordinate 2,273,709 of OZ020484.1, read as the reverse complement.
AATAACATAAGTACTAGGCGAACAGGACGTGGATTCCTCATACGGTTCCTAATTACAAATTAACACACAGCAGAAATTCTGTCAACTATAGAGGTTTGAGTTACTATAATGAAATGATTAGGGCCAGATACAATGAAAATATTACCTTGTCTATCATTAAGAACTATATTGTAAGTCTACTCACAGATACAGTTTGAAAAAATACATTGTTAGTGTGACGAACTAGTAAATAACCTACTACAGTAAAAAATTGTGTGGTGATCCCAACGCGCCTTTTTGGCTTTGTGGCACCGGTTCAGTATAATTTGTTATGTTTTTTTGATAAATACACGCATTATTATTATTATTATTATTATTTCGTATAGGGCAGGGCAGTGGGCCAGGAGGTCTGCAGTGCCTTCCTCCAGCGAGCACAGGGGAGCACACTGGGCTCAGGGCTCTCAACTACCCCGATTTTGAGCAGGTGCTCTTGCAGAAAGTCGTGCCCTGTGGCCCTACTTCCGGGGCAGGTTGTTGGGGATGACTAATGATAAGAGACGTGATAGGTGGCACCCGAAATTTAAAAAAAAAACTATTTTTAGCAGGAAACGAAGGTGTAATTTCCCCGAGCTCTACGCAGCAGCCATTTTTCTATGCAAAAGAGGTCAATTTAATTTTAATCATTTTAAACCATCTTATTTGAATAGCCTGCTATGAAATCAGCCTATATTGCTACTTACAATCATAAATTTGCGCAATGTGGAGTGTATGTTTCTAGACGGGTAAACCTCGCAGAGCGGCAAGTGCACTTCGTTTTTCTCCGACAGAAGTACATGTATCCGGTTACTGGCGCGACTCTTGATACACACGACTAGCCGCATGAGCACCCTCGTGTGCGGGCACATCTGTGGCAGCAGAGTCTCGTGCCACGGCTCCTTCTTCTTGCTGTAGTACGCCTGCGCGCGATCTACAATGTCGACAATGTCCGACGCACGCAGACTCAGGTCCCGCACCTTAGCCACCCATTTCGCCTGCAGAGATTCGGAATCTGCTTGTGCTGGTGTCTTCAGTGTGCCTCCTATATTAATAATAAATCTTTTAAGATCAGTATATAGGCTGTTTCCGAAAACCCGAAAAAGGGCACGAAGAAAAACTGAACAGAGCGGGATTTGAATTCACCATCTGGTCCGTACAAGGGGATTGTGTTAACCTCTACACTATCGATAGACATACGTGGCTTATCACCTGGCATGATTAATCCTAAGACCGGTTGATTCAACACTAAAATATTTTAACTTACATTGTTGTATTACCAACGCTTTGGAATTTACCGGTTCAGGGGTGCTAAATTTCCAGTATTAAGTCTTTAATGCTAAGTATTTTGGCTAAGAGATTAAAATTAATAAAAAAAAGAACGTAGAGGCACAACCCGATGAGGGTCTAGGCCTGAGGACTGGTAGAGGATCCTCTCTCTTGACCACTACTCTATTTTGGATGTTGTAGTTCCCAACATGCCCTGTAGCCGCGCCTTTTCCTCTCCAATCAAGATAAGGTTCCCATAAGGGTTGGATGTACCCAGAACACGCGAAAAGGTTTTCCTTCGATATTTCGTCTCGAGCCCTCAACCTTTCCTTTATAGTCCAACTGGACTATTCGTGACCTTTAAAGGTTCATAAGTTCATAGGGTGCTTTTTCAAGTCCTCATCTGTAATCAAGGTCCTGTAAGGTTCGTTCTTCGGAAAGCCCTATAATGGGTGTAATTTAATTACAACAACTCACCAACAACTCGGCCGGTGAGTACAAATCTAAACCAGGAGCCGCTAGCCGTCTCTACCACGAGTAGCGACGTCGGCTCCATGACCATGCCGGTTTCCTCGAGCACCTCCCGCTTCACAGCCTCCTCGATGGTTTCGCCGGGCTCCATGCGGCCGGCCGGCAGGTACCACTGGCCGGCGCACGACTGCTTGGCTTCTTGCATCATTAACACTTCGTTGCGCTCGTTTATCAGCACCCCCATAACAATGTACGTGACGGATTTCTTGCATACTGGCTTGTAGTCCGAACTGGACGACGGTTGCACGCCTTTAGCCACTGTAATGTCAATATTCAATACATTGTATTTGCACGCATAACATATTACAATACATTGAGTCAGTTTGTTTTAGCTAAGCTTTCATGAGCCGGAATTTTCCTAGGCTCTAAGGCATGGTCAGGAACTAAGAGAAAATAGGCTAAACTGGTGAGAACACGTACTACGTAGACGAAAACCACCTAGTCAAAAGAGTAATGAACCGGGAGATACATGGAAGAAAGAAGGGAGGCCGAAAGTTATACTGAGAAGAAAGATCGCCGGAGATATGAGAAGTTTGGGGCTCTCCACCGAGGACGCACAGGACAGGACTGTGTGGAAACGCTGCTGCCGTGCCACCGACCCTCCATGAGGATAAGGTGCAGTAAAAGTAAAAATAAATTTATTATTTCTATATAATTACAAAGGTTTTCACGCTTTCAAAGCGACCACGGCTCATCAGCCCGGATTTTACTGTACCGTCTTCTTTGTACCCTTTATAGTTTATCTTCGTGTTCAAGGGGTGAAGACTACAGATTTTCTGACCGCAAGGGGGTGAGGTCCGCGGCATTCTGTAGTTCTGTAGTTAGTGGAAAAGCATGCAATGGATGTTTGCCTAATGCTGCCCCATTGTTTGCAAATGAAAAGCCTGCTTTCAGCATTTCCGCTTTAAGCAACCCTGTCAGCCTGGCGGGGGGAGTAGTCTGTTTATCAACTTGAGGCACCCTGAGGGCAAAACCTTTCACCTCGGGGAGAAGGGAAAAGGGTGGACCTCCTGATTATAGTGGATTCCGAACCACTTTGATACTTTGGTAAAGCAAAGGCGGTGGCGAAGGCAGTTGGAGATTTTGGATGAAAAAGCAAGATATTTTCAAATATATAGTGAAGAGGACATCGCCAGCAGGATCGGTCCGATACCCCAGCAATCACCGCGATTTTAGTAACCCTGAAAATTGTAGTTATCAAATATAATAACAGATAGGATATGAGAATGAACCTAAATCAGCTGACTTTGTTTTACTCAAATTTATTTAAACTATTTTCAATTTTAGATGCTTATCAATTTACCGATTGCAAACTATAAAAAAAGGCATATTATGTAACTTAATAAGTCTTACTTTATATACCTTAATTTTTTATACTGTTTTCTGCACCTTGCCTCCACGTGCAAAATGGCTGCACAATGGCAAGGGATCCAAAGAAAAGAAAAAAAACTTCATGTATAAACTTATGTAACTGAATTTATTTTAAACTATTATTATTATTATTACTTGGGGAGCAGAGTAAAGGACTCGCCACGGACGTAAACTGACTGGTATAGTCTCGGCGCGTTTTCATTTTCCACCATGTTTCCCTGCCAACGCTGGCATACTACCAAGTTTGACGCAGTGGATTCAACTTGGTAAGGCCGTTGGCATGAATGAAAAGCGAACTAAGTATCCCACTTTAATTTGACTTGTCATCAGTGGAGGCTTTATAAATAGACTGGAACCTACAGGCAAAAACTGAACGACATGCTCCTTTGGCGGATTTTATAATTTTATATCCCATTTGTTGGGCACTCTTTAAATTACGGTCTCACATAAGCCATTGATTACAAGGGGCGGTATATTTCTTCAGCCAAAAAATCTCTAAAGCCGCCACTGCTTGTCATGCTCAGTATAATATAATAGGAAATTTCAGTATTGATTCATTGTGAATACAATATGCGTGCAAATAACTTATACCGTAAAACGGCTACCCGAACAAAACTTTGATGAAATTCTTTTTACTGTTGATCACTTCGATCAAGCCAGCCTGTTGAAAACTTGAAGAAGACGTGGAAGAAGACAAAAGAGGCGGCAGGACGCCTGCGCAATAGTGATGGCAAATCTGAAACACCCAGCTGCATTGATACACTATGACACACACACCTCGATGTTTCAACACAGCTACATGAAACAGTGTCATTTGTTGATACAATGATGCAGGGTGCTAGTACTGCGCCTTGAAAGCCCTACCACGCGCTCTTTGTTCTTGGGAGATGGGTAAGGGTCTCAACTCTCAGGGAGACTGATGCGCACATTAGACATAACAATAGTTTCACTTTCAATATATTTTTTGTTTGTCTGTTATTTTTCAATTTTTGTTGTCTTCTATTTCTATTAGTTAAACATTGCAGTTGAGGCTAGATCTATTGCTTATCATTCCATATGTAACTTCATACTGTAGGGATGTGGGTAAACATAACTTTTGGAAGATCCCATAGTTTTACTTTCAAATTCGAAATGACATGATGAATGAAAAAATGCACTTGCTGCATATTTTTGAAAATATTAGTGGAAAATAGTGGGGTTTTACGTTTAACTGCAGTAAAGTATAGATTTCACTATGGAATTCTTACCTACCTATTCATATTGCCCAGGGGACTCCCGGGGCGAAAAGTTTAGATCAAAAAATAGGAGGGTTTACGATTTTAATAGCAGAAACGTTTATAATTTACAGGGGAAGGCATGCGTGATTTATTGAATTCTCAAATTTTTAATAATTTGCTGCATCCTTAATAACTACATACCTACTTAATTATAGCCTACCTCACAATACACAGTATGTATATTATATTGCGTTTTATACACTTTCAGTACACGCGAACTGTATTTCTAAAAACTAAATAGGCCTACATCTCTCCTTTGGAAATTGGGTAGCGTACTCCAAGATCTGCTGTAAAATTGTTTACAGCTAATAGATCTACTAAGCCTACTAACTTCAAAGGATGCGTTTCATTTACGCATGTTGCAATACAGAGCTATGTCTTTATGTATGCAGCATAGGTTCAGTATGCTGCAAATGAGCCATTATGAGTTGCCAATTGGAACTACAGTGTATAGCTACTTTAATGCAGTTGTACAAGATGTACTGTAGCTAACAATATACCAATTAAAATGAAACGTACAGAGGCTAGAATCCTACACACAGTAATTTTTCCCGCTAAGCTAATTGTCATACACCCCACGAATTTATGTAGTTCTCTACACCTCTAACGACTATTTTGATAAAATCCTAGTTGATGTTACTTTCTTCATTCGATTGTTATCGTACTGCTGTTCATAGTACAGTCAAAGTTGTGTCGAATTGGCCTAATATTACACGCTTGCATATTTTTAAAGTTGCAGTGATACTATCTCAACACTGTTTCAGAGATTTACAATTTTAAATTCAAAATTGATTTACTCGAACCACTAAATGTAAAGGCCCCAATACGTCTTTTAACGTTATTATATGCAATCACAGCTTTAAACTAAATTGAGTTAGTCAAACAATACTTTTAAAGCCTGACATGAATCTTTTAAAATAAAACATAATAGTATCGTATACTTCGGGTCCTGTCGGCTATCTTCGAGTGTGTCAACTCATTGTCTCAACACTGTTTCAGAGATTTTAAATTCAAAGTTGATTTACTCAAACCTCTAAATGTAAAGGCCCCAATACGTCTTTTAACGTTATTATATGCAATCACAGCTTTCAACTAAATTGAGTTAGTCAAACAATACTTTTAAAGCCTGACATAAATCTTTTAAAAATAAAACATAATAGAATCTTCGAGTGTGTCGTGTGTCACTATCTCAAGATTCAAGTAAGGCAGTGCGTCACTGCGTCAGTGGCTCAGTGCAGCGCTGGGCCAGGACCGAGTACCGACTTGGCACTGTTTCAGTTTCATGAGATCTGAAAAGGTGTTTCAACACTCTCTGACACAGTTAGATGTTTGACACACTGTATTGAAACGTTTCAAACTCGCCCATCACTACTGCGCAATGAAGAAGGGTAAAATGGCAGCTATTATTATGATTTTTCGATGAGGAGACTAAATAAACGATTTGACTGATTCTTAACGTATTGTTATTGTTAAAGTGAGTTGACATTTATTGGCGACCGTGACAGGACTGGACATCCGAATTGTGCAAACTAAAGCACTTAAAGATACCACGTTGGGTAGGAGAAGAAGCCATGTCCCTACATGTCTTCTGCGACGCTAGCAAATTTGCGATAGCTTGCGTGATATTTGGAAAGAGAGGTAAAAAAGTGAGTTTTTTACAAGCCAAATCGCGAGTAGCACCAATGGATACTACTATACCCAGATTAGAACTTATGGCTGCCGTCATTGGGGCTCGCCTCCTCAACACAGTTCTGAAAGCAATGAACTTTCCTGAGCGTCCTAATGTAATTTTATGGTCCGATTCATCTACGGTCATCCAATGGATCCGTCAGCATGCGGAGTGGTCGGTTTTCGTACAAAATCGAGTAAAAGAAATTCGGGAAACGATAGAAGTTGCAGAAGTACGTCACGTTCCTGGCAAGCTAAATCCAGCCGACCTACCGTCTCGTGGTTCACCGCTTCAATTACTACAGTCAAAATGGTGGGAGGGCCCGAGTTGGTTGAGGGCTGATCACACATTATGGCCATCTGCATCCGATGAATTCGATCAAGACGAAGTCAGTCAGGAACTGAAGAAAACGGCAGTGGTCCTAAATATAGTAAGCAGAAACTCTTTGTGCGAATGGTACCACAAGTTTTCTGATTATGAGAAAATTGTTCGTATCTCAGCTTGGATGAGACGGTTTTGTAACAACGCACAACGAAAACCGGATTCGACATCGGGGAGGGAGCTTGCATTAGAAGAAGTGGTTTATGCAGAAAAGGGCCTAATGCATCTTATACAACGGGAATTTAGTGGACCCAAGGATAAACGGCTTGAGACGCTTAATATTTGCGAAGAAGATGGACTGATCAAACTCAAGACGAGAATCACTTTAAGAGATGACATCGAAACTTTCAAGCTACCTGTCATCTTACCTGGAGAACATGTCCGCGTCAAGAGGCTAATAGAAAAGGAACACCAAAAGGCTCACGCCGGAGTGACAGCGCTACTTGCCAAACTACGGGAACGATACTGGATTCTAGGTGGCCGGCGCTTCGTCAAAGCCATCGTACGGCAGTGCGTTATATGCAAGAGACACCATTCAAGACCACTCCAAAGACCGTTACCCCCTCTCCCGAACAACAGAATAAGAGATGCGGCACCGTTTGAAATTACTGGAATTGATTTTGCTGGTCCTTTAGTTTTAAGCTCTGGGGACAAGGTTTGGATATGTCTTTTTACATGTGCCGTTGTCAGGGCGGTTCATCTTGAACTTTGTGTTGAGCTTTCAACCATCTGTTTTCTGCAAGCACTAAGGCGGTTTGTAGCAAGACGAGGAAGATGCAGTATAATTTACAGTGACAACGGAACTAATTTTACTGGTGCAGCGAATTTGATTTCTCGCGACGAAGTGACTAAATATGCAGTGAGCGAGCGGATAAATGGATTTTCTCGGCTCCCAGTGCTCCCTGGTGGGGAGGATGGTGGGAAAGGATCGTGGGCTTGACGAAGCAAGTGTTGCGGAAGGTCATGGGAAATGCCTCTCTAAATTATCACGAGATGGCCACACTGCTTTGCGAGGCGGAAGCGGTGGTAAACGATCGGCCGCTGACTGATTCCTGCCAACCCGCGGAAGTCGTGGCTTTGACACCGTCTTTGTTTTTGCGAGAGCTGCGAGGAGAGGGCATCCCACAACTAGAAGAAAACGAAGTTGCCATGTTGCAACGTCGGGAACGGCACCTACAATCGATTCGCGAAGCTCTCCGTGAGCGATTCCGAAGAGAGTACATCGGTTATCTGAAGGCCCCTAGACCTAAAAACGCTATTGGTGACTTGAAGGTAGGAGATCTTGTGCTGCTTGGATCGGAGTTGAAGAGGTTGCAGTGGCCACTGGCAAGAGTTGAGGAAATTTTTCCAGGAAGAGACGGTGTGGTGCGGTCTGCTCGCGTGCGCACGGCTAAGGGCGTTTTGACGCGGCCTACTCAATTGATATACTCTTTGGAGATGGGTCGCTGTACTGATTTAAGTGATGGAAATTTGGGCACGGATCAAGAGGACAAGAGCCCTTCTGACAACACAACGACCCGCTGTGAGATGAGTCGCTGTACTGACATAAGTGATGGAAGCTCGGACACGGATCAAGAGGACCGGATCCTTTCGGATAACACGACGACCCGCTGTGGCCGGGTGGTCCGGTTGCCTGCACGCCTACGCTAGAAAGAAGATATTAAGATATTCTTTGGTGGGAGGATGTTGAAAACTTGAAGAAGACGTGGAAGAAGACAAAAGAGGCGGCAGGACGCCTGCGCAATGAAGAAGGGTAAAATGGCAGCTATTATTATGATTTTTCGATGAGGAGACTAAATAAACGATTTGACTGATTCTTAACGTATTGTTATTGTTAAAGTGAGTTGACACAGCCTATGCAGATGCAATATAAATGGCGACATTAGGAATGAATGAAAAATACAACGACCTTTTATTATAAGTAGTTACGCAAGACAGGTGGAATGCCTAGAGGCTCGCAACTAGTTCTTAAGGTACACCACTCCCATGACCAGCTATTTGCGCCTAGCCCGAGGGCTATTACATACCATACTGGTTAGGCAAGACTGAAATATTTCTTATAGCTTAAGAGAAATGAATGCTTGCCGAAGTATAAATTTTCTGGGCTGTACTACTAATTATTACTTCCTAGTGTTCCGCAGAAGCGCTCATGCTAACAATATTGGTAATTAAAAATACCGTTAACTATAGCATACCTGTAGCTTCATTCTGATCAGAAATGGTAAAATCGCAAAGAAGTTCTTCGTCCAATGGCTTCCCGTCAAGTAAAAGGCGGATATTGCTTTCTGTCACCTCCATCTCAGACTTATTCACTTAGTTTCACTAATATAATACATTTATTTAATATTTTTTTTTAGTTTATTGACGTTTCTCAAAAGGACGCTAAAGCAGACGAAAAGTCGTGTCTCTGTGTCGCATGGTCATAGTTGTCAATTTTTCTGCTGACACGTTTTGTGTACAAGCCAAAATGGCAATAAAATATAAATAATGTTAACAATGGCACCCGGCAAATGTTCATAGTAGTGTCTTTTAATTAATAGTAAATTATTTATTTAAATTTAAGTCTATATTTAATAGAATTAGTAAGTAGAATTTTCTTAGTATTTCATGAGCATTAATTGGGTCCAGTTGTCAGGATGTGATATGTGAGCCTCGTCCTCCTCTCCTATCCACCTCTGATCATGCAAGACTTCGTCCGGTTGTGGACCAGTCCCTTTCTTCGGCGATCGTCCTCAATGTGGTTTCCGTACAATTTCCTTATTGCGTTCCCTCAATAATCAATTTCTTATTTTATTATTACAATACGTTCATCTTTTGAATATGTATCGGTTAGGATCAATCATGTATTATATAAGTTCTTTGGGATCAATAATTATAAACGGGTTCCCCTGACTTTAATATTAGATTAGCACTGCTCTGTCCCGTTCAACAGAATGCAATTGACGTTGTATACTTTGCAGATCAACCACTTTGCTGCAAGGCACATAACTCCGGACAAAATGAATTTACTAGACGAAGAGGAAAAACGAAAACTTGTTCTATACTACGCAATCTACACTTTCATGTACTTCCCAACATTACTGAGCCTACTAATATGGACTCATGGGATTCATATAGTCGGCCAGTATGACTTCCAATCCTACTTGTTTATGATCACCGTTGCGGAAACCGCAAAACACCTGGCCAGCTCTTTGAATTTTCACCGCAGTGACTGTAACCTTTCCAAAAGGCCGGAAAAGTCTCTTGTGGCAGTAGCATGGCGTATGATATTCAGTGGCAACACTTTGAAGGAAGGAGCTAAGACTGTTTTGACTGTAACTGTTTCAATGTTCGTGTTCTTTCTCATATCAGTACTGTTTGGCGCAGAGGTGTTCGATAGCCATGAAGAAACAATAATGTTTAGTGCGCTTTTATCGACTTTAACAATTTTTCCAACTTGTCTCAACGTAGGCCCTCAGCATGTTCTGCCCTTGCTAGTTGGAGTCCGACCAACAAATGTTATGGAATCGCTAATGGCGCAAAACATGCTTCTGACCCTGGTGGGAGCTTGGCTAGGCGCGATTCCTATTCCGCTAGACTGGGACAGGCCGTGGCAGAAATGGCCTATTACTTGTTCCATAGGCGCGATGATTGGTTTTGTCGTTTCACACGTTTTGATGCTTTACAGAATAAGAGGGCGAGGCGTAAAAAAACAAAAATAGTGTATTACTTATCTTAAGTTACAAATCTTGTTTAAAAATTATTATGTCTAGTCAAAATGGACATGCTGCCTCATTTGTTTTTGTTCATTAATTATGAAATGAAACTAATTTTTGCAATACAGCTATGTAAGTTGATTAAATTGTGTGGATGATGAATGATCTGTTTAAATGCGAGCATAATTTAATACCTTGTAAAACAGACTAGATTTACTAATAATGCAGTCGCAGCATGCATTTTCTATACTTTACAGTATATAGCATAACTGGTGGTATAAATTGTGTTGCAATTTGATACATCGATTGGCACATTTATGTAGAATTTCATGTTACAATAGTGGAAGACCTAGTCTTTTTTAAATATAATCATGAAATCAATAATAAACATTTAACACACATATTATAGAAGACATTTTGAATTTTCTTGCGACAAAAACATGAAGTGCCTTTTACGAGAATTCTAGCTGACTCTTAAAAAAACTGCTTTACTATGTTAACACAGATCATCAAGTTTATTACTATTAAACTACACTAAGTTGAGCCATACGTCACAGCAGAAAAATCATGGAAAGTTCACTGAGGCACACTTTGCAGGTGTTACGCGATCAACAGTAGTCTTACAAATGTTATATACGAAAGCTCGCATCCGATATATCAATTATAAGATGATGGTTATTCACGTAACACTTGCACGGTATGCCTCAGTGAACTTACCGGGAATTTTTCGCTGTGGCGTGTGGCTTAACTATTTACCTATAGCAAAGAGTATATAAATAAATATAATGATGTGCTGTAGACCACAAGTGCCCAATAGAAAATGAAGACAATTTTCTTTCTAATTCCAGGCATTTAATTGGAAAATATTTATTAAATAAGCACCGAGTGCCATGGCACGAATTAACTATTATTAATGAGCTACACGGTAGCCTACCCCTACTACGACAAAATAATACTCTGTAAGCAAAAAGCTCCCAATAATAAGCGCAATGTAAAGCAAGTATTTGGAATACCAACAAATAATATCTATAAATTTTAATCCCAAGTATACAACAGGCATATAGCACGAACGGAAAGAATAATTTACTCAGGCAATTTTTTGAATTATTAATTCTTATTCCGCTGTAATTCCCGAAAGTAAATTTACATTCATTGATGTGTATTTAGGATTACTTATTCCTGGATAAGTTATTATTTTACGCAGGTGCTAGGCCTGCTAAAGAGTTACTTTATCTACGAATTAACAGTTTTAGATCAGCAGTTAAGGCACATTCTACAACTAAGCGTAAATATCCAAGTAAGGCACCATTGAGGTTCGTTGCCATATATCTTACTTTTCGTCCACATGACAATTTCACCCTATGTTATCGTTATGCTATTGTGGCTTTAGTAGGATGCGTTTCAAATAAGCGTCCAGTAACATAACTGACAGTTGGCGACACTGTCGGAAACTGTTATTTGACTTACATAAACATTCATCGGGCTTGGTTCGTACGGACCGTTAATCCAATATAACGTTTGTAATATAATACCGTACAATAAATTTGTGAATAGGGAGGACACATGGGTGAATCGGGACAAAACTTAGTTGTTAGATTTGAGGCCAAAATACAGTTTTCAAAGAAGCAACACTTTATTCCTTTGTTTCAGTTTCGTTGCTATGAAAATCTGTACGATAAGTTTTGTCCCGACTCACCCGTTTTTACGATAATGCATATTATTTTGCAATAAACGCACTTCAAACTTCACTGAACAATAAATTTCTAGGAACTTATTATGATAAGCAAAAATCGTCATAAAAGATTAAAGAAATTAATGTAAATAAATATACATGAATACGTCATGTATATGACGTGGCCATTCCGTAGATATATGCTCACTTCAAGAAATGCTCGAGGATTTCAGTGTCTATTGGCGACATTGTGATGTGGTTTGGGGCTTGGGCAGATCAATGACAAGAAATCGTTTCTTGATATGGGCAACTAAACTTCATGAATTTGATCATATCGTAAAATAGTTCATTCATTTATGATAGAGGCGCTGCAAGCGCTTTGTGTATGTGTGAAGATGGCGACCATTTCATGAAATACTGGAGAATTTCAGGATGAAAGCGAATCTACGATGTGGCCACGACATGGACACCCTATATATACTGTACTATACTGTAGAGTACATTATTTAAAAAAAATCACAAGGACTACATAATTTTCGATGATAAGATAAAAGATAAGTGAAATAACTGTAACCTAAATAAATGTACATGAATAAAACATGTACTGTTGTATAGTGAGTGCTTTGTCTACATTATAAAAAAATTAAATCATTGAGTAGACATAATTTTTGATGATAAGCTAAATGTGAACCCTCACAAAAGATAAAAAAATTACTGTAATTTAAATAAATATACATGAATACTTCATGTATATACTGTATAGTACTTTGTACATTTAAAAAAATCACTAACAAAGGCACAAGGACAACATCAACTAAAATACACATATCGGAGATCAATGGGTATGTGATGGTTTTAGGGTGGGCCCTGAATCACAAGAAAAAATATTTGATAATAAAAAGGTTCACTAAGGCCCGGTCCGATCACGCTATGCATTGGGGCATGGGGGTGCCGGGTGCGATACTACAAAGCAATGACGTCAGAAGTTGAGTTCTGTACAGGAAAGATGGGACATTCGACTGGCCATAGCTAGGCGACCCCAGCAGTTAAAAAAATGCGTATATTTGGCGTGAAGTCCCATCTCTCCTATATAGAAGCTAGTAGAATTATGATGGTTATGTGTAGTATGGCGTCACCCCCCTGTTCCAATGCATTTCGACACGACAGCCCATTGAAAGTAGTGGCCTGGGCACTGGTAGACGGACAGCAGATCTCCCCACTGGTGTATGCAAGGTACCCATTGACCCCATACTTGGATAAGTCGAGTCGGAGGCGGAGATATCAAAATATTTTGCGTACAATCGTTTTGTTTGTCGAATAGCTCTGGACTCTTCAACTGAGCAAATTATTGCTATTGTATAGAATCAGTATAAATCATTTAATCATGATTTATAAGAATAATAAAAGGAGAAAGTGTAATTTTAATGCAAAAGCTTTTCTATTTTTTTTTTTTGTGTATTTTTATCTTACCATTTTCGTATCTTTATAGCTGCAAAACGAGAAGTTAAGTTAAATAATTAAAAAAGACTCGATCGATATTTGCTAACAAAATATTTTGAAATCGTTGCCTTAAATTGGTAGAAGATCACAGTAAAAGAAGAAAGTACCAAAAATTACAAAGAAACTATCAAACATCAATTATTTCTTGCTCATCATTGTGCCCAATAGAGGAATAATAAACTTTCCTCGACACCGACTCTACAAACGGATTTATCCTCGTCTGAATTCTTTTCCTGTTATGATAAAGAACACCCAGTAAAATAATTAAGGAAGCTATAGCCATGAAGAAGGTAAGATACATGGCCGCTGTCGGCATACCGCCATACGTAGCCTCCTTCACATGAACCTGCTCGTTCCTGCACTCCAAATGGCTCGGATTTTTCGGGTAAATCTCTCCGTCAGCGTGAATACACCGCAGTTTTTCAGATCTCTCAACCGTAACCTTGGTCGTGCGCAACCATTCAATCAAGTCTAAAAACCCACATTCGCACGAAAAAGGATTGTCAATCAGGTCAATTTTCAGTGACTGATTCCTGGATGGTAGAAATTCTAAAGAGGCCAGTTCGAATTCAGTCAGTCTTTTTATTTTGTTACCCTCCAAATCTAGGTAACGTAAATGGTGTAAACAGTCAATGCGAAAGTCCATACTTTCGAGCCGGTTGTCGCCAAGATGGAGATCCATAAGACTAGGTAGACCACAGAATACATCGCGATCTTTGAATCCAACTACCTCATTTTGTTCTAAATGTAGTTTTAAAAGTTTCGTCAAGTTACTATTTACGAAAATATCGTGTAAATCGATACCCAAGTTGTCTTCGCTGTCGACGAAGGCGTTGGTGAGGTGCAGTTCCTCGAGGTTGATAAAGTTGGAGAATATTCTGGGATGGTGTTTTTCGTCAGCTATGGAGATGCGATTATGGTTGAGAATAAGGCGTCGCACGTTGGGTACGCGGTGGTATGACTTGCCGAAGATCTCTTTTATTTTGTTGTTGGACATGTCGACTATTTCGAGTTTGGTATAATTGTTGAGGGTCCCGAATACGTTCCACGGTAGTTCTTGAATGTTGTTGCCCGTGAATATAAGAACCTAAAAAATTATATACATAATAGAGTTAATTGTGCTTTGTACTTCAGGTCCAAGGACAGATGGACAGGACAGGAATGAAAACATTGAACATAGCAGTATATTTGGGTGCGCAATGTTTTCAGATGGGTCGGACCGTTGCTGGCAATATCTATTATGTTCACGGTCATTGAGGCCATCAAACATGGCAGTATATTGGACGCACAATGTTAGAAGATTGGTAGGACTATAGGTTGCTGCAAATCTAGTACCGATGAGAGGCACAAGCTGTGGCCAATGGCGTACAATAGCCTCGTGGATACAATTCTAAACCTAAACCGCCGCAAAAGTTGGCCATACACTATCCGACCACGATAGGATGGCATTTGGAACACTTTGTTTATTCGATTTTTATAAAATGTTCCAAGTGCCATCCAATCGTGGTCGGGTAGTACACATCCCGTTATCAATATGGCGGCTAGTGTGGCATGCACAAGCTATGTACAGAGTTTTGACTGGGTCCAGGTATCCGTTCTGCAAGGGATACTACATCTCCCGCCGTTCCAGTTAATATATTTATATGGTAGAGGGCTACATAAGTCAATCACAACAATAATGAAAATACAATACCTCCGTTTCGAAGGGAAGATGCTCCAGCGGAGTTGTATCGTTGAAACCTGTGTCGGTGCAGTTGACCATGTAGCGGCTCGTTCCGTCCACGGTGGCATTGCTGCAGATGCAGCGCTCTAGTTCCAGCTGCACACACCCTCTGGCGCTGATTGCGTCAATTACCGATAATACCACGACCAGTAGATAGAGCACCGAGCCTGCCATCTAGCCTTCTTAACCTTAAAGTAAAACATATGTAGCTCATGATTTTTTATCTGACAAATATGCACAGCATAATAATAATAACTTGTATACAAATTACAACATAATTACATTTGGAAGGGAAAGCCCAGTGCTGGGCCCTCATTTTACAAAAGATAAAGGTGGACGCGCAAGACAGAACCGTCTGGAAACGCCGCAGCTCTGCTGCCGACCCTCCATGAGGAAATGGCGCGGAAAAAGTAAAAGTAAGTAAAGTAAAATGAAATAAATGTACAACCTAATATTTAAAACAATTTGATATACAGATTCTAAAAAAAAAGTTGAAAAAGTTACACGATGGACAGACGAGAGTTTAGAAGACTGAATTTGGGAGTATTTAAGAAGGGGTTACTTTGACTTTCCCTCTTTCTAACTTTCTAACTATTATATGACTCTGTCTCTTATGACTATAAACACAGTAGGCAGTGTAAATCCAACTAACCCTTTCTTAAACAGTATTACACCATTGCCATTAACCTTTAAAAATGGCTTTGGGTAGCACTCGCTACGGTAGTAAGCAGATTCAATTATTTCGTCGCGTTGTGTAAGTATGCGTCTTTAGGGAGTGTCTGTTATTGGCAGCTATGGATTTCAGCAGCCTGACCGGGGCGTTTATAATACCGGTATTTATTTAATCCACTACTACTACCGGTTCTGCTGTATGGCGCGGAAGCTTGGACGCTAACATCCAGGGAATGCGACGCACTGCGAGTGTTCGAGAACAAGATGCTCAGGCGGATTTTTGGTGGGATCATTGAGGACGGCAACTACAGAGCTAGAACCAACGCAGAAATTCACGCCCTATACAAATCAGCTAGTGTCTTGGATCGTCTCAGGGGGCAGCGACTCCAATGGATAGGTCATGTAGCGAGGATGGACCCCTCCAGAGCAGCACGCGCTGTATGGGAGGCTCACTTGACCGAACCCAGACCCCTGGGAAGGCCAAGGAAGAGGTACCAGGACCAGATGGCGGATGACGTCCAAAAAATGGGCTTGCACCCAGAAACGTGGCGGACGGTGGCTTGTGATCGAGCGGAATGGAGAGGCATAGTACGTGCGGCCAAAAGTCCCCATGGGCTGTTAGCGCCACCCTAAGTCAAGTAAGTCAAGTATTTAATCCACTGGTAAACAAGATAATTTTATAATGGAAAGTGCTATTCAAAATTTGTTTGTTTACAGTTATAATCGTAGGGTATTTATTTAACCCCGGTATTATAAACGCCTGGATCAGATTGCAGCAGCCTGATCGGGGCATTTATAATACCAGTATCCCCCGATCAGGCTGCAGGTGTTCCGGTAGCTTGTTGCACATCTATAGCGATTTGGGGAAACGCTACGGCTGACGCCAACAGTTGGACTTGATTGTTTCTCATAAATTCTGACACGTAACTTCGATTGGCTGTCTAGGAAGTAGGTAGTCACATAGATTATTGTCAACAAGTTTTATGACTGTTATTAGTTAATCCCATTAGAGAGACGCATGAGCATGAGACAGCGCCCTGCTCGACTGAAATCAGGAACTTAGAAGTGGAGCGCTTATTTGTTTTACATGTGTTTCTTAATACCGGGCCTGTTCAAATGATGATAGGAACGCGAACGGTGAGAACAAGGTCTGATGGGGTCTAGGAAGTGACGTACAGATGATTAAAAACAAGTAGGTACTATGCGTGTTATTTGTTAATCCCATTAGAGAGACGCACTCGGCCTAAGCATGCGACAGCGCACTGCTCGCCTGATGGGTGGGGTGGAATCAGGCCAACCATAGTCCCTAGATAGCGCAGACTCGCAGTGAGGTATAAATATGGATATACCTAGCTTAAGTCTATTGCACTACGAACCGCTATCAACCTCTCTGTAGGCAGGCGAGTGGCGACCAGGCCTTCAGCCATCCATAGGTCAATGCATCGCATTATGCAATTTGTTCTGCAGTGACCTGCATTCCAAACAATAACAATTCTCCTTCACCGTCAGATACCTACTGTAGTTTAGGATAGTACCTGAAATAACGTTTGTACCTGTGTATGACTTCATAGAAAAATATTTCCCAAATTCTTACCTTTTCTTCTTCAACAGAACGATAACTTCAAGGCATTTGCTGTTTATTTTATGACGCACGTCGCACCTCTTGAAGAATCTCTGGAATCGGCTGCTGGAAGAAAATATTATGGTTGTCGCTATGTTTAGCTTACGACACGTTTTAATTTCAGGTACTTAGGTGTATCAACTTATGATTACCTTACGAGCATGCGCTTTGTAACTATTTATTTTTTAGTATAACAAAATAGAGAATTGCAATGAAAGGTTTTATTAAGTGCTACCATCTTATGTTGTAAAATTTGGCTGTGCACCTGAACCTTGTGTTCTAGAAGGCGGTGGGAAAGTGTTCGTTATTTAAAAGTTTGATAGTTTCGAATTAATAGTATATTAAGTAGGATTCTTAATTAAGGAAGTAATAAATGCCTAATTCAGACACTTTGAAAAAAAATGTACAACAATAAGCATAAATATGCTTCTTTAGTATGCGAATTTATAGTAAATCAATAATTACAAGTTTGATAACCTATGGATACCTTACTTTATTATTTGCTTTGCACCTTTATGGAGGCTAACGAGTACAGTTTTAATGTTGTGAGTTGCAACGACCCGATTCCTACCTCGACTTTGTCAAGTTTTATAATGAATGCCTATAGACTGCACCCACAATCGCTTAAAATCTGTCGATGTGGAATACCTACTTTATTTTAATTTAATTTACCAATGCTTGGGCGCACGTTCCAATTTCCCACCAAATATTTTGACAATTTTATTTGCTTTAGTTTTTCAATCTCTTGTAATTTTGTATTTTGCGGCTCCCCGGCCCCATAGCCCAACTCGGCGCTGGTGGCTGGAAAAGTTTCGATGGTCGGAAACGGCCTAATGTTTATGGTGGTTACTTTATCAAAAAAGCATTTAATCGCAGTAATTACAGTAGAACTCAAACTATAAATTGGGACCGGGCACACCATTCAGACTATTGGAGCTAGTCAAAAAAGTCTATAATTTTGACAGAAAAGCTTATTTTCGGTAGTACTAGGCTATATCCATTCTTTATTAATTAATGAGTATTCGTATACAGTACCGGTACTGAAAATAACATGAGAGAACCCAGAATTTTTATTTAATAAACTTAGGGCCATCAAACCTCATAAATCTTAGCCGCACGGAGGAAGTATTAATAACGCGGCTGCTTATTGGGAACACGAGGCTGACCCATGGCCCCTGATGACGGGTTCCCCGCCTCCCATGTGTCCAACATGTCAGGTACCACTGGACGTACAACACCTGCTCCTCGTCTGTCCTACGTCTGCTTACTACCGCACCTTCCCTAATAACTCCTCTATGATCAATATTCTTACAGATTCAACTACTTAACTAAAAAAAATACTTTACGCCAACACACGCTCCCGTTTCTGTTCCAGCCAACTATTTTTAAAAGTATGTGAAAACCTTCAACCCATATTATGCCAAAAAATCGTACAATAGACAAAGGTAAACGTAGACGGTACCTGGGCAACTCGTTGTCCAGTGCGCTTTGTATCAGTTTGCCAAACAAGACTAACCAACCCCATTTGAAAACCATAGTATTTCACTAGGTACACATAAACATACAACGCGTATAAGCCCGAAAGGGTGTAGCGTTATGATTTTTTTAAAAAAACATGAAGTCTGGGTTAGGTACCTGAACATCACGGCCAAATTAAACAATTTGACTGTCTTTGCCCATTTCCGGGCAGCGCTATAATACAGACTCCAATTCTTTAGTCTGAAAGCAATTTAGAAAATTGAGTTGTACTGTAGGCTCTTTACTGTACTTTATTTTGTACTAAAACAATGGATGTATAGGAGCTGAATAAACCAAAAATACACTAAAACAAGGCTATATTATTATTACAGCGCAGCGTTCACAAAATAAAATCTACTGAATATAGGGCGATACATTTTAATTAGGCCCAACGTATCCTACAGTAGTCTATTTTTTATGAGGGTAGTAGAAGTATGTTTGATATACCTCAGTTAAAAAAGGAATAATGTTTAATTGTAGTGGGGAGAATATGACAAAGCTAAAATAGTCTCTGCCGTTGAGTTCTGTGGTAACTTTCGGAGCAAAATATAAAAATACTACCAGTATGTGAATTGTTAGTACCGTAGTGTGAAACCTCAGTCTTGTTTCGACTGTTGATAAATAAGTTTATATTTTCATATAATAAGATGACTTTTATGAGTAGCTCAAAAAACCATCACAGATCGGTAGGATTACCGTACCTAACTTATTGTAGTATAGTCCAACAGGATTGACTACCTATTATAAGGTACTTAGTAAAACACCAGAAATTGAGAAATAGCACTAGGACCGGAAACTAGGTCAATTGGCGCTTTGATGTGCCACCATTATGAACGAACCTAGGGCATTAACCTAGTATAATACAAGATGCCCGCAGAATTGAAGTCCAAACGCACCTGGTAATAAACAATAAAATGTAGCTTGTCTCAGAAGCCAGTCTGACTAACCATCCAGTAATACGGTACGCTTAAGTAGACATTGCCCGAAGAAAACTGCCGAGTTCTTAGTAATGACAAGTGTCGCGCCAAGAAATTATTTTGAACTTTGACGTGGCCTTTGGCACTGCTTTAGTTTTAAAAACCACCTTTACATCAAGTAAGTACCTAAGATTTACATCAATTTAAGCATGAAAACCTGTTATATGCACGCTTTCAGTTACGAGGACAGGACTATGAAACTGAACGTCGCGGTTCGAGACTTAACATACCGTATGAAGGAAAAACTTTCAATCCACCCTACCCTCATGGGTACCTTAACCTGAAGAGGAAAAATGCGGCCGTCAGGTATGTTGCTGACATCCCTAATAGAGCCGTGTTCAAGAAAAGAGGATCATCTAAAAGTTTTCAGGTCTAAACACTCAAATGGGTTGTCGTACCACAACGTTTTTTATTTGCGTTATTACCTACTTTGTCATAGTATAAAGCTCTCTCTTATTATTATTATTACACTCAACAAGGAAGGTCCAGACACACCGCCTGCTTTAAAGGCTTCCCGAAGCATGGCCAGAAAATTCAGCCAGTGTAGGACTCTAACCCACACCAGAACTCCACATGTCTTGACAGTCCAGCCCAGTTGTATTTTGATTTTGAGCTATTTCGCTACGCAATTAGGAATGGGGATAAACAATTTACAATTGGTGTAAAATCAAATTGTAGAGGAGTACTTCTTCTAGGGGATGTTTCCTTATTTGATTCTAATCATATATTGATGGGTGACATTTTTAATTTCTCCAGTCAATACTTCCTGTAAATTTGATAAAACGGATAATGGGGGGTGGGGTGCCCAATTTGCCTCTGCCCTTGATTTTTTTTAAATGAAGTGTTAATCAAACAATTATTATTATTATTGATCTATTATTGTGGCGGCAATTCCACCGGCGAATTTACTTCATTTGTGATTTGAAATTTTTTGTTTGTTTTAAGGAGACTATTATGAAGATACTTACCTTATCTATTATAAATTAAGTTATAATATTATTAATGATGTCTGCTACCATATTATAACTTAATTTATAATAGATAAGTTAAGTATCTACAAAATAGTCTCCTTAAAACAAAACAAAGAAAAAATTTCAAATCACAAATGAAGTAAATTCGCCTGTGGAATTGCCACCTATGTTCAGTTTCGTGCCAAAAAAAAGCGGAAACGTGTTAAAGTCAGGTGACTGGGCTAAAATTCAAAATAATCTCTAGGCGCTAAACATGTCGCTTCTCTTTTGTAGAGAACTCTGAGTGAACAACGTCATGATATTGTTTTTGTGAATTATTTGCTCCAACGATGCAACGAATGTCGGTCAGGTACATGCAAATAGGTGAAACACGGGACACGTTACGCCTGAATACATATTTAAAATCAAATTTCACAGGAAACCCGGATTGCATTAAAATCAGTGAGATCGATGAAATGTTCTTCTAAATTTTGATAAATAAGCTCAGGGAAAACGTCTGTTATGCCATGGGCATGTCCAGGGACAGGACAAAATTAATCTCTTGAAAAGGATTAAGGAAACTGGACAAGGGATAGACCAAAAATAAAGAGCAGAACTCCCACTATCCCACGAAGACGACCTCCCCACACCATGCATCCATAACCTACGAGTGGGCCAAGGAACGTTTCCTCAATCATATGAGGCTTCAATGATAGCTCTACGATCATTATACCAAGCGAAATTTAATTTTAAACAAAACACTGGGGGAGCCTGTTACGTGGTACACTTAGATGGTGCCTTAAGGCAGAGGATTCAAAATATTTTCTAAACAAAGGACAGCCCAAAGATATGAAAATTAATTAAAAAAATACAAGTATTCGCAGTAAATTTACATAATCTCACCTGAAATGTTATTACTCTAAATAAAACGACACAGTGACTTATACACATTTTATAGAATAGTATTGTAGTAAACCAGTCCAATAGAGTAGTACAATAGTAATACGCAAGTATTTTTACATACATTTTTCACACTAAGTATAGTTAATTATCGACTGTGGAACGATGGAACGAGGATTCTTTCCGTCTCTATTTTCTGAATTAAACTTGAATATGTGCAGGCTTACTGGAAGGTATTAGTCTATATTATATTATTATTTCATCTATTCGTCAACTAGCGCGGACTAAAAGCGGATCCCTTGTAATTTATGTAATATTGATTATTGGCAATTTTAATTCTTTCGCATTCATTTAGTTAGCATTTCAGTTTAATTAGGGGAGAGTGGCCTACATCGGACCACTTTTCACATTTTTTTTCTCGGCCATATAACTCATAATATAGATATACAGTATATATATATATATATTATCATGGAACTTTTTGCGGTAAAAAATCTATAGAATGTCCTTCGCAAACGCAGATTAGGATATCCTGTCTGTCGCACAAGGTGTGTTTTATTAAAATTAATATAGTGAAAATGACTCGTTTATTAAATATTTGGAGACCTCTGCCTTAAGCACTTAAGCAGATATCACAGAGAAAAGTAAAAACAGTAAAGAGACAGTACCTTGCACTGGAGCCTCGATTTGAGGCCCAGCGCCGTCCTCCATGCCTTGAACACAGGATCCCGCGTCGACACACTTGACTACATTGGCATAACAGGCTACTTAACCACCCAATATTAAAATTAATTCATAAATAACGCATAGTATCAGTAAAAATTGTTATGGTACAATATATACATAAAAGAGCTGTCAGTTGATAGATGCAAGGTAGATTTAGTTAATCTAGAATGGCAAATAACTGCTCTGTATTGTAATGTTTGTATATTCATTTAGAATTGCACCTGATTTCCATAAAATCAGTCCAATGTACTTTATCGGGGTTTTCTAGAGCAATAATATTTCTGAGACAAAAATGCCAATTTCATAAGCTTGTATTTTTTTTAAGTGAACATTTCATAATGCCATTATTTGGCCATATATTTGCGGCTGTGAAACGAAATACTAATTAATTCGGTCAAAAACACCCAGGTCTGCTTTGTTTACCAATCATTTGCAAATCTATGCATTAACCAGGTTAATTATATTATTTTTCGATTAAAAAATGAAATTGCTATGATTTTTTAATCATGTCTCATTGTTTAAAATTTTAAAATCAGTAGTTGAGGTTATGGTTATCGTCATGTAATATTTTTGCTCGTTTTTTTTCTAAACTACAATATAATTTGTTTTTTGAAAAGGTAAATCGCATACAAACAATTTAATTATAATGTCTCCTATTTACCTCTTCAGTCCCCTCACTAAGTAACGTAATATTCAATATAATTACTAAGACTCGCACAAGTACAAGCTTGCTACAACCTTGCCACATAAGCCAATAATAGAGTACAACATTTCTAAATAAAATGGTGGTTAAATTGCCTGATGAACATTAATTGGTAAACTGTAAGAACCTGATTTTTCAGGTAAGCCTTATCTCGCCTTAACGCTAGGAAAAAGCTTTGATTTTGCTAATTTTTGTGTAGAAAATACTTTACACCTTTATTATTCATAATAGTAGTTAACAATATATAGAATTGAAGAATTATTACACAATACTAGTCTTTCGAGGTTACGTACTACAAGTATATACTTTTGAACTACCTCATTCCATTATCAATGTTATTCTCTCGCGATAATGCTTCTCTCAGGGCTAGAGATCATTAACATTTTAAAATGATGTAGTAACGTTTAATGTCATTTGTTAGCAGACATTCCGATTTAAAATATTTATAAGACGCTAAAATTATATTGAAATTTACTACTCTTAATTTGTTTAAACAATAATTTACAACAGGAACAACGAATTGCTTAACGAGTGTTAATTCATAAGAAAAATAGCTTGTGACCTTTTTCTACGAAAATCCAAAACTGCGTTCTATGGCAGCCACTTCATTCAATTGAGGATAAAAAGGGAGTAACCTAAAACGTGTTAACAATATATTATCTAATGTCTGAGTCCCTACTTTTTTTTGATTTCGGAAATGAAGTAAAATAGAAGGATACCCCCCCCAAAATTTCAAAGCTTTTTCCATAACTCATTCCCTTCACAATAATATACACTCTTAATCCCCGTACATGTAAGAAGAAAGATACAACCTCAAGTCATACGATCTAGTCAATAATAAGTCCAGATTACTAAAATAACCAAATAAAAAATTGTCTATAATTGGTAATTCAGCGTATGACTGTGGTAGATCAGACTATAAAATCACATATTACAAAATCATCCAAATACCATAATAAAATCACTCGCTATATCGGTCCTGTGTTCAAAAAAATTGGTCGAGTCGAAACTCTGATACCTAGTCTATGGGAGGGGGCATCATTCTACAACAGCGCATATCCACAATTCAACTGGTACGTTTCGTAATATTGCACTGAGCTGCAAGGCCCGATTTCTCTGGAACTGTTACCTTGCGCTGTCTCGTTGTTATAGTCAAAGGGGGACACCATACTACAACCGCGCATATCCACTATTCAACTGATACGTTTCGTAATATTTCACTGAGTTGCAAGGTTCGATTTCTCTGGAACTGTTACCTTGCGATGCCTCGTTATAGTCAAAGGGGGCACCATTCCATAACCGGATACGTCCACTATTGAGCAGGTGCGTTTTCAGGCGGCTCGTCGTGACAGGGAGTGGACGCACCTCCCGCTGCCTCATCAGCGACTGCCGTTGCCCGGGGTTCGTCATGCACAGGGGTGTGAGTATCACGATCAGCAAACATGTCGAGTCCTAAAATTTAACGAATTTAATTAAGAGTGTACGTCCCGTAGGAAATAATTCTTATTTTTTATTTAAATAACTAAGCAAGTTATTAAAATATTGCTTCATTTAAGTTGTAGAAAACTACTAATTTACGCATCACATCATAGGGAATTATTAATTTTTGGTTTTGTAGTTTTTACACCAAATACATTTATAAATATATTATGCCGTATATATTTAATAATATCAAGGGGCAAGCTCGTTGTTTCAGAGTACATTTTTATCCAATCAATTTATCTTCGTTCTTCCTCTCTTTAGTGTGTCCTCCGAGGCAATTGTGGCACCACTAAAAATTAGACTCCTGTGAAGTCGGTTTTAACCCCCCTCACAAAAAAATTTCCCGTCAAAATGCGCAAAACCCCACTACTTCGCGCGTATGTTATATATAACATATATATATATATATACAATTTTCCCATGGGGGACACCCTCGGGCCCCCTATTTCCAGGGCCTTCTGAATGTCACTCATTTTATTTACATTTATAATGACAGTTTTTCAATTAAGTCTATTATCATCGTTTCCGATTCTATCTCTTTCAGTACACACGACGCACTGGCGAAAAGGGCGTTCGATCGACATACGGCCATCGGCATCATCTGAAGCTGGAAGCCAGTAGCAAGAAGTAAGAAGTACATGATAAAATCAATTTCATTATTGAAGTCTGTGTCAGCTGTTTTTATCTTCTTCCATATTTAATTGCTGTAAAATTCAAAGATGCGTGGAGCGTGATTATATCGTACCTGCTTGCGGGTCAGGTTGGCTGGCGATAGGTTCAGTCATAGACTTTCTCCGCGGTGGTGCAGACTCTGCTACATTGCCAGAGGGCGCTTCTTTTGAGTCGTCCCCGTCTGCAGGGCCGCCAACAGTCTCCATAGCTGCGCTAACGTCCACACGCTCCTCATCTTCCTTGTTCCACCGACTACCAACCGAAAAAAGGTTAAACCAGTCACATAATGAATGTAAATAACTAAAATGCTTATGTACGCTCCTTGTCATTAACGCCGGGCAACACAACTGGGTGTGCCTGAACCGTTGATTGCAGCATGTCCTCATGTTCTATAAAGGAACTACGGGGCATGTAAAAAAAAAGTAATGACAAACGTAAGATGTTTAGTTAGCACAATTGAAAATGTCTCGACAGCTCGTTCGACCATCAACTACAGTTTGTCAGGCTCTAACAGTTAGGCCAACTTGGCGCAGGTTCTCTGGAACTGGTCTGCCCATGACCGCCATAGTCGGGTCGTCTACTATATCCTCCCAGACAGCTTTCGAGACTCTATCAGCTGCTATACGGTGCAAGTGCCCCAGCCACTGTAGGCCCTTGACCAGCACTTGGTGTAGGTACTCCGAGGCCTAGGAGCCATCTGTCCCACCCTTCCATACATCTGTCATGCGGTTCTCGTTCCTCTACCACAGTAAGTGCTTGACTCTTAGATCATCGAGCATCTTGGGAACTTCGTATAAAATGTAAATCTCGCTGTAAAAATGTATAGGTACGCACCTCATACGCTGTCGCGCTCTAGGAGTCCGCCTCTGCTCAAATTCAGGCCCGGCTCTGGGATCAAAGGCTGGCCGCATCATTTCACCCAGGGGTGGGGGCCCTTGTCCGTCCATCCAGGGACGGGGTCCCATAGGTCTTGGCCCACGAGGTCCAAACATGCCTGCAATTGAAACATTCGTAATTCACGCAAATTGTTTTTTATAACAATGTCAAAGTCTAGCGTACATCGAGAGAGGGAAAGACCAATCGGCTACAAGTTACAGCTACAATGGCGTCGCCCTATTGGCAAGGGCGACGTTGGCTAGAGTAAGATAATAGTTCCATTTTAGGCTAATTTGTTTTTGTACATATCACGACGGAAAGCGAATGGATAACAGCAGATGCGCCAGGAAATGACAGGAGGAAGAAATAGGCGAAACACGAGGAAGAGTAAGACCAAGGAAGAGATCCAGAAGACCAGATTGAAGACGGTCTCAGAAGAGTCTACTACGAGAGTAAGTGGTGAATCATAGGTGGAGAGACAGGAGGGAGTGGAGGAGGTTCCCATGACACACCGGGGCACTGCAACTAATTATTGATATTGAGGACGGAAAGCTGTGGGTTCCACTTAAATGGCTTTTTACTTCAATTATCACAAGATGTGGAAATAGCTTTATAGGGACTTGTCACTGGCTTTGTTGATCACGTCCTTAAGGAACATACAGCTTCTTTTATGCCCATTGCGTTGAATAAAATAGAATGGTAAGGACACCAGTGGGCGTTGACTCTCTCGGGTTAACAACTACATCGTAATTGAAGGAACATACAACACTGATTAGGCACAAAGCAATAAAGTGTTCGGAAAAAACAATGATGAAGCTGTTTCCAAATTAAATTTTCCACAATTAATTTGCAAACATTTTCAAAAATCTTCCTCATGGAATATTCAAATAAAATAATTATTATTGCACAGTATTATGAATCATTTACCATAATATAATAATAACGCAGCAATGAGTCATAAACTTAAGTTCAACTACTATGTAATACATACAGCTTTTATTCCTTCTCTTAGTTCCTCCCAAGTATAATATGTGTACTCATACAAGTGTTGGCGGATTTATTTGACATAGTTAGCTTTATCTAAATTCCGTATGGAATTATGTTAAAAAGGTTCACAGCCATTAAGCAAGGGGAAGTTTTACTGTTGTCCTGCAGATTGAGGTCATTTGCCTTGTGTTATGTTAGTGCCCGTTACCTTATGTTAGTTCTACAGGTAGTATTAATGAAATTCCACGAGTACTCACCTGGGGGTCCTCTAGGGCCCATAAGCGGTCGAGGTAGAAATCGCATCCTGGGGCCACCGGGATGTGGAAAATCGCCAGGAAACATTGGAGGCCCGCCCATGCGGAAAGGCTCGTCGAAGTTCATGAGTGGGCGAGGACCGTCGAAGCGAGGCCGCGGGCGACCAAAGGGCGGTCGGCCATCCGGAAATGGAGGGCCGTCATGGAACGGAGGCCCATCAATGAACGGAGGGCCATCGTGAAAGGGCGGGCCGTCTTCAAATGGGGGCCCATCTTCGAAAGGCGGCCGATCTCCGTCAAAGGGGCCGTCAAATCCGGGGTCCATGTTGTTGAAAGGCGGCCCATCAAAACCGGGTCCCATATTGTCGAATCCTGGGCCGGGTGGGCCATTGAAAACAGGGCCACGTGGGCCTGGCGGTCCTCTAGGCCCTGGGCCAAAATCAGGTGGAAAATCGTCTGGGCCTGGACCTCCGGGTGGGCCTCTAGGACCCGGCCCATTAGGGCCAAAATTAGGTCGAAAGTCGTCTGGTCCCGGACCTCCGGAGGGGCCTCTCGGCCCTGGTCCATTAGGGCCAAAACTAGGTCGAAAATCATCTGAGCCTGGACCTCCGGGGGGGCCTCTGGGTCCTGGCCCATTGGGGCCAAAATTGGGTCGAAAATCGTCTGGGCCCTGACCTGAGGGGGGACCTCTGGGCCCTGGCCCATTGGGGCCAAAATTGGATCGGAATTCTTCTTGTCCCGGTCCTCCTGGTGGACCTCTAGGCCCTGGGCCATTAGGGCCAAAATCAGGTGGGAAATCTTCTGAGCCTTGGGCATGCGGCCCCAATGGGCGCGGTCCTGCAACAAATTAACAATACTTATTAGCTCAAAAATGTCTAATACTTATGTTATCTTCTTTTCGAGTTGCAATCTATGGATTAGTTTGCAGCGAATGTTGTATTCTTCGCATCTACTCTTGTCTGATGCTATATGCTTCTAATAAGCAACTATAGCAGCCCAAGTATGATTACATTGTTAATTTAACGTAGTGTTTAGAGTTAGTTTTACATTTCAATGACTAGTAAACGAAGGGTTACTTCCGAAATGTTTTTGAAAGTTGGCAGCATCGGACGAAATAATGGAATATTTTCTTTTCCTATATTTAAGAAATGCAACGATGAACAGCAATCATCTGGGTGAGGCTAGTACAATTTTATAGCAGCTTAAAATGGTCAGTTAACTTGACTTAATTGTAAGCTGGCATGTAGGTAGGTAGGTAGGTCAACTTTTGGCCTTTACTCATTTAAGAACAGCTGAGCAGTTACATTACGACCTTAAAATATAATAAAATAGAATAGATGGCGCCGTACCATAAGTTAAGTAATGTTGATAGCGGTGAAACTTAAAGGGGAAATGTCAAAGGAAATGACAAATGTGTTCAAAGGAACTGAGAATGAGTTTGTAGGATTACAACATAAAAGAAAAAAAAATTGCGGCAAACGACGAACAAAATAATGTACAATCCAGAAGGCGCAGTAAGTTTTACGCACTTGACCTACACCCACCTAGAATGTCAGCATGTTTTATCGCAACTGATTATTAAGAGTCGCTTCTTATTTTTCTAGCTTCTTCTAGTCTAAAGATTAAAGTCTTTTAGTTTTTAAGTTTTAGTTCTAGTAAAAGGGGGCCCAGCAAAGGCTAGTCCTAAAGGGTTCCTTCCTACTGATATAAATTGAAGGAAATAATAGCTTTATTATGACTGCAATTAGATTATGTCAAGAATCTCCAAGCTTAATCTCAGTTAAAACTTTTTGCCGCTTCATTGCATGCGGTGAGGACGCCCCCCATACCAGCCTGGTCTTGTTACAGTCAAAATCACACTCTTTAGAATGGGAGTCAAATGCGCAGAAACTTACTGCGCCTGTTGAAATGTTCATTTGTTTTTTATTTGCAGTTATTTTCTTTACTTTTTTGAACCCTACAACGGGAAAACGCTTCCTTTGCCATTTCTCTCTACGTTTCACCGCTACATCCAATACCTAGCCTATGGTTTGTCGCCATCTATTCTATTTTATTATCGTTGGTTAATACAAGCATGATTACGACACACAATATGTAATTGTCGACGGCTACTCACCATTATTGTGACTAACAACAATGGGCGAGCCCTGTCTATCATTGGGCGACGTGGGAAACCTTGACTGCTGTTGCTGCTGCTGCCGGTCTCTCTCCCCCTCAGCAATAATGCGCAGGCGTTGTAGCAGACTAGGCTTCTCTGTGTTGGCCGGCGGGACTTCCACCCACGGGCTCAGCGGCTCCTTCTTGTCTCCATCGTTGCCCGCTCCCCCTTGCTTGCTGGGCTCGTCACGCTTCTCCTCTCTATTGTCCCGGCGGTCATTGTCCCGCGGTCTGTCCCGTTCCCGGTCATTGTGGTGGTCAGTCGAACGGTTACGTCCATCACGCCGACTGAAAAATTAACCAAAAAAAGATTCAATTCTGGACGAAGAATTAGATCAGAATCTTCTTAAACTGGCTGTACACCCCTTGGTGGGCATTGACATCTACAAAATTCATCGAGACATCCCAGTTTCGGCAGCAACCCTGGTTTTGAAGTCGCAGAGAGGGCACGTCGTTGACTCCAGGATGCCTCTTCTGTAGAGGTGGGCCACCAGTAGGTCGTAGTGCGGCAGACTGTCCAATTCTTAGTGACGGAAGACTGATCAATATTTTATAGAAATTCGGTACAAAGCCGCGTAATGGGGGTGTGCGATTTTCACTAAAAACTAGAAAACATTTCCCGCATTCATCCTTGTAGACACAATACAATACAAACGTACCTGTTACTCTTCGTGTCCTTGTCTCTCGATCTCGACCTGTTCCTCGGTCTGTCCCGCCCTCGGTCTCTATCACGATTTCTGTCTCGCCCCCTGTCTCGTCCTCCTGGCCAAAACATAAATCGTAGTTTGCACTTTTAATTTAATTACGGCAATTTTAAACTTATGAAAGCAGTGACAAAATGTATGAAATAGTCGTAGAACTGGTCGCCCGGCTAGTGATGTGCCCAAACCCAAGGTAAAGCTTGGTTTAGTTTGCAATTAGATTTGTTTCTAAGAAAACTCCTAACCAAACCCGACACAAAAAAAAGCTTGGACAGGCCAAATTTGAAAAAAATACTTGTACAAGCTTTTCCAATCGTTCAGGTAGATTTAATTTGTTGAATATTCTGGAAATATACTATACTTACATAGTGACTAGTAAATTTTTATCATTACATTTTTTAACAATTGTGGTTCAGAGGGGCACCGTTAGGATTTTCTCAAGATGACCCCCTCAAACTAAGATTATTACAGATTGCACTAGATTGCATTCAATTGCTATATGCTAACTATCGGTGAGAGTGGGCCCATACTGAAAATAAAGACAATTAATTTTCTTCCTTATAACATTAAAGGGAGCATATAACAATCCGCCATAACAAAGGTACCTTCAGGCTCAGACTATAAATAAAATAATAATAAATAAATATAAGCTTTTTTGTTTAATTACTAAGCCGACCTATCGGAGTTAGGGCTATAAATCCCTCTCTTATACTCTAATAGGAAGGCCCGGGACCGCCTGCTTTTCATGCCCTCCGAAGCATGGCCAGAAAATGTAGCAAGTGTGGAACGAACAACCTTTCGGGTGAAAGTCGGAGTCTGTACCACTATTGTACATGTCCTCGATGGTGTGCAGTTGTTACCTCTATCGCGCCTGTCGCGGTCTCTCTCCCTCTCACGGTCCCTCCTGTCATCTCTATCCTTGCCCTTGCCGTCGTCAGGCACTCGCCGGTCATCCTTGTCTCTGACCCGATCTTCGGGCAGCCGACGGTCGTCCACATCTCGTCTGTTCCAGTTGTCACGGCCCCTACGACAACCAATAAACTTTACAGTCCATTCGAAATAGGTGTGCCGCTGATATGAACCAAATAATTAAAAACACGAGAAATGGAGGGAAGGTCTCCAATTTCAAATTTTTCGAAGAAATAATACTAACTGCTTAGTCGCTGAATGCCCTCTTACATATAACATTGGGGATTGTAAAATTTAGACAAAATTATAATATTATTATTTATATTCAATACAACTTAAAATCTATTTGAATTATACAAGAGTTAACAATTAATGGTTAATTACGTAAAAAAAGTGCTTAATTGTAGCTAAACCAACTTATTAAGGACCCGTTCGAGTAAAGGCCCGTAATCCTTCAAGTGAGACAATTATAGATCATCTGGCTCATGTCTTCAAGATTTATTAATAGGCGTAATTCGAAAGGGTCCTCGATTCCCCTAAGGGCAGTTATAGGGACTTACTTGTTCCTGCCTTCTTGGCTGTCTTCGTCGAGCTCCATACGGTCGTCTTCTTTGGTTTGGATAAGAACACTGCCTTCTAGGTGGGATTTACCGCCTTCTACAGTCCTCTCTGTAGTCATCTGTTCCTAACCAACAACATCAACAATTTAATGACATGAAGAAGCGTTCATGGGTTTAACAAATTCTCAATGAAAATGATACTAGGGTGGAGTTTTCCAATCTTAAGTTAGCTCATTCTAACTAGTGTTTGGTCAAAATTTTGCATGTAACTACTGAGAGCATTGAAACATTGAAATTAGAAAAGCAGTACAGAAGCAATCCAACATTAAAAAATTTCATAACGATCTTAATCACATTCCCCTCTCCTCCTACATCCAATCATAGGATGTAGACTTGCCTTGCATTGTGTTTATTTATGTCAAAATTTGTTCTAGTCGATCATCTGCAGGCCTATGAATAACTTACCCAGGGAATTATTAAGACCATTAAACCCGGCAATTAAAATAAACCGGCCCCATAAACAAAAAATAACAAAAACTTAGAGTTTTAGAAAAACTTGTTATAACAACCCGAATTAGTAAAACCCAAATAATCGTTAAGAAATTAACTTTGTCTAAGAAACCCACTTGTGTTAGTATAAAACCCTGAGCGCTTTCGGCAAGAACTGCCATCTACAGAGGGAAACCCACTAGCACAGTTACACCTTATCTGCGATTTGAGACTTGCTCAACTCGAGGAGAAGATGCAAATGTGACTAGAGAGAGGAAACCTTGGTTTATATAGGACTGGGAGCGGGGGGAGGAGGGGGTGGGAGGGGGCGTGGCTGGTTACCTATTCCTAACCTACTAGCTAGATCTATTAGAGGGGATGATTGTGTGAATGTTATGTCGTTTGTTAATTTTTCCCTCTTGTGTAAAGCTCTTTTGATTTCAACATTTTCAAAAAAATTTAAAGTGTAACTTTTCTTCATTTTGTGTAGGGCTGTCCAATTGTTAGGATCGAATGTGTGATTTTCCGAGTTAAGGTGTTTCGCGAATGTGCTGGATACTGGATACCAAGGCGGATAAAGGAAATTCTATTGTCATTTTACCTACCCATGATTATGTTTCTAAAGTCTTAGACCTCATTTCTGATGAATCCACATTCGTAAAACTTAAAGTAGACCCCACAAACAAATTCCAAAAAGCAACCAAAAAAGCCATTAAACAAAGCTCTAATACGATACCCCAAGATATAGCCTATAAATTTACCAACATGAACCCCGTAGCTCCTTCATTTTTTGGTCTGGTTAAACTTCATAAACCCAATCAACCTATCCGCCCAGTAGTTTCGTATAACAGTGCCCCAGCCAGCAAAGTAGCCAGTTTTCTCAACAAACACATTCGCGAGCTATCAAACTTCACACCCCGCCACAGCGTCAAAAACTCATTCGAGTTGATTTCCCGCCTTAAGCACCTTTCCTTATCCAGCAATGCCAAACTCGTCTCTTTCGATGTCAAAAATCTGTTTACTAATATTCCCGTACCCGAAGTACGTAAATTAGTTGCCCAGTCACTCTATCACAATAATACCTCGAACAGCCTTATTTCTGAGACCCTCCTTCTGTTAGACACATGCACTCATCAAAACTGTTTCCGTTTCGAATCCGACTACTACCAACAAAAAATAGGCCTACCTATGGGTTCTTCCCTTTCTCCCCTTCTTGCGGAAATTTTTATGGATAACTTCGAACACAAACTTCTACTCAATAAAAATCCCCTAGTTAAATGTATATCTTTCTGGACAAGGTATGTGGATGATATCTTCTGCATTTGGACAGGAAGTAACAGACAACTAGACAATTTCTTAAGTTTTATCAACACAATTCACCCAAAAATCCAATTTACCATGGAAGTAGAAGAAAACAACTCCCTGAACTTCTTAGACCTCACCATCACCAAAAATAATAGTACCCTAGACTTCAAGATATTTCGTAAAGAAACCCATAGCGATAATATAATCCCTGTTGATTCTTCTCACCCATTCCAGCACAAACACGCAGCATTCCATAGTATGATTTTTCGACTCCTTAACATCCCTATGAATGAAACCAACTATAATAATGGATTAAATACAATAAAACAAATTGCCCAAAATAACAATTTCAATCTCAACCTAATAGACAGAATCCTACGACATCACAAAATCAAACACAACCTCAAACTAATTTACCCCCCAGAGAGCTTAAACCAGGTAACCAATAAATCATATTTCAGGATACAATACATAGAAAAAATCACTGAAAAAATAAGTAACCTCATTTCTTCTACAACAGACAAAACACCAGCCCCGTACAACCGCAACAATTTGGCCAATAAACTCATGAACTGCAAAACCAAACCAGAAAAGGAAAAAGGCAATGGAGTTTATCGTCTAAATTGTAACGATTGTAACGCAATTTACATAGGCCAAACAGGCAGAAGCTTTAAAACTAGGGTCAGAGAACATATAGCAGGTATAGGAGACACCAACACC
Organism: Psococerastis gibbosa; assembly: GCA_963971405.1. Lineage (NCBI taxonomy): Eukaryota > Metazoa > Arthropoda > Insecta > Psocodea > Psocidae > Psococerastis > Psococerastis gibbosa. The sequence goes on along the minus strand of OZ020484.1, from coordinate 2,239,430 downwards.
AACAGCACATTCGCGAAACACCTTAACTCGGAAAATCACACATTCGATCCTAACAATTGGACAGCCCTACACAAAATGAAGAAAAGTTACACTTTAAATTTTTTTGAAAATGTTGAAATCAAAAGAGCTTTACACAAGAGGGAAAAATTAACAAACGACATAACATTCACACAATCATCCCCTCTAATAGATCTAGCTAGTAGGTTAGGAATAGGTAACCAGCCACGCCCCCTCCCACCCCCTCCTCCCCCCGCTCCCAGTCCTATATAAACCAAGGTTTCCTCTCTCTAGTCACATTTGCATCTTCTCCTCGAGTTGAGCAAGTCTCAAATCGCAGATAAGGTGTAACTGTGCTAGTGGGTTTCCCTCTGTAGATGGCAGTTCTTGCCGAAAGCGCTCAGGGTTTTATACTAACACAAGTGGGTTTCTTAGACAAAGTTAATTTCTTAACGATTATTTGGGTTTTACTAATTCGGGTTGTTATAACAAGTTTTTCTAAAACTCTAAGTTTTTGTTATTTTTTGTTTATTAAAATGAAATACCACGAAGTCACGAGTAATCTCATTATTTATGAAACCGGCCCCAGCATTAATTTTATTGGTACTAGAGACGGAGCCCAGAAAAAGTAAGTTATGCATAAGTCAAGCATATGGAATGAATCTCTGTTGACAAAACAATCGGTAATATTAATTTATTGCATTCCCCTAAGAAATTTACATTAATTGGACTTTATTTAGAATAATTTAATTTTATTCCCGGATAAGTTTTACCTTTCGTTCCGTGCTAGGCCTGCTGCTGGTGAGAGCTACTTATTAATTTTAAAACAAAATGGACTAACCGGCATGACCATGGTCTGGACTTGAGTGACGGCGGATGGCATCAGACCAGGCGGCAAACCTGCAGGTATCAGAGCCTGAGGCAGAAGGAGACCTTGCAGTCCGGGGGGAGGTACGCCAATCGGCAGATTACGCAGCATGCCAGCTAGACCCATCGGAGCTGTAAGTCAGGCAGAATAAATTAGAAACAATTCCACTATCACTAAATTAGCACATTTTCATCTTTATATGCCACTTCTATGTATGGCGATCATCAGGGCAATTTGGACCAAGGTAACTGCAGCTCTGAAAAGGCAGGTTTTTTTAAGGAGGATAGATATTCTTCTACCGGCAGCCCTCAGTCCTTCTATCTTTCCTTGTGTTATTTCATACAGAAGGCGATAATATTACATCATAAAAATCATTTCGTTGGCCACGGAAGTAAGAAACCCCAGTAACTCTAATTTTGGTTGAAAATGAGATTTTACCGCAATCTTGTCTATACAAAAGTAACAACACCCATAACTTAAAATACAAAAATGGTTTTCTTGTCATTCCACAATGGACCTCTTATGTACGGAAATATGACTGTGGCCAAACAACCTGTACAACCAATATAATTAGGAAACAACTCAAGTCCACATTTCCAGCACTTACAGACCTTTAACGGGCTTCGGCCTGCTCAACAACACTGTCCCAGTCATCTTCGTTTTGCACTGACGCTCTACCATCTAAAGACTCCCCAACTCATCGCCTTCTAATTTGTCCATCCAGCGGTTTCATGTAGTCGCCTTCCCACCATCTTAGACATTGCGCTTTTCTTCTTCATTGTTGAGTATTGCGTCTATTTTGGCGTTGTTTCTTAAACGCCAGTCACCGTTTTCGTATAGGGGTTCATGGATTAGAGGTACGAGACACCCCAGATAAAGCAGTGGTCAAGAGAATTCTCTACCGGTCCCTCATTGGGTTGCCGCACTATGGCGTTTTTTTAGTAAATGATATCGTCATTACTTACGAGGTAAATTAGTAAATGGGAAGGGAGGCACCACAAGTCCACCAGGCTTGGCCATCACGGGCACACCGGCAGGCATGTGGCCCACAGCGATAGACATCGGAGGCGGCAGTGTGGTTATCTTGGGGGGCACTGGAAGCGCCGGGGGCGGCTGAGTCGTGTCGACACCGCTGGGAGGCGCTGCGCCCGTAGTCAGCCCCGGTGGTGGGACGCTCATGGCGGGTGGAGGTATCACCATGGGCGCGACAGCAGGGGAGCCCATGGCCTCGGGTAGGGGGATGAAACCCGGCGGGGCGCCTAGCTCGGGAGCTTGCTCAACACCACCACCTGCGCAACAAATGGAAATGAAAAAGAATTTTTGGTGCAAATTCGAATATCTATGCAATGACGATCATAGAGCCGTAATTATTAAACGGTACAGTAGGCCCGCAAGAGAACTTATCCTTTTGTGCTAGTGCATTAATTTGGACCAACCGATCTTACAGCATAACACAAAAATCTCACCAGTTTTAGCCATTCGCTCTTTCTCCTCCTTATTTCGCTGTATCAGCTCTAGTATCGTCTGCTTCAGGTTCTCGGGCATGGTGTCTTCGTCCAAAGACCCACCCTCCTCCAGCTCCACGAAGTTCATGTTGGAGTTGAGGCGGTTCCACGGGATGTACGACACACCCAGTTCGGTTTCCCAGTAGTCTTTCAGCTCCCTGCCTTTCACACCCTTCCCGGGTGCCCATGCCAGCTGTACAACAAAGGTTACAATTATATACGGATATCAGAGCAGCCCGTCAGTGCACAAGAAGGGGTAAGATTAGACATAAAGTGATGACAAGAGAGTTCGGGGTGGAAGAGCCATTGATGGTCAGAAGGAGACTGCAATGGTTTGGACACGTAAAGCGAATAGGTAACAACAGGTGCGCAAGGAAATGGCTGGAGGAAGGAATACGAAGAAGAAGACCAAGGAAGGGATACAGAAACCAGATGAGGACAGTGTCAAAAGATTCGGACTAGTACCAGAGAAAGTGTTCAATAAATAATATGAAGTGGAAAGACAGGAGGGACTGAAGAAGGCTCACACATCACACCCGGGAATTATCTAATTATTGATGATGATGAACAAAATCTTTCTTATACTAATTCAAAATGGCAACCACTGCTTCTATTACCGGGAATGATCTTACTTTGCAGCGAGGCAAAGGGGCAACCACTAGGCACTGTAGCAAAGTAAATTTACCTTCAGTGAGTTGCGGTTACTGTCGTTTTTTTGTTATTCGAGACGTGGTCTTCTATGATACACCATTGGTGCGAGTGTTCCCAATATTTGAGTTGAGGAGCGTGTATGCAAAAGGCGATTTGTCACTTGAAACCGTAAATTGCAGGAAACAAAAGATATTTTAATTAATATTTCTTGATAATATAGGAATCGCATTAGACTTTCAATTACATTTTTTGTAGCAGTCAATGCGACGATTCCAGTGATACCACTAACTCTCATAACTTGGTAGTGTGCACAGTGCCGGTAGGGAAACATGGGAGGACTTGTCCTGGTCACCTCCGAACTAATCGTGTGACTTCACTGTGTTTCCCAAGTGGTTCGGAATCCACTATAATCAGGAGGTCGCCTGTCCTATGGACCCACACTGTGGCCTGGAACTGTGTACAGCCATACTACTACTACTACCACTAACTCAAAATTAATTAATTTGGACATTTCTACAAACTAACAGTGAAAGATTTGCCCTGCAGCCTAATGAGTACCCTGTCTTATGCCCATGCTGACAAAGGCGCAGCCGCGCGGAGGGATCAGGTCTCTGCTGATGATGTTGCCAAATGTACTAAGAGTGATATTAGCCCTACAGCCTAGTGTACTTACAGTGATAGATTTGCCCTGCAGTTTGCAGTCCTGCAGCCTAATGAGTGCCCTGGAGGCGTCCTGTCTTCTACCCATGCAGACAAAGGCACAGCCGCGCGGAGGGATCAGGTCTATGCTGATGATGTCGCCATAACTGCCAAATGTGTCGTAAAGTTCTTCTTGCTGCACCAGTTTCGATAGATGTCCAATCCAAAGCGTTGTGCTGCACACTGCAAACAAAATAATTTAATGTTATTATAGCCAATATCTGTTATTAAGGCCTGGTACACGCTGGACTCTGAGAAATTTATCATTCGAGCAAATGGGCCCGATGACAGGTTGGTGCAAAACCACATAGTAAACTTCAGAAAATTCCTCTGAGCTGGCTTACATACTTTTTATCAAAATGTTAAGGGTAAGGGTCAAGACATGTAGCGCGGTGGTACGGGCTCTGACTTTTACCCAAAAGGTTGTTGGTTCGAGTCCCACACTGGCTACATTTTCTGGCCATGCTTCGGAGGGCATGTAAAGCAGGCGGTCCCGGGCCTTCCTAGTTGAGTGTAAGAGAGGGCTTTATAGCCCTAACTCCGCTAGGTTGGCTTAGTAATAGAAACAATAAGAAGTCCTTATTTATTTATAAGGGTCAGGTATTGAGTTGAGCCATACGACACGCAGAAAAATCACGGTTAACAGATTGATGTGTTCAGTGCAAGTGTTCCGCGAGAAACAGCCATCTTACGATGTAGCAAACAGAGACACACAGAGAGAGAGAGAGAGAGAGAGAGAGAGGGGGATTTGTAGAAGTAAGCACAACCCTGGTAAGGCCGAGACCCTGATTCGAGTGCCTTGGAGAAAGAAGTGGTGAGTATTTTAATATTGCCGTAGATAATCAAGTAGGGTGGAATCTGTAGTGTAGTCGTTAACCCGGGCGAGGCGTAGACTGCGGGTTCGAGTCCCACCGGGTTCAGTTCTGTCTTCGATACCCTATTTCGGATATAAACAGTATAACCCCCTCCCCCGCCGAAATAAAAGGAAAAAAAAATTGGCCTAACCTGTAACCTGTATCAAGAAACACACTATTTAGCGCCTATTTAAGAAAAAAAATCCCCCCCCCCCTTGCAATAACATTAATACACGTATGTCTTTCTCTGTAAAGATTATAAAATCTAAACTTCACTGCAGTTAAAATGCGAAACCCCCCACTATTTACAGTTCTCTACGTAGTTTAAATGGAACAATCGCCAAGGATATGAAGGATATTTTTTGAATTTCTGGTGCCCATTCAGAACATTGTAGCCACAAGGAGAGTTTTCGACGTTTGAAATTGCTGTGATTAGTCAAAGAAGGTGGCACCGGAAATTTGAAAGAAATATCCAAGGAGGGAGAGAATGTCCCATCTCTTCTATTTAGAGTTTAGACCTCCAGTAATTAATAAATAAATATTGACTTTTTTGTTCTATTACTAAGCCAACCTAGCGGAGTTAGGGCTATAAGCCCTCTCTTACACTCAACTAGGAAAGCCCGGGACCGCCTGCTTTACATGCCCTCCGAAGCATGGCCAGAAAATGTAGCAAGTGTGGGACTCGAACCAACAACCATTCGGGTTAAAGCCGGAGTCTGTACCACTACTCTACTGTCCTGACTTGGAGATGGAGAACTTTCCTACAGAATAATCCAACCTCACTGTGAATGGCACTTCACATTATCATACTTAATTAAGCTAAGGAGAGTGGTGCAGTCTTCAATTTCAATTTTTAGTTCTCGCGAGAAGCTACCCTGTTGTGCTGACTGCATCTCTTTCCATAAGATAAGTATGGGGATGCGAAGTGACAGTCACAGCAAGGCGGTGGCCCACCATGTTTGATTTTTTAAAGGAAAGTGGCCCATTGTTAGCTAATGAGGAAGAAAAAGTGAAGCCACAACGTATTGTCCAGTGCCACGTCAAAATTAAAAATAATCCCTTAGCGGAAAACCAGCCATTTCTCTCCAATATCCAGCAGCATACAGCTTTAAGAGTAACCGTTGTGCGCCATAAGCTTTTCTCAGGTGCTCAGGCATTATTAATGGGTAATTGTTAGCGCATTCTGTATCTGTCTCATATATTGCAACACCCTGTATAGCTGTCAATGAATGGCTTTCTACGGTCTGTGCTAGAAGAGTGCTGATCTAGCAGCGCGTCTTCGGACTGTGTCTGGAGCACCTGACAACCCAGTAGCTCTCCAATGATTGGCATTCTATGGGCTGTGCTAGAAGAGTGTTACGGACTGTCCCGAAGTCGTGCTGCTAATTCAGCACTCTTCTAGCAAAGCCCGTAGAAAGCCATTCATTGGCAGCTACAGGGTGTTACAATAATTATGTGAGACCGATACAGAATGCCCCAATAATTACACATTAATGCCACAGGCAGGTGCCTGGAACATCTGACACTTTCACTGTGAATAAATATAGCACAAAAAGCAAACAAAATATAGCCACAATAGTTCTGTGATGGAATGCCGTAAATAACAATAATACAATATATAATACAGTCCCACTTTAAGAGATATTTCAAAATATTTTGTAAACAATGACACCTTAATTCTTTTTCACGAAAATAATGAAATCTTCGTTACACCGCCAAGAAGTGGTCAGATGAAAAATTCATAAAAAATTAAAGCTTTCTCGAAACGCAGAGTATTCACCCGACTGAGTTACTACTACTGAATGAAATCAGTATAAAGCACTTTATCGTGTTTTTTTACAGCAATAGTATTATAAGTGAGGAAATGCAAAATTTACTGCGAAAGCTTGCATATTTTATAAATTTTACATCTGCAGAATGAAGAATTAATTAATTTCGTCCGAAAGAACTGGTCGTCAGTGGTTTACAAAATATTTTGAAATCTCTGGCTTATTAAATGCCTTGATGATCTAAAGACTATCAAGGCTTCAGGATAGTCCATAATAACATAAACGCCTTTTGTTCCTGTTGTAATAAGCACAATTTATAACTTATTTAAAAACCTCTGGTAGCATAGTTGGTAGCAGGCTCGTAAAATTATCAGTCTACGTAGAGTTCTCTATTAGAGAAATTATTTTTATGAGTTTTGGGTGCCTCGTGCCTTAACGAGTCATTAAAAGACGTGGCTGGGGGCACCTGATATTAAAAAATAATTTGGCAGGAACGTATTTCTCATCTCTCCCATATAGAACTCTCCGTATACGTCTGCGACCAGAGACTTATACGTAACTCATCACATGTGCATTATCCTGAGAACCGATTTGACAGCTTATTCTAATATATTCACTGATTTATTTTTACGTGAATAATAGTCTATTGTTAAGAGTGTACATCACGCATGAAATTGCCAGCCCGAAATTTAATACTTTTTATTTTTTATTTAATTGACTAAGTAAGTTATTAAAGATTTGGCTCATTTAAGTTGTAGAAGTCTACTTCATGCATCAAATAATAATATTTTTAATTTTCGAAATTGCAGACTCTTCATAGTATCTATTATCATTATTATCTATTGAAAAGTCATTGTTTATAAATTATTATCATGTTTATGAAAAAACTACAATTTCGAAAATTAAAAATACCTTATTATATGATGCATGAAGTAGTCTTCAACACCTTAAATGGGCCACATCTTTAATAACTTGCTTGGTTAATTAAATAAAAAATAAAAAAGTACTAAATTTCGGGCTGCCAATTTCCTACGGGATGTACACTCATAATAAATAAAAGTAGTAATAATAATGTTTTCAGTTGTTCCTATAGGAATATCTGAGTTACGACTTGCTGAGACTCGTAAAAATACACAAGCTATACCACACGAGGGCGCAGTGGTTATCTTCCCAATTTTTTTTTGAAAACAACGTGGTGTGAGAACTAATTGATTAAATTCTCGTTGCATAGTGGCTATATTGGCAAGATACACCTGAAACATATAAACTTTGATAATACAGAATACATTTCTTTCCATGAACTATTGTAAATCTAGAAAGTAAAATAATCTTAAGAGGATATGCTCAAAATATAACTCAAAATTAAATACCTTTCTTTTTTATTTCATTAACTCAGCAAGTTATTCAAAATTTGGCTCACTTAAGTTGTACTACTTCGTGCATCATGTAATCGGGTATTTTTAATTTTCAGTTTTGTAGTTTTACCAAAAATTCTATTTTATGCGAAATTTTAGTCCCCACTTGTTTTTATGAAAGAACTAATGTCAGAGGATCGTCGCCTCTGCCCCTCTGGGATCTATATTCTAGCCATACTTATGGACGACTTGCTGAGTGCCTGTCTCGCCCAGGCCCAAAACTGCTGACGGTTTTCCGCGAAAGCGAGTGGCGTGAGACCAGACAGCCATTTTGGTGACATCGCCGACCGAGGTATTAAATAGACCCCAGAGGGACTTTGGAGGGGAGACTGAAGACGGAAGGTACCAAAATTTTTATATTTCCTATTATATTATGCATGAAGTAGTCTCATACAGCTTACATGAGTCCAATATTTAATAACTTTGTTGATTAATTAAAAAATAAAAAGTCAAGAAAAACAACAAATTTTGAGGTGCTTATTTTCTACGTATCATGTCCTCTTAAAGGAAAAAGCAGACGACGTATTTCAGAAACATAACTTACTTTATAGATTTTTATGGACAATAGCTTACAAGACAAAATCTAAAGGGTAGTATCGTAGTTTATATATTATAGGCCGCGTTTTAAGAGCACTTTTGTCACTATAAAGGCTCTGGTCCGCGAAATAAATTAATTAGCTATCACCCGATGTTGTTGAAAAAAAAAAAAAGGGAAAGATCTGCCTTAAGAGGGTGTCCGACACCCCATTATTCATATATTTCACAGGAAATACGTATCGTAGAGCCATTAAATGATATGATTTATAACATGTTTGTTTGATTTTTTTTTAAAAGTCAATGTGGTTTGGCAACACGGTGATAATGGGTGGCCCTACAATACGTATTAAAATGTTGCGGAACATTCTTCAAATTTATAACTCCTCAATCATGGCTTTACAAATACTTTCCAATAGATTTCGTTTAACAAAGGGTTAGTTTGGCTTTCATTGCCTGCTGAGTTAATAGTAATTAGAGACGGGGACCTTACAGTCATCGAACCATTAAGGCGGAGCCCATTGTCAGGGGAAGGTGGCGACGTTTCGGGAGTGGGTGCAGACCCCATCACTAATAGCTTACGTAACATTTCACTTGGTGCCAAAGACTAAAGGTTGCTCCCACCATAGATGGTAAAGCTACGGATAGTGTAATCGAAAGAATTCGCCATGCGCACGAATAAGGTGGCTTCCTTCCGATACTACTATCCGTAGCTTTACCAACGATAGTGGAGCAACCCTTCATAGATGAATATAATAACTATTGTACTCGATAAGAAAGATAAGAACTCCAAGGTAGCTGAGCTTCTGAGAAATGCCTTATGGCTGGTCTCAAGAGGCTAAGCCGCGAAAATCCCTAATGTGTACCTCCTCGTGGTGAAGATGGAAGCACGTAATGGTGACTACTGACTGAAGAGATAGGGACAGAGCTTCAGCCGGGGTAAGCGAAAACACAGTCTTTTTTGTGCAAGGCACTCTTTTGTCCTGGGGTTGGGAAGGTGGAGGAATTCAATGAAGAGTCAACGGCACAAGGATGCACAAGGCAACGGGAAACCACTACGTTACAATCCTCATCAAGACTACGATTACCTTGATGATCTTTGATAGAAGAGGGATTTGAAGAAGAAGAAAATAAACATTTAATCAAGTACAATGGTTATTACGTATAGTATAGGTAAACTTCTTTGGGTTGAGCAATACGTCCCATAATAAAAGTCAAGGTAAGTTGACTGATGCATACTGTGTAAGTATTACGGGAACAACAGTCATCTTAAAAATGATACATGCGTTGCGAGCTTTAAGCTTTTCATAGCATTTGCAAGATGACTGTTAATCGCGCAACACTTGCACAGTATGCCTCAGTCAACTTGCCGAGTATCGGTTTTGTTACTCTATTTAACGCACCTCAAGTTAGAACGCGTTCCACCGAAAAATAATTTTTTAGTAATTTTTCATGAAAATGAGTTTTTTAAAGAGTTTCTTGCGGCCTGACCCAAGCGACCTATTGGGTTTTGTTGACATTAAAAACGACTAGAATACGTATATGTGCATTTTTAAAATAAGATTGTTGTAGCCATTTCTTTTTTATGTAGGGTAAACCCCACTAAATTGAGTTAGCCAAAATGTAAAAAAAATAATAATCCCGAGACATGATTTTTGTGAACCTACATGTCAAATTTCATCACAATTTACTGAGAATATTGCCCAGAAATCGACGAACAGACAGACATTTTCACCGCTTTTTTGGCTTCCTGGGACCTCATGTGTAAATCCACTGAAATCTCGCTGTTAAAATCAAGACACAAGCTTCTGCTTATCGAGCTATCTTTGACCAGTGGCACTGCAAAATATAGTTTGAATTAATAGTTAAATACAGTATACTAAACCAGTATTGAGTACCTGCTCTAGTTCCCGGGCATTAATAACCATTTTACTTCGCGTTCTCTTCTTGTCCAGTAACCCTTGACAATTTTTTAATGTAGAAATTAAATTATCACGCTCAAGCTTCCGCTTATCGAGCGTTATCAAGCGATCTTTGAGCAGTGGCACTGCAAAATAATTAATAATTAAAGAGTACCCACTCTAGGCCCCAGGCAAATGTAAAATAAATATAATGACTAATTAGTCTGTATTTGAAATTTTAATTGAAATATTTAATTCAATTGTTTAGTATAAATGGCAATTTGTTAAATATCTCTGGCAAAACTGTTTAATTAATGCGTCTGCCATGTTTGTTATGTTTCCTATAGGAATAGTCTGTCACAATGTGTCTTCATTTCTCAGTTGCCTCTTATTTTATGTGTTTCCCACAAATTTGCTTAAATACTTAAAATAGGTATTCCTGATTATAAGATATTTGCAAAGTTTTCCTGTCGGTAGTACAATATGTCTAGTAGTCCGTATTTTTCGTTTATACTTCTAAATTTTTTGAACGAGTCTTTTATTATTCATATTAAACGCTTAAAATATAAGAAATTGGGCTGTGGTACGAAATCCGACTTTCACCCGAAAGGTTGTTGGTTCGAGTCCCACTCTTCCTGCATTTTCCGGCCATGCTTCGGAGGGCATGTAAAGCAGGTGGTTCTAGTTGAGTGTAAGAGAGGGCTTTATAGCCCGAACTCCGCTAGGTTGGCTTCGTAAAAGAACTAAAAAAAGACATTATTTATTTATTAGTTCCGGAGCAGGCTGTCCATTGCATTCCGGCCAGTCGGCACATTGCGTTCTCAATCTGCCTCTGTATTGAAAACAGCGCCTTTTCGGTATGATAAGAGAAGAACAGACACGCTTTTTTTATTTATTTATTTATTTTAAAGACGAATTTCTATGAAATATCGATTATAGAGCCATACATGAGAGTAGAAAAGAAAAGAGGGAATGCTCTTCTACATTTTGATAGACATAGTGTGTAGCCAGCATTCACACCATTCGGCCATAGTTTTTGAAGTGATGAAACAAATGTAAGGGGATGTTCACGCCTTCAAAAACTGGGGCCAAACGGTGTTAACACCGGCTAAAAACTATGTATAAAAATTTAGAACAGCATTTCTTCTATTTTTGATGTACGGGCCAACCGGAGACCTATATCATCAACACGAACCCTGGAAAGCCCGACTTACGCGGCTCAGGCAAGACATGATGGGTTTCTTATAGTAAATAGTCCGACATAGGAGAGATGGGACACTGACTTCCCGCCAAAAAAATTGTTTTTCCTATTTCAGCTGCCAGCTGCCACATCTCTCATGACCAGTCACTGAAAAGACGTGATAGGTGGCGCCTAAAATTCAAAAATATACTTCGGTGGGGGCAAATTTTCCATCTCTCCCATTTAGAACTACATTCACAAGGAATCACAGGTGAGTAAGTAATTTGCTGTAGACATTCTAACGATATTGAATTATATGCTGTAAAGTTAATTCAATTATTTGAAGGGCTTTTTATGGATGTAGACCTACTTCTAGTGTGATCTATTGAACCTTGCTCTTCCAGCGACCACATCAGTTTTTCGGACATGATTGGTATTTTTTCCGTATGAATTTTTGGCAATTGCCAAACCGGTTCACGTCTAGATGTCAACCCACACCGATTACAAGTGACAATGGACAAGCTTAGACATGCTTACCATTGACATTGTATTAGGCCTTGGGTTGTAAACAAGTACGAGAGCGAGTTGAATGAGGTTACTTTTAACCTAAAAATTTTCGCGACACACGAGTTACTTGTTGCGACCCATAGGTTGGGAGCCACTGTAGTAACCTATAGTATTTTTGAAGTTATACTTCTTTAGCGATGAGGGTGAATTTGGAAGATACGCCTGCATCTGTAACACGAAAAAGTTCACCCATAGTTGCCAGATAGCATTAATGGTTCACGAGTCGGTCAGCGTCACACCTGTGTTTCCACATTCGTTTGCACTGCGCAAAGTGCGCATGCTTGGGGACTTGTTTAACTTTTACGCTTTAACTAAGTTCTACTTTTGTTTGTGAATTTACTGAATTGTGTGCAAAGTTATTAATACTTTTGTTTTTAATTTTTTGTATTAACTTAAGCAAATTTTGTTTTCAAGTGGGTATTGTAGGTACGTACAGTTTATTGTGAAGGGTTATACTGTAAATACTGTAATTTACTTTTGACCTACGGTACTCAAGGGGGCATTTTAGGGGGGGTCAGGGGGTCTGGACCCCCCAAAAATTAATGAACTTACACTAGATAATATGGGTTTACAGTGGGAATTAATAATAATGATGTTTTTTAATGTTATAATCCACTGAATATTCCCGCTGACCCCCCCCCTAAATAGGTAGTAGTCAGAATGGCGTAGAGGTAACGACTCGGACTATCATCCAGAAGGTGACTGGTTCGAGTCCCACCCGAATGCCAAAATTTTCTAGTGGTACAATTATTTATCTTCTGACTACCATGCTTCGGAGGGCATGTAAAGCCGGCGGTCCCGGCAGTCTTCCCTGGCTGTCGATAGGTTAAACAGGAGGCTGTTGATGCAACCTGAAAACTCCTGTACCACGGGTGGTACCACCCCGACACGAATTTACTTTTTTTAATTGGAGGCAAAATCCGCCCTTGACAGTACTGCAGGCTATTTTAGTGTTCTGTGCTGCTCACTATTCTGTAAAGTGCAGTTAAGTTTTCAATTGCAAACACAATATATTGTAAGTGTAATTAATTTTTAATTGTGGAATTTTAATTTTTCCGTTAATTATTTAGTAATATCAAACACATACAACTTACTTACAATGCTTATTTTCTTCTTTTTTTTGCTTGTATGGTAGCTTGCATTGAGATTATAACGGCAAACTTCTTGGGCGTGTTTCCCCACTTTTTGGAGCAATAACCATCTGTCAGAATGATAGAGGGTCTTCAACCCAGGGGCGGAGCAAATGATACATGTACATAGTATAAGATCCTTTATTGCTTTCCAATTTTTACCTAGTATAAGGAAAGCTTTGTGATGGTCGAAATTTTCGATTCCGAGATTTCAACGGATTTACACGTTTTGAGGTCCCAGGAACCCAAAAAAAAGTGGTTTTTACGAAATGTCTGTCTGTCTGTCTGTCTGTGCGTCGATTTCCGGGCAAACTACTCGGTCGATTTTGATGAAATTCGGCATGTAGGTTCAAAAAAATCATACCTCGGAACAATTTTTTTTTTATTTGGGGCTAACTTAATTTGGGGGGGTTTTATTCTCAAAAACCTCCAAAAAAACGTCTAAAAAAATTATTTCTCAAAAACGGCTCCAACGATTTCTTTTAAATTCACATATATTGTAGTCGTTATTAATGTTAACGAAATGCGGGGGGTCGCTTGTCCCTTGATAGGTTGCTTCTGGGGGTAAAAAAATAAAAATAACAAAATTTTAATGAAAAATGACTAAAAAAGAATTTTTCTGCGAAACCTTTCTATCGATGGTTTCTACCTTCAGGCATGTTTTAGGTGTTAAATTGAGTAACGAAACCGGACAGGTTGCTTTCCCAGAAAAGTATTTGGTTTTGTAAAAAAAAAAATGTTTTTTGAAAAAATGATAGAAAATTCACGCTCAAATGCATTGCGTGCCCTGCCAGTATTGCTGTGAGGTAATGTGTTGGTTTGACCTATCTAGAATTTACCTCACCTCCAGTGACGTCAGGTGGGCAACCCCCCCCCCCCTCAAGGTATCGGAAATTTAACTATAAGAAAATTATTTACCATAAAATTACTCATTTTCGCTATCTACTAATTTTGATAAATTGGAAAGCATGTTCGAGTAAACTCGGACCGGTTCTTACAAATATCCACCCTCATCTATTATTTCACACACAATATGATAGACAATATGTCGATTGATAATTTGGTTTTTTCAACAAGATTAATGGCATACAAGCAATTTAATGAATGTACCAGAATAACAGTCGCCTCTGCAGGTAATACCTGTGTAGAGTTACGACAGGTCTCCGATCGCATAGTGTGCAGAGACTCGCACCATCGAATCAAAATCAATCTGTCAGAAGAATGCTGGGCATCCTTGTCCGTCACATGGGTAGTGCAAGCAACGCCTCTCTCTCTCTGTAATTATCGATCTGAATAAGGTTTCATTCAGATCGATAATTGCCAGTGATACAGCAGATAATGGTGGAAGGCGTTCTTATATTAGGTAAATTATCATTCTGAACATTATAATTATGCTATTATTATGTTTATCAAATTCAAATAACAGACGACGATATTTGTAATACCGGATCTCGGACTAGCGGTTCTGGAAAAGTGTATCCTGTTCTTGAACTAGTACACTAATGTCAAATCTAAGATATAGAACAGTAAAAGCTACATTTACTATTCAAATTGGGCTAAACTTATTGCGCGCCAAAGGAACCCATAAGGTAAAGCATAGGTCGTCATAAACTCCCCTGGGAACAGTTTACTGCCAGCGGGCCTACTATGCCGTTTAGTATTAACTTATTCTTGGGGTTTAAAAAATTTTGAATAACATTTTCCATTTTAAAATTATCTTGTTTACATTTTTAATCCGAGGTTTAGATCAAAAATACTCGCCATAATAGGCCAGCTGGGCCGACTAAAAACAAGATTAAACAAAAGACTTCATTGAAACCGTTCTGCCTAAATGGAAATAAATCTTACCTGCTGTCAATCTTAATCTGGGATGAAAAATTTAAGCAACATACTTTTTATAATGGCAAGTGCAATTCATAATTGCTTTGTTTACATTTTTAACCCTGAGAATAGGGTAATCTGGGATTACAAATTTAATCAAGATAATTTTTTTAATGGAAAGTGCTACTGTATTCAAAATTGCTTTGTTTACATTTTTAACCCTGAGAATAGGGTAATACTAATCGCCATTGTAGGCCTGCAGGTAAGATTTATTTAAATTTAGACAAGAAGAAAACATTTTGATTGGTTTTAGTAATTTCACGAACTTTCCTGCACGATTTTACAACGTATTGATCCTGTTTTAGTCAGCTTAGGCAATAAGGTGCTCCCAGCAGAACATTTTATGATGTCCTGCACTTTAACTTATGAAATCACTTCGCGGCCGGTAGGCCTATCTCTGATTTCTGGCAAACCTTTTCGCTGGTCATCCTATCCAACCTTACCTCTCCCATTTTCAAACACTCACCACTCAAATGTCCCTTTTTTATGGGCGGCAGTCCCTTTTTCCTGCGCTCGCGCTCCTTGCCCGGGTCCATCTCTCTGTCTCCACCACCACGACGGTGATCACGTTCCGCATGACGTTGTCTCGAGCGGGATCTCGAACGGGAGCGGTGTTTACGGCGCCGGGATCGAGATCTCGAACGGCTACGGGAGCGACTGGCGCCACGCGGCCGACGCCGACCCCTCGACCTCGATCTGCTGCTGCGTTTGGACGAGCCGCCACTAGATGGACTTCGCTCCAACAGGTTGATCACTTCAACGTCCCGCCTGCGGACAATTTCCAACCATGCACTATTTTGCCCCTGTTTTTTTGTTGTGTAGTTGTTTGGTTTCACTTTCCAAACAATCCCATGGAAATATATAAAAGAAAATGAAAATGTAGAGTTGGAAACTCTAAAAATCCCCACGAATAAGGCCCGGTTCACACACGGACGATTTGGTCGCCAATCATTCGCAGAGAAATTTATCATGGAAGCGAAGGTGCAGGTTTTGCCCCCATCAACAATTTATCAGGGGATCACTGGCGACCGAATCGTCCGTGTGCATGCACTGATGTTACTTCCAAATGGAGAATTGCAATGGAAATCAAGTTTCAACTTGCCTCAGAGGAATTTGTTCATTAAATGAACAACTGCGCAACTAATAACGGGCGGAATGCACGGACGTTCCTTAAGCTAAACAAGTCCGTAATGTCAAGTTTGAACTTTCTTTCCAATGCCCTTTTCCTTGAGTATAGAGATTAAATTTTTTTATATCTGTGCATGGCGTCCTAAGGGCCGCTTATTTAGTCAGACAAACCTTCAAATAGGCGGAAGGTAAGACTCAAGAGCTGGCGACACCATAGCTACTGTAATGTTTGACGACTTGGAAAACTATTAAAACCCCATGAAGGACAGCGTATACGTCTTTAGCCAGCCGTCAGCAAAAAAAAGTCTCAGATCTCAAAGAGAAAAAATATATAAATATCACAGCAAACACGTGCTCCATAAAGCATGAGGGCTGGTATAGGCATTTCAGGTAAATTTTAAAATAACTAAGTCAATAATAATCATTATGTTGTACCTAAATTTACGGCTCATTGTACAAACCTTAACTTGCGGTCGCTAAAGTCAGTAACAATTACTACTGAGTGGGTCATTTTACAACTCACCATCGCTCTTATAAACGAAGTGTGTGCTCGCCCTCCCCCCCCCCCCCCACCCCTTCAAATAAAATTTATTTACATGGTAATTGTAGTTTCTGTAAAAAAAATACATCATAATTACATAAACTACGCTTATAGAATACTTATTTACTACATATCTTTACTCTGCAGTGACGTCACGTATACGTAATTGTTTTTACACAAGCGTTTTCTACGCAGCGATCACGCTGGGACTGGGAAATCCATCACTGGAGCAAAAGATGGTTTAGAGCAAAAATACGGAGTCTACTTCAGAAGATTTCTCCCGAAGAGCCAACGTTGCCCCAGCGTGAGCTCAGCGCTCTGAAGTACTGTATTTTTGCTCCAACCCATTTGCTCTAATGACAGATCTCCCAGCGTGATCGCTGCGTAGAAATCGTCTTTTACAAGCAACATGCGTGCAGTTTCTCCGCCTCATCTATTCATCTTACACTAGGTAAAAATCAAAACCATGTGACGTCACTGTAGACATAAAGTTTTTAACTTAGTTTAACTAAATAATAATAATAATTTTTGCGGCATCCATCACAGAAATATAAGGCAAATATTTTGTTTAAACAATATTGTTTACCTGGACGGCGCACACGGCTGAGATTTGCGTCCCATGAGTCTGCCTCTTTATAAAACTTACCTTATTGGGTCCATATTTTTTACCCTGCCAAAAATTATTAACTGCCCACCATTGTCAATTTTAGGAAAAACATTTTTTGTACGTTTCTTTCATAGAGGGACTAAGGCGTTAACGTTTACTTCATAAGAAAACCACGTCATAGAGGAACTTTTTTTTTAATTACATCTTTAGTACAAAGCAAAGACACGCAGTTTAACCCCGCCTAACTAACTTGCGGAAACAATGTTTTTTGCTGGAATCTCTGGTTTGCGCAACTGGTCAACTGATATGTTTGATGGCCTCAATAACCGAGTACAGAAGAGAAACTGTCAAAAAACCTCATACAAAATGCAAACACTTGCAAGTCTGAAAGACGGACGTTGAGCGGCTACGCCACGGGGACGAAAGATATCCGAACTATAGCGCAGATAAAACAGAACTTAGTCCAGGGGCTACCATAACATCTACGGTAACTAAGGGATGGTGTAACCAGAGGGCACAAAGTGAAACCTCAAATTACAAAAGAGGCCAACCGGGTTACAAGAGGCCAAAGTCAGTAAGGACTACCAATCAAAAATATTCTTCTCCATTTAATTTCAATATCTTAAGACAATGTTTTAAATAAGGAAAAATGCTTTCCAGATAACTAAACGGACGATCAAGCTATAAAAATTAAATATGAGCATTTGGTGGACAGCCAATAAATTACTTTGTAAAACCCTAACGACTAAATGTGGGTTCTACCCAATTTATTTACCTTTTCTATTGTGAATACCTACCACTCCCTACCCCAAATCAAGACCCAGCCGAAAACACTTTCTACGGTGCCCTTTCCATTGACCGGCTAGGGCTATTTCCAAAAACGGTGACGTGGTAGCAGACATTCAAGACTTAGGTGGGGTTTCCACCGACGACGCATTGCAGAATTGACGGAAATGTTTATTTTCCTCTATGCCATAGTTAAAATTGATCAATGATCAGTAAAATCACAAACAAACAAACTAAAATTAAAAAATGGCGTCATGGGATATGTTAAGTACAAACATTTTAATAGATTTCTATAAAAAGAAAAATTCTAATTTCCGTCAATGTCATTTGCATTCTGCAATGCGAGATCGGTGGAAACGCAACCTAAGTCTTGAATGTCTGCTACCACGTCACTGTTTCTGGAAATATCCCTAGCCGGTCAATGGAATGGGCGCCTATGGCATTAAACGGAAAGTTTTACTGTAAAAGACGTTCCTTCCACGATAAGAGAAGTTTTCGTGAGGAATACTGACACACCGCTATGTTTTGGAATATGGGGGCGCCGCCTCACTGCAAAACTGCGTTTATTGTTATGCAGTAAGGCGGCACCCTCATGTTCTAATGCATAGTGGTGTTCTATTCCAACATTTCTAAGCGTGGGGTGAGACCGGGCCTTAGACGGGATTTTGAGCTATCTTTTCCGCTATAATAGTTTGGTTATAAAATTCATAAATGAAGGAGAAATGAGATAATGAGAGAAAAATACAAGTTTGGCATTTTATATGGATAAAAATAAATGTGATTGAAATTTAAAGTACCTCTTGGTTTCTTATGGAAAAACCGAACTACAACTTGGGCTTGAAAATAATTACTGTACACTACTACTAGTATTTCCCTTCAGCAAGACATATTAGCAATATCTTTGTGTCTAAAATACATAGTGTATAATTACTACTGCAGAAACTACTGTACATTAAGGTTCCTAACCTCCTCATTAGTATACGTATTTTCAATACTTCCACCAGTCACGCAAAATTACCATAAATACAATAAACAGTAAGAAAGACTACTTACAGTATACCGAAACCATTTGGCTGTATGATTTTAAAATGAATAAAAAACTGTTATCAATCGGTCTATTTTTCATATAAATGACATAACTCAATTTCTTTATTTTTCTTCTAACTTTATGGTACGCTTTGGCTTATGCACCTAAGTCTAGTGACCTTTTCTGCCGAGTATTAGTACTACTGTTTTGTTTTCCAACGCCTGCTTTTTAAGCAACCCTGTCAGCATGGCGGGGGGAGTGAGTCTGTTTATTAACTTGAGACAGCCTAGGGGCCGACTCCTTCACCTCGGGGAGAATGGGAGTTGACTGACAGGGTGGACCTCCTGATTATAGTGGATTCTGAATCATTTGGGGAACATAGTTAAGTCACACGATTAAATCGGAGGTGACCAGGACTCGACACGCACTTCCATGACGGATCTGTATAGTGCCAGCACGTTATCATCTCCCACCATGTTCCCCTGAAAACGCTGTGCACACTACCAAGTTTGCTGCAGCTTGGAACAGACTCTGTTCTGGTGAATTCTACTTGGCACGGCCATGGGGATTACTACGACTTGTTGTTCAATACCATTTCTTTCGTAATAACCGCATACAGTTTAGTTAAGCTTTTTTTTAGTTTCTTTTTTGCACCTTCGTTTTTAAGTAGGTTTAATCACCATTTAAAAGTATGATTTAGGCATATGCTTTGGACACTAAGGTTGATATAGGTGGTGTATCATCAAACCAATTGATCTCCTACGAGTATTGCTTATGGGGGTGGGATCTTCAATCAGATTGGCCATACTAGCGCCAGGAGTGCTTCTACCAATATTTATTACAACTTCATTGAAAAATACAGCCAAGTGGTCAATATAGCATTTATATCCATGCATTCACAATCATATTATCTGTCTCCGCCACTTTATAACTACTGCAATTGTTAGAAAAATCCAAAATTAATGTAAGCTATTGCATCTTCAACTAAATGAAATAAAAAATAAAAATACGAATATTTGCAAAATTGTACAGTGCCTGTGCGCACGAAAGATAAGTTTTGAGAACGATTTAATTTAATCTGGGCCTTTAAATAGGACACGTGTACGTTAGGTGTATTCCTGGGGCTCATTGGAAAGTGAAGATACTCCGTATGTGTAGGTTGGTTTGGTGCACGCAGGACCAGGGACGGATCCAGCCCATTTTTGTGGGGGGGGGGGGGGGTTAGCTGAGGGTCAAAATAGGAAAAACACCTGTAGGATCGACTAAATTAGAGCGTAATTACATAATTTACAATAGATTTACCAAACTTGGGGGGGGGGGGGCAGCTACCCCCTACCCCCCCCCGTATCCGTCCTTACGCAGGACCTTATTACAGGTTCAAAACCACCCAGCGATCTTAGCGGGATAATATAGGTGGGATTAAGTGCCATGTACTTAACACATCCTGACGGGTATGATAACAAGCCGGGGTAAGACAACTCATTGAAACCTGAAATTTGAGGATTTAGAAAAGTTTGGACTTTGCAGAATTCGAATCTACGATCTACGCCTATCCGGAGTATCGTCTTAACTCCGCAGATTTTTTCTCTAATTTCGGTTTTTAGATATAGTTTGGTCCAAATCGAATAATACTATGGAATAATGGCAAATTAATATAGCAAGAGAATCGATACATTAACCAGATATTAGTTGCCCATTCACCCGACGGACTCGGACGGAGACAGTGTATGTACAGTATAGTGCTACCGAAGAATTCTACAGCATTAAAGCGGCAACCACTGAAACAGTCCTAAATTTACCTCAAAACATTTATAGTATAAAATAATAATAGTTCTAGTCAAGGAGAATAACTAAGAGGGAGTATAATGAAAATAATCAGCCCCAGAAAGAAAACATTGTCCCACGATATGATTCTGATTAAGTGAACTTACAAGCCTACCTTTATCGAAATCTCGTCGTTTATTGGGCCGCGAATCGTGCAAAAGACAAATCGACATTTCGAAAAAAAAAAACACCTTTTTGGATTTTGGGACCTCAACGCGTGTAAATCTGTTGAAATCTCGAAATCGAAATTTTCAACCAACACAAAGCTTTCCTTTTTATACTAACGTATGCATAGAAAAAGGGAGGGTATATATGTTCTTTAAGCGCCGTAGATTTCACATGGGCTCACTTTTTATTTTCCCCGACGATTGCACTCTTTTTCATTCAAATTTTGGAGGGAAAAAAAGTAGAATCCAAAATAATAAATCCTGTATGAAAATCCGCTAAGGATTAATTGGGAAAAACACCAACGAGCATTATGCCCGGCTCCTGGTACTCTCCCATCTACTATAGAATTCATTACGTTGGATGCAGGAGGATTTTCGTGAAACTGATAACTTACTGTATATCTAGCGCATGAAAAATTATAACAACAAAAATTAAAAACCCCTTATAATATGGTGTAAGACATAGTCCTCTATCAATTTTTATATTTTAAAATTTATCATTTAAGTATGAAATAAAAAATAAAAACCAACTTATTTTGGTGTGATTGGCCAATGTCAACAGCGAGCTGCTTAAGAAATATCCAATGAAACCCTTAATGAAAGCTGTTAAGAAATTAAAACTATAATAATTTCGAATTAAATGACGTGAATATCTCCATCACTGACATGTCTTGTGGTTGCTGTGAGAATTCTACGATGCGCACAAGCAAATCCCTGGCGGCAGCCTGGTTATTAATAAGTTTTGAGGGAGACTTACCCTCGCCCCTCGTCGTCTATGCATTCCACTTCCGAGTCCCCGCCCCCGGCGTCTCGGCCAACGCCGCCATCTTGGAACGGCTTCAGGTCGCACTCCGCAGCGAACGGAAGTTTCTGCAACATTATTTTTTATTTATCATTTGGCCAACATTGATACACCTATATTCTTTCAACGCAATGGTAGGTCTGTTCTACAGACCGGGAGCAAGGGGCTTGGCGACTAAGAACGAATGCCGAGGTCTACGAGCTGAAAGAAGATTCTATGGTCGTAAGAGGGATTAAAAGGGCCAGTCTGCCTGGATGACCGAGAATGAGGTGGCTAGATGACATGGAGGAAGATCTCCAAGAGGGACTGGGACCTCGTGACAGTTGTCGCTCTCACTTCAAATAATAAAAAATCATGACAGCCCCAAGTCTGTACATATTTAGATGCATTTTACATATCTTAAAGCCTGAGGTGTGGGGGACATTTAAACAAATCGGGGACACTCACACCTACAACACGAGGCAACGGGGAGACCTTGTAAGGCCAGCGCCGCACACAGCTAAGTGTGAGCGACTGGATCCTATACTACAAGGTTTCGCCTACATTAGAAAACTCCCGATTGAACTGAGAGCGGCGAGAAATGCTTCTAACTTCCCTAAATTGATTAGAAACCATCTCTTAGAGAAATCTTTCTACACTGTCACTGAGGCACTAGCACAATGACAATGACAGAACTACCTGATTTTGACGATATTCTGACGATTTTATTTTATACTTTGCTTGTATTGTATAATTTAACGGAAATATATTTTTTAAAAAACTTACAGAAGAGGGTTCTGCAAGGACCACAGCGCGGCAGATGAGGATTATGAAGATTATCATTTGGTCAAACCCCCTTCAAATGACTAATAAACAGTAGATCAATCCGGAAGTCGCAGAAATGAAGTTTAAGATTAAGATAATGAATGAAGTAATTAGAAGTGAGTTAAAAGTTGAGTAAATAATGGCGAAGAGAATGAGAGAGAGACTGCAATGGTTAAACGTAAAATGATGGAACAGCAGTGCGCGAACAAGTGGCTGGAAGAGGAGATGAGAGGGTACACAAAGCCCGAAGGAGAGAAGGACTAAGGAAGTGGGCCTAAAAGATTCTAAGACGTACTGAATGTCAGCTCAACTTTCTAAATAAAATAAAAAGGAACTGGTACAGAAACCAAACTGAGGATCTCAGGATGGTGGAACTGGAACCGAAGGTAGTGCTGAATGACAGGAACACCAAGGGGAAGGAGGCTCATAAATCACACCTCGGCAACTAGAGCTCATCACAGACAATGATGATTATGAATGATATTGATCAGGCTTCAAACCACGTTTAAAACATTTTCTAGAGTTCGCCGCATCGTGAGCACCCATAACCTATATACTTCGCTTACAGCATTGGAACGGACTCGGGTCCCCTACATTGCGTGCAATTCCTCCGTTACAGATGAGAAGAATAGTGAAATCAGAAAAGTTTCAACAGTTATAACAATCTCAATCTGAACATCGTAGGGTAGTGCAGGCAATAAGAAAAATAGACAAAGCGAGACGAAGCTGGACATGACTACCATCAACGAAAGTGTAAAGTAAGTTTCACTCTGAATTAGCACGTGGTTTTTTTAAATAATTTAATATTTACTACCATTTCACACCGAAAGACCAAATCCCAATTCAGAGTAAAACTATCTTAAACTTGTGTCGGCAGTTGCTATGCAACAAATCTTATCTGTATATAGTATCACCAAAATTAGAGGATTTAGAAAACACTGAAATTGGCGGGATTCGAATTCCACTATCTACGTCTATCTGGGGCGTCATCTTAAGCACTGGACCACAAGCCTGAAAAGTACATCCTCTATCTATATGCTCTTTTGACAAGATCCGTATTGCTGGACAGGTTAGCACAGCTACACGACTATCTAACCGTCTGTGAGCTCACTTTATTGCATAAAGCTTTATTCAATATATTGCAGTATTACACGGTTTATAACACTGACATTAAACTAACTTAGGTTGAAGAGGTAACCGCCTCGTAATACCCGAAATTAGAGGATTTAGAAAAAACTGGACCTGGCGGGATTGGAATCTACATCGATGCCACATTAAGTTCATACACACAGTATGTCACATAGATGTAGTCCTTCCAGTCCAAGTACTCGGACTTTGTATACAGCAGCCCAGTCTGTGGTTTAACACGTGACCGCTCCATAACCGCAAGTCATAAGCTTCTACATCTAAGTTACTAGTCATTCGGTAATGAATACTTACAGGTAGAGTCTGTGCTAGGTGTTTGTCAAACTCCTCCTCTTGCTGCTTCATCTCACGCAACTTCCTCGTCCTCTCTTCCTCCATTTGTCGCTGATTTTGTTGCGCCTGCGTCATCGACTGTTGCAGGGCCGTCAGTGAACGTAAGACGTCAGGGTTTTGGAGAATACTAGGCAACAAAAATAGTGTTAGAAACTGAGCTGTCTTAGAATCGGGTAACAAAACTAACTGGCGCAGCGTCATTAATAAATATAGAATAGAAAGGTATATCCAGTGCGATATTCGGTCGGTGGTGAATTCGGGAGTGGCAACGATAATAAAATAGAATAGATGGCGCCAAACTATAAGGTAAGTATTGCCGATAGCGGTGATAGGGGGAAATGAGATGATGTCACTTGATTAGGCTACGTTCAAGAGCTTCCCCATGCAGGATTTCCGCCTTTGGGTTTTAGGCCCGGTACATAAGAACGATTCAAACATCAGTGACTGAGATACTTGTCATATTTGGTGATTGGTTGGTGCAAAAGACATTCAAGAACACACTTCTGAATAATTTTGACGCTGAGGGGTGTTCTGGGCGTGTCGAGGGGAAATCCGTGCACCTGTCACGCATGTCTCGGAAATCTTCTAAAGTTGACTCTATTACTATGACAAATTTCTCAGCGAGTTGCCGACCTTGGAATAATCCGTGTGTACCGGACCTTAACACACAGTACTTACTTGGAAATACTGTCAGAAGGCCCTGCCGGTTGCGGCGGCGAAGAATTGTCATCCTCGTCATCGCCATAATCGAAATCGAGCACCTTCTTGTCGAACAGCACCTGCTGGTCGGCGCGGTCCTTCCCAGGCACTTGCAGGATCAGTTGCTGTAGGTGATGCAGCTGCTGTAGGATGTCCGCGTTAATCGTCGCACCGGCCTTCACCTGCGGCTGCTGCCCTATGACGCCCGACAGCTCGCGGATCATCTTGTTTGCTACCTCCAAGTTTTGCGACATAGAAACCCAATTTGCCGTGTTCGGGTCCACGCTACTCGACCTTGGAGTTCCTGCCACAATAAATAACACGGTTACGGTTGTTATGTCAGGAAAGGACCCTTTCAAAATCTTTTTTAGTTTTATATAGCCAATGTATGACAAACGTAACTTTTGCTCGGCCACGATTTAGTCATTTTTACCGTAAAACACATAAGAGACAGACGTTGTAATGGTTCAACCACATTCTACATTCCAATAAGCACACGAATTCAAAAAACTGGTATCCAGGATTAAATTACCTAGCACATTATTTAAAAATAATCATAATAAACTTATATTTTCATCATATACAGTATATGTATATTAGAACTTTTAGAAGTAGCCAAGGCCCTAACTAGGTTGTAGGGCTTTTGTACGCTAAGAAAGCATAGGACTAACTATGCCAACGGGCCAGACCAAGTCTCAGAATTCAACTTGCACGGTCCCCAGGCCCCAACAGCAAATCTAATCACGGTGACCATTTTTTCATTTCCCAGGCCAATGCCAATTACTTCATTTCCTATTTTTTATGTATCTCCAGAATAGATTCTTTCACAAATAATTGTTGGACAGTAAGTGCATTAGATAATTCAAACAAAGTGCTTGTGGGAAAAGTGTTTGGTTTCTTATGTATAATTTATAGGATTTTCCGTTGCTTAACATTTAACTTATCTATGGTGTTTTTAAATGCTCCTCCCCATGTAGTTATTCCATATTGCAGATGTGATTGTAATAGGGCATGTTCGATTGTTTTTAACAGTATTGGGTTAGCTATATTTTTAAGTTGTACAAATTTGTAGATAGTCTTTCGAGGTTTTTGAAACGTATACTGGATGTGGCCTTCCCATTTCAACTTATCATCGATTAGTACACCTAGATATTTAGTGGTATTGGTTTGCGTGACATTAAAAAAAAAATTATAAAATTGGTTTTTGCTAGGTTAAGATTTAGGTAGCTTCCTTTTAGCCATTTCTGTACTAAGTCGAAGTCTGCATTTGCTTTTCGTTGTAGTTCCTGGCTTGATTCAGCTGTACATGTGACTATAGTATCATCTGCCAACGCGGAAATTGAGCCATTGGCTTTTAGGGTCAATAAATCGTTTATAAAATATGAAAATATTAGGGGTGCTAAAACAGTACCTTGGGGTAGACCGAGGGAGATAATTTTTTTCGCCGCTGAGTTCATTTGCTATTCTATAGTAGTTCGTTGAATTCTATTGGTTAAGTAATTTTTAATTTACTTCGATGCAACTCCACGTATTCCAAGTTTGTCTAATTTTACTATTAATCTGTCCTGCGGTATTGTGTCGAATGCTTTCTGTAAGTCAAGTGCAATACTTAAGCAATGCTGTCGCGAGCTTCGTAAAGTTTTTGTACCAAGTTGTTGGTTACCTCGTTTGCTGTTATATGCAGCTTCGTCGGTAATATCTAAACCTCATTGCTACCAATTGCGTATTGTTTCAAAATATTTCCCTCGGGGAGACCCCGGGCCCCCTGTTTACTACAGTAATATGAACAAGCTCTGTAAGCTTCGTTAATTCTAAACTTTACTGCTGTTAAAATGCGCAAACCCCACAATTTCGCGCCTATATTTTCAACAACCTTCCCTCCCCTCCTCCCTCTTGGGATTCGCTACTAGGGTTAGGGAGAAAAACGGCAGCTTAGTTGAGCATTGGAAGAATAGGAAAACAATCAATTTAAAGATTCCTCTGAGACCTCTAATGCCATTAAATTTCTGAAGAGTTCTGAATTTTCTTTCATCCCCTACACTCCCCCCCCCCTCCTGGGGGCAACCTACATTTAGAGCATTTATGCGATCATCAAACCTAAACAAAGTAGCATACCTGACGATTTGACAGGGGGTGGCTGGGGCGGCGTCCTCTCCCCAGCAGTGACACCATTGCTGGCCGCACTAGGCTCCCTGTGTATCGGATTGTTGGGGTCTGCCAGCATGTCAAACAGCGGCTGGATGACGTCAGGTGTAAACACCTGGTTCTTCTGCCACAGGTTCAGCACCCTGATGATCTTGCCCTTCTCTTCGGGCGGACAGCTGAACAGGTGACCGAACGTCTGCTGCATGTTCTTGGCGAAACGCGGCGCGAACACGTCCTTCTCGGGGCCAAACTGGTGCCGGGACTGGCGCACTATGCTGTCGATGACGTAAAGCCCGGGCACCTTGTACTCAGGCTTGCACTTGAGGATGAACTTTTCGACGCTCTGCACGACGTGCTTGTAGAATTTGATGCCTTTGATTGCAGTCCGAGTGATGGACGTCATTTTGGCTTTGGAGATCGGCGGCTTGCCTTCGTACAGCCCCGAGAGCTGGAAAAAAGAAAAAAAATTCTTCATTCATCAAAGTATTAGGTAACAAAAACACTTCATTGATGTTTAATTCCACTCATTACGAAGTACAGAACATAATAAGAAACGGTCCGAGTTTACTCGAACATTCTTTCCAATTTATAAATTAGCAGATATAAACATGTCGTGTAATTGCATAGGAAATAATTTCCCTATGGTTAACTTTCAAATCCCTCGAAGGGGAGGGGGGGGGGTCCACCTCAATGTATATTAAAAACCCCTTAAACCTCAATTGCATATTCTGGAACGAACAGACCAATACATTGTAATAGTAGTAACAATGGCACATGGCACGTAATGTATTGGAGAGTGAATTTTCCATAATTTCTCAAAAAAGAATTTTTTACACAGAACCAAATATTTTTTTTTTGGGGAATGCAGCCTGTCCGGTTTTGTTACTCTATGGAACACCTAAAACATACCTGAAGGTAGAAATCATCGATAGAAAGGTTCCGCAGAAAATTATTTTTAGTCATTTTTAATGAAAACTGACTTATTTTTATTTTTTTTACTCCCAGAAGCAAACTATCAAGGGGTAAGTTAACTTGGAAAGCATGTTCGAGTAAACTCGGACCGGTTCTTTACCATAATCAAGCCTAATGGCGCGTGGGGAAACGTCCAACATAGTATATACAGTCATGGAAAAAACAATAAGAACGCGGAGGTTTCCACTATTTTCTCGGGAACTATTAGAGATAATTGCACCAAACTTGGATATGAACACCACTACCTAGAGGTACTTCAATTACTGTTGCCATCAGTTATAAGCAATGCTTACTTCTTTAATAATTGAAGATAGTTGAAAATGGCTGGCAAAAATAATAAGAACGCAGTCAAACAATTTACAATTTTTAACTTTATTATGCAAGAACTTCAATTAAACTAACATTTGGTGGTCTGCCCATTGTTTTGCATTACAGCAGTTTCTCATCGACAGCACCAGGTATTGACATACCATGATGGGTATCATCTCCCGTGTCTTCTTCACTTCAAGCCACGGTAGTTCCTTTTTCGAAATTTTTTCATTGCGAAGACGGCTCGTCAGGTCATTCCACAAGTTTTTGATGGGGTTGAAGCCGGGTGACTGCGCTGACCGCGGTAAAACATCGACTCTGCTGTCCACAAACCAATACTTCACTAGTTTGAAGGAATTCTTGGGGTCATTGCCCTGCTGAAGGACCCATTTTACTGACATTTTCTCGTCAGCATAGGGTGGCATTACGTCTTGGAGTATGTCTCTGTAACTCTCCTTCGTCATGATATCATCTATATGATGTATTGGGCCAACTCCGTAGTAAGAGAAACAGCCCCACTCCAGGATGTTACCGCTACTGAGCTTTATGGTATTTTTTGGGTACCCGGGATTTAAATCAGTATTGGGCGGTCTTCTGAAATACTTTTTCTATAAGTACCGAGAAGATTTACTTTTGTTTCATTGCTTCACAAGACGTTGCGCCATGTCCCCCATAACAGCTCATAAACACGAAGACAAGACGGTCTTTAATTTTCTTTAAAGACAGAAGTGGAACATTTCTTGGAGATCGATTAGGCAAGGAGGCTTCAAGCAACCGTCCCCTAATTCTTCGTTCGCTGATGGGAGCGTTTAGGCATTTTTTCAGGTCTCGAGAACTTACGAGCGGTGTCACCTTCGACTTCCTAAAGAGCTATTGGTCAAAATATGGTGTTGTCTTCCCCTTCTGCCCCTCGTTTCACTCTTGGGGTCTTGTATCAAAGCTTGAAAAATAATCGCTTCCTATCTTTGCAAGAGATTACTATTTGCCGCCATTTCTCCTTTCTTTCCGAAGAAGTGAGATGACGGGTCTCTCCTCACACGAGCAATACTGTGATCACTGCATATCTTCCGAAGCACGCTGTTTTAACTTATTAACTGCAGAATAGGAAAAAATGTATCGTGACATAGCTCAAATAAACAAAAAATATCTCGCGTTATTATTATTTTTGCCAGCCAGATTTCAACTACCTTCAATTTTGAAAGAAGTAAGCATTGCTTATAACTGATGTTAACAGTTAAAATTACCTCTTCATGCCCAAGTTTGGTGCAATTATCTCGAATAGTTCCGGAGAAAATAGTGGAAAACTCCGCGTTATTATTTTTTCCATGACTGTATATATACAATTTATTACAACAAGATTCTACTATGAAGGAATTTAAGATGAGCTTCGAAGGTGCAAATTTATCGCAAACCATTCACACCATGCTTGTCAAATATAGACACTGGATGATGACGCTTAGCTGGGACGGCGAAAGTCTTTAGACTCTGGACTGCTAGGGCTGAACTGCAGGTTACTAGTGGTGACGCAAGTGGCGGATAGCGAAAAGCCAGATAAGGTGGCTAGCTGCAAATATAACGAATACGCAGTCACCGACCAATCGGAGGGTGTGATGGCAAGTCTGGTGGTCCAGGCTTGTCAAGAAAAAGCCACAGCAGCCGAGGATGACTAGTAGTAGTAGTAGTAGTGTTCTTCGGGTTAATAACGACTTAGGCGGATGACTATCTGACGGGGCGAATAGTTGCCGCCACCACTCAATAACCAACCACTACTAGGGCACTCTGTCCTGGGGTTGGGAAACTGACCCCGAAGGTAGAGGAACTCAAACAAGAGTCAACGGCATAAGGATGCACAAGGCAACGGGAGACAACCACAATACAATTCCCAAATACAGTCATCATGACCAAGTAAGCTCAAAAAACTACACACTTGACTTCCTTTTGGGGAGTCTGAAGTACGGTATCGACGTGTCTATAATTGCCATGATGACCACCAATCTTCGATAGAAGAGGCATTCGAAGAAGAAGAAGAAGAAGAAGAAGAAGAAGAAGAAGAAGAAAGAAGACTGGAAGTTGAAGCTTGGTTAAGACGAAGCCTTGCCTTCTGATTTACTATACGAACTGCACCCGACTTTGAGATAAATGGTGGGGGGGGGGGCATGATGGTTAAAATTGAAGGAAAAATTGTGGACGAAAAGCTCTAAAATTGAATTTCAACCAGAAACACATGAAGAGCTTAAGGACGAGCCTATTGACCTCGGAACAGTTGACGTATTATTGCTCAATTTACTAGAAGATACTCCCTATGGTGGTCTGGATTTTGGGACAGTAAGAAGACAGGCAAATTAATAATCGAACAAGTATTGGTCGCAGAAATTTAAGTCTTAGGCCCGGTACACACGGGCGATTATTGTAGTCGCGATTTGCCGACATCTGTTCCATTGTAGATCTAGGGCTAGCAGAAAATTTCTTGTCGATTTCTTGAAGCTGGTGTGAACTGATCGCACGAAAGTGCACAGGTTTCCTCTAAACACGCCAGATCATAGACATCTTCTAAAGTAGACTCTGTGGGTTTGCACCAACCATTCATTGACCAAGGCCTAACCCTTCAATGGTAATGACGTCGGCAAACCCCGACTGCGAGAATCTTCCGCGGGTACCGGGACTTACTTTTGGTTCAGCTGCGGCCCGATCATGGCGATTATAATACCGGGGTTAATATACCCTGGTATTAAAAATATAAACAAGATAATTTTACAATGGAAAGTGCTATTTTAAATTTGTTTGTTTACAGTTTTAACCCCTGCAGCAGGCTGATCATGGCGATTATAATACCGGGGTTTATTTAATTCCCTCGTATTATAATAACTCCGATATTATAATAGCCATGATCAGCCTGCAGGAATAAGTTAATACCAATCGCCATAATCGGCCCACAGAACGGCGACGGCCATGATACAGGTGTAACCACTCGAGTGATCTTCAAAATATTATCCGTGCGAGAAGGTGGGAGAGTGCAGTTAGTAGACACCTTCTAATTTATTATTTCCTTTGCTTTATTCAATTCATTTATTATCTATTATTATATGGCACTTCCATAAGCACAGACATTTCATTGTTCGTCCCAACTGCACCTCGAAGTCCCAATGAAAATTTAAACACAATACTTAAGGCATTTCTCGAATAATAACTACAGTATGATGGAGCAACATTTTTTTTCACAGCTTCATTTTAAGACTACTCCTCGAAGCAGATATATAATGAGACACGGGAAAAACTTCGCAGGTACGCTATTGAAAGAAAGCAATGCTAAATTCAAGATCATATAAATGACAAAATTAGTGAAATAATCATTATGTGTGGGGCATTAGTGGTGAGGACGACTCTGAGAGCTCAGAGCCAGTTTAAAAAGCTTCTGAATAAATTGTGATGGTTACTGACTTGAATTATGTCACAATATTTATGCATTTAGTTGACAATTAATTATTGCATGCACAATATTATTTATTGTACAAAATTATAAACAGAGTTCTTAGCTTTGTCATTCGGATGTCTTACCATTTCTCAAATTCATCAACGCACAAGCTCCTTTATATAACGCACTCGTGCTATCTAGACTTGAGTATGCATCCGTTGTGTGGCGACCGTAGTCTGTCAATTTCGATTGAGAAGGTTCAAAAGCGCTTTCTGCGTTATCTCTATTTCAGACAGCACGGGACGGGATTTATCCCCACTACGCCAACCATCCGATCAGAACCTCCCAGCATCTTCCTGAGTTTGAGTTGAGCTCGCTCAGGAATAGGAGGGTGTCTGCGGACTGTATATTCTTCCACAAGTTAATAAACAGTACGCTAGATGCCCCCACTATACTTGAAAGGGTTCAGCTCAGAGTCAATGTGAGGAACACACGATTAAGAACTCTGTTTGTGGCTGATTCACTATCCAAGTCGGAGTCCGTACCACTACTCTACATGTCATGACGGAAGTCTCAAAAGCATCACGAATTGGTGACTGATATTAGAGCCCGGCTAATGTAATTAGCCGAGGATGGGTGCAAATCTGATCTCGGGCAATGAAGAGGTTGGTGGATGGAGGAAACTATGTATTAATTCAGCGGGCTCAGTTCAAGACTGTCAGTGACTGTCATAGGGGTGTCAAAGGCCGATGCCATGATTGGTGGCAGCAGATTTGCGACTGTGTGAGGGGCGGCATTGTCATGACACATAATCCTCCCCAGGGTACATGGAACAGAATTTTTTAGCAGAAATTCGAAAAATTAACACAGGCGTCGATCGACTTCAATCTAATCTATAAATTGGAATGGTGTTGATTATTATAATAATAACCTGCCTTCTTTTTACTGTTTACTAATGGGCAAAGTAGAAGAAATAGCGCATCAGATGCCCAAAGAAATGACTGAAGAAATCCCTGCCTAGTTAAAACACCCAAAACCAACTGGACATCTGCCATCTGGATCAACCAAAGAATGCCCTGTGGACAGACTGCGCCAGGAGACCATGCAACTGTTCAATACTAATTACATAGCCTATCATAAAACTTTCACCGATGAGTCAGTTGACTTAAAGAAGTCGAACTCAGGCCCAAGTTTTTTTTAATGCAACATCAGGAGAGACGTCTTATATACCCGCAAATGCCTCTTCGAGCATGGACGCTGAAATAATTGCCATAAATGGAGCCCTGGACAGCTGCAAGGCACTGTCTGAGGAAGACATCTGCATCCTGACCGACTCGAAATCTGCTCTACAAGCTCTCAAAAGTCACCATCCTAGCGCCTACGACTTCAGACTTACAGAAACAAGAGCCCTGCTCAAGGCATTATCAGAAAAAGGGATCAACATAGTGATGCAATGGATTCCAGCCCACTGCGGGGTAAAGGGAAATGAACTAGCTGACCGAGTAGCAAAAGAGGCAGCAGAAATGAAACCCAAACAGAACCCTAAATTCTCACTTTCTCGCTGCAAAAGAACTGCAGAAAAGGTCTTCAGAGAAGAATGGATCAGCCGCTGGGGAGGGAGTAGGGTTGGAAGGTCTCTACATCTACTTCAGCCCAAGCCTCCTGACTCGGCGTACTTCAAGGAAATCCCTCGCGAGGTTGCCTCCTTCGCAGCTCGAGCAAGGACTGGACACATAACAACAAACCAATAACTCCACCGTTTCAACCTGGTGGCTTCAGCACTGTGTCGAGCCTGTGGAATAGATGAAGAAACTCTTGAGCATGTTCTCCTGCAATGCTCCATTCCAAGCAGGGAAAAGGACTTACTCGTGACGGCATTGGAAGGAGGAGG
The DNA here is from genome assembly GCA_963971405.1 of Psococerastis gibbosa. Classification (NCBI taxonomy): domain Eukaryota; kingdom Metazoa; phylum Arthropoda; class Insecta; order Psocodea; family Psocidae; genus Psococerastis; species Psococerastis gibbosa. Next base: position 2,205,886 of record OZ020484.1, on the reverse strand, counting down.
AATAGAAAAAATTCTGCAACCGAAGAATCTTTGGGCACTAGCAAAAAGGGCGTTCGAACAACATCTGACCATCGGCATCACCTGAAGCTGGAAGTCAGTAGCAAGAAGTAAGTACTAATGGGCAAAGCAGGCTTCGCCTACATCGCATAGAGAAACCCACTTTTTGCGCAGATTTCTTCAAAAGCTTTTCAGGGGGAACGCGCCCTAGCTGTTCCGAAAAAAAATCAATAAGTCCGGCCGGAAAAATGCAACATTCATTGCTATAAAAATGCGTAAACCCCAATTATTTGCGGCCAATTATTTTTTTTCAAACATTATGTGGGGAGACCCCCAAATTCCGTATTTTGGGTTATTTAAATAACTATGCTTTTGTAAAATCAAAACTTGATTTGAAAATTGAAGCTTAAAAACAATTTAATGGAGTGATCACAATTAGTCCAAAGAGTTTTAAATACTGCGGGTCACAGATGTAAGAAATAAACTAAACTAAACTATATCAGGTCGAAAGAAAACGTCCCATTAGAAAAAGTCAATTTATTATTTTACGCAAAAATAATTTTATTTGCATTCACCTGGCATTGCCCATACGCTATAAGTACGCCTATCTACCAATCCAAAATTGTGACATAAAATGAGCTGACCTTAAAATTGTTTTGGAATAAATATTGTATATTTGTATATATACAAAATTTGGTGATTTCATTCAGGGTAGCTAATGATGAACCTGTACCAACTAGTTTCTATGCAAGACTGAAGGTATTTATGAGTCTTTTTCGTCTATTTGTTAAAAAATGATTCCATAGGTAGAATGGTTGATAACTCACTGCCTTATAGGTTAGAATTTTCTAATGTTCCTTCACAACCTAAGAAATGGATATTGTGAAGTTTTATTTTTTAAATGTACTTTTTGTCTTCTTAGTATTTTAAACAGTATCTGGTAATGAGACAATGTCGTTCATTTTTATTGTAAAATATAGAATTAAGCTGTATAAAATTTAAACTATGCTTGACAAAAAAAAATTATTTACCTCATTGGTGAAGGCTTTTACGGCATCCATTGTCGAGGTGTCACTTTTACAATAGTGTCATTATAATCAATGTACAATGCACGAACTTTTTAAAATTAAGAGGATTTTGAAAACATTTAAGATTACAAACATTTCATGGAAATAACACTTGACGACGAAAACTACGAAACGCAAAGCGCAGCAAAACTGAAATGGCGACTGCGGACTGTCGGCTTGTTAATGTTTGTATAATTGCGACAGATGCAACTTATCCAACGTAACAGTTTTAGTTTTCCCTGTCTGATTTTAAAATTTCAAATTTTGGCTCTCCAATTATTTTTTAAATTATAAACTAATAAAGCTTCGAAAATAGTTTTATTATGGCATAAACTGAAGTATTTTAGTCGGGAATCTAACATCTCATACTAAAATGGTTCATGTTTCCCATGAAGAATTTCATTTGGGAGAGACTTTGAGCCGCAATGACGATAAAAAAAACGCTATAACGCCATATACCATATGAGGTGAAGGGGCCGTTCACCTCGGCCCACATTCGAAAAAAAAAATAGTCAACATAGACAATAAAACTATCATAATCATTTAAAATAAAAATACTGAATATACTATAAATTATTTCGAATTAATTGTGGAATGGACATCGACATCTAAACATCAATAAAATCAGCCAACCCTGGGGCCTACTATTAACCGTAAATAATACTAAACGGCCCGCTTCAATAACGCCGGTTCGTAAGCATTTCGACAATTTCTATATTAGACTATATCAATGTCGTTCCCACATTTGAGTGTCTTTCACAGAATGAAAATTAAAAAGATACTCTTTACAACTATTAGGCTACACTAACGCAATATTTATTACTATACAGGTATAATACTAGATACGAACGACTATGCCTCTTCTGTCCAAGGGTGCCCCGTCCATTTACGAATAAGGCAAGCATTAAAAGCTAGTGGAAATTCACTAGGCTATTTTGCCCCGATTTCTATTAGTTTTGTTGATTTTAGGGGGGGGGGGACTCTTTTAAAGGGGTTCCCAAACATTTTTGTCCGTGGACCACTAGATTATTCTATGATTTTCCCTGGACCACCCTGGCTGTGACAGGAAAACCGTCAAATTCTAAGACCAAGATCAAATAGTTTGTGCGTATAGAGGAAAACACTATCTAACAACGGGTTGGAACCTGCTTCGGCTTTGCTCCGCCCTGTCCGTTTTCTATTCGCGAGACAGTCACACGTCTTTATGTTTTACATATCAATTACCTTATTTTTTTATTTCTGTTACTTAACCATAAAGTGTTGCACCAAGCCGTCTGCTTCGAGCTACCAGCCTGGCGCCGGGTCGTTTGCAACTCTGTAAGTTCTTCAGTAAGGTAAAGTGCAACCCCCGTATTAATCTGTTAAAGAAGCATCCCTTCTAGTGCACACAAAATTACGCTACGTGCTAATATTTGGTTTCATGTTTAGGACTGCTGATGGTATCGGTTGGATTTTATAATTCAGTACCAAGACTTATTGCATTTTACATCAAATTTCCAATAACTCAGCTGTTTTATTTTCTAATTTCTTACTTTGGTCCTTGGACCACCTGATATATGCCTGTGGGCCACCGGTGGTCCATGGACCACAGTTTGGGAACCACTACTCCAGCACCTAAAACATAGCTCAAGCTAGAAAGCATCGATATAAGGAGTAAAAGGAATATATATATATATATATATATATGAGGTAATAGCTACCTAAGGTTCCATACCACAATAGGCCTATTACATTTTGGTAATTTTTCATGAAAATTGAGTACTTTTTATTTTTTTACCCCCAGAACCAAACTATCAGGGAGCAAACGACCTATTGCGTTTTGTTAACCCTTTCAGTCGTGACGGGTCACCAGAGCAACACAACTTTGGACAGCCCTAACTCCGAAAACAAATGCGCGCCAAACTTGGCAGTCGCGTTAACGTGGCCGCGGGACATTTGTTGTGTGAAATTATTTTTTCATTCCCCTACTTCGCCGAGTTTATTGCTTTGGTAAATTCCCCAATTTAGTAATTAGACTATACTAGTAACTTACAACCCCTTACCCAGCTGTCTCAGAAGGTCCGGAACAGTCGCGATTTGCTGAAGTGTTTTCCATTGTATCCGGGTAGGGTTTGGTGCACGCCCACAGAATCTAATTCACAAAATTGCTTTCTATGACGATCTATATGTCTAGGGGAAAACCATGCATTTTCATGCGGTCGGCTTCACACCAGCTTCCGAAATCGTTAAGTAATCTATACTAGCCCTATGGGCTGGCTACAATGGAAAAGACTCGTCCGTGTCTATCGGGCCAAAGATATTTTGGGATTGAAGATCGAAATTGAGGAGAAGATGAAGGAATGTCCAGTTATGTAAGTAATTAGGGAAATAAATTGGTATAGGTATACCTTCTAAATGCCCCGTCCCTCCCTTCTCCATTCAATGCACAGAACAATATAATATAGACATAAGCCTAATATAATTACACGTTTGCTTCTGCATGGCATTTTGTTCTTATTTTATTTAGATTATGATATATTTCGGAAGCCATCTATGATCCCTCCTTCGTGGGTCTGAGACTATAAGATTGAAGGTTATAATACTATTATCATTGTTCTAGCACGCAGCAGGTTAACTATGTAGCTATATTACGACAATAGTACACATCAGGAGATTATTACTCATCTGACCGACTTTCAATATCAAATACTCTCTTCCAAGACTCTCCCAACGATTATAAGCACTTCGGGGGCATCAATGTTTGGGTGACATCTTCAATGACAGCTGTAGCTACCCGGAGTGACATTGTTCATTCACATTTGTCATACTACCAAATCTAATGAAACTAATACATTTGAATTACTACAATTTTCTTTTTGTAGACATTGGTTATGTTGTATTCTCTCTTGAATTGAAGAAAAAATAGCCTAGTCTTTCATGACCGGATTCTTGACTTCAGTCGCGTCAGCTTCGTTCTCAACAGTCTCTACAATATATTTTCGCCCCTTTTTACACTCCACTCCACATTTTGTAGACCGACAGTTCCAACAGGGATACCAACAGCCAGGGCAAGCCTCATTCAGACAATCGCACAAGTCTAGACCGGTACCAATAATGAGACCTTTTTCATCATTCGCTAAACCATTTCGCGCGTTGTTACTTTTCATTCTGGTTTTCCGTTTGCGACGCTCCCTTTGACTAAGTTCGGGTTCAGTAGTTACCACTATTTCTTTTCCTCTTCTTGACACTTCATCTACCTTACTAGTCTGTCCTGTCTTCGCCGGGCAAGTAAACGGACCGGGCTCCCCACTCTTATGTGAAGCAACAGCTTCTGGCTCTGGATCCGAGTCAGATAATGTAATTTCTTCTATATTCATTTCAGATTTTTTAGTCACTATTCACTGAATCACTGAAGTCTTCAGTCTACAGCACAGAATACCATAACATGTACATCATAATGTATCCATATACAGTGTTGCTCATAATAATAGGGACACAGTGAATTTTCCTAAAATCTCCAAAATGGCAAGAGTTTTGGCCTTGATTGTTAGCAGTAAATAACAAGGCAAGAAGTTTGATATGTTGTGTAAATTTCATCCCAATTGCCCAAGAACGTGAGAATCTAATGAAGATTTTCAAAAATACGTCGGTCATAATAATAGGGACATCACCTTTACTTCTTTAATAAAATGCAGATAAATTAACAAATTACAATTTAATCATCAATACTTGGTAGATTGTCCCTTGTTATGAAGAACAGCATTGCATCTTGAGTTCATTGAAGTGACGAAATTCTGGCAAACAGACACAGGGATGTTGTACCACGCTTTTTGAACTTCTTGCCAAATGTGGTCTTTGTTCTTGATTGTATCTTTAGCAATACTCTTCTTAAGTTCATTCCATAAGTTTTCTATCGGATTCAAGTCTGGTGATTGTGCTGGCCACTCCATAACAGATATTTTTTCCCCGCGAACCAGTTCTTCACCAACTTCGATTAATGTTTTGGGTCATTATCTTGTTGGAATTGCCACAGCAGTGGCATGTTTAATTCTGCATAAGGAAGCATTTCATTTTCTATTATGTCCCGATAGATTTCCTTAGTCATAATGTTCCTGATGAGGTGAATAGGACCAACTCCGTTGAACGAGAAACAACCCCATGCCATTATGTTTCCTCCACCAAACCTAACAGTCTTCCTGGTGTACTTAGGATTGAATGCGGCGTCTCACGAACTGCTGGCCATCAGACCCAAAGAGATTTATCTTGGTTTCATCGCTCCTTAGGACGTTCCTCCAATTGACCCGATGGCGGTGTGTATGAGCAAACCTCAAGCGATCCTTTATGTTCTTTTTGGACGACAATGGCACCTTCCTGGGAATCCTGGATGGCAGTCCAGCTTCAAAAAAACGTTGTCGAATTGTACCGGGGCTGATTGACGCACCAACACGTTCCTTTAGCGTTCTTGAGGAGGCGAATGGGTCGCGCTTGGATTCGCGGACAAGGAAACGGTCAAAATTTTCGGATGTCTTCCTAGCCCGACCTCTTTTTTCGACTGCAGTTTGTTCCTTTAACGCGTTGGCCACCATTGTTTTTGATCGATAGACTAAATCAGCAATTTTTCTGACGCTAAACCCTTTCTTCCGCAAGCCGCAGATAATTCTTCTTTCATCATCAGAGCAATGTTTCATGCGGCCCATTTTCTAAAAATATATTGAGATTTTAAGTGGCAAGAGGCCTTGGGCAGATTTTTAAATTTTCTTTGTTTTTGGCTTAAATAAAAACAAAAACTAAACTCGCGTCCATATTATTATGACCAGCGAAAATTTAAAAAAATTCTTGAACGCTTTAACTTCTTGATACTTTTTAACCAAACTCACAAAAAATATTCAGCTAACCAAGCCGTCAACTACTGCTGACTATAATTGTGGTATCTCATTGGGTTTAAAAAAAAAATTGAAAAATTCGAAGTGTCCCTATTATTATGAGCAACACTGTATATCAACAGAGTCCATCGATAACTGATTTGCTTCAGGCTTCAATGCTTAAATTTTACTTACTAAGGCGCCCATTCCACATACGTACAACGTCAATGAAAATTATGAAATTGAAGGTGGTAGCAGAATTTTTAGTATGTCTTTAATGTCTGCTACCACCTTCAATTTCATAATTTTCATTGACGTTGTACGTATGTGGAATGGGCACCTAAATACAGGAAATACGTCTAAATACTAGTTACTGCATTACTGGACTGGCAAGTGGCGAGTAGCGACTGACGGGCCGCGGACCGCTAAAACGGGCTAATTTTATAGGGAAGGGAATTTTTGTTCCGCATGTTGGCTGAATTGAAAGTTTATTTTCCTCATTTCCTGTGTTTCCTGTTTGGAATGTGAATTTGCCTTGCCTGCCCTGCTCTGCTTTTGTCGAGTCACTTTGACTTTGAACTTTGCACCGGTGCCGGTAATTTCTTCAAGCTCATTCCAATTAAACGACTGAAATGGCTGCGAAAGCTGTATGCGTTCTACGGGGAGACAAGGTTTCCGGCACTATATATTTTGACCAAAAGGTAAAGTTAAATTTATATATTATTCATAGCTGACGCCCCAAAGTTTTAAACTTAATTCAAGGTCAAACTTATTACCGGTGCTGAATTTGCTTAGGTCGATAAGTGATAAGGGCCAAGAAAACATTTACTCAATCTTGTATTGCCTTTTGGGGTTCCAAAGCGGGGAGGGATGAACCACGGCGTCTTCGCTCCGGCAAATGATATAAGGATTTTTAGATAATGTAAATTTTAGGTATTTCTTTTCTTACGCATATGTAATTCTCGATAAAGGTTCAATTCAAGTTAGCCATTATTAACTGAGATATTCAAATATTCGTCAATCTATCTGTATTTGCGCCGTGCAGTATTCGGGTACTTGTCAAAAGAAGTACCCTTGTCTCTTATATGGCTGGCCTTTTACAGCCAGGGCGCTGGGGTACTGTCCGCAGGTCGCCCATGAAAGGCCAATAAATTTTTCTTACAAAACAGGTATAACAGTCAAATTCAAGATGGCGTAGTTGTTATGCGATTACTCCATTATCCACATTAGTTATTTGTCTATGATCCACACCTTCCGCCGGTAAATGAGTACAGTCATTCTTTAACATTATTAATACAGTTTAAAATCCACACTCTCTCTAATCCTGGGAGACGACACTAGCAATGTCATCTCACTTTCAGCCTTTCTCCAGCACACTGAACTCCTAACCCTGTTATGAAACCATCTTACTTCACAGCCATCGTTTTAATTTTCTTAATTTAGTCTTGGCGCATATGCCACAAGCGTGGCATAAAAGAAAAAAAATAATACAATAACTTATTCTCTCTTTTTAGGACTCTTCATCCCCGGTCGTTGTAAGCGGCCAAGTGACTGGTCTGACTGAAGGCCTGCACGGGTTCCATGTGCACGCGTTTGGAGACACCACCGACGGCTGCACATCCGCCGGACCACACTTCAACCCTCTGAGTAAGGAGCATGGCGGGCCTGACGACGAAGTCCGTCATGTCGGAGACTTGGGCAATGTAGTGGCTGACGGCTCGGGGGTGGCCAAAGTGAACGTGCAGGACAAGCTCATTTCTCTCAATGGTGCACACAATATTATTGGAAGGTGAGCAATTTAGCTTTCAGCGGAACTGGTTATGGTTGAAGGACCACTACTTTTGTAATAGCAGAATGCAATCTCGGGTAGTTTGTTTGAAGCCTCTTGGAGTCGTGGGGCTTAACCTCTAACTAATACCTAATTGTTATTAAATAGTTTGTCCAATATGAAAATAAAGGCAATTTTATATCTTTCTTTCTGCATAACTCTAGTTAATAATAATAATAATAAACGTCTTATATTTACGTGGCGAGACTAGAAAGTCTTTCTGCCTAACCCACGTCCAAACAATCTTATTCTAACAATGCATAAAAAGAACTTATTCTGAACGTGGTTATAAAAAGGCATACAGTAAAGTACAGTATAAGCCTAGACATTAATCGTATTCTAAAGCTATTCTGTTCCTAGAAATTTTTTCAGCAACTGGCTGTTGAACCCACGAATCTTTGGCTGCGATCTAATATCCTTATCTAGGGAGTTCCACTGGCGGCAGACATTTACAAAAAAGAACTACCATAATATGGTATATTTTATAAAGCTGTGTTATGTCGGGGTATTCGCAATACAAGTCCATTTTTACGGGAATTCAATGGCTTTAGGTGGTCATATAGATATGAAGGAACTGCACTATTCAAAACTTAAATACTAATAATAATGAGTGGAAAGTTCTTCTTTCACCTAATTTTAGCCACTGATCCCTGCGGTAGAATGGGGACATGTGATCCCGATCCAGGATTGGCGATCATTATGGCAATTTGGATCTTGGAGACTGCTGCTCTGAAAAGGGAAGTAATGCTCTTGCCAAACTACTGCCTCAGGTTTTCAACCAGGATGTTCTTCTGCCGGGAGACTTCCATCCTATCTTCCCTTGGATTATTACATGCAGAAGGTGATATTCTTAGTTCCTCATCACCAGCAGGCGTCAGTCTTATTGTTGGATTAGCACGTCCAGCTATTCCTGCGCACTGTCATCACATTTCATCACCTTTTTGCGATCTTTAATATTAATTTTCAACCCAAATTCCATCAGTACTTCTATCCAGAAACCATTCTTCCAGTTTCATATACTATTTTATGTAATCGGGACTTCTACTGTCAAATCCCGCATTATCACATCATCAGCGAATGCCAATGCTTACGGTATCATAAGTCATGTATTGGCCATTTTAAAAATACAATGGTATTCTCGGCGTCGTTACAACTCTATTACGTCAAACAGAAACACAGAAACCTATAATACGGTACATAAGATATAAACTCAACTGTTGTAGTTGTGGTCAAAAAATTCAGGCACGGAGTAGGGGCGGTTCACACCAAGAAGCCTAATCACGCCTTTCCTAAATTGGGATGGTGCTAAAGTTGGAAGCCTTAGGAGGCTGGGTAGGTGGCTATACAACCTCGCACCTAAGTGGTGGGGTGAATTTCCCATGGCGGCTCTACGGTATTGCTCCTGGTGCAGGTCACCCCCACTCCGTGTCTGATGGTGGTGAGTTTCTGCATTAAAAGCATATTTGTGCAAGTGCCTGCGAGTATACGTCAGGGTCTCGAGTATAAACACTGATGCCAGAGGGAGGATATCGAGTTTCTCGAATAAGGGTCGACAAGACACTCGTTGATCCCATGTCCCAATCACAGCTCTAATGGCACGCTTTTGGACTTTGAAAACCCGATCGGACTCAGCGGCGCTTCCCCATGTTGCTATCCCATACCGCATTCTGGAGTCAAAAACAGCAAAATAAACAATTTTTAGTACGTCTTGGCTAACGAGAGGCTGCAGTGCGCAGGAGGAAGACACAGGAAGATAATTTAGTGCATAACTTGTGAATGTGTGGTCGCCAGGTCAACATATGACCAATATTAAGGCCACTTTTTATTGACCTATCAATCTCTAGTGATTAACTATTTCACCTGACTGACTCCTGTTTGTTGCAGAACTCTGGTTGTTCACGCCGACCCCGACGACTTGGGCAAGGGTGGCCACGAGCTGAGTAAAACGACGGGGAATGCGGGCGCTCGGGTAGCATGTGGCGTCATCGGCATCGCTAAGGTTTGACTCGCCGGCCACAAGCTCTGAACCTCCGTCGACTCTACCCTGTGGGCTCAAAGTATACCTCTCAAGTAGCCTATATCTCAATTGCCGGTCCGGACAAGACTTCAAATAATTGGAATACGGCCTGCCCTTTTTTTAATTTTCTTCGGCATTGAATACATATATTTTGTTTTGTTACATTTGCTTAATTTTTTTTCATTAAAAAAGAGAATAGTGTTAATTAGTAATAATTCACAAATAAAACAAAAAGTTTTATGTTTTATTCTTTCTTAGCGGGAAGCCAATCCAATACCCCATAACAAATAATATAAAAATCAATCCATTTTTATGGATTTCTTTATTGTTTCGAAACTGGTGTGGTGTTCTGAGGATGCTCCCGCGGGTTCTTGGACCTATAAATCTATCTAGTTATCTACATATTGTAGAACTGGATGTTCATTTTCAGCCGAACAACCCTTTTGTTCGAAAATATAGCATTGTATTATTATGTTTTGAGTGGCGGGGGCTAGTTTTTTTTAGGTTGATCGCATACAAGCAATGTATCCGACTGACGTCTTCATTCGCCTCACTAAGTAACTTAATAATTGTGTTAAGTTACAAGTCTCCGAGTGCATGGTGTGTAGACTCGCACAACTATAAGCACGATACCACATAGTCACCGAAGGCGATGATGGAATCTTAGTAAATCTTTGCGTGCAAAGAGAGGTAGCCCGTGATGGAGTCCAGTTGGCCTGGAAGGGACATGGTGGAGTGGAAGAAGGTATCACGCCGGCAACTGGAGTTGATAGTTGATGAATGACAGTCACTCGACTGTTTTAAAGCTTAAGTCTCGGTTGAATTGGCTAATTTATTCAATATTTTCCTGACCTCGACCTTGAGTGATGTGCGATTGACTCTCATGCATGTTTTATATGACAAATTTACATAAAGATTCGCAATGGCGGTGCGCAGAATAGAGTTAGCAAACTTGAATTGCATTTTATCAACAAAGTCACTGTATAAAACAGTAATTAGCCTAAGGGCCCTTCTATAGCAAGCGCGTGCGGGTAAAACAGGATAAGCTTGTCATTCCGCTAACATTAACCCCTATATATGCTTCCAAGGGGAAGGAAACGCCGATCATCATTGAGGAAGAAAACCGAACTACCATACAGGAGGGAAAGGCCCAGCTCTACTATGCGGCACGGCGTTAAATGGCCTAAGGCGCATATTCCACCGACCTGTTAGTGCTAAATACAAATACGGTGACGTGGTAGCAGACATTCAAGACTTAGGCGGGGATTGCAACGACCGCGCATTGCAGAATGCAAATGACATTGACGGACCTTTGAATTTTTCTTTTTATAGAATTCTATTAAAATGTTTGTACTTAACATATCCCATGACGCCATTTTTTAATTTTAGTTTGTGATTTTACTGTATGATCATTGATCAATTTTAACTATGGCATAGAGGAAAACAAACATTTCCGTCAATGTCATTTGCATTCTGCAATGCGAGGTCGGTGGATACCCCGCATAAGTAAGCCTGCCATACCTGGTTTTCAGCCCAATCTCCCGGCTCCCGGGTGAATGTTGTCGGGAGGCCGTAATCTCCCGGTTTTGGAAAATGTCCCGGAAAATCTCCCTGTATTTGTAAGACATGAACATTGAGTGATGCAATTTTACGATATAGGCTAGTATAAATTTTAATCGTATTGTGGGCAATTGTATTCATCGCCAGTAAATTCTAATTAATGTTACAGCTATCAATCTGCGTAAAACCCCACTATTGTTTTTCAAAAATTTTCAACCGGGGGAGACCCATGGCACCCCCTTGTTTCCAACTACCTAATTAATTCATCGCATGTAAAATCTGAACGTCATCAAAATGAAAATGCGTAAAGCCCCACAATATCAAGCCAATTTTTCCAACATTTTCAACCGGGAGAGACCCCCGCGGGCCCCCTTATGTACAATTGTATTCTTCGCCTTTAAAATCTAAATGTTACTGCTATCAATATGCGTAAAACCCCATAAATCTAAGCCAGAAATTTTTCTACTGGGGAAGACCCCCGGGCCCCCATGTTTGCCACTACTAGCCCTGCCGCCCCCCCCCCCCAAAAAAAGAATTAGCATATACACTATATATAATAGGACATTCTAAACAAAACCCTTAGTATGGAATCATGAATATGTCTTCCATGTTTAAATTATAAATTATTCTGCTGTAAAAATCGTGAAACGCCACTATTTGGAACTTATATTTTCAAATTGTTCCCCCGTGGGAGACCCCCGGGCCCCCCTATTTCCAGCAATTTGAATAAGCATTTCAGCATTCCTTTGCAGCTTTAAAAAATCAATACTTTACTGCTGTTAAAATGCGTAACACCCCACTATTTTGCCCCTATATTTTCAAATTTTTCCTCCGGGGGAGACCCCCGGGCCCCCCTGTAACCAGCATTATGAATAAGGATTACTGCTGCTGCTGTTAAAATGCGTAAAACCCCACTATTTTTCCCTTGTGTTTTCAAATTTTTCCCCCTGTTACCCGCAATATGAATAAGGATTATTGCTGCTGTTTAAATGAGTAAAACCCAACTATTTTGCTCTTACATTTTCATATTTGGTCCTCCGGAGGACACCCCCGGGCTCCCCTGTTTCGATAAATATGAATAAGAATTATTGCTGCACTATTGCTGCTGTTAAAATGCGTAAACCTCACTATTTTGCCGTTATATTTTCAAATTTTTCCCCCGGATGCACTGTAAATTAATGTGCCTAGTTTCGCTAACAAACACACCAATTGCACAATCGCTAAAACATAGTTTGGCTTGGTAGGCTACACCCACTTTTCCCGGAATGGCCCCCTCCGAAAATCTGTCCTGGACCCGCCCTTGAATTATGCGTAAAACCACATTAATTTAAGCCAACTTTTCAAAATTTTTCTACCGGGGGAGACCCCCGGGCCCCCCTTGTAAGCAATTCCATTTTTCGCCTGTCAAACCCCGCTATTAGTCTGGATGTTACTGCTATCGAAGTGCCTAAAACCTCACTATTTAAGCCAATTTTTCAAAAACTTTCTAGCGGGGGAGACCCCCGGGCCCCCTTGTGTACAATTGCATTCGTCACCTGTCAAATCTAAATGTTTAAAAGCTGCGTACGTCCGTGGAGGCCCTCTATGTTTTTGAAGCCATTGTACTTCGCTCTAGATGTCGAAAAAAAATTAGAAAAATAGGTATAGTGTATACCACAGAACAACATAATATGCTGTATATGGTGTATACTGTATAGGCATAACTGAAATCTCCCGGTTTTTTGAAAAATAAACCCTAACAGCCAAGGACGGGCGTTGGCTGAAGAAGAAGAAGTGTTTACATTGGGCAAAGTGTTTCCTTCTTACAAGCCTTGTGAAACTGCAAGCTTTTCTTGTTTATTTTATGCTTAACCTAGACCCGCATGTTATAAAAGGGCCATTACAACATTACAATAACTTAATATGTCAATTGACAAGCTACTAAGAATATGATGAACTTTTGTTGTATTATTAAGTTAGGGTTATAAAGCCTTCCCTTACACTCAATTTAAATTTTTAATTTTTGGTGTTGCTAATTTTCCACGAATTTTACAATAAGTGGAATTTTAGTCCCCAGTAATTTTGATGGAATAATTAGGCTACAACACCAAAAATTAAACATTTTTAATTTAGTATTTATACTTTTTGATAACTATGATGAAATGAAATAGTTGCCTATATTCCAGACGATATCTTCAATTAATTAATAATTCATGTCATAAAAAATGAAAATCGTCTGATTCTGGAGTGCAGATGTTCTACAGAGACAAAGAGGGAAAAGCCTTAAGAGGGTAAACATGAAATCTTAATCGTAGAGCTGTCAAAAATATCAGGACAAACACAAGAATGGTGATACCTATGATATGTACCAAGTTAGCTGGATTATCACAGCAGCTTTATGTTCGGTCTCCTGGTACTATAATATAATGTAATCCGGTTCAGGAACCACGAACCACGAATAGGCTATTAAAGCTGTTAGCGTACGTAAAATCAAACTAAAAGAACCGGTCCGAGTAATTTCATGGTAAATAATTTTCCGGTAAATTCTAGATAGGTCAGACCAACACATTACCACACAGCAATACTGACAGGGCACGCAATGCATTTGAGCGTGAATTTTCTATCATTTTTTCAAAAAAACATTTTTTTTTTTTTACAAAACCAAATACTTTTCTGGGAAAGCAACCTGTCCGGTTGCGTTACTCAATTTAACAGAAATCATCGATAGAAAGGTTTCGCAGAAAAATTATTTTTTAGTCATTTTTCATTAAAATTTAGTTATTTTTATTTTTTTACCCCCAGAAGCAACCTATCAAGGGGCAAGTGACCCCACGCATTTCGTTAATATTAATAACGACTGCAATATATGTGAATTTAAAAGAAATCGTTGGAGCCGTTTTTGAGAAATAATTTTTTTAGACGTTTTTTTGGAGTTTTTTGAGAATAAAACCCCCCCAAATTAAGTTAGCCCCAAATAAAAAAAAATATTCCGAGGTATGATTTTTGTGAACCTACATGCCGAATTTCATCAAGATCGACCGAGTAGTTTGCCCGCACAGACAGACAGACAGACAGAATGACAGACAGACAGACATTTCGTAAAAACCACTTTTTTGGGTTCCTGGGACCTCAAAACGTGTAAATCCGTTGAAATCTCGGAATCGAAAATTTCGACCGTCACAAAGCTTTCCTTATACTACGCATAAATTGGAAAGCAAAAACTTGTGGTACCGTTTGTAATAAATAGGCTACTACGATATTGTAGTATATTTTATATCGCTGCTTAGGAACATCCGTTCTATTTAATTTACCAATTCCTCAAGGTTAGAAATTTCACATGTAATTTTATTTTTTCACATATACGGATTTTCTCATCTGTGGTTGTGTCTTATCCAGGCTTATGTAGGCCTAACCCCGGAACCTTCCTTAATCGACCATTAATAAGACTTAAAGACTTAAAAGCGACAAGACTAGAGTTAAAAATCAATATATAGGTACGGTAATGTTGACATTCGCTATAAAATGAAAAACGTTTATAGTATAAGTAATACCTTAATATAGAAAAACATTGCAGCCCTTACCCCCGAATATCTTATACAGTCTATTAAATACTAGTACCCCTTTCACCATATTAGCGTTAAGCATGTGATTTAATATATTACAAAATAGCTGTTAAATATTACGATAGTAACAACACTTAGCCTACACAGATTTACAATAACGTAGCAGCAGCCTGATCACGGCGATTATAATACCGGTATTTATTTAATCCCCTGGTATTAAATAAATACCGGCATTATAATCGCCATGATCAGGCTGCAGGAGAAGTGGAGAGACTGGAGGAGACTCACGTATCACATCAGGCAAACAGATAATGGTGAAAAAAAGACAGATAGTATGTTAAGAAGGAAAAATCCCAACCAAAACACTTCGTGTAAAAACAAGCCAAGTTCCTAACACCGATCTTGCAAAAGGTTTAGCCATTCAAAGTAATGAGATCTGAAATTTTGCCAAGTTCTTTGGCAAATTAAAGTTATGAGATAGGGATGAGGGCCAAGTTCATATAGGTCACAGGGTTTTTCAAAATATATGGCTGCGTTTTAGATAACTTGGCCTGGCTCTTAACCTAAAAAATAGCACTTCACCAGGTGCGTCCCAGTAATTGTATTCTAGCTTTAATGGCGGTACCGTATCGAAATATTGGTTCACAATGAATTAATGATTAAGAAGGAAACATTTAGGTACTCGTAAACCATGATGCGAGACCAGAGACACAAAAGTAGCAGAATTGGATGGCCGTGAAAATCAGAACAAGCCGCATCCATTTCCGCAATTCTTCATCTTCTTCTCTCAGATGGTCCAATTGCGCACTTGAAATTCCATCGGGACCGAGTGGTCTGCCCATCCGTACATCAAATTCAACCTCCCGAAAAATCCTCCACGAATTTACAGTTGCCATGAACACTTTGTGCATCAATGGCAGGAGTAGGAGTGCATAAACATTGTACGCATTTATGTTCTCATATAAAAAATTTGCAAAAGCGGCTGGTAAATTGAAGATCATTTCCCCAAAGCCAATGTGATTTAATCTGGAAGAACAGAAAAAATAACGAATGACTTCTTTTCGTAACGTTAATAACAGACAACCCTGCATGTTCGCCAACATTTCGATGCACGTTACATGGCAGTCACTAAGACCGTTAGGACCTTGGGCATAGCCAGAGAGGTGGAGGGGACACATCCTCCCCCTCATAAAGTTTTGACGAGTTAACATTGGGGGTTCTTTGATGAATTTAGGTACACAATATAAAAAAGTGCGGGGAATTTAAACTAGATATAATGAATACGATTTTAATGTTTATATTTAAAAAAAATTCAAATAAACCCCTCTAGTTCTGGATCCAATCCTAGCTACGCCCATGGGTCCACAGTTGTTAATGCCACAGTAAATTAACTTAATTCGTAAATAATAATAGATAGAGAAAAAAACGGATCTGATAAAAATATATGCGTTCTTGTGACCACATGATAGAAGAGTAACTTCACCAATGATTTAAACAATAAAATAAATTCTATAAAACTGTAGAGCTCAAATTCTTAACGAGTCCAATGTGCTTGTAACATGTACCGCCTATATTATGTTACCCTGCTAATCTAACCAGATATCGGGTTTTGTCAGTAACAGGCAGCTCTTGACCGCGTTGAACAGTTAACGTCTTACACCTCCTAATATTTTATATTACTCAGCTCTTGAGTCACTCAAAAGATATCAATCCAGCTTTCAAGAGCCCACGAGTTACATTTCACTCAGGATATACATCGATAGTAAGGCTAACGTTGAGGCATTCGTAGAAAGAAGAAGTTTTTACTCTACCCTACATTTTGAGCAGCCGTCACAAACCTAGGTCGGCAAGGGCGGATCCAAGGTGGGCCTGGCCCTCGCCCAAAATTTTTAACCAAGCACTAGAAAATATGAGTTCTTCGACATAATATATCAAGCAATACAAAACAAGTTCTTTTTTAAACCCCCACCAAAAAATCCTATATGCTGAGTTCCCACAGTTATGTAAATTTATTAGCATAAAAAATTGATAGGGTGGAGTGCCCGGCGTTCGTGACAGCGTTCTGTAAGCTATATTGAAATGTAGAGGAACACTTCTAATTGATTAGTTAAGACTTCATAAGAACAGCACATCAGAGGACAAGAAGGGATGAAATTAGAAATGAAGTCAGGAAAAGAGAGTACGGGGTTGAACAACAGTTCGGACACGTAAAAAGAGGCGGCTGGAGGGAGACCAAGGAAGAGATATAGAAACCATACTGACGACAATCTCAGAAGAGAGGGAGGGACTCGTACCAGCGGAAGTGTTGAATGATCATAAGCGGAAGGAGGGGAGACATAAAAGCAAGGAGACTGATATGGCTGGGCCGTGTTTAAAGAACAATAATCCAGATGGCGGATGATCCATGCGAAGATTGAGGAAGAGGTGGATGTACGACATAAGTGACGACCTCCGGATGTGTAACTTCCGTAACAGGAGCAGAATTGCGGTGTGATTGTAGCGACCAAGGTTCCTAATGGACTATAAAGCCAGCAAAAGTAAGAACGGAGTGGAGGTGGCTCACAAATCACACCCAGTAGCTGGATCTGATTGTTGGTGATGATACAAAGAGATACAGTACCCATATGGAAGACGATCTCTCAGGGGCTGGACTGGAACCGGACAAAGTGCCGAATGGTCAGTCGGTGTGGAGAGACAGGAAGGAGTGGAGTGTGGAGAAGGCTCATATTTAACACCCTGGTGACTGGAATAGCTCACATGATCACGTTGACCATTAATTAGGTCAGTGCCGGATTAACCTCTGTGGAAAGTGGGCCGTGGGCACGAGAAGATATGTGGAGGCCGCCAGGGCGCCAGCCGTGGCCCGTGGGTGCAAACTCTCTATCTACCAACATAGCAGCAAAAAAACGTTTAATTTCCCGCCTATTTCAAAACTTTCTTTGAACATTATTTTCAACCTTTAATTTTTTTTTTTAAATCATGTTTGTGGGGGCCGGAATTTTTATGGGGGCCTGTGCCCCAAGTGCCCATGGGATAATCCGGCACTGAATTAGGCCTAATAGGCATACCCCGATAGCCGCTGTTACAAACTCCACACATTTGTGGCCTCTTATCTTATCATAGTATGCCTAGTGATTCATATTCTCCTGACCAATATCGTCTCATGCTTTACTTAGGAGTACTTTAATTATTATTGATCTAAAATAAATACTCGCTGCTGAAAGGAGCAATTTATTAGTTATTATTTCTGTTGTATGTGTTAGAACCCGGCACAAACTTATCTACAAAAGCGACAACAGCAGGGTGCAAGCGTCAGAAATTCAGTTAAAAATAAATATAAATAAAATTATAGTAGAAAACGCAAAATGAGACAAAAAAAAGAGAAATTTTTCAATGGGAAGTGTTGGGGTGGGGTCACAGTCATATACAGAAGACAGACGAGTAAAGTTAGGAGAATGAAGTGAAAGGCACACGACAGAAAGGAGAGTAATTCACTGAGAGAAAGCACAGACTGGAAAACGTACTGTACTGGACGGGAGTGGAAAAAGTTCATTGGTGTCACCGGGTGACCGGTGGCGTTAAGTGTATGAAAATGATGATAATTACATTTTATTTTTAAATTAAAAAATTATTGTTCGCAGACAAACAATTCAATGAATGTATCCGAATAACCTCTTCAGTCGCCTCTGTAGGTAATACCTTCGTTGAGTTACGACAGGTCACCGATCGCATAATTTGTAGAGACTCGCACAAGTACGAGCAAGCTACCACTGTGCCATCGAAGACCTTTGAGGGACGATTCGAATCAGTAGAAAAAATACTGGAGACCTAGCTGCTACAATGGTTCGGCACGTCCAAAAAATGGGAGAAGAAAAAACACAGGTAGGAAGGACACCCATCGGCAGAATGAGGACGACACTCAAAGAAAGAAAATAAAAACTGACTGGGAAAAGGGGAAAAACGATGGCAGAGCTCAATAGATGGCACCCCCAACCTCCCCCTCCCACACTAAGAGGGAAGAAGAAGAAGACAGAAGCTAAGCAGCTGCAATGTAGAATTTAAGCAAAAAATTTTAACTTACATTTCCATAATTAAAACTTTCAGCTTATTGCCCTCACAAAAACTGAAGCACTAAACTAAAATGTTGAGCATTAAAATCAAAGTTCAACTAGACACTTCTTTGTCGCATATTTCCAATTTGTCGCACGTCTGTGAATATTGGGAAATGTTTGTTTTAGTACAGATTGGGGATTTATATATATATAGCCTATACTTTTTTTCTACTACAACTGGCCATTAATACTGTAATTAATATTGATTACTAATGGCCTATTTTCGTGAAGGCTATAGTTTCTTTGCTCATAGCAGGTTATTCACTCTATTGGAGAGTTTCCCACGTCATCACCCCCCCCCCCTACAATCAGCGCAGTGCTAAAAAATTAATTAGTTACCTCTAGGACCTAGTCAATGCTCGTGCATTTTGCCATTAAACATGGAGGAAAGCTCTTTGATTCGACTTTTGTTAGTCGAGAACGTCTAGGAAGGCAGTTCAAACCAACAGGACGTAGCAAATAAGACAAGTTGGCTGTTTGGCTCAGGTACCCTGTGGTAGCGTAATGTACTCTTTAATCTACCTTGGTAGTACCCCTTTCAGGGTGTCAAGAGATTCTCAATTCGTACACAACCCAATCTCGGTCGTTCGCACGATTTTTGCTTGGGCTGAAAGCGTTCGCATTAAACTTGCTGTGTACGAATGAGTGGACCTCCTGATTATATTGAATTCCGAACCACTTGGCTTCATTATGTCTAATTAGACAGAGGTGAACAGGCGGCGGAACGGGACCTGTGACTTCCTTTCCGAAAGTCCAGGTTGCTATCCACTACACTACGGCTTTCACCAGCAACTCAATAACCGCCTTACACAATTACCAAGACCCGTCAGACCAGCAAGTGTGACAAGTCGGATATGTTACTGGCAATAAATATCATGTGATCTATCAAGTACACGGTCATTGAGGCCATCGAACATATCAGTATATTGTAAGGACAATGCTTTCAGATTGGTCTGACTGCAGTTTGCTGCAAGTCGAGTACCGATAGGAAGCACTGTGCTTCCAAAATTCATGGCTGTGGTTGTGTAAAGAATTAGAGAAATCGTCCATTGGTTCTCAAAAATAAAGTGAGTATACGTAACACATGAAATTTAAAATTACCTGAAGTCAACGCAGCTAACAGCATTTCTTATCTGTACTGCTCAAAGAACTCAGCACGAGCCTGCGCATTTCTCTTCGTTTTGGAACCTCTCTGCATCGAAGTTGCATTGTTCCATCTGCCACTACTACTCGGAGGTAGCGCAGGGTATTGTGCATACGCAGGCGGCTGTGCAGCAGGTCCCCGCCACAGTATCGTTATCAGCAAATATAAACCTCCCACACATTTCGTCAGCCCGTCAATAATTGCGATAAATATTGGCGCCAATGAGTCAACAATTCGGGGGAAGTGAAAAAGAATCATGTTGACGGAGTCAAAAAACAGTTTGACCAATATGACAGACACCTCGAGCAGCGTGACTATCAGGAAGAAGATGTATTTGAAAGCCCCCGAAACGTTTTCCAATGTTACTGTTTCTCGTAGTAAAGCAACTGTTTCGTTGCTGACTTGCTTCCAATTGAGGTTGTCAGAAGGTTCGGCATAGGAACTGAAAAGATATTCACATGAATTAATTTTCTAATTGAAATATTTATGGATTATGAACATCATTTGAAGTGACGCCCATGGCAACAACTGGCGATGGCGCCATTATTCACCATCATCATCAACAACTAGCTCCAGTTCCCCGGGTGTGATATGTGAGACTCTTCCATTCTCTCCTTTCTATTTCTGAATATTCAGCACTTTTTCTGGTACAAGCCCTACTCTGTAGAGAAGTGGTATAGACTCTGACTTTCACCCGAATGGTTGTTGGTACGAGTTCCACATTCTTCATTCATGCTTCGGACGGCATGTAAAGCAGGCGGCCACGGGCCATCCTAGCTCAGAGTAAGAGAGTGCTTTATAGCCCTACCTCTGCTGGATTGGATTCGTAATAGAGCAAAGAGTCTTTATTTATTTATTTATTTTTTCATCTTTAAAAAAAGATAAGTTCTCACAAACAATTAATTTAATGAATGTATCCGATTGACCTCTTCACTTACTTTTCCGCGCCATTCCCTCATGGAGGGTCGACGACAGAGCTGCGGCGTTTCTAGACGGTACTGTCTTGAGCGTCATCCCTTGTGAGCCCGGTGTCTTGCAGGTCGCTTATAATTTTTCTCTCCAGGGTGAGCTTTGCTCCAGGTACCACCACCTCTTCCACTCTGCGTATCAGCGCTGATGTCTCTCTCCTCAGCATATGTCCCCACCATCTGGGCCTCTTCCCTCTTAGTATTTGCACCACGTCCGTTCATCACATTTCTTCCCGAATGTCCTTGTTTGTGCGCCTGTCGTTCAGCGTAGCCTTATTGATCCTACAGATATGTATGATGTCTTCAAAGTAGCTGAGCTTCTGAATAATACCCTACGGTCTCAGAGGCGAAGAATAAAAAATCCCTAATCTTTACTCTGTAATCTCGGTGTGAAAATGGATGCGCTTAATGGTGACTGAACAGATAGGGGACCAATTTTGAGCCGGAATAAGCGAAATACACAGTCTTTTCTATGCAGGACACTCTTTTATCCTGGGGTTGGGAAACTGGCCCAGAAGGCGGAGGAACTCAACGGCATAAGGATGCAGAAGGAAACGGAAAACCACTACATTACAATTCCCTTGTATAATCATCATAACTACTATTGCCATGATGATCGCCAATCTTCGATAGAGGAGGCGTATGAAGAAGACTTGTTCATATTATTTATTTTGTACAATAAAGTAAATCTCACCTTAACCGTTTGATATCAAAATTGAATTCACCATTATGTATATAGACTCCATCCACTTGCCAAATGTGAGTTCCAAACGGAGTGCCAGGGCTTAGCCGCGTGAATATCATAGTTTCTTTATTATCATTGCGAATAGCAGGCCATGAGATGGAATTGCAGTCGGACAAAGCACTACAGATGATATGCAGTTCTTCTATAAGTACTAATTCTTTTTTGTCCACGCATATGGCGTCCCTGAAAATTACAAGTCTTCATTGGAAAGTTACTTGGTGCCAGTTGCTTTGAAACTACTAGAGCTTTAACGCCTTTGAAGCTCCGATGATGACTGACACGTAGGGTTGCCAACCCTACTATATAATATATAGTAGTATCCTACTACATATTTCATGTTGAACTACTATATATTTTTCAAAAATATATATAGTGTATATACAGTATATATATATATATTTTATTTAAATATACGATACAGTAGGCGAAGTTCTATATTTTTGGGTCTTTGTGTCAGTATTGAGCTAAGAAAAGCTGAGTTAGTGATGAATTGCCATGTGGATGAGACATGCCAGCGGAGCTTAGAATTTCTCATAAAAAATAAAAGGCTATTACGTGCAGCAGCGAGCAGCAACAATTATTCTTTAATAAAATTAAAAAAACAAAAACATTAGTAAGTAGGTACAATAAGTAAAAACGATAAGTCCACTTAATAAAAAATTATGATAAATTATCCTACCGGTACTAAATTTTTTAAGACATTTCCATGATCTTCTATATTTTTAGACACATTGGCATAGATTATTATTAAAGAAGTTGGCACGAATATGCTACATTAAAACCAAAACATCATGAAAAAAATCCTAATGACTGTTGTTATTGTTGATCATGGTAGCAGCAGCTGCTAATTTCATCAACATCATCAACTTCTCATCTTCTTAACTTTTTTTTATCTTCTTCGTCAGGGCAACTCTAAATTTCGCAGCCTCGGTTATGATTTTTATTTAGTTCGCAACTCAGTTGATTGTATTTTGATACCCATTCATTAAAGATTGATCTTCTTCCTCTTCCAGAATTTGACAACTCATAATATAAGTCTCTAGCTCGGCGTGTACTGTATGAGTCAACTTCATTTCTTCTTCGAGTCTTATCAACCATATAGCTAGGACATTCTCGCAGTTTTATCTTGTGTAGCAGAATCACGACATGAACGAACATTTCATCAACCATAGTGGAATAACTCCGATCTGCTCATGTAACATTGTTCGTGGGTCATCCCTCGCTACTCGAATATTTAGGGCCGCCTTCATTCCATCGTTTAAGAGTACTTGAACATGGTTTGTGATGTGGACGGGTGCATGTACAAACAGTGACTGACAATAATTCATATGTGGTTTAATCAATGTTTCGAAAAGAGTAATTCACCCATGCGAGTCCACTAAACGAGGAGTTACACATCACTAATCCATGCCCGCATTCTCATAAGATTACATTTAATAAAATAGTAATTTTCTAATTATCATATTGGTACCTAGAGCATGCCTAATTTCTGCAGCACCCGTACCTACTAGACTTGTGCAGATTAGCCTGTTGAAAGGAGCCCATTATTAAGGGTGGATGATGTTCCCCTGACTGAGAGCGATTCGGTTGGTCTTTTAGGGGTTGAGCTTGACAAGCACCTTAATTGGAAAAACTAAATTAACACATTATGCCATAAGCTTGGATCCACAAACTTCCTACTTAGAAATATTTCATTTTTTATGGACAATCGTTCCCTAAGGCTTGTGTACTTTGGTCTTTTTGAAAGTCACATCCGATATGGTATTATCTGTTGGGGTAACTCTACTGACTCCCTCCGGGTTCTTCGCTTACAAAAGAGGGCTATTAGAACTATTGTGGGTATAAAAGACCAAAGAGTATATATATATATACAGTATTGGTCATAAATCCTGGAACAAACACGTTTATGGCTTTTTATACAAAATTAGTTCACATATCAAACTGTACATGATATTGTAGTATCGTGGGTAGGTACCACACACTGTCACCAAATGACTTTGAAATTGGATCAGTGGTTTCAAGAGGATGAGCTGAAGACGGAAATGTCGTTGGCCATAATGGTTGGAACAAACCTATCACAACTCTTGCTCACGAATTTTCGCCTTCTTAAATAATAATTTAGTATGTAATTGTAAACATTGAGGTTTTAAAACTTGATGGAGGACAAACCGTTGACCATGGACATAAGAGGAAGAATTCTGGCCCCCTTCAAGTAGGGGAAGAAGCCTATTGACATTGGGTGGCAGGTAGAGGTCAATTTATAGAATTATCAAGCGAAATGTGTACTGATACCCCCCCCCCCCCCCCCCCCAAGCATGTAAAAGTGCAGGCCGTCCTCGTAAAACGCCAGTGAAGTACAAAAGAAAGGTGTTTTCAGTGGTCACGGGCATCCCTGTTGCGTATCGCGGAAAATTTTGGCTCAAGTTAAAAATTTCTGGAGTCAAAAAAAATTCAGCTAAGACACTAAGACTTCATCTAACTGGAAATGACGTTAAGAGTTGCTGCCCTACAAAGAAGCCTTGTCCATCGAGGAAGAACATAAAGGCTCGGCCGAAATTCACATTTAACTATATCCATTGGACTGAAAACGACTGGAATCTCGTGGTTTTCAGCGATGAATCAATTTCAATCTGTATAGATCAGTTGATATGAAGGCAGTTGGAAGACCTGTTAGTAAAAAACACGATAAGACGAATATCCGGGCAACAATGATCCATGGTTAAATGCGAATTTCGGCCGAACCGTTATGTTCTTCCTCGATGGACAAGGCTTCTTTGTAGGGCAGCAACTCTTAAGGTCATTTCCAGTTAGCTGAAGTCTTAGTGTCTTCGGCTCCAGAAATAAATAACTTGAGCCAAAATTTTCCGCGATACGCAACAGGGATGCCCGCGACCACTGAAAACACCTTTCTTTTGTACTTCGCTGGCGTTTTACGAGGACGGCCTGCACTTTTACATGCTTAGGGGGGGGGGGGGGTATCAGTACACATTTCGCTTGATAATTCTATAAATTGACCTCTACCTGCCACCCAATGTCAATAGGCTTCTTCCCCTACTTGAAGGGGGCCAGAATTCTTCCTCTTATGTCCATGGTCAACGGTTTGTCCTCCATCAAGTTTTAAAACCTCAATGTTTACAATTACATACTAAATTATTATTTAAGAAGGCGAAAATTCGTGAGCAAGAGTTGTGATAGGTTTGTTCCAACCATTATGGCCAACGACATTTCCGTCTTCAGCTCATCCTCCTGAAACCACTGATCCAATTTCAAAGTCTTTTGGTGACAGTGTGTGGTACCTACCCACGATACTACAATATCATGTACAGTTTGATATGTGAACTAATTTTGTATGAAAACCCATAAACGTGTTTGTTCCAGGATTTATGACCGATACTGTATATATTAAGGGAATCCGGTGATTGTGTTCTTTGTTCATTTATTATTATTTTGTTTTTAGGCGACAGAAATTGATGACGACGCCCAGTTGAAAATGGCATGTATATAACTGATTTAACTGATCATTTTGGCGTTGGGCTTAGCCTACGTGACAACGCATTGAATATTTATACATGTATATGTATATAGGTACATAACGTTGCAAAATGAATAGAATATTTACCGATAGTCAGATATTGCGTCAATGAATCTGCGATCTATGTACTTTCCACTGAAATTCTTATTTGTTAAAATACGCTTGGCAGCATTTAAAACTTTTTGTTCTAATGTAGAATCTTTCAACAATAATTCAGCCATGTTGTTTATCTTTGTGACATTTGACCAGCCTAGCCATCACAATGGTGATAATTTCCCTACATGTTCAGAAGTGCGTCAGTTTCTTGCAGCTTTGCGACAAGCGTTCAGCGTTGTTGTTGTTGATTATTTGATTGTCGTCATTGTCGATTTCAATCCGATTCAAGTAGTTGTTCAATAATTATTTACAATTTTTGTACCTACATCATATTTATCCGAAGGGATATTTTATAAATCTTAAATCAACTTTACCAAGAATGGCAGCGTAAGTTAAATGTGTTTCTTAGGCATTATGTTTGTGGTATATAACAAGGTTTCTAGATATAACCTTATCTGGACGTGTAATAAGCCGCTTAAAAGAAACTAAGGTCTAATTTACATTATTCTTGGGCCTTATACCCGCAGTACTTTGTTTCGAAATACTTAAGGCATGTTAAGATACAATTATGAGTAATTCGCCAGTATCGAGTAAAAATCAATAACAAGCTTTGCGGCCACACTTCACTTCAGCGAGCCAATAGTTTGAACAGAAGTTCCATTGCCCCTCTTGTATGTATTACCAATAAACACATCATTTCTGTATGGATTTCTATAGGAACGAATTAATGGAGCTTCTTTCAGATGGTAAATGTTTGTAACCTAGAAATAAACCATTAATTATCTTACATTTTTAGGGCCGGCGCCAAACCCAAATCGGACATGACTCCGGAGGAACTGACCCGTAAGGAGGAAGAAGAGTTTAGGACAGGACCACTGTCCGTGCTCACCAACTCTGTGAAAAACAACACTCAAGTGTTGATAAACTGCAGGAATAATCGTAAAATATTAGCACGTGTAAAAGCCTTCGACCGTCATTGCAACATGGTGTTGGAAAACGCAAAAGAAATGTGGACGGAAGTGCCCCGTACTGGCAAGGGCAAGAAAAAGGCTAAACCAGTTACCAAGGACAAGTACATTTCGAAAATGTTCCTGCGCGGTGATTCAGTCATTTTGGTGTTGAGGAACCCCCTTGCTACTGCTGCTGGGAAATGAACAATATTCTCGTCACTGATGATTTTCATGCTGAAAAATCCAGGTTTCGCGTATGCAGTAAGCGTCTCTGTGTTTACTTCTTAATTAATATAATTACGCTAAGTTAAATATGGATTCTTGAATTCAACCTTAGTAACATATTCAGTGATATAAGACTGAATATTGTGTTTTCCAAAGGATAAAGTACCACGGTAAATGTTATTTATGCCGGGCACGCCAGTCATAGGGGTAAGCTTTTCACTGGCCTGGTCCCACCACGCTTAAAAATGTTTTCGTGAAGAACAACGGAGGCACGCCATGCGTTGGAACATATGGGTTCGGTAAATATTTAAACGTCGTCTATCCCACCCTGGTGGGTCATGGACAAAGATTGATTGATTGGTTGAATATTGTTATGAAGTATGACGGCGACTAATGTATAGCGCGTCCTCCGCTATTCCTCACAAAAACAGTTCAAAGCGCTGTGGGACTGGGTCTTATTGGAAAGTAGTTTTTTCATAATCATAATAATTTATAAACAATAACTCTTCACGTAAAATACATACAATGAAAAAATTTCGAAAATTGAAAATACATTATATGATGCATGAAGTAGTCTTCTACAACTTAAATGGGACAAATCTTTAATAACTTGCTTAATTAATTAAATTTTTAAAGAAAGTATTAAATTTCGGGTTGCCAATAAAATTTCATATGGGATGTACACTCTTAATAACAACTACAATATAATACTATTGGACTACCCGCCCACGATAGGATGGCACTTGGAACTCTTATAAAAATAGAATAAACTCTGTGTTCTGATTATACAAATTTTCGAATAAACAACGTGTTCCAGCATAGAATAAATATGTACTGGTTCCAAGTGCCATTCTATCGCAGTCGGGTAGCATGTGAATTTAAAGAAAATAGTTGGATCCGTTTTTGAGAAATAATTTTACTAGTCATTGTTTTGTGGTTTTGTAGGATAAAACCGCCCAAAATCGAGTTAGCCAAAAAAACTCACTGTGAAAAAATTATTACTTACTAGTAGTACAGTTTTACGTAATCAAATAAAAACAACCGGTTTCGGCTCACGCCATCGTCAAGTGCAATTAAAAACAGAAACAACAAAACGGTATGCAAGCTAATACATAACACCTCTGGTAGAAGACGGGGACGAGGAAGCGGACGGCATCTTCCGGGAGACAACAAGAAGATACTGCTCAGCGGGTCACCAAATGGCTAGCCTGCCAAGGGTGGGCGTTGGCTAGTAAGTAAGCAAGTAGTTGAGTGTAAGAGGCCCTAACTTCACTGTGGTGGCAGAGTTATGTTTCTTTTTTCTTATAAAGCCAATAAATAAGTTAGGTCAGACCAACACATTAACACACAGCAATACTGGCAGGGCACGCAATGCGTTTGAGCGTGAATTTTCTATCATTTTTTCAAAAAAACAATTTTTTGTACAAAACCAAATACTTTTCTGGGAAAGCAACCTGTCCGATTTCGTTACTCAATTTAACACCTAAAAGATACCTGAAGGTAGAAATCATCGATAGGAAGGTTTTGCAGAAAAATTATTTTTTAGTCATTTTTCATTAAAATTTAGTTATTTTTATTTTTTTACCCCAGAAGCAAACTATCAAGGGGCAAGCGACCCCCCGCATTTTATCAACATTAATAACAACTACAAAATATGTGAATTTAAAAGAAATCGTAGGAGCCATTTTTGGGAAATAATTTTTTTAGACGTTTTTTTGGAGTTTTTTGAGAATAAAACCCCCCCAAATTGAGTTAGCCCCAAATAAAAACAATGGTCTTGAGATAGATTTTTGTGAACCTACATGCCGAATTTCATCAAAATTGACCGAGTAGTTTGCCCGGAAATCTACGCACAGACAGACAGACATTTCGTAAGAACCACTTTTTTGGGGTTCCTGGGACCTTAAAAAGTGTAAATCCGTTGAAACCTCGATATCGAAGATTTCGACCGTCACAAAGCTTTCTTTATACTACGTATAAATTGGAAAGCAATAAGTAATGGGGAGATGGGAGATGATGTAACCCTTATATGCGTTGCCATGGCAAATACGGTCAACCGGTAAACGGTACATAATGTAATAGTTTGATCGATAGTCTGCATAGTATCCACGAACAAAACTAAAATAAATATGATAAAGAATAAAAAATGGACGATATGAAGGACAGAAGTATTCATTTTACAGCTCAGAAGTTGTCTGAAGACATCAAGCACATGACGCTGTACAACAACTTCTACACTGATTTACAGGTGACTCGAGGAAATAAAAACCACTACGCGTTGTATAATGTCGAATTTATTATGAAATTTCGAGGATAATAGTAGAAGAAATGCTCCTCTGCATGTTGATACGTAGTATGTAGATGAAGTTACGCCGTTCGGCCACACAGTTTGAAAGCGTGAACCTAACGTAACGTTGCATTTTTTCATGCTTTCAAAACAGTGGCTATAGCCCCCCCCCCCCATTAGGGTCCTAAAAATGCGTAAAACCCCACTATTTCAGTCATATTTTTCACTACATTTCTCCCGGGGGAGACCCCGGGCCCCCCCTGTGCTCGTTTGTATTAATTACCTATAATATAGGCCCCTTATGGCTCTGAAAACCCCAATATTTTAGCCCTATTTTTTACAAAAAAAATCGAAATTTAATCTTAGCCCCCCCCCCCCCTTGGTCTCGTTCTAGATCCGCGCCTGCCATATATCGAAATGTTGAGGAACATGTCTTGAGCTTCATTAACTCCTATTTATGGCTCCATGATCAATATTTAATGAGAAATTCGACATGGTACAAAAAAGCGTTGGGGAGGTGTCTTAAATCAATACTTACTTAACGTGTACAATACAATACTATGCAATAAATTTATATTTCCATAAAAAGTTAAGTTATACAGTAATCGTAATGTATGCTGCAGGACCGGGCCTAGGACACGTAGCGTTGTTGTCGCTTGGCCCGGTGGTGGAAGGATTTGCCGACGGGGTGATTCCAATCGCTACTGTACTTGCAACCACAACACAGTTTTTTTTCTTAATAGTTCATAAATATTTACAGAAACTAGTGTCGTCGCCAGCTGTAAAAAAATCTGACTTCAAAGCGTCCCTACTCGAATCTCTGAAGCGAACGGGGATGGAAACAGAGCTGAGGAACGCAGTATTCCACTGGATTCGTTCCCATAGTAACCACACGCGAGGACCCAACGTCAAAGAACCGTTGGCCTACCTACGAAAAGCCCAAAACCAATGGGAGAAGCGTATTCACAAGTCGCTCAACAGTATGAGCACTGACTTGAGCGTCCCGTTGGCCCGGTTGAGACCTACAGCGGATAAAGAGGAGTTGCTGGAGCGCTGGGCCGAAATGTCTACGTATGACATTGATTTAGCGCAGTTTCGGCCTGTGTATGCACCTAAAGATTTCTTGGATGTTCTTCTGGCTATTCGAAGTCCGAACTATAAGCCTGCAGAGTAAGTACAAGTGGCGGTCTATTGAGATAACATGAGATAAAATGTTTTTTGATTGCCTGTGCTGTTTATTACTGCCCCAGTGGTAAGGCTCTTACTTGACTCCACTACCATCCCACTACAGGACTTGTCATCTTGGTGATTTAGAGATGGTGGAGGTTGCGTGGTTGCTCGTGCCTAAAAACACAGTGCGTTGAACAAACGGTATATTTTTAGTCGATATAACAATTTGAAATTATTAAATTTGATCTTTGCTGGAGTAAAACCAG
Organism: Psococerastis gibbosa; assembly: GCA_963971405.1. Classification (NCBI taxonomy): domain Eukaryota; kingdom Metazoa; phylum Arthropoda; class Insecta; order Psocodea; family Psocidae; genus Psococerastis; species Psococerastis gibbosa. The sequence continues at coordinate 2,175,539 of OZ020484.1, read as the reverse complement.
CCCTGACGTAAACTTCATATTTAAACTGGCTGCAAACACTAAACCTGGGTACCAATATTGCATTCGTCTTCTTTGTTTTCTTGCCTGTATCCCCCGGAACATAAAATATGACAACAAAAAAAACAAGCTTACACTATAATTAGCGGGTTCGTATTAATTTTATTAATTTCAAAATGCTATTTAGATCTTTATACCCTATACGCACTCTTCTTATATTTCAGTGGCGAAACTTCTGGCGATTTCTCTCAGATACCACTGAAGGTTAAATCACTGAACGAACTGGTATGTTAAAGTACACCCATTCATAACTCAAGACAAAATATATAATAATCAGGGGTGGGAGGCCAGATAACCTCTAGCAATCAACTTCATGCTGCGGGCAAAGGCCCGAGACAACAGTGCCGAATTCCATCAACCAAGCCGCTTAGTAAGCGGCGCTCACCGCCCCATTCTTGAACCGAGCATCTATTAGATCCGGCAAATTATGCATTACAACAACTCACATTAGTTAATTTCGTCTGCCCCACCCCAATATATGCGCCACTGATTTATGAAACATAATATAATCTCGTTTTAAAGGCTATCATTCCTCATAGGCTACCTATTGGTTGTGTCCTTTCAGTTTAACTCTAAAATTTATTTAGCGAAGTCTGTATGCTGAACTGGCGAGGGGAGAAGCAATGCTGGGAGTTAATCCGAATATGACAGCAAGTTCATCTGGGTTTCAGAATCTTGAAGCAGAAAGGATGGAATTAGGCCAGAAGGGTAAGTAGGTGGACTCCTAGGCTAGAAATGGGTATCTACTGTAGTAGTTTCCTGATTCCACGAAACCACTGGAAGAACAAACCTCCGCGAGTTGGGAGTCCGTATAGATTATGGCGTCGTACAAAACCGAGATGACTGAGTGTTGTTGAGCAAGCCAAAAGTCATCAAGCGGGGAAACCGGCTAGGTAATACCTAGGGTCTGGGAAAACAGATACATTTTAATATGTTATATACTGTACCTACTACATCATAGGAAAGAACCGGTACGAGTGAACCTGCACATGCTTTCAAATTTTTGCTTTCCTAGTATAACGAAAGCCTTGTGATAGCAGTCGATTTACACGTTTTGAGGTCCATGGAACCCAAAAAGATATGTTTTTACGAAATATCGGTCCATCTATTCGTTGATTTGTGGGCTAACTACTCTGTGGATTTCGGCGAAATTAGTCAAGTAGGTTCACAGACACCTGAACACCTCTTCGTATGTTACATGATCTCTCCATGATATTTCAACAATTTTCTATAACATAATTGTCTTCCCGTGTGGCAGTGATAGCCAACAAACACGCTCCTACGGCACAAGAGTTTCTGAAGAGGGGATGCCCCCGCAGCTTACGCGGCCGGATATGGGCGCAGGTGTTGGGTTCGGAGCTGCGGCCTCAGCAGTGTGACCACTTCCGGGAGCTCAAGACCAATGTTGTGCAACATGATCTCATGGTCGACAAACTCATAATCAAAGATGTGCAGTTGACCGCCTCCAATGACGACCAGTACTTTGTGTTTGAGGATGTCCTATACCAGGTAAGCAGCTGTTATACCAATCCAACATAATTACACGGCCTACATCAATAATAACGAGATACACAAGCGCTGAGCGACTGTCGTTGTGGGTACACGCTGAAAGAAGGCAACCAAATGACCTGATAAAGCGGGTAAAATATATCGAAGCTGAGGGAAAAAAACGACGAGGACGGCCCAGGCTAACAGTAGAAGTGAAAGTTCGCCAAGACCTCAGGATTGCAGGAACAACTGCAGCCGAAGCACAGAATCGCCCCTCTTTTTCCACACTCAATATGTATCCACCAACAGCTGACAAAACGCCTCCCAAACTTGTAAGCACTGTAAGCAATATTCCCAAAGATAAGGAAACTAGTTTTTATTTTCTAGCGGTACACACGGACGATTAGCACGCCACTCACCGAGAAATTTGCCATGCGAGGAAAGGGGCTTGGTGCAAAACCACAGACTCTACTTCAGAAGATTTCTATGAGCTGCCTCGTCCTGGGCGTGTCGCGGGGGAAAACCGTGCACCTGTATGCGGTCGGCTTCCCCCTAGTTTCAGAATTCTTCTGAATTTGACTCCGGTTGTCCAACTATACCCATTTCCTTCCTACAATAATAAATTTTCTCTGTGAGTCACCGGCGCAGCGATGAGTACCAGGCCTAATGATTCGTATTTAGCCTCAGAACTTGTCTTCCGTGATATTCTTTTAATACGAAATAATGTTACGTTGTAGGTGATGTTGTGTTTTTCTCGCGATACCGACATTTTGTCTGTTGGTCTGCATAGTGCCAGCAACCCCATCCATGCCATCCTGCGGGGGCTACCGGTGGCAGTGGAAAGTACAGTAGTATACCCACCTAGTGGCATCATCCCTTTCCATGGCTTCACTATGTATGGTAAGTTAACAAGATTTTTTACCAAATGGTAGGTTGGACTTACATTGCCTGTTGTATTAGTATATAGTCATTAGAGGCACTGGCCTCACCGGCTTTGAACTAGGGCGAAGCCAGTTGTCAGGGGAGGGGTCGACGTTTCGGGAGTGGCTGCTACTCCCATCATCTGCATTTGGTTTTGGTGCAGGGGTTTTTCCGTGAAACTGATAGGCGCTATAGGCTACCGAATTATCAAGTTCATGGAAAATTATAACAACTAAAATGAAAACCCTCTTAAAATATTGAATATGAAACAGTCCTCGACCAATTGACTAGGCCAAATCTAAATAACTTAAGTATTTAATTTAATTAAATAAGAAATAAAAACAACCCGTTTTGGGGTGATCCAAGGGTGGGGAATGTCAACGGTCAGCTTCTTTTAACTAATTTCCCTTTTTTGACTGTTCAGCAACGGTCCTGTGCTACATATACGACGACCCGGTCGCCCTGTACTTCACTTTCCGTGCCTTCTACATGCGCTACTGGTTCCGCCTGCACGAGGTCTCGTCACATGAGCAGGGCATCCTGTCTCTCTGTCTGCTGGTTGATCGTCTTCTGCAAATTCACGAGCCTCAGCTGTGGATACATTTTAAGAAGATTAATGTTCAGCCGTAAGTACTGTGCACAGAAGACCATAATATAGATGGTATAATATTTTTATATTTGTTTTTATATCTATATTTTTTTTTTTGAAAATAGAAAAATAAAAATATAATATAATATACGCCCGTAATATGGTATATTATGTATGTACCGGTACTTTATGGTAATTAAAAATACATAAAACTTCTAATTTCAGTATATACCAGTATATACTATCCACAATGAGGAACATAAGATGAATGCCAGAAATCAGAATTGGTTGCCTAGTTTCACATGTTCCCCACACACAAACATTTTAGTAATTACCAGATGAGGAATAAAGGTATGCCATGACATCATCAGTAATTAGCCTAGCTCCTGTTGCCCGGGTGTGATATGTGAGCCTCCTCCACTCCCTCCTGTTGCTCAACTTTATATTTTTATAGCACTTCCCACTCTTCTGAGATTGTCCTGCGGTTCCTGAATCTCTTCCTCTTCGTGTTTTTTTTAAAATTTATATATATATATATATATTGTAGAGTTCGCGTGGTATTCAAATGGATTATGCGAGCGTTCAGTGGTCACCTTCCCCCGGAACAGCTGCTCTACCTCTGGGATCTGATCTTGGCCTATGACTCGCTGGAAGTACTGCCTCTCCTGGCCGCGACCATTGTGTCCTTCCGCAAGGAAAATCTCTTGAAAGTCGACACGCAGCACAATGTGGAAGTAAGTATTCCCCAAACTAGAATTTTTCTAACACAATGTGTGTATAGAATTATATTCAGTGCCACATGAATAAAGATTCAGACCGGTATCTTGCATAGGTCATGAGAAACATTTAAGGGGTCAGAGCGCATGAGTTAGAAAATCTGTCTTTAGCTGAATGTTGAAGTGACTTCACGTCTATGTCGCGGTCTGTTAATACTTTAATACTTTTCGAACAACAGCTAGAAAACTATGGAGACGAGATTTATTTGTCACCTTTGACAATAGAAATTTTGGTTGGAAATTACAGAATCGGATTCAGCGTCCGCAAAAAAACATAAAAAAAAAAAAAATATGTACTTGACTACTTTAACAACTACAATAGTAGTAGTAGTATTACTAATAATAATCATAAATACTTTTATTTTCTTTACAGGCAGTTTTGGCTGATTTGTCATCAATTTCAGTGGTAGCATTGCTGCAGTTATCTCTCCTAAGAGAAATATAGACAATGCTCAATAACCGGCCTAATCCAATTATAACTACCTTTTTCCTAAGATTACTAACTCCCCTCCCCCCTCTGGTACTCTTGTAAGGGCGTATATACAATTTTGACTTCTTCCAGAAAAATGGTCACCCTACCAGTCAGGGTCAAGAAAACTTATTTCGTCTATTCTGATACGTTAGTGGAATTTATTTAAGGCCTCACCGGGGCATCGTCGTAACTAGCACTGGTCCACATTGCCCAGTCTTGACTTGATCCTTTAAGACATACAAGGCCATAGCCAGAAATTTTTTCGGGGGGGGGGGGGTCCATCTGACGTCACCGGAGGTGAGGTAACCTTTAATAGGTAATATGTTTAAAACTCCATTCTATCTAACTGTACGCTGAAAATATTTCGGGGGGAAATATTTCCAGCCACCTGGACCCCCCCCCCCCCCCCTCATCAGGCTACGGCTATGATGACATACTCATTAATATGTTTCATATTATATCCAAAAAAAAATAGAGGATCAAGATGGTCGGTTCGAGTCCCGCCGGGTCCATTTTTTTTTTTTTTTTCTTGATTCGTTAATATCAAGCAGTACATATTTATTCTATATCACCAAAAGACAATGTAGTGTAGACAGCCAAAACAAACTATCTGCAAATATAACAAGGTCTTTATTTTGTAAAGTCAATATTTCCCGTTTTCAACATTCAAGAAATTCAATCAATTATTACTTGTTTTACAAATCACAACACGAACAAAAATAACAAACCATTTGGGCCTGATTCGATGAAATAAATTAAGTAACGCATATCTTTAATAACAATAATATAAAAAGATACGTCACTTTAATGTTAAGTATCAGTCGTGAGATCGGGCCTTAAACGAGTATTATCTGCAAAAATCCAGTCTGCCGTCTTGTACGGCGATTGTCAGGCTTGTCACTACCACAATATGAAATAAGTTGTTTTTGTTCTATTTTTTTACACTTACATCATAAATGTCAGTAAATAAAATCGCTCACTTGCAGTAAAATTAATAAATTGATGAGCATGAATGCAAAATGCAAAATGCGATTTGTCACAAAAATAATTTTTGAGTTGGTATCACTGCAATAGTCGTATTGACTACTACAAAAATTAAAAATAAAGTGTAATGTGATTCCTATATTATCGAAGAATATTAATTAAAATAATACAACCCATAATGTAGAAGCATTTGGGTAATGAGGTTCATTTGTGACGTCATTTTGTAGATAGCAGCACCAGTTGCAATGATATCAAAGCGTTGATTTTTCTATAAGCCTCAATACTATTTTAAAATTATTATTAATTACGTATTATTTTAAAGTTATATTTTTCTATAAATCATGGAGAATATATACTGTATATTAAATTATATGCAGCGAAATAAGGTCCAGGCATAGTAAAAATATTAAAAGAATTAATTAGATGCTAAGAGCTTAGTTTTCACATGCAAACGGCGGCCAGTTTGAATAATATGGATATCGGTTTGTCGTCAGCGAACCTAGTGACCAAAACTGTCCCTACAGAACCTCATTCTCCGCACTGGGTACAATTTTGTACACTGAATCTTAAAAAAAATTCAAATGGAATTTTACCATTGGAATCTAACCATTAGTTACGGGAGACCTATAGTTCACCAAAAATAGTAATCAGGCTTAATAAAATTTATTTTAGTAAATTAATTAATCCGGCACGGGGTCTTACGTGACAGACGTTAGCGTGAGAGACATCAGAAAACCACATGTTTTGAGCAATATTCTTGTGAAATAGTAAAAAAAAATTTATACGCTGATTTGATAAAGCAATAAATCGTGTTGTTGTCCTGTATTATTAATATGATTATATAATGATGTTTAATTTTTGGTACATGAGGCGTGACAGACATCAGACGAAAAAAAGTACGCACCTATTTTTTAATCAACTTTCCCCTAAAAAGTTGATAATTTAAGTAATTAAGTTAAAGAAACTTACGGGTACGCGCCATTTCGTAGAACTATAGTGATACCAACACAAGAAAACACAAATTGTCTTTAAATGGATTTTACAGGGAGTCCCAAAAGAGTGTGACCGACGTTAGACGTTGGGTGGGATCACGTGTTTGAAAATTAATAAAATAAAAATAGAACGTTTTCATCAAAGAGTATTTCAAATTATTAATGCTTAATCTGTTGTAAGATTATCTAGTTGCAAGGACATTTGTTAATATTACTTTTAACTGTGCTGTTAATTTTCGAATCTTTGAAAATGGGGTTGCTACACGTGACAGACGTCAGAAATTGACCAAATTAGGTCAAATGAAAAATTTTGTAGGAACATAATATACGTAAGGACACGGATAAAGAAGTCATTTAGTTGAAATGAAATGAAAAAACTACTTTATTGCGAACAATAAGACTATAAAGTCGTGTTTTCATGCTAACAGTTGCTGCAAAATCCAAATCAAGTTTTTTTGCAAAAGTATTGATGTTATACTGAGGCATCATCAATTGTACCCAGTGCGGAGAATTACCCATTTACATAAGTTTTTTGTCTTCTGCATTTGAGGAAGCTGTTTACAAACATGGCCAATTCCAAGCTGTAGAATTTTTCAGGAGAGCGGATTTTCTGTTGAAAATTGCATTAAGTTTATAGCTAACCCTAGACTTCTCAGCGCTTCTGTGCGCAATCTGGCTGCTTTTGTCACTTTATTTTACAATGTGTAGGTGGAAATTAAAATTATTTTTTTTACAAAATGTTGTTTCTAACGCCTGCTTTCAGCATTTCTGCTTTAAGCAACCCTGTCAGCCTGGCGGGGGGAGTGAGTCTGTTTGTTAACTTGAGGCACCCTAGGGGCAGACTCTTTCACCTCGGGGAAAGGGGAGTTGACTAACAGGGTGGACCTCCTGATTATAGTGGATTCCGAACCACTTGGGGAACATGGTAAAGTCACACGATTAAATCGGAGGTGACCAGGACTCGACTTATACTGCCTGAGCGAGTTATCATGTCCCACCAGGTTCCCCTGCCAACGCTGTGCACACTACCAAGTTGCCGCAGTTTGAAACATGCTCTGCTCTAATGGAATCAACATGGTAAGGCCGTTGGCAAAATGGAGTTGGCCACGTTTGTAACCAAGCTCCTCATTTAATAGTTTCAAGTGACAAATCGCCTTTTGCACACATGTTCCTCAATTATAAACTTGAACCGTCCTTAACTTGCAGAAGTATTAAAAAGTGCATACATGTTAATAGAAAATAAGTACCGTGAGACAAGTAAGTAAGTTACTTTCATAATTCAGCTATAACTTCTAACAATTAACTCATTAGAATTATTTAGGCACAAATTTATACACAAATAATTTCACTAAAAACGCAAGGATCTTAAAATGATAGCTGTTAATTATTCCTACAGGATATTAATAAAAACTAAAAACCACTGATTGTAAAGATGGGCCAATGGACAAATTTCCTATAGAATTACCTGTATTGATTGAGTTCCCAATAATAGCGCCTATGATTAACTTATGTTGAATCCTCGCTCTGATTGTTGATTGGTTGGCTTGGGTAGAGCATTCATTCCCGCCATTGATAAGTTTGAATTACAGCAACTTTAGTTAATAAGTTAATAATCTACACTGAAATTATAGGCTAATAATCCCCCCCCCCCCCCAAGAAAAAACAATTAAATTAAAAGTCTACTTCATTTTAATCGACAACGCCAATGGCTATCTCGTCGTAAAATGAATGAAATTAAATAAAAAGTGATACTCCATAATTTAATCATGGGCGTTATTTTTGGAATTTGACCTCCAATCAGAGTAGGGTATTTTACTACATTGTTTTTATTTTATTTATTAAGGAAATTGTCCATTAAAAGATTTCTTTATTGTATAAAACTAGTTCGAAATTGGAAATTCCAACCCTCAACCAATATAAAAGGCAGTGACTTCAATTTTACATAAAACAGCCCAATAACACCATACTGTTAGTCTAGATGTGATACAAAATCATCTCATTAAGAGAGAAAAATGGTCTTGGTACATTAACTAATTAATAAAAAAACCTGCAACAAATACTATGTCCAAGATGACAAGCAGATGGATTTGTCAAATAGCCGAACGGTGACGCGGCTCCTTCAGTGTTTCTCTGTCTCGGAAGGGCGGCACTTTTCCAGAATCAGTTTTGTTTTTAAATAAAAGGTTAGTCACTGATCTGCTTCCGTACCCCCGTACCTGCGTGCTGTCCGCAGGAAGGAGTTCGATAACTGTGGCCTATTAGCCACCTACGTCGAAGTGTAAAGGGACATTTCGTCCATTTTCTAAGTCCTAGATGATAGCTTTACAATCAATATTTCCTGTGAAACTTGACTTAGTGCGACAGACGGATAGTGGATGTCTGATTGTCTAATAAAACTGGGCGTGCAATGCAAATGCTACAGAAGTAGGGTTTTAATTGTTAGTCATGTCGAATAAAAGATTTCTAGATCGGGTACAAAAGCGGAAATCAAGTATCAACATTTTGTAAAACCAAAAAAACTTGAACATGAAAAGTGCCGCCCTTCCAAGACAGAGAAATACGGCTTCACCAAGACTGCCGTTCGGCAATTTGACAAATCATAGGAATATCCGCCAGATACAAGACAGAAACACTCTTCTTCCGTCCTTTAATAAGCAAACTACACAAGGAAATGATGTGCCAAACGCAGAGCTTGGACCTTATGCAAAGCTCAGAAAACCAAACCCATAACGTCGCTGTTTTTGCAAATGCAAATTTTTTCAAATAGAGTTCAGTCACTGCCGGATTTTTTCCTTTACCTTCTGCAAAATGTGAGTCTTCACAACATCTTTCCAACTAGACCAAAAACAGATAATCTGATTTTCTCGACATACGGCCTTTTGCAAGAACAGCGACGATAATATTTCTGATGGCACATTCAATATGTCAAATCCTGCTAAAAATCTGTACGGTGAACAATATGGCATTAATTCATTTTCAATGCAGCCTATAATGGCAGAAGTTACCAACCATTCGAAAAGTTCTTCTGCCAGCGTGAATCCTGTTTTGAACCATGCTTGAGCACGTGGTAATACCTTAGGGCTTAGGGGCAGTCCATTAATCACGTGAGGTTCGAAACGGGGGGAGGGATTCGGCAAAAATCACGAAATATTACAAGGGGGGAGGGGGGTATAGTAAGATATCACGTGTATTTATTTTTTCGTCAAACGCGTGATTTCTAAGCCGAAAAGCGGTGTGTAGTGTGACCTTGACTCGCCGTTGCCAGGTAACGAACGAAGTCCTCGCGCGTCGCGACAACTACCGGGCTTAGATTATACTTTATACCTTTATTTAAAAATAATATTTAAAAAATTTAAGATTCATTGTAGGTACAAAAAATACACGTGATTTTTGTTGGGGGGGGGGGGGGTAGTTTTAAACCTCACCACGTATCACCAAGGGGGGAGGGAGGGGTTAAAAAAACCTCACGTGATTAATGGACAACCCCTTAGAGAATTATGACATTCGATTGCACGTACAAAGTTTAGAAGGGAGTGATCAATCGGAAATTTCATTTTCTGCTCCAAGGCCACTTTGGTTAGAAAAAACTGAATCAGCCTACGACATGACTCTGAATAATATGGAAAGTGTTATTGATTTGTTCGGGTTCTGCAGCCACTTTGTCTATTCTCTCTGCAAAGGTTTTGCAGTGCGAGAAGAAATGAGAGTCGTGTAACCAGGCTTCACTCCCAGATATCAGTGGCTGGGTTATAAGCTACCTACAGTTCTATATACTAGAGAGGGGACAATAGCTTCCCGCCAAAAATATGTTTTTGAATTTCTGGGGCCATCCGTGGAAAAAAAAAACGCACCTGTTGGCGCCATCGTGACTCGAATGTTCCATCTCTCCCATATAGAACATTAGTCTTAATTATTATTATAACTAAATCCCTAAAATTGGCAATTGCGCAGTCTCACATCTAGACTTATGGTCAGTCACGTCATTTATACGAAGGGGGCGTCACCTCGCGCTAGGAACCAGACTCATACTTGCAGATGACAGCAAATAGGTGGCCGCCCAGCCGGTGTGCGAGCCACTTATTCTTGATGACAGCCACCTTGAGACTCTCGCAGCTGAACTCTGCGTGGAGGTTAGAGTGAACCGCGCGACCCATGCCCTCCACCACGACCAGGTCCACGCCGCGTCGCGCCATCTCCGAACAGAGCCGATCCGATAAACACCTGAAAGTGAGTAATAGTTCATGGATTAGAATTCAAACAGGTGGGTAGCTCCGTGAATCAACGATTCGGCAGTTGTGACCGAGATTAAGCAATAAGTTCTCGATATAAGCCAAACATAGTGAAAATTAAGCTAGTAAGATCGCCAGGGACCTAAGGTCAAGTGTACAGGACTTCTGCGCCTGCGATTCTGTAGTCAGCTCTGATGAGTTCGATCGGATCTTCATCCTCAAGTTACGGCCTGTTGGCTGGTTGGCAGCAACATGTGGCATCAGCACCTCTACTCCCCTCGATCCTGGCACGCCCTCTTCAGCTCCATGTATTGGCCCCTACATCATCCATCACTTGCTGCAGATATCCCTTTCTTGGGCGCCCAGGTGGGTTGATGCCTTCTATGATCCAACTGACAAAGTTCTCGCGTCCTAGCTAATGTACGATTGTATACATTCATAAAATTGTTCGTATGCGCTCCAGAGCTGGTACTGCCTCGCCAGCATGTCCCTGCAATTAGTGGTCTTGAAACTAGTAGACGATCTTCAACAGCAAAACACTCTGTGACGAGGAGGGACACCTGCTAAGGCACAGAGCGTATCCTATCGGAGCGGGTGCCTTGTTATATTTTCAACACAGCTTTAGTGTCAACTTGATTAACTTACCTGAGATCTAAGCATGGCCCAGTTTGCCCCGTTTCCATGGCAACTAGTAATTCAGCGTCACAAGCCTCTCGCAGCACGGGACAGATGTCGGAGACCTGCTGCAATAAGCCTACCATCTCCGTGTACGTCACGTCGTTAAGGGCGGGCGCAGAGTTACAACATAAAATTACCTGAAACCAATTAAATAATATGGGACACCATGACCATCCACTGTAAATTATTGTCCACAATAGAAGATAATCAGGAAAGTGTCTAAGATTTTGTATCGGAAGGCTGCAATTATTTTCAGTTGCATCAAATTAGATACACGGGAGAGGTTGGGGTATCCTTATTTGAAGGGCCTTTTATAGAGGCACCAGAGTTTTCGGACATTATTGGTAATGTTTTTATGAATGGCCTTTACATTGACAATGGTGCAAAAATTAAGAGGGAAGAGGCTCAGCTGTTGGGGACACATGCAGCGGCATCAGCGCTTATACGCAGAGTGAGAGAGGCGATGGTACCCGGACGCCGAGCACGTGGGCACCCAAAGCTCACCCTGGAGAGGAAAATTGTAAGCGACCTGCAAGAAACCGGGCTCACAAGGGAGGACGCGCAAGACAGAAACGTCTGGAAACGCCGCAGCTCTGCCGCCGACCCTCCATGAGGAAATGGCGCGGAAAAAAAAAATTGACGATGGTCAAACTAAGACATGCTAACGGAGGGAGAGGGATTTGCCCCCTGTCTAAGGCTGTGGAGATAATTGACATATTTATGTGAGAATTTAGTTTCATAAACAATTCTTTCCGCGATACCGTTTTAATTCGAGGCTTCGCCCATGCATCGTTTTCACGGACGGCCCAGTGATCTTATGTCCCCTTTCTGCCACTTGCCATTCAGCCATGTGAGCCTTTCTACTTTCTTTCTGCTTTGATCACGTTCCCTATTGAGGAGCTATGTTGGTAAAGTCCCTAAAGCTAGACGCCAGTCTTTATGCCCAATGCGGTAAAAATAGACATTGTGCTTCTTCATATTCAGTATATTTCCACTACAACTTTCAAAATACTGTGTCAATTTGTAGTAACGTACCTGAGTTCCCCGTTTAATAAGTTCCCTAGCAAATGGAATGACGCCGAGTACAACATCGAAACCAGAATTATCTACGAAAATAGCGGCACACTTATGAGCAGGTCCAGTGGAGAGCCGTTTCAGCCACTGGTCCAGACTATCCACAAGCCATGGGCGAGCTGCAACGACAAAAAACTCTTATACAAGCGAACTAGTGTAATTAAACCCAAAGTAAGAATAGCCAATTTGCTTGAAAACTTTTTTTTTGTTGATTTTACCACTGTTTCTTCTTGGAAAGAGTTGAGGTGTTTGATTACTATGTGACTGGAGAACTTTCGCCAGTAAAATTGAAACAGACACTACAATAATAGCTAAAAACTAAAACTAAAAACTAGGATTAGAAATGAAGAGAAGAGAGTTCGGGGCGGAAGGACGATTGGTGGGGAGGATAGCGAGAAGGAGACTGCCATAGTTTGGAGTTTGGTCACTTACCTGGAATTGTTTCCAGAGCCTGACTGAACCCAAACTGCAAATTCTGATCCTCAAGCCGAGACGCAACCTCCTTGGCACCCCAATCGAAGATGTTGCCCGCGAGTATTTGCCGTATGAGCGCAGCGTGTCGCTCCGATGCTTCCAAGGCGTCCAGTGCTGCTAGCGTCGACTCCAGTAGCGCCAGTGCCGCTTCGTTCTCTTCCTGCTTCAATCGCAGGTATGGGTCCGGAAAGTCAAACTCCTTCAGGTACTGCTCGATCGTGTCTAGTAGGCTGCGCACTGTCAGGTGACCGTAGGCACTAATACCAGGGAAATTGAGAGAAGTTGTGGACACATATATACAATATTAAGAGGCCTCTGTGTTCCATAATCGACACATGGAAGTTTCAAACCTAAAAGCGAATGAGTGTGCGAGCGGGTATTTTCTTTATTCTTGTATTTAGAGATAGTAAACTTAAAAATGTACTATATACTGTAATACAGAAATATATAGAAAATAAACTAAAAAAAGGAAATTAAAACTAAAACATAGGAATAGGGTTTTGCTTCTATGAAAACTGTATTTGGGCCTCAAATTGCCCCGATTCACCAAAGCGTCCATATTCACTGGCTTTTAAAAATAGTAACTGAAAGGCACTTACTAAGGCTGTTGTTTGAGGTAACGCAGCCGAGCCAGGAACTTGGCCTTGAAACCATTAGCTCTATGCGGCGCCGTAGGACTGTCTGCCTGACTGTCCCGTGCCCTCGCCGCCATTATTTCCACTGATCCTTCAAAACATTCCAGCCAATATTCCCTGCAACAAAAATCTATTAAGCTAATTCCATACTTAGCCAACGCACCCGTAAGAACCATTTCATTCTGCTATTTGCAGAATTTGCTGCATTTGCTATTCTGCCCTGCAACAAAAAGCTATTAAGCTAATTCCATACTTAGCCAACGCACCCGTAAGAACCATTTCATTCTGCTATTTTCAGTCATTTAAATAAAAATAGCCAACCCCCACCATTGCTGCGATTAGGAAAGAAAGAAAATTGTCTTTATTTTCAAAATGGACAAATTTTATGCCTTTCAGCCCTCTGAGTCTAAGGCGGCTAAATAAATAAATAAAGAAACTCAAAATGTTATTCTTAATTTTTTTTAACAAGCCTACATACTACATTAAAAATCCAGCAGAATGCGTGGATATTGAGTTAATTGCTCAAAAATTAATCTCAAAATATTCCATAACAATCACTTCTATTGACAGATTCCTATACTAAACGTTTCATCAACATTTCGGTCGACATCAGAGGCACAACGTAGACTTATAAGACTTATTCCTTATTCCTTTTAGCCTCCAAGATACAAGCTTGGAAGTCAACGCACTACCAATGAAGATGGCGACCGTAGATGTTGGAATCGTTTGGAAGTCCACAACTCAACAATGGCTGCGAACAGAAATTAATTACATACTAACAAACATTACTAATTGAATTAACTATTTACTAACTTACTAACTATCTACTGATACAACTAACCTGATTTGATTAATATTACTAACCAATAATTAATTATTTAACTACTGTATTGCATTGCGATTGAATTACATGTACTGTACATCCAAAAGCGAAACCGCACACGGGCTGACTGAAGCCTTGCGGTATATGATTTTATTGTATCAATATAATGTATTGTATTGGATCAATATAATAATAATAATAACGTATCAATCGGGATTCTACTTCATCGTCTGACTGAAAGCCTTTGTAATTATATTAGCCGCTACTATTGATTTGAGTTTACTTTATGTCATGTACATATTATTGTAAAGAACAGAAGACATTCACGCATCATACAAGATGAGACAAGAGCAATCAGCCATTATTGCAATGGATGAAAAGTAAACAATGCCCACTTTGGGTGAGTTAATTTAAATCGCGACTAATCGGAGTGAATATCGAAAACATTCATTAAATACCTTTACAAATACATAACACTAAACACATACCTGGCTTCCAAATCTTTGGTCAAATCAACGGTATCAGGCAGGTAGGCTTCAGACCGGGCCAACAGAGGGCAGATTCTGAGTTTGCTGTTCCACAGGTCCATTTCCAACTGGCCCAGCTCCATTCGGACAGTCGGGGCAGGCCGGCCATCCGCCTCCACTCTGGTCACCTCTGCGGAGATGCTGCTGACTAGCCCCGAGCTACCCGCGTAATTCTCTACCCAGGAGTATTTTTCACTATCTGGAAGATAGAACACACGACTGATAACGGGGAGTTCAAAGTCACAACGATAAAGCACTAGGGTACCTGTCAATTAACCAACTGACGTAACTGAAAGCATGCAATTAGCTGTTGTCATGCCTAAATATTAATAATAACTGTGTATTGACCAGTAAGGCACTATATACCCGGGTATTGTCTTCTGCCATTTTGAATCCTTTATTTCCTATATAGTAAGTATTGTAAGAAAGCAAAAGCATAGAATAATATTTACTATAGAATGCTAGTCGGTATAGGGCCGTCTGTGATTCCAAATAGGAAAATCACATGAGCCGAGTCACAAAATATTTGCGTCCCAGTTTTAACCAATCAAATTAATTTATTAAGAAACAATTGTGAGTGTATTCGAACGTTCTATAAAACTTGGCCTACTATTGGCTGCCTGTTTTGAAGTCAACAATCATTTTCAAAACAATAACAACGCAGCAGAAATGAGTGGGTTTTTGATAAACAAAAATGATAAAAATAATTTATTGATTCAATCTCTACAGCAATACCTACTTTACTATAATGTAAAGTACAGTAGGCCTACAATAATACTTCTAAAAGGTAAGTGAGTAATTTATATTAAACCCACAATAGCTTTAATCCTTCTTAAATTGTTGCATGTGTTGCATTGTTGCCGGTTGCCGTCTTGTAGCCAAATTAAGTCACTTAGCACACTCCCCAAACACACCGAGTCCAACAAGTTACTGTACAACCTTAAAAAAATGTCCGACAGTACAACGTTGACGGCGATGAGCGTAAGCTCATATAGCCCAAGACCTTAGCTTAATTTAGACCTAAATACAGTATATATCTTAATTCTAATTTTTTGGATCATTGGTTCACCCTCTTCTGATATTAAGTATAATTTTAATTTTGCCAGAAATTTTGCGCTACTCGAAGCTCGCTGTAATTCGACAGGGAGCACGCTAAAGAAATAAGGCGATAAATTTGTAGTGTGCAGTTCGCGGTCGTAATTAAAATAAACCTTAACTGACCTCAAAGGGCAATATTAGTCAGGACATGTAGGGTAGTCTGACTTACCCCCAAAAGGTACCACACTTGCTTCAGAGGGCATGTGAAACAGGCGGTCCCGGGGCTTAGTGGAGTATAAGAGAGGGCTTTATATCCCTAACTCCGCTAGGCTAACCGAAATTGGTGAATCAAGAAAAATCTGGACTTGGCGGGATTCGAACCAATGATTTATGCCTTGCTGGGGCATCGTGTTACCACATAGTGTCAAGGCCCCGGCTTGGGTTCGAATACCACCAAGATCAGATTTTTCTTGATTCCCTAATTTCGGTTAACGAGGAAGGTTCAACCTAAGTGAATTTAACAAATTTATATTTTCCTGTCGGTTGGCTCAGTAATAGAACAAAATGTCATTATTTATTTATGTATAATTTTTAAACTTGCCAAATTAGTCATTAACGCCGACTTAACATCCAAAAGAATATAGTTACGCCCATTTACACTATAGTCATGCGGAGTCTAAAGATAGGAGAATAATCACCGTATAATACCGAAATAACCCGAACCTTGAGCAAAACTAGAGTTCTATATAGGACAGATGGGACGTTCCAGCGCTCCAAAAGTATTTTTTTATCCTGGGGCCACCTGGTACGTTCTTACAGTGACTGCTTATTGGAGACATGGCGATTGGCCCCAGAAATCCAAATATATATTCGTAGCGGGAAGCGAATGACACTTCTGATATAGAACTCTAAGCAAAACGTATATTCACTAGTTCTACATTAGGCGCGGTTTCCACCGACCTGCAAGTGCAAAATACACAAACGGTGACGTGGTAGCAGATATCATTAATAAAGGCGGGGTTTCAACCGACCTCTCATTGCAGAATGCAAATGATATTGACGGAAATTTAAATTTTTCTTTTTATATAAATCTATTAAAATGTTTGTACTTAACATATCCCATGACGCCATTTTTTAATTTTAGTTTGTTTGTTTGTGATTTTACTCTATGACCGTTGATCAATTCTAACTATGGCATAGAGTAAAACAAAAATTTCCGTCAATGTCATTTGCATTCTGCAATGAGAGGTCGGTGGAAACCCCGCCTTTATTAATGATATCTGCTACCACGTCACCGTATGTGTATTTTGCACTTGCAGGTCGGTGGAAACCGCGCCTAAGAGAGCTGCAACATTCGCTTCCCGCCAAAAATTTATTTTTCCCCATATTTTTTCTGAAAAAAACTTAGCAAATGGCCCCAGGATTCAAGAAATATTTTTGGCGCACTCGAATGTCCCATCTCTGCCATATAGAACTTTTACGAAAACATAGGGACCATTGAAGTTTGTTCCAAGAAATAGGAGCACAGATTTATTTACCATTGAAGACTGTAAATAATATTATATAAATATAAATATATAACGTGTGGAGCCGCCACTAGCACCGATTAGCCAGTCTGGAAGGGGTGAGGCAAAATAGTACTAAAAAACACATGCTAAGTACAAGTGTGAAAACCAATAACATAATACCAATTAAATCATGTATGTTCGCTAACTACTCAAAGATCCCCAGAGAATTATAAGAAGCCTAATAGTTAGCATACCCAGACAATAAAAGTCCCGAAATTAACGATTAATTCACCTGTCACTTGAGTCATATCGGCGTTTGAAGATGGTGTCAAAGCTGCAACCAAAGTTATGGGTCGATTTTAGCATGAACCGTTTTTAAAACGAAGGGTTAGCAGCATCCCTAAATAAAAACATGTATATGTACATGTATAGGTAGCATCTCTGTACATTAATTAATCCACTAAATCCGTCAGCCTGCCCTTGGACAAATGAGCTGGAGGATCATATGCAGAGAGTTGCAGCCAACCAATCTATTGGGACCTCAGACAGAAGTAATTCAGTCGGGTGCACACAATGGGACAGGATCAGGTTGGACACAACGATGGCGGACGTCACAAGATCCTACGTAAGCCAAGAATGTGGGCACTAGCAGCAAAGGCACTTCTGAGACATCAGGCAGTTGGCATGACCAGAGCTGGAAGACGCGTACTAAGAAGAAAGGACGTAAGTCGGTGAATATTCTACGTTTTGAGAAAGCTTGTGTATTTATGAATATTTTATCTGACCATTTCCAAATCTTTGCGGCAGCAGAGCAAGGAATTAATTAATTTGGTCATAAAACTCGGACATCCTTTGTTTACAAAATAGTTTGAAATCTCTTTTTTAAGCCTTTCTAAAATATTCTTACCCCATTCCTCAGCACCCTTGAGAAAAGCCCCTATGGAACAGAGGTAACCTTCGTGACGCAGAAAAAGCGCTCTAACTTTGCCTCTGCTCCAGTAGTTGATAGCGTACGAAACGGTGTGCATGCTCAGAGGATGGCCGCGTAGGAAGAATCCACCGAAGTATACCTGAAAGAAGATCACATCAGATTGTGAAAAGTAATTACTATAAGTGCAATAACTGCAGTGATCGCTGCTAGTGGCGGCTACAAAATGCTCATCGAATATTTTTTCCAAATTTATGACACGTCATTTATGGCTCTACTTCTGACATTTCATGGGAAATATGAATTTACGCAATTTTTCTCCAAAGTAGCTTTTCTCCATAAGTAGCAGTGTAAACGTATATTTTGTTACTTGAAAATATTTGTTCTGGGAAAATAGAAGTTACATAAATAAATAAACCTAACACCCCTGCAAGAATAATTACAATTGGTATGTAAAGGAATGAGAAAGATGTAACTATTCATTTCTTTCAGTAAACTAATAATAACTAGTCACTTACCTTATCTAGATTATGCATCATTGCGTAAAGACAGGCTATTTGTCCGATATCATTAGATATTGTAAATAGAAGACTACGAGCCAGATCTGCCTCACAGAAACTCTTCCCTTCCGGTCCTTCTGAAATAACAACCAAAATTAATAATATAACCCACATTAGCTACAAACGATAATAGGCACGCTGAGACATGCTTAACATTCAGACTATGTGACAATGGTATGCATGACTTAACCGTGTTCAGGTATGAGTCCAACACAGGGGATAAGGTAAGCGAAGGAGCTACCCTAGGAGCCGCTATAGTCTATTGCAATTGTTCACTTACCGTTGGTAACGTTGGCAGCTTTGCCAAAACTAGAAGCTATGAGATCACCAGGTAAGCTCATCATGGTATAGTCCCCACCGTAGATGTCCCGGACTAGCATATCCACCTGCGCAACGTTCGCCATCATTACAAAATTAAATTACGAAAAAAGATAATTATTGATTTCCTTCAATACAATAAATTAATTATACACTTTTTTATCTTAAGACTTAAAATATTTGTAATTATATATAGGTACTAGTAATTATAGGCCCGATTATAGACACACAAGACGATTCGGTCGCCAGGGATCCGCTGAGAAATTTTTCATGGGAGCAAAATCGCAGTCTACTGCAGCAGATTGCGGCTGTAATAGCCAGCTACAAAAATCTGCTGCAGTAGACTGCGATTTTGCCAGGTATACCACCATTACCCACTTGCTCCCATAACAAATTTCTCACCGTCCGTGTGTACGGGGCCTATATCTTCGCAGAGAAGGCAGTTAACGAGAGCTCTATATTGAAGATTTGGGGCGATTGCTCCCGCCAAAGAAATTATTTGAATATCTGGTGCTACCTGCCCCTTCTACTTGACCAGTCAGTGGTCGAAAGGTACATATATATATATATCTATATATATATAATTATTATTTTTATATAGCACTAGACAGCGAATGTCCCTTCCCCCATCTCTTATTAAAAGAACTCTACAGTTAACCAACCGGCTTCAGGTCGGATCGCAAATCTATTTCTTACAAGCGGGGCTTGGGACCGCTTCGCGGCCCCGCCCCCTTGCGTCTGCGGCGGGCGACAGCTCGCCCCTTCGGGGCTCGCATGACACGTGAGAATGGTCGTAGTGGCCCTATTTAGTTGTTGAACGCAAACCAAGCAGTTTCCTAACAAAATGAAAATTGCACACAACCCCCATTCATAATGGGGCAAACTCCGGTACCGGCACAGCGGCACTCCACAACTCGTGACCCATCTAGAACAGTCCCCTGCACTTAGCTTATGGACATGGAAGTCTCCAACGGAACAACCCAACGATTATCAACTTCAATTTCCAGAATTTTCTAATTTTCCGCGCAATTTTTTGAAATTTTTTCTGCCATAAGAACCTTCTCCTGACAATAACAAACACAACAAAAAAAATAGTGAAATCGGTCCAGCCGTTCACGCGTGATGGCGTGACCAAGGGAAATAGGGATTCATTTTTATATATAGAAATGTGCTTGCAGCCAGGATTTTTAGGCTCCAACTTGACTTGACTAGACTTGGTGGCTACATAGGCATCTACAAGTAGATATGTATGCAACACCACATGTACCCGTTCAGTGTTTGAACCCTATAGGTCCCATATTTTCGTACCTTGCTTTCCCGGTAGCCAAAGACTAAATAACAAAGTTCCAACAACCAAAGAAGAGGCTAGGTTACCTACGTTTCTATGGTCACCCTTTTCTGCTAAATGAAGTAACTCGTCAAATCCTTTGGCACCAGTTAAAAGAGACCCGATACCCCAGAAAGTACCACCGCCTGAAAGAAAAAGAAAAAAATTAAGACACAATTTCATGCCTTAGCGTGTTCAAAATGGCCCAACACCTAAATTTGTTCTTCACGCAATGACTAGTACTGCACCTGTGACAGTCCCGTCTATACGCTTATACGCTTGTACGTGGGGGTTAGCACAGATACTGTCTGGAGAACTGTAACTAGATAGATAACTACAGTAAGCACTGTGCATGTAGCATAGGTATTTTCAGTGGTGACCTTCATAATGCTGACCCCGGACCCTACGTATAAATAGATAGATTAATGCAGTAATGTACCTGTGGCAGTCCCGCCGATACGCTCATAGGTATCTTCAGCAGTGACCTTCATAATGCTGACCCCGGAGCCTACGTTGACTAGGAGATACGGGAACACATGGGGGTCCGCATTCTGGAAGGTATACTGCGGCGAGCCGTGTCTGGAGAACTCGAATGCCTCGTCCGAGATGTTGCGCAGCAGAAAATTTGTTCCTTTAATTAGACATCGCATCTCGTCTTCTTTATCTACTCTAAAAATAGCCAATAACAAATAAATAACTTTGAACTGAGGACTGCTATTGGTCAATTGATTTCTCTTGTACTTATAAATAACATAATTTTGCACTAATATAGTACACTAGAAAGCATTTTGCGCAAGCGCCGACCCCGCGTGGTGCATGTACCACATTAGTTTCTCTTTGACTGGCCGCCAATTTGAAATGGTTGATTTCTCGTAAAAAGGGTTGTTCACCATTATCGCAGATAAGAATACGGGCTTTCAGTCACATTTTATTCCATCGTTCAACGACCAATGTTAACTGAGATAAGAATTTTTTAATAAAATAACATTTTGAACGGGGGGTGGCTTTAGGCTCAGGGGTCATTAAATAGTCAAGTAAATCTTTATTAATAAGAAGTTATATGTAGATGAAATCTCCCTAACACGGCAGAAACGTTATCAATTTTTATTTCTAGTATTACATGGTAAATAATGCATTCACCAAATTCTCGTTACAACCGAAATCAAATTCAAACATGATGTCCTGGCCAAGCATCGATCGTGGATTCGAATCCTGCCAAGTCCACATTTTTCATATTCTCTAACTTCGGCTAATGCAGAAACGGTTAGCTGATTGATCAATGCTGCACATATGGATAGTTACAACAGAACAGCTGAATCTAGCTGTATCTCTTTTATATACAGCACACATCAACTGTCAATTTAAAATAGGGTGCATTTAAATGTATGCATATACGGCACTGCGTTGACCCGACTTCCGTTAATACAGAAGCCCCGCAAACACAATGTTTGTTTAAACACCAACATTGCGCACGAGAATTAAATTTAAAACGTAAATTGTGTCAATTAATACGATACATCTTACTGTAACAACGTAAGTTCTGCATGATTATAGTTTACTCTAATATTCTAAGAAAAGTCGAGGGAAATGCTTGCGCACAACCCAACAGATGATGTGGCCCACCTGTCAAAAAATTGAAAAGAATCTCTCAATGTATGCATGTATAGCCGCCATGTTGGATTTGTATATAAAACCAGCAGGTCGAGCAAACCGTTATTATCATTATTATTAAAGGGATTTTTAATGGACTTGTAGGCCCATTGAACCGTGCCCTGCCAACAACCCCATCCGTTATCGGACATTACTGGTATATTACGGGTATATTTTCAGTATCAGTGCGGGATGCTGGTGATAGCGCGGCGGCTGAGGAAGGCGTTGCTGTTCCACACTGCCAGCGAGGCCAATGTCGACAGCACCAGTCTTAAGCTCCACTACAGGGTCACTGCGGGTAAACATGCTCAATTTTGATACCCAACAACAATGAAGTTTAGTCTAGAATTCTATGTATAGGAAGGATTGCCAAAAATATATTTTTTTTATTTCTAGGGCCACTCTCTTTTCTCTCAGTCCCATGACCAGCCACTGAAAAAACATACCAGGATATAAAAAAACAATTTGGTCCGCTCGAATGTCCCATCTCTCCTATACAGAACTCTAGTTTAGTCCACTGCTCGCTTTCATAAACTTGTTTGAAAGTGGGTTCATTGATATAAGAGATAGAGAGGTTCAGGGGCCCATAAAACCCCCATTTGCGAATATCCCAGCCCACCGACAGAGGCCAAAAACAGAATTTTCGTCTTAGGATGCCTCATGTTTTCTCACTGACAATAGTTCCATGCACTCCTTTTATGAAAAAGCCACGGTACAAAAAAATGAAAAATACCCTATTATATGATGCATGAAGTAGTCTTCTACAAATAAAGCCAAATCTTTAATATCTTGCTTTGTTAATTAAATAAATAAATAAAAGAAGTCTGTAAAAACAACGAATTTTGTTTAGGGGCGTACACTCTTAATCTGAAATCATAATTCTATTGGACTGACATGAATTACTGCTGACTTTGCAGGACTATTGTTGCTGTGCTTCCTGTTGGTGTCGAGCCATCAGCACTTCGGCTCTCCTATACACTGCCTCACCGTAAGTCACCCCCCTAATACTTTTAAGTTTGATATAGCCTAACTAATAATAACTATACCGTTTGGTTTGGTAACAGTTGAGGAAAAATTGCCCTCACGGACTAGAAACTGAGAGTGGCATATCCGTAGAAATGACGAGATCTACGCGTTATACCAAGAACATCCGCGACACGAAATCAAGAGACCCCGCAACAGGTGGCTAGGGCACGTGCAGCGAATGCCAGAAAATAGAGCTGCAATAGCAGCCTTACACAAGGTGCCCCAAGGGAGAAGACCACAGATGCGATGGCTGGAAGACGTCGAGGTGGCGACCCTTGGCGTCGATGACTGGCGAAGGAGAGCACAGGCACAGGATGCGGCAGAGCAGGCCAAGGTCCTTCACGGGCCGTAGCGCCAAGGAGTATTAGTAACTTGACACTCGACTATCCCAACTATGTCTATATCTTGTTTCAGTGGCGCACATAAGAAATAATCCCCAAATATTATACAAATACGCCTCTGTCATGATTGTTGCAATGTTATTGTCATCTGTTGTAGAGCCTAGTGGGAGACGCTTCCAGCCTCCCAGAGCAAGTAGTCAACTCGTACTGCTTCATGTCGGCAACATACACCGTCCACCAACCACCAGGTTATATGATTATTATTATTAAATTGTCCTTTATAAATTTTTATCTTCATTGTCGGCACCAATTCTATCCAGAAAAGTATTATAGATCGTTTTCCTGGTATTAAAAATGTAAACAAGATAATTTTATAATGGAAAGTGCTATTCAAAATTTGTTTGTTTACTGTGTTGGCGGGTTTACTTACGTACGTAGTTCGGAGTGGACTGTATATTTTTGATTAGCGGTGCGGTAGGGTGGGTGTGGGAAGGAATGGGGAGGGATGCAGCGACCACACAACTAAAATTATTAAAAAGGAACTTTGCGTGAAAAACGTCTGAATGTCTTCTCCTTTCAGCCATTAGCAACAAGCACCAACAGGTCGACGTACCAACACTCAGGAAAAATAATAATATAGTGTCTCCCGCGTTTATAAAGTAATTAAAAATAAATATCATTTTCTCAGAAACATACCGCCTACCTAAATCAGCGGATTTAAGAAAATACAAATACCCCAAATTGAAAACAACAAAAATAAAAATGAACAAACTGTCAGCACCCCTTGCTTCTTCCAGAAGAGGAGCGGACAATCTACTGCTTAGTTAGCAAAGATATCATTGGCTGGCAATACTACTAAGCGATTGACAGCCCTTTTAATTAACCCGTTCTGGGTTTTTATAGTCACAACCCGGGTGACTTTATCAGGTCCAGGATGTAAATCCAAAACACGCCCCATAGGCCAAGCTAGAGGACTAGTATTGATTCCAGTAATTAACACAAGCTGACCCAAGCTGATTTCCCCGTGGGAACGTGTCCATTTAGTCAGAGGCATTAGGCTTTGCAAATAACGATTAGAAAATGATTTCCAAAACGCTTGAGTCATTTGTATCACACGTGCCCATCGGCAAGTTAAACTCATATTTTCATCATAAATAGTCTCGGGGGGACTGACAGCAGCAGCACCCAGCCAAAAGTGACTCGCCGAAAGATAACCGACCTCGTCATTAGGATCTTCAGTACTAATTAATGGGCGGCTATTTAATGTGCTTTCAATGCGGTAGAAAAGGGTGGCATACTCTTCAAAATTAAGAGCCGCGTCACCGACTAACCTCGTCAATATTACTTTTGATTGCTTGACTACCGCCTCCCACAAACCAGCAAACGTAGGACTGAATGCGGGGATTGTTTTATAACGGATTTGTCTACTAGCGAGTGAAGAAAAAATCTCATCGTGGTGCTAATTCAAGAAAGAAACAACTTCTTTTGTAGCATTGGCTGCTCCTATGAAGTTTCGGCCCTGGTCACTCCAGACCTCAGACGGACAACCTCTCCTACTACAAAATCGATCAAAACAAGCTAAGAAAGCAGTAGTGCTTAGGGCGGTTACGGGCTCAAGGTGTACCCCTTTTGTAGCAAAGCAGACAAACACACATAGGTAGACCTTGGAAATAGGAGAATTGCGACGATGGCCTTCTTTGTAACGGAACGGACCGGCCATATCGGTCCCTACTACCGTAAAAGCTCTTGGACAATCTACGGGAGACGGGCGAACACGGTTTGCTGGCAACGGAGCCATTATGGGCTGTACAGTAACAGCCTTAAGTCGAACACACTTCACACAGGAATGAATAATCGATCTAAGCAGCGATTTTATCCCTAAAATCCAGAATTTCAGTTGCATGACGGAAAGACATGTCTGCTGGGATGAATGCCCAGTAACTCTGTGATAGCATAGGCAAATTAATTTTTCTAACTGGCACTTTCTAGGGATTAACATTGGATGTTTGGATTCTTCGGACAGGAGGGACTGCTGAAGTCTTCCGCCCACCCTGAGAACTCCATACTCGTCAAGAAATGGACCTAGCCGTTGCAGCGGCGGCGAGAGAACAGACTTTCGTTGCAGGCGGGTGATATCTTCGTGGAACGAAACCTTCTGTTGCAATCTGACGATAGCTCGAAGCGCGTCTTCAAGTTCATCGACACAAAGAGGTCCAGTTCTTCGCTGTCTTTAATTTTGCAGCGGGCATTAAAATTAAATCTTAATACATAAGAGTATGAGCGTTGTGCTTTTGTAAGCGTCGAAAATCGATGGCACACATCAGGTTCGGTTCAATTGCGGTAGCAATGAGCGATATTGCTTTAAGCTCAGGAATTTCGGAGTCAGGTACGAATTCGGTACCTAAACCCCATTCGGTTGGAGGTTGCAGGAACACGTCGGCAGCGTTCCACCAAAGCGGATGATCAGGCAATTCTGCGGGCAGCAGGCCTCTAGAAGCGCAGTCTGCGGCGTTCAGGTGATTAGCTATGTGATGCCAGGATTCAGGTTCAGTGCTTTCTAGAATTTCTACAACTCTGTGTCCGACGAAAGTGCGAAGGCGGTGAGGTCGAATTCGTAACCATCCCAGTACAACAGTGCTATCTGAGAAAAAAAGACAACAATGGGGAGGCAATTGTTTTCGAAAGTCGGACATACTAACGAACAACCGAACCAATAGTACAGCTGCGGCGAGCTCCAGCCGGGGGATGCTCTGCAGTTTCAAAGGAGCTACCTTCGTTTTAGCGCGTAACAAGGTAACAGAGACTTGAGTACCTAAACTGGTACGCAAGTAGATGGCACATGAATATCCTTTCGTGCTAGTGTCACAGAACCCTAGCAGGTGAAGTTCTTCGGCCCCAAGGGCAGGTATGAAGCGGGGAATGTTAATTTTTGCGATGTGATGAAACTGTTCTTGAAACTGGTTCCACTCTGCTGCGAGGTCCAACGGCAGTTCGTCGTCCCAGCCGATCCCGACCAACCATAGCTTCTGCATAAAAACTTTTGCGGTAAAAAGAACTGGTTGTAGTGGCCTAATGGATCAAATAAACGAGCAACAAACGAGAGAACACCTCGTTTAGTGTGTGTCTCAAAATTACGGTTTTTCAATAAGTACTTAAAGGTATCAGTTGCGGGTTCCCAAGCTAGACCTAGTAAATTGTAAGATACATCTTCACCAAGTTCCAGCGGTGTGTCTCGGTCTTCCTCAGGGAAGTCCTTTAATACGGAAGGATGGGAGCAGGCCCATTTGCGCGGATAGAATCCAGCACGTTGTAG
The DNA here is from genome assembly GCA_963971405.1 of Psococerastis gibbosa. Classification (NCBI taxonomy): domain Eukaryota; kingdom Metazoa; phylum Arthropoda; class Insecta; order Psocodea; family Psocidae; genus Psococerastis; species Psococerastis gibbosa. Next base: position 2,148,811 of record OZ020484.1, on the reverse strand, counting down.
AAGTTGCAACAGCTGCTGGCAATAGTCACGGGCTTCGTCCTGAGTGGCAGCCCCGCCCGTAATGTTGCCCATGTATGTTGCAAACTGTAGGGCATGAGCTGCCAGCGGAAACCAGGAACCTTCATCTTGGACAAGCTGTTTAATGACGCGCAGTGCGAGAAAAGGCGAACAGTTGACGCCAAAGGTCACTCGTCGAAGTACGTAGTCCTCAAGTGGTGATTGGTCATTGGGACGCCAGACTATACGTTGTGACAAGCAGTCAGGTTCCTTGACTAAGATCTGTAAGTACATTTTGCGTACATCGGAAGATATTGCTATGCGCGGAAGTCGAAACCCAGACAGAACAAAAGCCAAGTCTTGCTGAAGCTTTGGTCCGGGAAATAAGCGATCATTAAGACTAAATCCGGTGTCATCCAAGGCGGATGAATTGAAGACTGTTCTTGCAGAAGTTGTAGAAGAATCTTTTAACACAAGATTGGACAAGACATGGCCAATGTCCTGAAAACGGCGCTAAGCGACACTGGCAAAATTGTAGTTGCAGTTGCTAGATATACATGTAGATAGATAGCAAGTGTGCCATATCATCATTAATTTCATGCATTATGGCATTTAAACAAATCGTGTTAACTCAAAATAATGATTTTGGCTGTTAACCCGCTTTTTATTTCCACGCTTCAACTCATCACTATCTCACCTAAATGTGCACCTCCTTCCTCATCCTGTGTGGCGAGGACGGTTCCCATTCATTTCAGCCTCAGACTATTCACCGTCAGCACCTAAAAATCTAATGCTACTCCCACAGGTACAAGTCGAATAGAGAATACCTGGTGGGAAGGTGACCCAGTATAACGCCACGCCTAATACTTGATCTTATGCACAAGATAATAACTATTCTGTGTACCTAAAATTGAATCTCTCTATTATGTCACTCAATAGTTCTTCACTTCTCTCGTATCTCTGTTCAGTACCTACAAATCTTTTGTATTTGTCACAGGTAACAAGTCGCACGGGGCCTACCCAGGGGTAACTGGAGCTAGGGAAGGCGACCCAGTACGACGCCACGCCTACTACCAGTGGGTGCCTCTAGTCCTTCTGGCACAAGCACTGCTGTTTGCAACACCCAGATGGCTGTGGAACGCAGCAGAGGGCGGGGTTGTCGCAAGAGTCGTCGGCTCCCTCGATGAAGTTATGTAAATAAAAATATTTTGCCCACTAACAGTGCAAAATCCAGTATCATAGGTATCAACATTTTATATAGTCCAGACAACAACTCTACTACTGCAACAAGACTTATCCGAAAATTGTATGTACTAATTTAGCTTTTATAAGAGCATCAATTAATTACAGATGTGGAAAGGCAGCTAGCAGTACAGCCGAATCAGCCTGCAGTCCTTAACGCCGCACAATACCTGAGTTCAAGGCTTGGCCAGCACCAAATATTGGGCTATACCTGGTTTGCAGCAGACGGCCTGGCACTACTCAACGTGTTTCTTAACTTTTATGTTACCGACAGCCTACTGGGCGGCATGTTCTACAATTACCCCTTCTCTGTAAGTAATTTCTTCTGCCTACACCTAAATTATAGATACAACCAGCAAAAACTGCCAGAGTAGTACTAATTGCAAAAGGCAAAAGCCCTGGTACCAATAGTAAAAGGAGCTCGGAAACGCTCACTGAGAGTCTTCATAAAGACCGGGCTACAACAGAGAGCTTCAATGTTCATTGGAGGAACTAGACTGAGATGACTCGCCGGCGCAGAATAAGACGTCAGACGTCCGAAGCTGGGGTGCAAAGCCCTTGTCTAAGAGAAATGGAGTGGTGAGCAAGTGTTCCATGGGCACATACACCAGCAGTGGTACCATGTTCCATCAGCAGAGTCAAGCGGCACCCTATAGCTCCTCAACACCTTCTGTATCAAGAAACACGTCAGCAACAAGGTTTCCAATAACTTACCCATCTATAAACACTGTATGTTGCAGGGAGTTGAGATTCTGCACGACCCTCTTTCCGACACCGCAGCAATGTTTCCCCTGCTCACCAAATGCTCCATTAGCACCTACGGCAGCAGCGGAACCATACAGCTCCACGACACCATCTGCATCATGAACCTGAACCTAGTCAACGAGAAGATCTTCATCCTTCTATGGGCATGGTTCCTAGTTCTCGGCCCCCTCACACTCCTCGCCATATCATTCAAACTAGGTAAATAATGTCACCACAAGCCCCAGTCTACCAGAGACCCCAGTTCGACTCCGACCCTACGTTTTTTTTCTTTGTCGGATCAATGTAGAGGTACTGTCCGTTTTACTACAATCTGGTGGTTCCAGGGGTCTCCATCTATAGCGCCAGTCATCGGCCGCACAATGGGTGTCATGCATGCACAGTATGCAGCTTAACCTTCCTAACTCACGTAACTTAAAAAGAACTTTACATATGAAATTGCAAACCATTGCCCCCTCTCCTAATATGAATTAAAAATTAAAAATAATAATTAGGTGTTTTTTTGCAGTGCATATATTCATCCTAAGACAATGCGGAGAGTACGTGTGGGAAGGGACCATTGGGGTGCCCACAAGGATTCGTGGACCCCTTCTACCTACTGTGATGCGCCGTCTATACCTGACCGACTGTGTGATGTTTCATCTCCTCGCGAGGAACATGCGGCCCCTGACATATCGAGCTTTTGTCTATGCCCTTGCGGCTTCCCTTGACCGGTGACGACCTGACAAATGTCTTTTTGAAATAAATAAGTGCAATTGATCACTTAAATCAGATCAGAGTTCTTTTACATGGAATGCGCCTCCATTTTGAATGCACTTTGTATTAATTTAAGCATGAAAGCTAGAAAAAGCTCGAAAAAATGGAAGCACGCCATAGTACGACAACCCATTAATGATTGAGGTTTGGGAACTAGATAATTTGTACAGAGCACTGCGCTATTTGGAATGCTCTGACCAGAAACATGTCTGGCTTACATGTTTTTCCCTGTCTGCGAAGATAAGGTACTTATTAGGTGAGGGTAGATAAGTTTTCGTTTTATTTCGAGTCTCGTAGTGCGTAGACAGTCTTCAAAACGATAGCGATAAGAATACACAAAATTGAAGCAAGACACAATGGAAAAGAGCTTAGTTTATCAGCCTACACTGTATTACAAGCAGTTCTCATTGGCATGGGCAAACATTATATGAGCACACAGCTAATTGGTAATATAAATGGTAATAGCATGTGGACACATACTGCTTTCTTATGGGACTTTAAATATTAAGCAAAATGCCCACAACGTGTGCGTTCGACTGGAAATCGTCAAATCCTGCCACTATGATTTTGAGTTGCCAATCATGGAGTGGAGTAAGGTCGTCTTTATGGAATTTACAGCCATTCATTCGCACTTTTTTTAGAGTTGTTACCTAAGGCTGCAATAACAACCGAGCCGGGCTTTTATAAAGACTGCACGAATGCCCCACATCTAACCCAGCCAGTTTCGAAATAGTTAAAAAATAATAATAATAATGTTTCTACGGAATGATATTCGCGTTTGACTTACTTTACTTTTACATCGCCTTATCCTCAGGGCAGCGGCGTTTCCAAACAACTCTGTATCTCAACTTTGTTCAGGGCGAGAATCCTTATGTCTTCTTCGATTGTTCTGGGGAGTGTCATTTTCGGTTTTCCCCGGGGGCGGGGTCCAGGGAGTGTCATGTTCTGTATACGCTTTAGGAGGGATGTTTCCTCCCTCCTCTGGACGTGGCCCCACCAACTGAGTCTTCTTTCCCTCAGTTACAGTGCGACATCAGCAGTTTTCATCTCCAACCTTATGTCCTTATTTCGGCGCCGGTCTTGCAGGGTCAGTCCACACGACCATCGTAGCATTCTCATCTCCGCCACGTGGATTTTGTGTTCATCTTGCTTCCTGACCGCCCAACACTCTGCACCGTACAGCATGCCTTGTCTGATCACTTGCTTATATTGAACTGTGGTGGAACAACCTTTTATTTGAGAACCAGACCTCTGGATTGTTCTGATAGTGTGGCGCCATTCAGGGCACTGGACACTTACTGCTCTACCCAACCGAACTATTCACTGCTCTGCCTAAACCTGCCCGACCTCTGCAGCCGCAGCACTAGGTACCTACAATACCTAATTACCAAGCCAACCTGAACTGGTCTATAAAGCCCTCTCTTACGCTTCAGCTAGGAAGAATCAGGACAGCTTGCTTTACATGCCCCCCAAAGCATGGCCAGAAAATGTAGCAAGTGCGGGATTCAACAGACAACCTTTCGGGTGAAAGTCAGAGTCCGTACCACTATTCACATATCATAATAACATAATAACATGCCTCAAAAAATGTAAACAATAGATTTTAGAATGCTAAATGATATTCTAAAATTGTGTTCAGGTTGCTACGCAGCAGATAGACGACACAATAGGTTAAGTTTTGAATTACCAGCCTTCATGTTATTGACACGTAAAGTGTACTTAATGTTCGGATGTTTCCGGAAAATATAAACTATTACTTACGTCAATCCAAGTTTTTCTTGAATAAGATCAGCATACTTGTAGGCTCCTCCACCAGTCGCCTTTATACTTTTCCCTCGCATAAACTCCTTGCTTCCAGTCAAGTGGCTGTGTATGAATTCCAAACAGCTTTCGATGTATTTGGTCTCGAATTTGATGAAGTGCAGTCGAGCTGACTTGTGGACAACGTAGCAGTCATCGGACGATGTGGACGTGCCCGTGTGTCCATTGTCCGACAATGTAGACTGTACGTCGTCCAACGATTCCGCATCACCTGCATCGTTTGTACTTTTTTGGTGTTTATACAGCGCTTTGCGATGGCTTGTTGTTGAGTAGTACGCTATTTTTGTCAAAGATCCACCTGAAATCCAAATAATTTATTTATAAATTAGTTTGGGGATGGACATCACTGGTACGACCATTGTCACTATGACATAATAATTTACCCAGGTCACCCTTTGGTTTATACTACTACTATATACATCGGTAATATGCATTTGACTTAAAATTTAACGACGCACGATTGTAATAGTGATGATAAGCCTAGGGCTGCCAAAAAAAAATTTCTCTAAATAAAGTACATCTGACTTTTGAGAAGGAAAATAAAGAGTACAGTATTTAAAAAAGAGTACTTAGTATATTTACCGTTAAATGAGTCAAAATCACGCCGAAAATACACTTTAACATTGTATTGTAAATCAGGGGGGTTCGAATTACGAGCTATTTACTATTTAAAATAATATTTTTTTAGGTTTTCGCAGAATTCTAATTTTTTGAAAGCTACTAAAAGCCTCTTCTCACTCACTGCAAATCTAAATTTATGAAAATAAATAGCTCATTTCTAATTAAATTTATAAAAATCATAAAAAAATATTTTGCTTCTTACAATGTTTCAGAAAAAGAGTATTTTTGCGTACTCTAAATGACCTTCAGTTTTTAGAGTACACATGCATGAGAAAGAGTACACTCCTCTGAAAAAGAGTAAGTTGGCAACCCTAGGATAGTGTTGAGGGTGGTATAACTTTATCCCGGGAGCGGGTAGATAGAAGAAAATACGTGACCAGTAACAAACTTCAATTGTTTTATATTATTATAAGAAAAACATACAAATAGAATGTTTGTACAGTAGGTAGTTCTAACATTCTAACATGCCCTTGTAATTTTTAATTAAATTAAACAAAGACAACAGAAACAAAACTAATATGAACACATGAGCGGAAAGTTATTTCTTTGACATAAACTTTTCCTTTAAACCGTTAAACTTAACCTTGTCCAAGGGCTTAGTCAATATGTCAGCCAATTGATCCTTACTTGGACAATATTTGACACTTATATTTTTTTCTTTGATCGTATCTGTTATAAAATGGTACCTTACGTCAATATGTTTTGACCGTTTATTAAACCGCCCAGACTTAATTAATTTTATTGAGCTTTGATTATCGATCATGAGAGTAATAGGTACTTTGTCACTCAACAATTCATTTATAACAGTTTTTATGTACAATAATTCTGTTACACAATCAGCTGCAGCAATGAACTCTGCTTCAGTGCTGGAAAGTGCAATAATGGGTTGCTTACGCGAGCTCCAAAAGATAGGCATATCATTTAAGCATATAAGACAACCTGAGGTACTTTTTCTGGTTTTAATATCGCTTGCATAATCTGAATCGCTGTAAGCTTTTAGTTCAAATTGGGTTGTTTTAATATATTTAATACCATCATTAACTGTCCCCATTAAATATCTTAAAGTTCGCTTAACGTTGGATATGTCTTTTGTGTTAAAATTCGATAAAGTCCGGCTTTCAAAGTTGACAGCAAAGGTTATATCGGGCCTAGTTTTCTGAGATAAATAAATCAAACTGCCCACTGCTTCCTGGTAAGGAAAGTTACCCTTTTCTTCGTTTGAATCATCATATTCATTGCTTTTAGCAATTGGAGTAGGGACTTCTCTAGAGTCAGCCATACCAAATTTTTTTAAGAATTGACCTAACATAGGCCTCTTGACTGAGCATTATCCCTTCATTTGTTTGCATTATTTCAATGTTTAGATACGATTTTGGTGTTTTCTCTACTATAACTTCAAAATCAGACTTCAAATGTCGAAGAAATTTCTCAATCACATCAGTGTCGTCTGATATAATGAGCCCATCGTCTACGTGTAAAGCTAGGTATAATTTGTTGTCTGGCTTCTTAAAAATGCATTTATCTGAATGTAAAGCTTCTAATCCATATGACTTTAAGAAGTTTGTGAAAGTGAGGTTCCATTTCACTGGAGCTTGTTTTAAGCCATAAATTGCCTTCTTCAAACGCCATATTTTCTTTTCATTTTCAAAACCTTCAGGACACTTGACATATATAATTTCGTCGAGCTTGCCATACAGAAAAGCACTTCGTATGTCAAACGTTACTAGCTTCATTTCTTTTGCTGCGCAAATTGCCAATAAAATGTTAATTGAACACGAGTCAACGGTAGGACTATAAGTATCAAGATATTCCCAGTCCTTCTTTTGCTCATATCCACGAATGACTAACCTGGCTTTGCACCTGCCATTCGCCTTTTTCTTGAATATCCATCTGCTAGAAAGCAGCTGATGCCCTTGTGCTTTTTTGACATCAACATATTCGAATGTTTCATTGTTTATCAGCGCTTGTTTTTCATCTTTTATCGCTCTTATCCATACTTCTCTGTCGTTGCAAGTAACAGCTTTGGAGTATGTTGTTGGTTCTTCGGACATCACATCAGCCAACATTGCGTGTTCTATTGAACTTTCTTTCGTTTCTGAATTAGACATTTGTTCGTCCAAACCTTTTGAGTTCAAATTTGCTGACATTATACAGTCAGTAAATTTTGCTGGCAATTTCCTATTTCTTTGTGGACGCCCTATTGTAGGCATTTGAAGTTCTTTTTTCCTTGAAGCACTTGAGGTTTCAACTTCGCATATTGAGTTTTCACCATCATTATGGTTTTGCATAGATTCGTCATCACTAACAATATACTTTAGTATCGATTCTTCCGGGCTTATTTGAGTTTCATTTGATTCAATATCAATCAAGTCTCTAAAGTTGCCATTCTTTACTTTCGGCTCGTTTGGACTATCGACTGTCTCGTTTTCAAATTTTTTTTGAAAAAATACATTACGCGTTATTTCAATCTCATTATTAACCATTACACGATAAGCTTTTCTATGATCTTCGTACCCCACAAAAACTCCCTTTTTTCCTCTACTATCCCATTTTTTCCTTTTCTGTTTAGGAATCTGCATAATAACCCGTTGTCCAAATTCTTTCAATTCGATTAAATCAGGTGTCTTATCATGCCACAATTTATAAGGCGTTACATGTGGAACACTGCTTGTTCCTGTACGATTCAATGTATAAATAGAGTTCGCAACCGCCTCGGCCCACAAACTTTTTGGCAAATTAGCATTAAGCAACAAAGTTCTAGCAGCTTCAACAACTGTACGGTTTTCCCTTTCAATTTTCCCATTTTGTTGGGGTGAATAAGTAACAGACAGTTGATGAACTATTCCCTTATCCTCAAACAATTTTTTCATACCAGCATTGATAAATTCAGTACCATTATCCGTTCTGATACACTTCACAATATTCCCAGTTTGGGTTTCAACCATATTAAAAAATAATTTAATTTTCTCATTAGTCTCACTTTTATGTTTTAAAAAATATACAAACCGATAGTGAGAAAAATCATCTTTTAAAAGCAAAAAATATTTGGAACCTCCGAGTGAATCTTGCTCCATTGGGCCACACAAATCTGCATGAATAATCTCACCACACCTTTCAGTTTTGCTGTTACTCGGAGGGTAAGGCAAAGCAGCAACTTTTCCCAGGAGGCAAGGTTCACACTGAAATGGCTCGTCAACAAAATCGATATCATGAGACTTCAAAATCATGCGAACGTGCTTAATACCTTGATGTGCTAAACGAACATGCCACTCCTTTAGAGTAAGCTTTGTAGAAAAGTAAGAAAATTTACTCTTTTCTGCATATTTAAATGCCATTTTAAAAAGATTCCCTTCTCTAGTAGCAATAGCTCGAATCTTACCGTCTGTATCAACAAACTTACATTCTTGCGCATTTGAAATCAATTGAAATCCTTTGTCCAATACAACACTAGTCGAAAAAAGATTTACAGACAAGTTTGGCACAAACAAAACTTCATTTAGAGTGGTCGGGATCCACTCAGTTTTATTGTAAGCGAATAATTCGATAGAGCCTACCCCAGTGGCTTCGATAATATTTCCGTCACTCAACTGTACAGACTTGGGGCGCTCAAAATTAGTTAGTCTTGCGAATAACTCTTTATTCCAACACATGTGCTCTGAGCTTCCAGAGTCTAAATAAAAAACATCTGTTTTGTTAAGAGACAAAAGAGTTGAAGAACAAAAGGAATTACTAACCTTTTTTCCGTTATCATGACTGACCTTATCTTTGTTCTTATGCTTATTCCGACATTTATCTGATTTATGCCCCTTCAACCCGCAAGAGAAACATGTTATATGAGCTAAACAAGACTTAGTATCATGATTACTACGCAGGCATATCTTGCATTTCTTTGGTTGATCGACAGCGTATGTTCGCTGTTTGTTGCTTGTTTGCTTGCTAAAAAACGCATTTTGAGTCGAAAATTCAGTTACATTCAGCCTTTCTTCTTCCATCAATAGCCGTTTCAAAAGTTCTGACACAGTTTGGTTGACAGACGACTCCCATGCTGTCGCGAAATGTTTATAGGTGTCTGGTAGCACCATAAGAACTTTGGTGATGATCATTTGATCCGAAAGTGTTTCTTTTTGCCTTTCTAATTGCATTTTAATTAACTCGATTGTGTTAAACAATGTTACTACGTCAGTATCAAATTTTAAATTGAAAAACTGCTGTTGTAAGAGACTTACAGACACTGCTGAGTTTTTTTCAAAAACCAAACACAGTCGCGAAAACATTTCATGCGATGTGTTGCACGTTAGAATATGCACCATTGCTCCTTCTGTTAAATGAGTTACAATCAAACCTTGAGCTTTAATGTCCTTAGTTACCCAATCGTCGAAGTCGTCATCGTTCTGCATTGGTTTTTGTTCGGTCCCATTTGCAACCGTCAATAAACCCTTAGCACGCAAGATTACGGAAATTTGAAATTTCCATGCTGCCCAATTTTCGGGTCCTCTCAATTTGATTAGTTCCATTTCTGAATTTAAATTTCAATAAGTTCACAAACGCTCTGCTACCATGTTGAGGGTGGTATAACTTTATCCCGGGAGCGGGTAGATAGAAGAAAATACGTGACCAGTAACAAACTTCAATTGTTTTATATTATTATAAGAAAAACATACAAATAGAATGTTTGTACAGTAGGTAGTTCTAACATTCTAACAGATAGGCCTACATAATACTGTTCAATATAATATATACATATTTATTTGATATTAAAATATAAAAAATTAATTTTAATACATTATTTGGTAACAACATCCTTTTCCAATCCTTCAGCGACAGGAACGGAACGACGCAAAAACAATACAATACAATAACTTTATTACTTCCATTAAAATTCTGTACATTTGACACTATACGGACTATACCATGCTTAGGGGCTCAGCCCGTGTGCAGCTTCCAATTGGAGAAAAAAACACCTAACCTAACAATGAGTAAGTAGTTCGTTAGGCGCCCATTCCATTGACCGGCTAGGGCTATTTCCAAAAACAGTGACGTGGTAGCAGACATTCAAGACTTAGGTTGCATTTCCACCGATCTCGCATTGCAGAATGCAAATGACATTGACGGAAATTGGAATTTTTCTTTTTATAGAAATCTATTAAAATGTTTGTACTTAACATATCCCATGACGCCATTTTTTAATTTTAGTTTGTTTGTGATTTTACTGTATGATCATTGGTCAATTTTAACTATGGCATAGAGGAATATAAACATTTCCGTCAATTCTGCAATGCGAGGTCGGTGGAAGCGACACCTAAGTCTTGAATGTCTGCTACCACGTCACCGTTTTTGGAAATAGCCCTAGCCGGTCAATGGAAAGGGCACCTAAGGCGCCCATTCCACATACGTACAATGTCAATGAAAATTATGAAATTGAAGGACATTTCAATTTCTCATAGATGGGGGCCATTCCATGTTTTTCAAAAATTGACAATTTTCAATTGAAGCGTATGCGCCAAATTTTTGAAATTTGTTTCTTGAAATTGCATTTGTTTTCTTCGTCGCCTTATTATTTAATCCTTATTATAATTTTTATACAGAAATGCTTTCTTTTTAGAGAAATCAATTAAAATAGTTGTACTTGTCATATCACATGACGCCATTTTTTAATTTTAGATTGTTTGTTTCATTGTTTGTGATTTTACCCTATTATCAATTGATCATTGCTCAATTTTAACAATGGCATAGAGTAAAATTGAAATGCCCTTCAATTTCATCATTTTCATTTACGTTGTACGTATATGGAATGGGCACCTAAGTAATGTGTGTAAACGTTATTGTCTAGTGTTCATTTGTTGGCGCCATTTTTTTTTTTTTTTTTTTTTGTCATTGGGATGTGTTTATAAATATTTTGGAAATAAGTTTAATTGATTACTAGTTTACGTATGGCCCCCATTCCACATACGTACAACGTCAATGAAAATTATGAAATTGATGGTGGCAGCAGAATTTTTAGTATGTAAAAATGTCTGCTGCCACCATCAATTTCATAATTTTCATTGACGTTGTACGTATGTGGAATGGGGGCCTATCTTGGGAGTCTGTTATAGTGCGTTAATCCTACGCACAATCGCGACAGATTTTAATACAGGATAGAACAGGATCGCCGTGGAGAGTTTTCGCTGTCAAGATAAGAGGGAGCTTAGGCCTCAGTGTACCATGCAGCTACTTTCATCAAAACTTTTGTGACAGGTTAATCTGATCGCAGATTTTAGGAATCCACAGTTCTACAAGGAAGTTCACTTGAACTTTATGACAAAATTAATTGCATTTAGGCTATAGCAACATTATTCACATCGCTGGTACAACATTGGACTACAATGAATTTACTTACAAAATATAAAAATATAAGGTGTAGCACAAATAATAATCTGAATGCTTGTTTAAGAATGGCCTATTATATTGACTATTGAATAAAGAGTAATCAAAATAGATTTGAAGTTAGGTACCTTTTACAGTGATTTCAATTCTACCGTGTATTTACTTTAAGTTTAAAATAATAAAATAAACATTTTGAAGGAAAAACTTACCAATATCGATGGCAAATCTCTTGGCATTCTTTAAATTACTAAATATATGAACTGTATCAGGTAATTTTATACTTTTTGGTTTTATATCATCACAAGAACCTGCATTTTCAGCCATTTTTGCCGGCGCTGTCGCAACTTTATAGTTTATAATAAAAATGCGCAAGAGTGCAAGACGCACATCCGCAGATGACTTCTGCTAAGATACGAAATAGCGCGATTTTCAAATTATATTTTATTATCTTGGACGTATCCTAAATTCCTGAGTCAATGACCCAATATCAGCTGCCCAGGGGGGTGGTCCATGGGGTCCGCTCCCGGACCCCCCCCCCCGAAATAAATTTTTGTATGTAAACCTGTATGGTTTAAAGAATTTATCCATTAATTCATTAACAAATTACGTTTAAAAAAATTTGGACACCCCCCCCCCCGAAATGAAAACCTGGGCACGGCCTTAGTTCAGCTCAACTAACATAGGCTTTTAAACTATAGAATAAACGTTCCTAGTGATGATGATAATGAAATGCTACACATAGGCCTAGATAAGTAATATACCTGGATTTAATTACCTTCGTCCATAAGCTGGACTGTTCCTTTCGACCATGGCCTGTTGCCGGCTGACCTACTCAAATTGATAAGGAGAAACAACCAAATACACTCATATCAAACTAGATGCGAGAAAAATCTAAAATTGAACTAAGAAAGACGTAGGCCTAGTTCTGAGTACGAAATCGATGTTACACGTTGGCGAACATTAAATTGGGAAAAAGTCATAAGAGACGGCCCCGGTAAATAAATTTTGAACCAAGTCTGATTATTTCCGACTGCAAGGTAGAAATGGAGGAAACCGCAAAGTTTTTGGGCATGGTCGTTGACAGTGAACTTACGTAGACTAACCACGTTGATACTGTGGCCAGCAAAGTATGTTCTGGACTGTTTGTACTGAGGAACATGAAAAGAATATCAGATAACCACACAGCACTATCAATTTACTACTCCCTGGTTCAAAGTCACATAGCATATGGAATCGTCCTCTGGGGAGCAAGCTCTAAATACAATCTTGAGAGAATTTTTAAGCTTCAGAAGAGGGTGATTTGATTTCTCTGTGGTGGTCTGCCTAGGGTCGCATCATGTCGTCCGCATTTCAAAAGTCTGGGCATTTTAACGGTACCATCTTTCTGTGTTCTGGAGGTGTGCACCTACTTATAATTGTAGAAAGAATGAGACGCAACTGATCCACAATAAAATATATTAAACGTGACCGGTTTCGGTAAAATACCATCATCAGACATGTCTGATGATGGTATTTTACCGAAACCGGTCACGTTTAATATATTTTATTGTGGATCAGTTGCGTCTCATTCTTTCTACAATTATAAGTATGATGAAGTTCCACGAAGTCACTTTGGAGAATCTCACTATGATGGTGTGCACCTATGTAAAGGTCAAAAGGTGTATGGCACGTTGCCTAGGCTGGGTGACACTCATGCCTATGGTACTAGGGGCAGGGATGACCTCGTGATCCCTATGCATAGAACCAGTAGGTGAGGGTAAACCAGCCTATGCAGGTGCTAGATACTTACAAGGGCCGCCTAAGAACATTAGGGAGGTGGAAGAAATGACAGCTTTTAGAAGTAAGCTAAAGAGGCACCTCGTGGACCAATGTTTATATGTGGAGGACATGATGTGGAACTAGACAGCTGGTGTTCTTTTCATGATTCTATAGATATATTGGTATTCATAATTCTCTAGGTATATTGCTCTAAGCCGGCCGCCATACCAAGTTGAATCCAGCGGACCAGAGCAGGTTCAAAGCTGCAGATAAATTGGTCGTGTGCACAGTGCCGGTAGGGAAACATGGTAGGACTTGTCCTGGTCACCTCCGAACTAATCGTGTGACTTCACTGTGTTTCCCAAGTGGTTCGGAATCCACTATAATCAGGAGGTCCACTGGAGTCCTATGGGCCCACACCGTGGCCTGGGACTGTGTCAAACCATACTACTACTATATTGCTCTAGGCTATTAAGTGCTTCATTTGTTTCTTTAATTTATTGACTTAACGCCTATTGTTTTATATTATGACTCAATACAGAGATATTCTATTCTATTCCAGTGTGAAGGATTGTCAGAAGTTGAAAGATAAAAATGTGTTATTAAGAAATGAAGTGAAGATGACTAATTACGCATTGTTTACCATAAAACAATAAGGAATTATTTAAATAGGCCTACATTAGTTTTTTTTTTACTTTTGGAGCCTTTTCCTACTAAATTATACGCCTAGTCGATTTCAATTCTCATGGTTCTACATGTCTACGGTAAAGATACACGAAAACAATGTAATTGTAAATGTATTTGATGCTATTTTGTAATGGTTTTAAAAGTTACCCTTACCGTACTTAATAATATTATATTGAATGACTCCATTACATTAAATTGATGCATAATAAAGCAAGTCAATATAACCGATTTAACTGATTAAGCAATAGGGTATACGAATAAGCAAAGATGAAAATAAAATACTGAAATTGATCACTATGAACATATTGGTAAATTGATCGATGCTCAGATCGCGGAACAAGTGTTACTTTACATAACTGGAAAGTAATTACATTATATTATTAATTAACGTCACCCAGAAAACTAAGAATGAGAAAATGTTCGGTACAAAGTATGGTGCCATGGCCACTAGTGCCACGTCCAGTTTTGAGTGATTGCTTCTTTTATTTTATATTAAGCTACAATAGTATAAGTATGTACTATATTCCACTCAGGCAAAATGAGATACTGCAGCCAGCATATTATATGTTATAGTATTCCGTGACTGCATTATTATTGGTGGAAACAATTCATCTATGAAGCCTGATTTCCCACAACAATAAAATAATAGCCTTTTAATTAAACAAACTTATGGTTAAACCTCCCTTAAAAGTTATGCTTATGTCTATTGCGTTCTCGACGTCCAGGTTTGGTTTTGAGTAGTACCTCAGGCCGTCTAGGAAGAGGCTTCCCCGCTTTCTTTGCTGCCCTGCGTTCCAACCTCAATTTCGTCTTAGCTTTCTGTCGTTTAATATCCATTGTGCGTTTAGAACGATCTTCAAGCTTACGAACATACAGCTTTTTCCCGTTAACCTCCATTCTATTGGTTTCCTTCATGGCTCGATCGGCCTCACTTACGGTTTCAAACTGAACAAAACCGTGCCCTTTAGACCTGCCATCCTCATATAAAGCTACTTTACAAGAAAGGATATTTCCATAGGGTCGAAATAATTCATGCAACTGTTGGTCGTTAACTCTGGCCAGTTTCTTAACGTATAAGTTGGCCTCTGGTGGTCCCCTTTTTTTGGAATTAACCATGAATTCTGGATGCCCCATTATATTATCCATTTGTTCTCTATGCTGTTTGACTTTACAAACGGACAGATTAAATCCTTTCACAGGCATTCCGTCGGTCATCGACATAGCAAAATCCGCCACTTCCACACTTTCAAACTGAACAAATCCATGATGATAAGGGCGACAATACTTGTCTAGCGCCACCTTAGCTGAAATAATAGTTCCAAACGGCGCAAACAAGTCATATAACTCTTTATCGGTAGTAACCCACAGGTTTGATATGTACAAATTGGCCTCAGGGGGGCCCCTTACTCGCCGCGATGGATCAGATTCGGCCCACATAATACGCATTGATTTACCCATGATGGGGTGAAAGTTCATGTGGTTGAGAGCGTGGTCGGCATCAGCAGGGTTTTGAAAATTTACGTATGCACAACCAAGGGATAATTTAGTGTCCGCATTCATACACACACGAACAGAAAGAACAGGGCCAGCGGCGGAAAATATTCCATGCAGCATTGCATCGGTAACATTACCGTGCAAATTGGTTATGTACAGGGACGACCGCTCACACTCAAACATTTCGTCGAAAAACGCACTTGAAATGCTTCACATAAAAATCCAACTTTATTTCTCTCTCTACTAATTTAGATTTTATTAACAGTAGAAACCTTGCAATGAACTCATGAATCCTGCAAAAATTGAAATGCTATTACATTTGCGTTCAATAAAAAATTAGATCACCAAATAAAACAAATGAATAATAATAATAATATGAAATGATATGAATAACAATAACATATTTCATAGAAATATATTAACTGGAACGGCGGCAGCCGGAAGGAGCCAGGAGCTACTATATCCTGTTAATCATAAGCTAACTATCAAAGACAAACTTTGCAGCATAGCAGAACGGAAACCTGGAGCCGGTCAAAACTCTGTACTTAGCGTATGCAGACCACTCACCCAGCAAAATTGTTTACTTATCTTTTGTAGACCAACTAGCTGCCATATTGAATAACGGTCTACAGTCTCCCGATGGAAAAAACGACGAAACCGGGAAAGGGGGAAAATCCTGAAGGCGAAGGGGAAGGGAAGGCTAAAAGCAAAACAAACAAAATGGCTGACCCTAAAGTTGTTGCGGCTTTGACAGCGTTATTTTTGACTGAAGAATGCTGTCACCAGAACAGTCTTCCACTTCTATTGCTGAATGTATGGATGAATGAGGATGACAGTGATGATGATTGTGAAGGAAAGCGTGCGCCGATTCGAAAATATCTGCAACATCAGTTGGCAATGTGCAACTCCGATGGTAAGTATGCCCTTGTTGCAATAAATAGTTGGTAAAAAGCCGGCTTACAAAAGATGTATACTATGCATAAGCATTTATTTGGTTTTAGTAGTGGAAATTAAAAGATTTAAAAGGGCTTCATAACATTTGGGGACGTTCACATAAATAATTTACATCCTGTGAATTTAATAATGGCGACATGGTGCCAACGATGTACTCACAAAAATAATGACCCTGTCAGTAGTGTCAGTCTGTCACCCAGACTACACAACGTCACAACATTGTTTGTACATTTTCATGGATTGGCAGGATTGCACAACTTTCGTAAAGGAGAACTGCTGACTCCCAGCCAATCAGAGTGAGGCCTGCCATTTTGGATTTCTAAACGAAAGTTGTCCATTACTGTAAGCACATTTTGCTACTTTCAAATGCAGCATCTTGCGGCGGAGCATTACATAGCTACAAATAATAATATCTACTTTATCTGAGATCACTCACCGTTGGAGAGTCACCGGCGCAGAAGTTGTAAGATTCCTGAGCCTACGAGTAAGTCCCGGTACACAAGGACGTTTCGGCACTTGCAAGTTAACGATGTTTTTATCATTGGAGCAAGTGGCAAACCAGATTCAACTTCAGAAGACTTCTGAGTCTGACGTGACCCGACCGCATGCCCGTGCACGATTTTCCCCTTGGCCCGCCCAGATCACGCCAGCTCATAGAAATCTTCTGAAGTAGACAGGAACATATCTTATCTGTTTGCGGCAGTGCAGTTTTAAATGAGATTTTTGCTTTTAGGTGATTGTTATCAGAAACCAGAAATTCGGATTTAAAAATTATTAGAACTATTTTTCCATTCTTGAATTCACCTTAGAATTCGTTTTATGTTGATTCCTCGCTAAAAGAGTCTGATAAATACAAAATACAACTTTTATCGTTTTATATTCATGTTTTATATTTATAAAGTAAGACGATTTACAGTTGCATATCAATTACTACTGTAAGTTTTACTCTGACTCTGACAAAAAACTCAATTTTTTTCAACGCTTTCTACCGTGAATAAAAGGTGTAAAAAGGATACGATAACAATTAATGACTATAAATAAATGAGTGATCATACCAGTCACAAAACAATTTTCCTGCTACTCTTGTTAAATACGAAAATAAATTATTAAAATTGAAATTGAAATTTAGCCCTATTAAAAAACCTATGCGCGTATGGGAAATAAATAATAAAACGTATTGAATCAAATAAACGTTGGCACACTACATAACGTGTCACGCTCTCTCATGTAACGGTCGCTGGGCGAGTATAGCAGCGACGCGTTGACTATTGGTGTCTTGCTCTCTTAGTCGACTTGAGCTGACTACCCGAACGAGCGTTATATAGCCGAGAGTTACGGCTCAGTCTGATTCAGTACCCACAAAATAAAGTGCACAGCGCGCTTAAAGAAGTTATCACTTCAAAATTGCTGTGACCTTGATCCATTTTTTAAACTGTTGTTACAGAAACAACTAGTGAACGAGTCGACAATATACTACAAGCGGTTCAAAACAATTGCAAAATCCCAAGAGAAGTCGTCGAAACATTGACTGGACTTGTCAAAGAGTCCTTCAATCAGCGTAACAGTCGCAGGGAGTTACGTAAAACAGTTCTTCAGAATTACATTAGTTACTTGGAGACCAAGGAAGACGCAGAGAAACAGAAATCTCCTGCAAGCATTTGCAGTTTAATCCAGTCAGAAGTCAACTATGAATGTTCTACATCTAGAAAAAACGAAGCGAAGCAAGTAGCAAGTCGTACTACGGTCAAACGGGAGGTGGACGTGATCAGAACTGACGAAGAACCAGTAGAAGGAGCAGCCAGATTTAGGGCTATGCCGCTCAAGCGGAAAGCTACTGAATGTGCCGAAGAAAAAAGGTCGGCGAGACGCAAAAGTAATAGAAAAGTGAAACGACCGAGAAAAATGGACTTGTAACGAGAACTGTAGCCTGAATGTAATTATGTGTTCAATTTGTTCTTCCACATTGGAAAATTAATTAAGTGAGGAGGAAAAAATTTCATTGGTTCGAATTTTGGGTCAATAAATAACAATTTTATTGACAAAAAAATATTGAACTGCAATTTATTTTAAATATGGTTGACTTGTGTCTAAAGTACAATGCGGTAATAGGCTAACTACCGACCAATGGTAAGAATCTTTTTAACAATTAGAATTTTTTAACGGTATGGAACATGTAACAAGTATTTAAAAAAATACTTGCAATCATATTTCTTGCACTGATGGGAAGAAATTCCTACCCCACTGACGCGGGAAAGTGGAATCTGATGTGACTAATAATAAGTGAGTAATACTAGTAGTATTGTTACGATTTGCCGCCCTGTAGATTGTAGCCTAATTAATGTCTGCCATTAAGTTAGTTTAAATTCCAATTAGTTCTAATTATTTCTTTATGTTGCATTTTGGCTGATGCTGTACTACTGAAGTAAACACTAATTGTAAACTCTTCAGCTCTGAACTCAAGGCAAATATGAACTTACTATATATAATGTAGGACAGTCACGCCGCTTGTAACCATAGTAGGAAACTACTACTCGTCCACAATACAAAGACACTTGGGGAGGCTTAATTAATTTTAATACATTGAGGCTCGATCCGACGACTGATACTTACAATTTAAGTGGCGCTTATCTTATTGCTTTCCAATTTATACGTAATATAAGGAAAGCTTTGTGACGGTCGAACTTTTCGAATCCGAGATTTCAACGGATTTACACGTTTTAAGGTCCCAGGAACCCAAAAAAGTGGTTTTTACGAAATGTCTGTCTGTCTGTCGTTCAGTCTGTCTGTCTGTGCGTCGATTTCCGGGCAAACTACTCGGTCGATTTTGATGAAATTCGGCATGTAGGTTCACAAAAATCATACCTCGGGACCATTTTTTTTATTTTGGGCTAACTTAATTTGGGAGGGTTTTATTCTCAAAAAACGTTTTAAAAAATTAATTTTCAAAAACGGCTCCATCGATTTCTTTTAAATTCACATATATTGTAGTCGTTATTAATGTTGACAAAATGCGGGAGGTCGCTTGCCCCTTGATAGGTTGCTTCTGGGGGTAAAAAAATAAAAATAACTAAATTTTAATGAAAAATGACTAAAAATAATTTTTCTGCGAAACCTTTCTATCGATGATTTCTACCTTCAGGCATGTTTTAGGTGTTATATTGAGTAACGAAATTGGACAGGTTGCTTTCCCAAAAAAAATAAAAATTCACGCTCAAATGCATTGCGTGCTCTGCCATTATTGCTGTGTGGTAATGTGTTGGTCTGACCTATCTAGAATTTACCTTACCTCCAGTGACGTCAGGTGGACACCCCCCCCCCCCCCCCGAGATATCGGAAATTTAACCATAGAAAAATTATTTACCATGAACTTACTCATTTTCTCTATCTACTAATTTTGATAAATTGGAAAGCATGTTCGAGTAAACTCGGACCGGTTCTTATTATTGCTGCCATTAAGTGTAGAAATTTATGCTAATAATAAAATGTGTCTTATGATCTTCTGTTTTTCTGCATTAAAAAAAGCCTCACCAAGTGTCTTCTTATTGTGATCGGGTTCTGTTTTAAGTGTTATTTTAGGTGCAAATTGTGAAGGTACTATAATGCAAATTTACTGCAGGCCTCGGGGTGAACTTTACTTCACCTTTCGGTGCTAGCAGGCCCAATGAATCCCAAGAGAGGACCTTACTTCATACTTCAGCCAACGACCGTTGCGCCGTCCAGTAAAGAAAAAGCACGTAAGTGACGTTGAGGACCTTTGTTAGTAGCCTATGCTATAATCGGACCCTTTTCAATCTTGAGTCTTACTACAGTAGTACCAATAGGAGATAGCACGGTATATTTAACGGCCAGCTTTTACATTTGACGCAGAACCTTTTACTTCAGATGCAAACACCGACGCCCAAACCCACCATTTCCATTTTTGGCGCAATGTCAAATTTCTCATGAAATATCGATCGTAGAGCCATAAATGGAATGTCATAAACTAGAAAAAAATATTTCTCTACGCTTTGATGTTTCAATGTGTCTAACACTTGTACCGATCGGCTACAGTTATGGAACTTGATTTGTAAAATAAAATAACGGTCACTGTGAATGTCAAGTCGGAGGAGTTCCAAGACTGTGGCCAATTGGTGTAAGTCACGGCCACATACTTCCGGTCAAAATGAAGGGGAACATTTCTTCTACTTAATGACTGATGGAAATTTTATGAGAAATTTAACTTTTTGCAAAAAAGGGAAAATGTGAGGGACCATTTGCTCCTAATTACCTAATAGAAATGGAATTATTTCATTAATTATAAATTAATGTAATTTCTCATCTGCCATTTTTCCTTAGCACAATTCTCACACCCTCTTTCTGCATCTGATCCCTCCATCTACTTCTTGGCCTGCCCCTGGCACTACAAAATTATAAGGAAACTGCTTTCTTCTTTTTTTTTATTAACGCCACTGGTTAACTATTTAGTGCATTTACGTTAGCCAAATTTGACTCGTTCGCATACTTGGTTAAGTCGAGTTAACGCCTGTTGCACTGTCAATGGTAACCATGTCGGAGCTTACCCATTGGCACTTGGAGTCGGTGTGGGTTGACGTCGAGGAGTGAACCAGTTTGCCAATAGCTAGAAATTCATTCGGAAACATTACCAATAATGTCCGAAACCCGATGAGGGGGCAAGGTTCGTGTAAACGCCCATGAAAAACCCTTCAATAAAAATAATAATAATAGTAGGTAAAATTGTTTGAGTTCTTATGAAAATGGTTAATGTTTAAACCTAGCTAATCATGGTATATTGTAACATTGCGAGTTGCGACAATTTAGAGGCAAAAGTCTTTCGGTCTACTGGCGATGTAGTTCTTTATTAATTGGTCCCAAAACCTGCACGATTAAGTTGTACGGTACATCATGCTGTCAATTAACTAATGAAATGGAAGTGGGTTATCACGTCAAAACCATTCTTGGTTAATTGGTATTTATAATTTAACCATGGTGGTGCTATCGGGAGCGCATTGGACAACCAGGTTGCCCATGAACCGTCACCGTCTAAAACAGTTTGCCTTTATGCTACAATATAATGCCTATTAATAATAATCTATTCTAAAGGAAGGGTAAAATACTGATGAACGATTTACAAAGGACTAGAGTGTATTCAAGTTTGAAAGCATAGGAATGTACTTTTGCTGTACCCATGTTATTTGGCATGAAAATAAAATTACCGTGGGCTTATTTTTAATAAAGTGTACATTAAAATTTCTAGACTAGCCTAATTACCTTCGTATAAAACGTTTCGGCTTGCCATAATTGTTAATCACATATCGCGAGGTATGATACATAGTAGCCTATCATAGCGAATATCCAGTACTATGTATTTATAAAAGAAAACACTATGCCCAGTCGACTTATCGTGATCGCAGGCCTTATACCATACAGTAGGCGACATCAGTAGTGAAATGGTAATTTAGTAAATATGTTATATGGCGGCACAACGACCTGCGTCAGGAAATCAGGAACCAGACGTACGAACAAACCACTTGTAGGTAACTTATGGAACTATTTTGTATCGAAAAATGCTTGCGCCCAACAAATCACATCATTGGGATTTGACATTTCTCTATATCTTCATATACGAAAACGGTTCATTCACGTAACATGACTAGTGGACTGCGTAGTTGCCACAGACGCAGTACTTTTCCGATATAAAAGGTATGTAGAATGCACGGAACAGTTTGTGCGAGCGTTCTGCGTCCAGAAATGGTACAGGCATACAGACAAACCACTTGTATGTTACGTAATAGGTAGGTAACTTATGGAATTCTTGTATCGAAAAATGCTTGCGCTCAACAATTAGACCATTGGGATTTGACGACATTTCTCTATATCTTTATATACGAAAACGGTTCATTCACGTAACATGACCCTAGTGGACTGCAGCAAACTGTAGTTGCCATAGACGCAGTATTTTTCCGATATAAAAGGTATGTAGAATGCACGGAACAGTTTGTGCGAGCGTTCTGCGTCCAGAAATGGTACAGACATACGTACAAACCACTTGTCAGACTGCCGGCTGTAGTTAGGCTCGAGCTCACTGCTACGCCCCAAGTCAAGGTCAATCAGGAAGTGACACTTACGGATGTCGAACTGAAACATGAAGCAGTAAAAGTAAACAATGACATCGGACAGCTTATTGTGGGATACGTCACTGCGGACCGTATGTACTTAAGCCTTGTGGCCTATTGTGTCCGGCTGTGAATTTATGTAAAATTAATATTTATTTACATTTTTTTTTTAAATTTAGTCTCGAATGGGTAAGCCACATATAATTACTGATACCCCATAGCCAAAACAGAACAGCAGGAGCTTGCTTTTATGGCCATTGAAACCATTAGAAAAAGGGTGCACAGCGTTCCAATTGCTCCGACTGCACGTTGATGCAAATCAATATTTACAACAACACTTTTTCCACAAGCCTTGCCAGTGACCAAAATATTGCGTAGAAGAATGAGAAAGACCAAGGATGAATCACAGAAACCAGAAATTAAACTACTACTACGTACATATCTAGAGGCTTCCTCTTTGTTCTGATCGTTAAAGTGCGGATGAACAAGGGCTGCACCGTCAGCAGTAGGCGTGTACTCGGCCGGAAGCTGTCCTCTAAACTCTGACTTGATAAACCGGATGTTCCATCTGAAAGTGACAATGAATGTAAAGCAGAGGATTGAAGTACAAGTTTAACAATTTATTTTCAAATGTCACAGGTACCATTTATTTAGTCTGAGGCAAAAGTCATACCAATCCACCAAAACAGAGCCTGTTCAAAACTGCAGTAATAAACTTGTTAGTGTGCACAGTTTTGGCAGGGAAACATGGTGGGACATGCCAACGCTCTGAGACTGCCAGTCAGTCTGAGTGCGTGACGAGTCCTGGTCACCTCCCCCGAATTAATCGTGTTACTTTACTATGTTCCCCAAGTGGTTCGGAATCCACAATAATCAGGAAGTCTGTCAGTCAACTACCCTTCTCCCTGAGGTGAAGGAGTCTGCTCTTAGTTTGCCTCAAGTTAAGAAACAGACTCACTCCCCCCGCCAGGCTGACAGGGTTGCTTAAATATCAGAAATGCTGAAAGCAGGCGTTGGAAAACAAACAATTTATTTAGCCAGAGGCGTGGTCGCCATAACATAACATTCATGCGTGTAAATAGTGACTAAACCTACATAAAAGGCAAAATTACGAAAGAGAACTAAATAAAGTGGTTAACCTTGCCGGCAAGGCAGCTCACTAGACAGTGAGATCGTGTGTTTACTCGTATATACAGTATTAACAACTTACGAGTCCGCTGGAAGGAAGAAACTAGAGGGGTACCGGTACCACTCTTTGCCCACACAGACGTTGATGGCCACTCCTTCGGGAACCTTGCCGTCCGTGTGCAGTTTGTTCAGCTCCATCCACACATCCATAGGCGCATGATAGCCTGAAACAGGACCAAATACGTAATCCACTGTATTTTATGAAGAACCAGTAGAATCCGGGCTGATGGGCCGGATTCTACTGGTTCTTCATATGACTCCGGCCGTCAAAGCCTTTGCAGTTACACTGTATTTTAGTTTGGCTTGCGGCTTAGCTCTTTAACTCATGCAGCGTCAAGGCTTGCTCCGAACTCACTGACATAGCTAGTGGAAACACAACGCTTCTTATTGAAAATTTTGACTAGCCACAACCTTCTGCCCGAACAATTTGAAAGCTGTGCAACCTATTTCGCTGCGTAAAATGTAAAACGTAAAAATGTTGCTTCAAGAATGGATAGAAAATTGGAAATATTCACACATTGGAAGAGAAATCAACCAGCACTACAACCCAATCCGCCTTCAGTGACACAATATCATGGGGTGTATAAATAGAAGCGTTGTATCCTTTTTTGACAGAGCAAGAACACGCCACAAACTATTACTTCCACCGTTTCCAGCTTGTAGAATCTCCAATCTGTCGTGCACTGGGCTGACTAATGCAGGAATAAATATTTACTAATGGACAATGAGACACTTGAGCACATCTTCCTGTAGTGCTCTGCCCCTTGCACACAACGGGGCATATCAGGCGATGAGGTTGGGGAAAATTAATGGCGGCCTGCACAAGATCCCATCTATGTCAAGAATGTGGACACTGAGAGACTAACCTGTCGGCATCACCTGAGTTGGAAGTGATGTACTAGAAGTAGTAAGGTAGTCATGATTAATCAAGAACCACGCTAACCTACCTCTGTAGAGAGCAAAAATACGGGAGACCCCTAGCAGACAGCCAACCAGCATAACGGCAGCAATTACAATATGGTTGGAATTAAGCCAGCTGCGCCAACTGCTGACTAATGTGGAGTAGATGGACTGTAGCGCTGACAGACTGACCGCACCGCACAGGCAGATCATGGGGTAGACGGGGAACAGGAATCGCTCCTCCTGAAATACAAAAGAAAGGCGATAAGGCGGGGTTTCCACCGACCGGCTACGGCTAAAAACAAATACGGTGACGTGGTAGCAGACATTCAAGACTTATGCGGGTTTCCACCGACCTCGCATTGCAGAATGCAAATGACATTGACGGAAATATTTGTTTTTCTCTATGCCATAGTTAAAATTGATCAATGATCATAGAGTAAAATCACAAACAAACTAAAATTAAAAAATGGCTTCATGGGATATGTTAAGTACAAACATTTTAATAGATTTCTATAAAAAGAAAAATTCAAATTTCCGTCAATGTCATTTGCATTCTGCAATGCGAGGCCGGTGGAAACCCCGCCTAAGTCTTGACTGGCTACCACGTCACCCCTGGCCCCCGGCCCCCTGGACGCAGCTCTTGAACTGTGACTAAAGCCTCCTACAACCTCCAAACTGTTCTTACTACAACACTGGAGGGAAAGGCACTGCTTTATTATGCGGCACGGCGCCTATTGGCCAATCAGCTAAGGACGGACATTGACTGAAGTAAGTAATGACTTCGCCAAGTCTGGGCGTTGGCTGAAGTAAGTATGAAGAAGAATAAGTATGTGGCTTACTCGGAGTGAGAAAGAAACTTTAGTTTTAAAAATGGGTATCCACCTACACCGGGGGTTCAGATCAGGTTAAAGAAGACTGAACTGAAAGGACTGAACGTAGGTATCCATTTTTATACAGAAATGATGAACTACATGTAACTGTTAACCATAGTGAAGGCTATGTCAGCTAGATAAAAGTGATTCAGCTTGGAGGTACCTGTAAACCTACCTTATGCGGCTGCGCCGTGAAAACCAGCATCCATAAGAAGAATGGAGCGATGAACAGCCAGAATCTGATGGGTATTTTACTCTTCGGCGAAGTCACTAGTATGTTTACATACTGGAAAAAAAAGATAAAATAGACGATCCACCATAGCAACAGTCAGCATGGTGCCACGAGTACCTCGGAATGAGCAACTTTCGCATAGGATCTAATAGAGGTATCCTCGAAACTATAAGACAAAATTCCTGATTGGCGGGCACATCCCATTAGGCCTACTTCTTATGGTCATTAGTTACTATGTCCCACCAATCAGAGTATAGGTATATACTGTAGATGCTATAAGAAAGTAAAACGATTCCCTCTTCCTATAAGATAAGTAAGGGAGTGCATCACAGCGAGGCAGAGGTCGGACCTTTGGATTTTCCTATAAGAAAGTTATGGAGAACTTGCTATTAGGAAAATCAGAATGGGAATGTAGATCTGTTTACACGTGAAGGTTATGTACGTTTGGTATTTCTTAACAAATAAACAAAAAAACTTAAGTGTTTTAGCAAAACTTGTAATAACTACTATAACTAGAGTTAGTAAAACCAAAATCAACTTTAAAAAGTTAACTTTGTCTAAGAAACCTACTGGCTAGTCTAAAACCCTGAGCGCTTTCGGCAAGAACTGCCATCTACCGAGGGAAACCCACTAGTACAGTTACAGCTTATCAGCGATTTGAGACTTGCTCAACTCGATGAGAAGATGTAAATGTGGCTAGGGAAATAAACCTTGGTTTACATAGGACTGGGAGGGGGTGCGGCTGGCTACCTATTCCTAACTTGCTGGCTAAATCTATTAGACGGGATGATTGTGTGAATGTTATGTCGTTCACTATCTTTTCCTCATTGTGTAAAGCCTTTTGCATTTTTTAACTATTGTTTCGGTTTTACTAACTCTAGTTGTAGTAGTTATAACAAGGTTTGCTAAAACACTATGTTTTGTTTATTAAAATGAAATACCACGAAGTCACGAGTAATTTAATTTTTTCGATATTTCTTGTGAAAACCTTCTTTGAAATACATATCGTACCTTGCACAATACATACCACTAAAACAGGTGTAGATATGGCTAGTAAGAATACGACGTTAAAGTTAAGGAATCCGTTGAGAAAATAGAAGGTAACCGGTTCGACTCCATAGAGGGAAGGCCCGTGCTTAGTCAGCACATTGTACTTAACTATGTTCCATGGCGCTAGTACAAATTTGCCGTAGAGATCCGAGTCAATTTTCCACATTGGGCCCTGTAGCATAAAACAAGGTGAATTAGTATGGTAATAATGTAAGAATACAATAACCTCCCGTTTTTAAACCTCAATTCAATTTTTCTTTATTTAAAAAAAAGAACCGGTCCGAGTTTACTCGAACATGCTTTCCAATTTATCGATTAGTAGAGAGAAAATGATTGGGGGGGGGGGGGGGAGTCGTCCACCTGACGTCACTGAAGGTGACGTAAATTCTAGATAGGTCAGACCAACACATTACCATACAGCAATAATGGCAGGGCACGCAATGCATTTGAGCCTGAATATGCTTTCATTTTCTCAAAAAATTTTTTTTTTGCACAAAACCCAATAGTTTTTTGCGAAAGCAAACTGTCCGGTTTCATTACTCAATTTAACACCTAAAACAAGCCTGAAATCATCGTGAGAAAGGTTTCGCAGAGAAATTATTTTTTAGTCATTTTTCATTAAAATTTAGTTATTTTTATTTTTTTACCCACAGAAGCAAACTATCAAGGGGCAAGCGACCCCCCGCATTTTATCAACATTAATAACGACTACAATATATGTGAATTTAAAAGAAATCGTTGGAGCCGTTTTTGAGAAATAACTTTTTTAGACGTTTTTTTTTAGTTTTTTGAGAATAAAACCCCCCCAAATTGAGTTAGCCCAAAATAAAAAAAAATGATCCCGAGGTATGATTTTTATAAATCTACGTGCCAAATTTCATACAAATCGACCGAGTAGTTTGTCCGGAAATCGATGAACAGACAGACAGAGTGACAGACAGACAGACATTTCGTAAAAAACACTTTTTTGGGATCCTTGTACCTCAAAACGTGTAAATTCGTTGAAATCTCGGAATCGAAAATTTCGACCATCACAAAGCTTTCCTTATACTACGTATAAATTGGAAAGCAAAAATGTATAACTATGCTGTATTTCGTAGACGAATTGTCCATTCTTAGTAAGAACAATTTACTGTGCCCCTGCAGTAATGACGGAACATCGTGTCGCACATCAAATGAAAGCCTTTTTGAAGGGCTTTCATTTAATGTAACAATTATGTAGGCTACCTAGCTTGAAAAAGGTTCAGGCACAATTAATTCAAACATGTCAAGAAATTTATTACTTCAATATTGTTCTTTTAGAATAGATTCTCACTTTCTCTGCTTTACAAAAAATATGTTTGAATACAGTGAACTTATTTATGCCAAACATCTTCAGGTACAGGTACGATCACCACAAATTACAATTTTATTCAGTTTCAGACCACCCCCTATATCTCGGTTACTATAAGGAATTTCGAAAAGCGGTAAAAAGTACGATAACAAAGTCAAGGTCGAACTACCTTATGGTGGAATCAGATGTTTTTTCTGGGGGTCCGAAAGGGGGGTTTCGTGGGGGTCGTAGGTAGTTTCTCGGAATTTTCAAATTTAAAGGTATGCCGTGTTACATATCAAATGAAAGCCCTTTTGAAGAGCTTTCATTTGATGTAACAATTAAAAAATAGTTCGTGTTCCAGACCACCCGGACACCCCCAACAAATCCGTTATTTTTAGGAATTTTGAAATGCTGTAAAAAGTTAGATAACAAAGTAGGGGTCGAACTACATTATGGTGGGATCAAATGTTTTTTCGGGAGGTCTAAAAGGGGGTTTCGGGGAGGGGGGGGTCATAGGTGGTTTCTCGGAATTTTGAAATGTAAAGGTATGCCGTGTTACACTTCAAATGGGCTTTCATTTGATGTGTGACGCGACATACCTTTGCATTTGAAAATTCCGAGATACCCTCTGAAACTCCCCTTTCGGACTCCCCGAAAAAACATTAGATTCCACCATAAGGTAGTTTGACCATGACATTGTTATCGTACTTTTTAACGCTTTTCAAAATTCCAAAATAAAATAGGCATGCGTGATCAGCTCTTCCCAACTCAGTGACATCACTACACAGGTTCCGCATGAGTATATTACCAGAATAAAAAAAGTAGAAAATATGCTCCACTTGAAGAAGCTGGCACGTAAGTTCCTAATGAGCAACATGTCGACGGCGATAAAAGCGCTCACTAGCACTGAGAACGGCCAACTCAAGAACGCCGAGAGCGCGGTCGTGAATATCGCAAGCTCGTAGTGCCGGCTGTACCAAGCTCCCATCGTCAGCATAACCATGTACCTAAACCACAAAATTATTGATCATAGTATAATTATTTGGAGGGCTTTACATGGGCCCAGGGGTGCCCACAGAGACTTTTCCATTGGGGGGGGGGGGGGGGGAAGGGCCTGGCGTCATTGTCCAGCAACATAAAAAGGCTTTAAAAATAATAAAATGGAATAGATGGTGTCTAATCATAAGCTAAGTATTGCTGATAGCGATGACACGTAGGTGGAAATGTCAAAGGTAGGCAAAGGTGGTCAAAGGAAATGTGGCCGAGCGGTAAGGTTCCAAAATAAAAGAAAAAGAAAATAGCGGCAATGAAGAAACAAATACACAATCCAACAGGCAGGGCTAACAGAATACAGCGCAGTAAGTTCTACGCACAAGATCTTGGGTCCCATGCAATCTTAACCGCTATATATTAGTATTATTATCATTACTTATTTACTTACATTACAACAGGGCAAGGACATTGCCCCTTAAATGTAATACATATAGTCTAAGTCAATATGATAAATAAATAAACTACTTATAAACTAAGCACAGAAGAATTAATTAAAAATTGTTTTATAAATAGGTCACAACATACATACATAGTTGACAACGTAAAAAATAAATACGACAACCTCCAAGATTAATCTGGTCAAAACTTTTTGCCGCTGCATTGACTGAGTTGCGGATACCCAGCTTACCCACCTGGCCCGATCACACAGTAGATGAGTCTTTTTACTTTTACGTTTTCCTCGCTTTTATCCCTAGGTGGGGTCAGCGATACGGCAGGTTCTCTTCCACTCCTTGCGATTCTGTGCCTCTGCAGTCACTCTACAATTCTGAGGTCTTGGCGGACTGTCACTTCTACCGTTAGCCTGGGTGATGAGTGCCCTTATATAACTTGCTGAACTTACATGGAAAAGCTGGAAGGCAAGAAGGCGGTGGAAGCGATGAACATGCCCGGGCTAATCACCAAAAAGACCAATATGATCCGACCCACTTCTTGTCCAAACTCGCGGCTCACAGACCTGCAAATTAATCAAATTAATTAATGAAACACAACAGAATAATTTCAATTTTCCCTTTGGGGGTCAACCACTAAGGAATGTAGGTAACTAAGTATGCTCGATGCTCGAAGGAATTGGGAGAGCAACTGTCTCTCCCAAGTGAACTTTCACAAGATTTCCAAATTATATTTCATTTAATTAGGTATACAATACAACAACAAAATACAAACATTAAGGTCCGTGGCCAGCCAGAGCCGGACCAACCGTGGCACAAAGCGCAATAAGAATGCGAGTACAACTACACTAACCTAGCCACCTGAGAGGGTGTTGTACAATAGGAGGGTGGATGCACTTACAACGAGAGGTAAGAGAGTAAAGAGGTATGTCAGTAAGTCTGCCCCTTAAATATGCCCTGAAACAAGTCATCTTATTTGTTTGTTTTGTTGTTTTTTCCGCGCCATTTCCTTATGGAGAGTCGGCGCCAGAGCTGCGGCGTTTCCAGACGATTCTGTCTTGAGCACCCTCCCTTGTGAGCCCGGATTCTTGCAGGTCGCTTATGATTTTTCTCTCCAGGGTCAGGTTTGGGCGTCCAATTGCTCGGCGTCCAGGTACCACCGCCTCTCCCACTCTGCGGATCAGCGCTGATGTCTCTCTCCTCTGCACGTGTCCTCACCAGCTGAGCCTCTTCCCTCGTAGTTTTTGCACCATGTCCGATCCTCGCATTTCTTCCCGGATTTCCTCGTTTCTCCGCCTGTCGTTCAGCGTTACGCCACATGGCCTTCACAGCATCTTCATCTCATCTCCATTTACAGTTGGAAAAAATAAATTAAAAATTCCATGTACTTACACGTAAAAATAGCATTCACAGAGAGCGCACATGAGTCCCAGAACACATCGCATCAAGTAGAATATCAAAACACGGGTTGGATGGAAGAGTTGATCGTAAAAGTAAGCGGGCAGTAAATGCAGCAAGAGGTACGTGTATGACCGGAGCCCATACTCCGGGCTGTACTCCCACGTCTGTAGTCCCTTCATGTACATCAGGTAGTGACTCTATAAGACAAGACAAATTACTGAAAATGTGACTGATGAAACGATTCCCAGATTAAACCCCCCCCCCCTTACCAGATTTTAGTCGAACAGAATACAAAAAATTAATTATTAGGGTAATGAGATAGATCTACCTGTCATCGTTGTAGGTGCACTAGGGCTTTCCCCCTGCACAAAAAAGCCGTGCGACTTCGGGCAGTAGTATTGGACCAGCGTGTCTCATGCCGACCATATGCTCACTCTCGCTGCTCTTTTATATTAGACTTGCCAATCTATGTCAGGAGGGAGGGACTTAAAGGGGTTTAAAAATTATGAGGTTCACAATCATTGAACACGAAGAAGGGGTGACATTCATTTGTGGCCCATCAGACCCACTAAAGTACTGAAGGGCCCTTTCCAGCTTGGCTCCAGGCTCATTAAGAAGCTTCCGCAGGGTCTAAAATGAGGCATATTAAAATAAACAAAAACTAACAAGTACACATTAATACACCACAAACACACATGAACACAAAACACACACACACACCGCTACACTCACAAATACGCTGAGACGAATGTCATTGCGGGATTATTAAAATTATTTTAGAAAACATATATCCACCCTAGAACGGGCCTAGCCCATAGGGAAATGTTTAATTGTATAACTGTATTACTGTATTGGGATATATTAAAATTTGATTTGATTGATTTGATTTCACGAATTCTTCAAATAAGTCTTTATTTATTTAGTAAATGATTTTTAATATTAGATATTAAATTAAGACAAGTCTAGTATATTTTTGTACTTAATGCCAGTAAAAACAGTATGTACCATCCTTACTGGTTAATAAATGACCGATTAAAGTATTGTCTATTGACAGTCATTGTTTAAAAAAATTGATTGCCTATTGTTGAAAGAAGGTAGCTTAGGTACGCAAGGTGGCAGTTCCCATTACTTTTAGGTGTATTAGTAGTGATAAATCTGGCAGCCATATAACCTCGAGGGTATACCGGGCCCTTTATAATAGTTTACTTACAGGCTCCCAGTAGTTGTAGGTCTCGTCGCAGTCACTGATATGGCTCCAGATAGCTGAGCAAAGTCTAGCAGAGAGAAACGCCTTGATGGCTGTGCTAACTCTGATAGGTGGCCCGGGACCCGTCTGCACTCTAACATCCTTGCTAAAACAACAAAACTAAATAATCACACAAATGACTTACAATGACTACAAATGGAACGCGCTGATTGAATGAGGAGTGGAAAACTTATAAGTACATTGCACTACTAATTTCCTACAACACAAATGACACAATGACAACGACAGAACAACCTGATTTTGACTATTTTACTTTATACTTTCTTGCTGATTGTATTGTTTAACATATATATAGGGCGTATATATATATATATATTAATAGTCAGGAAGTGTTTACATTTCAATACACACAATTATGAATGTCATTGGCTAGTCTGCGGAGCTGGAGCTGGACGGACCATAATAATAATGTCCTCAAGGGCTTTTTAGACTTGGCCTGCTTATTGCCATTGGTAAATGCTCAATGCCTGTAAATGTTTTCGAGCATTAATAATGTTCAGCACGAATTTTTGGCCATTGGAACACGGATACACGTCCTCAAAGTCAACCTACACCGGCTACAAGAGATAATGGACAAGCTGAAACTAGCTCACATTGCTAC
Organism: Psococerastis gibbosa; assembly: GCA_963971405.1. NCBI lineage: Eukaryota > Metazoa > Arthropoda > Insecta > Psocodea > Psocidae > Psococerastis > Psococerastis gibbosa. The sequence continues at coordinate 2,115,969 of OZ020484.1, read as the reverse complement.
AGGCGTAATCATGACTTTACCAAGTTCGGGTACGAGTCTGGATGAACCATGCCCGAATCAAACAGTAGCAGAACACAATTACTATTATATATTAGTCCATTTGTCTGCCACCGAAAAGGGTATTAACGTAGGGAATCGACGTGTCCCCTTCTTGGCAATGCTTTCCATCGTATCACAACAATCAACTAGTACTGGCTGATAAGGATAAACACAGTACACAGCGTTATAGAAAATGCACTAAATAGTAATTTATAATTCTTAATAGCAGTGGCAATAGTACGACAAGCTCCAGTGCCGAAAATAATATAATTAAATAAGCATTAGATTATTGTAAAATGCCAAATACAAAATATTTTTTACATTGGACCTCTAAAATTAACTTGGCTGAGGTTTGCTCCGCCTGCAAACTTTAATTAATTATAGTAGGCTGTGTATGTCTTGCCTACCCACAAGTGACTTAGATTGAATATGTATGTAGATAATGTATACTATCATAATATAATCTTTACAAAATACAATTATTAAATTTTTATTGAAAATATTAAAATTTTGAGCCTATTCTACAGACGCAGCAATATTGATTTTCAGTGTGATCGGAATGCGGCAGTAAATAAGCCTTTCCACACTTCGTAATATTGGTGAAAACACTCTCATGTTATTTTTCCCCAATTTACTTACCTTGTATCCTTTCTAATTTCATTTTTTGGCAAAGATTTCTTTGGTTTTCTAGTGGTCACCCGTCTCCGGTTACTGTTAGCCGCCATGATGTAAATAAAAATATTATTTTTGCAGTTTGGCCAACGTGATTTGACGGACATTGTCACCGTAGCAAACATCAAAATAAAGCGCCAAAATCAACTACGGTGAATTTCAGTCTACGAGAAATTGCTATATTATTAATCTCTTTATTGTAAAAATCTGGGATGGCCTCAACTCCCAAGCCCTAGTAATGTTATTGCCATTCATTGGTGGGATGTTTGCAGCTGATAAATGGACTTATTGTAGAATAAAGTAATGTTTGATTACATTATATACAGTATATATACATATATAGCTATTTATTATATAAAATACGAGGGGTGTCCGAAAAATAAAGTCTCCAACGTTGCCGTTTTCGAACGCGCAGCGCTGGGTAAAATTCTACAACACTGTTTTTCCCTTGTTTTCTCCTCTTTTATCCCCCACTAACTAGACCTCGCTACGATGCTCGGTCTGGGTTCAGCAGCCATCCGCGATGGATCGGACGATCGCCTCTCCCGCCAGATTATTCTTTTTTTGCACTTCAAAGGAACTCCACCCATTGCAATTCATCGGCAACTTGGCATATGGCCCAAATGTTATTGACATCAAAAACATCAGGAAGTTGTGTAGGGAATTTACAGCGGGGCGAGCAAACGTCCAGGTAGGGGATGCCCATCCATTTCTGACGAGACCGTTGCACGCGTGGAAGCTCATTTGCGCGAAGATCGGCCTTTGACGGTTAGGGAACTTTGTGAAATGCTTCCAGATATTTCAAAAACTACTGTTGATTTTAACAGAAATTTTGGGATACCATATGGTCTGTGCCCACTGCCTGTCTTTTCCTGCTGTAACCATACCATTGGTCATGGCTTCATGGACATGGCAAAATCAAACCACATGAGAATTTTTCTCTGAATAATCCAAATTATGGCTACATTCAGAAGCCCGTATTCTCTAACATGATGCTTTACAGGGGCTATGTAATCCTGTCCCACTGCAGCAATGGAGATAGTACGGTACTGGACTTCCCACCCCTCCATGTTGCAGTGGAAACTTCAGCAGAAATGGCATTACTAGGAGTGGAAGGGCAATTAAGAGAGACTCAGCCTCTCTGACTACGTCTGACCACTGCCTGGATATGCCAAGCGATAGAATCCATCCAAAATACTGTTTTAGGAGGGAATTCGAAACTATATTAGGGACAATGAAAGAATGCTGCGAATCAGCAGGAATTCTCAATAGTCACACAATCAAGTGGTATACTGATGGCTCTAGGCTAGGAAGTACCAAACCAAGAACAGGCCTTGGCGTCTTTGGTCCTGGGGTTAAATATCTGGAGTCTCTTAGGGAGACAACTATAGTCTTGCAGATTCTGCAATGAAGGTGCGGAGGACCTGCGATGCGATGCGATGCAATCGCACGAAGAAGAGCAGCATGCTCGGAAAGCTTGCAGTTACATGTAAAAGACCTACCACTTCTGAATCCCCTCAAGATCCTGGCTCTCGTGAGGGAGATAGGCCTCGAGAAAGTGATGTAGATACTTTTTTGTAGGGGGCACAATAGGCCAATAGGCTTAAGTGCACACAGGTAACACCTGTACCCCAATTTATATTTAAAAAAAAAAAAAAAAATGGTCTGTGCCCGATGGGTACCCCGGATGCACAAACGAAAACGTGTTGATTCGTTCGTGAATTTCTGCGCCAATACGAAGAGGAGGGGGAAGAATTTATCGACTTTATTGTGACTGGGGACGAGACATGGGTCCACTATTTCACCCCCGAGACAAAAGAACAGTCCAAACAGTGGCGGCATCCAAGCGACGAGGAAGTCACGGCAGCGGTGAACAAATTTCTCCGAGAGGCGGCGGGAGAACGGTATGACCCAGGGATAAAGAAGCTCGTACGAAACGGTGACTATGTCGAAAAATAAAGAAATAATTTACCTTTCAGAGTGTGTAACTTGTTTTGTAAATAAATATAATTTACTATGAAAAAAAAATAGAAGACTTTATTTTACGGACAACCCTCGTAATATATAATTGATAATGAATGAACATGAGAAAATTTGAATGGCCAAGTCAGTGGCATAAATAAAATATGGTAGAAAAGTTGAAAGACCGACTGAAATCAAGAGGATCGACAAGTTGGGCGCCTTCAGGAGGGCTTTGGTTAAAATTATGCGGAATAATTAATTCCACAGTTTTTGTGGGTACCACTAAATCAACTTTACTGTGATCAATGGATTATTGGCAATCACTAGCATCAAATGCAACTCTTAACAACAATATAAAAAAATAAAAATAAAAAATAAAATAATAATAATTATGGGTGGTCATCGTCTATGTTAGTTGATGGTTAATGATTTAAAAATAGCTTATATAATTTTGGGGAGAAAAGCCAGTAAGGCTTCCTATCTGTGAATTAAAAAACAAACAAATGGCCTACATCCTCTAAATACTGACAACAAGAATAGATTACAGATAGGCCATACAAGGTTGACCCATGTCCATCTGATGTGCGGCGAATCAGCTCCTCTACAGATACGTGGTATGAAGCTTTGCTTTGGTGCCCATTCCATTGACCGGCTAGGGCTATTTCCAAAAACGGTGACGTGGTAGCAGACATTTAAGACTTAGGTGGCGTCTCCACCGACCTCGCATTGCAGAATTGACGGAAATGTTTATTTTCCTATATGCCATAGTTAAAATTGATCAATGATCATACAGTAAAATCACAAACAAACTAAAATTAAAAAAATGGCTTCATGGGATATGTTAATTACAAAAATTTTAATAGATTTCTATAAAAAGAAAAACAAACATTTCCGTCAATGTCATTTGCAATCTGCAATGCGAGGTCGATGGAAACGCTACGTAAGTCTTGAATGTCTGCTACCACGTCACCGTTGTTGGAAATAGCCCTAGCCGGTCAATGGAATGGGCGCCTTTCCTCCAACATTCATCACATGAAAAAGACTTTATAGTCTTATTCTTATTTATTTATTATAGTCTTATTATAGCCAATTGTATTGTTGCAATAATGTCGTTATTCAGGAAATTAGATCGCAGCCAAAGATTCGTGGGTTCAAAAGCCAGTTGCTGAAAAAATTGCTAGGAACAGAATAGCTTTAGAATAAGAATACTGTCTAGATATTTATTGTGTGTCTTTATGTTACTGTATGTCTTTTTACGTCACGTCACGTTTAGAAAAAGTTCTTTTTATGCATTGTTAGAATAAGATTGTTTAAGTTAAGCGTATGTATTTTGTAAATTGTATTGTTCTTGGACGTGGGTTAGCCAGAAAAAGACTTCCTAGTCATAAGTCTCGCCCCGTAAATATAAGACGTTTATTATTATTATTATTCATTCATTCATTCATGTAGTAAGCCATCAGGCATCTGTTTCTACGCGAGCAATCCAAAACGGCGTCCATAACAGTTTTTAAGGTAATAGATACACTATAGGTCATAATTGTCCCTGATTAAGCTTAGGCACCACAACACATAACTCTAGTCCATTTTTCGGAAATTTCATCGAAGATAAGTGTAAACTAGATATAGATAGCTACAGCCAAAAGTGCTTGGATATGCAAAAGGAAAATTAATAACAGTTTCTATTTTGAATAAGGTACCTACCTATATAGAATAGAATAGAATAGAATATCTTTGTATTGGATCATAATATAAAACAATAGGCGTTAAGTCAATAAATAAATAAACAAACAAATATAATTGCATAATACTAACATCAATTGTAGCCTATGCAAATTAATACTTTTAAGCCCGGTACACACGGACGATTTCTTATGGACACAAATGGATTGGTGCAAAAATCAATTTATGGACACACTTCTGAAGATTTCTCGTTGACGAGTGTTCTGGGCGTGTCGAGGGTAAGCCCGTGCTTCGATGTGCGGTCAACTCAGCTTCACGCAAGTCTCAGAAATCTTCTTAGGTTGACTCTATGGTTTTCCAACTACCCATTTGGTATAATGGCAAAGCTAAGCACCGGCGTGCGAATCTTCCATGTGTAACGGACCTACGAGAATCCAATCTTGAAGATTTCTCGTGAATCCCGCAATTGGAATCTTTACAGACAATATGAAACCTTAATCATTAATATTATTCATTGTGAAAAATTACTTTGTAAAGTTTGATTATTATTTTATTTCATATTTATTGTTATATCGATTTTAGGAAGCACTACCTTCCGTAAATATTATCCGATTTTGATGAAACTTGGCACAAAAATTGATCATACAAATGTCTTGATCGAGCTCGTTAACCATCTAGATCCACTATTTATTTACAAGATGGCGGCCGATTGAAACTTTATATAATTCATATCTCAGTTAATATTGGTCGCAGAGGAATGAATTAAAATCTGACTGAAAGCCCGGATTATTATTTTATAACGTAAAACTTAACAGAGTAATTTTACACAATGAGTGACAGCAAGTTTTAGAAAGTTAAGGGGACATTTATGTATATAGCCTAACTATTATAATTAAGATTCCTCGTGAATCCCGCGATTGGAATCTTTACAGACAATATGAAACCTAAAATCATTAATATTATTCATTGTGAAAAATTACTTTGTAAAGTTTTACGTTATAAAATAAATAAACACACACGCCATGACTTGACGATGGCGTGACCCGAAACCGGTGGTGTGTGTTTTTTATTTTATAATGTAAAACTTACCGAAGTAATTTTTCACAATGAGTGACAGCAAGTTTTACAAAGTTAAGGGGACATTTATGTATATAACTATTATTTAAATGTAATTTTTGAAGGACTTTTTATGGACCCAGGCCTACTTATAGTGGCCCATGGGTTCCTTGTCCAACGCCTACAACCCCATGGATTTCGGACATTATTTGTATTGTTTCCGTATATGAAATTTGGGTCGCCATTGGCAAACTGGTATACGTTCTCGAGGTCAACCTACGCCGGCTACAAGCGATAATGGAAAAGCTGAGACAAGCTTACCATTGACGCAATGAAACAGGCGAAGGCATGACTTAACCAAGTACAGATATGAGTCTATAACTTTTTATTTTACAATGTAAAACTTACCGAAGTAATTTTTCACAATGAGTGACAGCAAGTTAAGGGGACATTTATGTACGCTATATAACTATTATAACTTGGGATACATCATGAAATTTGTTTAATGGACCTCTTTTGTACGAAAAAAAAACACGTGCAGCGTACCAATCAACGCATTGAGGTTTGAAGGCATTCCTCTATGGCTACATGTATATCCAGCATTTTAGACTTCTATACGAAAGAGATTCATTGGAATATTTTGTGACATTGTTTTGTAATCCAGCATAATGATTTACACATTTATCTTGCATTATCACTCAACGATAGAAATTGTGTTATTTAAATGGCTGATCAATGGAGCCGTCTAAAGGACAGACCCAAAACTATTGAACTGTATATTCACAATTCCTTGCCATTTCATATTTAAATGCATTGTAATGTTGGTTGTATACAATGTACAGTTCAAATTTTGAAAAATAAATTCATCTTTCTCACCACGTTTTCTGTTTTGGTCGAACAAAAGCAAATAATTACAAGCCATTTCAGCAGTCGGGCTAGAGGTCAATATCAAACATTTCCATTCTATGATTCTGGTGATATGACAATTAAGCTACATGATGAATTTTCCCCAAGTGGTTCTGAATACACTATAATCAGGAGGGCTACCCTGTCAGTCAACTCCCTTTCTCCCCGAGGTGAAGGAGTCTGCCCTCAAGGTGCCTCAAGTTAATAGACAGAATCACTCCACCCGTCAGGCTGACAGGGTTGCTTAAACCAGAAATGCTGAAAGCAGGCGTAATAAAAAAGGGGGCCATTATGGTATCTCGGAATTTTCAAATGTTAAGCCTATGTCAAGTTAAACATCAAATGAAAGCTCTTTTTGAGACTTACAATTTGGAATGCCACTCATGAACCTAAACCTAAAGGTGCATTAACATCTTAATTAAGGCTGTGCCTTTTCATTGGATAATCATCATGAAGTTATAACTTTTGCTAGAAATTAGGAATATTTTCTATGAAATATTTAGGAACTTTGGAAAAATATGGCATGTTCACATCACATGAAAACTCTTTTTGATTTGGTATGCCACTAATGAACATAATCGTAAAGACGCAGGTGCAATCACCCCGTACGAACAAAACCTCTAAGGCGGCTATTCCATCTGTCAATAATCCGTCATTTGTGCATTAAAAATTGATGAGATGTTTGTTTTAAGGAGACTATTAAGCAGATACTTAACTTATCTATTATAAATTAAGTTATAATATGGTAGAGACTTAGGATTGATGTCTAACACATTATGACTTAATTTATAATAGATAAGTTAAGTATCTACATAATAGTCTCCTTAAAACAAACATCTCATCAATTTTTAATGCACTAATGACGGATTATTGGCAGATGGAATAGCCGCCTAAGTTCAAATCGGACATTCCCACAACTCGTGATTTGTACAGAGTCGAATTTCTCATGAAATATAAATCCTATATAGCCATAAATGAAAGTAGAGTAGAAGAAATGATCCTCTACATTTTCATACATAGTATGACCCCGGCACTAACACACAAAATGAATACCGTAGGTGTATTTCTTCTACTTTTCATTTATGATTATGACCGAAATTTCATAGAAATTCAGCTTCGTATAAAATGGCAACTCCGCCGAAAATGGTCCCAAGCCCGTTTGCAAAAGGAGGGGGCGGTAGTGGAGGCGGTGGTGGAGAACCCAAGTGGCGAGTGGTGTCTTATTAAATACCACAAAACGCCGAAAAAGCTACCGGAACGAGGCGATTAGCACAGCCTTTAAATAAGTGCAAGCCGAATGCCAATGTCTCCGACGGCGGTAGATGGTGCCTAGAAACACCACCACGGCGGAGGAAGCAGATGAGTAACCATCTGCCTTGAGGGAAGGGTAAGGGAGGGCCTAACAGAAACCTCCAGCGTAGGCAGAGCGCTGAGAGAGAAATCATCTCCCCACTTTCGCTAGGTCAATCTCCTGCATAGTGGTACTAGTGATTCAAAGCAATAATGGAAGCCTTGGAAACAGAACCAGAACAAGTATAAAAACGCGTATTGGGGGTGTCCAATTTTCTCTGAAGGAAAAACATGGAATTGTTTGTAAACAAAGACTGGCCCGAGTTAGTTCAGACAAAATTAATTACTATCTTGATCCATGGCCATAAACATATTAAAATGTTCTATTGAAGACTTCATAAAATACAAGCATTCGCAGTAAAATTTTATTTACTCACCTAACAATACTCTAAAAAAAAAAGAATAAGTACATTATTAATATAAGAATAGCAGTAAACCCGCGGAGTATATTCCGCGTCAAAAGAAAATGAACGTTGATTAAAAGTCTTCAAAATACTATTTTTAGTGGCTTGTAATTAAGAGTGTACAGCTCGTAGGAAATTGGCAGCCCGAAATTTAATACTTTTTATTATTTATTTAATTAACTAAGCATGTTATTAAAGCAAAGAACTTATATAATACACTAGAAGAACCATTGGCGTTAGTGTCGCATGGTCATTATTTGACTTCCGCCATTACTGGGCTCACAGCAGGGGGTATTCTGTATTTTATTTAAAAACTAAGAGAAAATGCCTTTTTGTTGCACTTATTATTGCCTATAGGCCTAATTTAATTAGTTACAGTTACTGTTTTGGATGATTGAACTTATTTGATGCTATTGTTTCTTTTTAATCCACATAATTTTCAGCTATTTTGGGAAAGCATATTTATCATAATAGTGTTAGACAGCCTAAATATATAATAAAGACACATTTTGTGTAGTTTTAAAATTCTTGGGTTAGGTACCGTAAGATAACTATTGAGTTTCATTTGGCGCGAAAATTTGAGGCCATAATATGTTTCTATGGCGGCCCCCTGCTTCCGCAAGCAAATCATATGGAGGTGTAGGGTGGTGTAGGGGCTCGTATTAAAGATTTGGCTCACTAAAGTTGTAGAAGACTACTTCATGCATCATATAATAAGATATTTTTAATTTTCGAAACTATAGTTTTTTCATAAACATGATAATATTTTATCAACAATCCTTTCACGTAAAATGGATTTTATAAAAAAAAACTACAATTTCGAAAACTAAAAATACCTTATTATATTAAGCATGAAGTAGTCTTTTACAACTTTAATGAGCCAAATATTTAATAACATGGTTATTTAATTAAATAAAAAGTATTAAATTTCGGGCTGCCAATTTCCTACGGGCTCTCTTAATACCTAATGAAAAAAAACTTTTATTTACGCACAGTTTTGAACGCTTTAGCTTAAGCCCTCGTGAAATAAGGGGCTTGACACCACAAATTTTCATTCCAAATATAGATATTTACAATCTTTCGCCCCTTATCCTTCCGACTTATACCTTTCATAGCATTATGAGGGTAAAATACATGGGCCACTCGTTCTCCATTTGGGCAGAAAACAATGTCAGTTAAGCAGGGGCATTGGCTGAATAGGGGTCTAAACGCTCGACTTCTCACTGGGACAACATTCATGAAATCGTTATCAACAACAAGAATACGCAAATTGGGAATTTGAATATTGTGGAGCATGTGCAAGTATGGCATAGTCCTCTCGGAACGATCTAAATTAAAGACGCCGCTTAAATTGAGATATGTTAGTTTATTCAGCGCACTTATAGAATCTCCTATTAAGACATTACTAATTTTTAGACAATGCTCCATTGAAAGACAGTTGAGAGATTTAGTGTGATGAAAAATCACTTTCAGAGCCACGTCAGTCAAATTAGTACATCCGTCAAGGTACAAGACTTTCAAACTTGGCAAATTTGGTAGGATGATTTGTAGGCATCGATCCGAAATCATAGATAATCCCCTTAGACGGAGATCCAATATCTTTGGTTTCAGCTTCTTGCCAAAAAGAATAGCCAAACTTTTACTGGTTATAACACTGCAATTTGACAAATCTAAGCATTCTAAGTTTTCAAGCTTTGTAAGTGTATTGATGAGGCTGTAAGAAAAGCATGATATCCCTTGCAGGTTAACGCGTGTTAGTTGTTTCGCACTTAATAGGAACGAAACCATATATGTTTCCAAGATTGAATCAGTTGGAAAGGGAAAAAATGATATTTCTTTTAAATTAATGAATTTTTTCAATATCAATCGGTGAAGATATCTATTGCTAACCCCACATAGGCTTAATTTTTTCAACGGCAAATGTAATTTAGTAATTACTTCCATTTGTCTTTTAAAATAATTCCTATCAGGCATATAGCTAAAGCCACGGACATGGAGTTCTTCTAATTGAGACCCGCGGAAATGTACAACCTTAAGTAGATCTTGCATTAATGTAGATCGATCTAAATCAAACCCCCCGACAATTGTTAATTTCTTCAAGAAGATCGCAGGAAGCACGAAATTTCTTAAAATACCAAGACATTGACAATTAATTAGGGTTAAGGATTTAACTTTAAAAACTTCTGGCGCAAGTTGTGGGCGGTAAAAACAATTATATAACGGATCAGTGGAGGGGTGAATCGTGAACTTTGTCATAACAGTAAGATCTCTCAATTTAGGACATGACTTAACTACGAAAGGAACGACATCGAGTCCTACACAACTACGTTGAAAATCAACGCAAACCGATTTTATGTAATTGCTATGGCAAGACCAAAATTTCGGCGGGCAAATTAAACTTAAATCAGTATCAGCGTAAATATTAAATCTAAAGTTGACAACTTTGGGAACTTCACAATCATCTATCTCCTCGTATCTATTGATAACTGTAACGTCACGTCTTACGACACTCACATTATAATTGAGGTAAAGCCATCTTTTATTCACCAACCTAGCTCTTTTTCGGTCCGCCAAGGGAAGAAATGTCATTATATGCATGAGCATCTCATCGGGTAAATTATCAATTCCTGCCATATTGATTGACTCACAAAAGCCACACTGCACTGTCAGAGCCGTGACAATCGGCAGCTTCTACACCTGAAAACAAATGAAGTTATTCTATGAACTGAGGGTAAGTCTACTCTAAAACTATTGATTTTTTTATTTATTAAATTACGCATAGCATTAGGCTTCCACCATCAGCTTTCTTGCAGCCCAATACAACACATAATCTGCTGAACTTCTGCTCAAGAGGAGAGCTGGGAACGTCTTAAAGTGTTTTCTGTCTATCTCTTCCCGGGTGTCGCACACAGGGCAGAAAGGTTCCACTGCTACACCTATACGGTGAAGATGTTTTTGAATGTAGTCATGATGAAGTCGCACGAATTATTTTGCCTTCTAAGATTTTTATTGCTACTACTTAACTTAACCAATTTAAAACTTCGTCCTTGGCCCAACGGACGCAGTCTACCCCCCATTGGTGGGTCATGGAAAAGGATTTATTGATTGATTGAACAAGGTGGGAAAGACGGTCTGCGGGTTCTGGGATGGATGATTTATAGCATACAGTACGTACATATACCATATATGTACGTAACTAATGTTGGACGCCGACTATCCCTCCTAATCCTTGGTGGGTCATTGACAAAGGTTGATTGATTGATTGACTATGTTGATAGAATAATAATAGCTTACCCTCTTTTATATAGGCCTAATATGGTTTAAGAAATTGATCAGCTCGTTTTTAGATTGGGTGCGAAAGGGGGAGCTAAACTGGACCATTACCACACTAGCTGTTTCAAGTAGTTTTTGTATTTTTAATTCGTTTTTTACTAGGAAATCTAATCCGGTCGCGCAAATTTTCATAAAATCAATCGCCTTCCCATTAAACCATAAACCAACAAAATTTCCAATGTTTAGACCATTGTTACCGCTAAAGATAACAAAACTAAAACTATACTTACTTGTTCTTGCTTTCGCATGGTAAAATAACCTGAAAACACAAATCCTCCCTTTGAGAATTAAAAATGCATAATAATTATTTATTTCATTCTTTGGTGGCCATTTAATCAATGTCTGACTAGTTGATTACTGGATTTACTGATGGCTAGCTAGATAGATAGATGATGGTCGATGGATAGATCATAGCCTGCCAATCGAAATAAGCTGACTGACATCCCTATGCTTATACATAGGATGCAACGTTTCGGGGCTTTGCGATTTTTTTCATGAAATCACAGGATCGAAGTTACAAAATATTTGCGTCCCACTTTCGGATTTTGGCCACTTGGTAGCGCTTGGGTGTTTCCCGCACAAATTTAAAAATTGAAATGTAGTAGTCAATATCAATTTAATGTGTCATTTCATATTAATAAATCCGTAATGACCCAAATTTAATGAAACCAACTAGTTTTTTGTATCATTCGCTCACCTAGGCCTATCTACAGTACAATGGTCAATGAATATTAAAAAAAAAAAAAAAATGCTCGTGGTATCTCACGCAGTATGCATTAATGCATGGAAGTATCACATACAATACTTCAAATTATGTTCCAACATGAGTTTAGGAAGAGTACTGTACTTTACGTTACGGCAAGCATTCATTAGGGCCTTTTCGTACAGGTCACTGGGGGTTTGACATTTTAAACCAAAACCCTGTATGAGGAAAGTGGCAAAAAACGTCTTTGCGTCGTGTTCATTAAGCATACTGTCACAGTAGACCATGTATTGGACATTTTCACAACCCCTATTTATTCAGACAGGTAGTTCCTCACTAACGCAATACGGTGACACCCACCATGTTCCCTTCCTTTTGACCCTGTAAGCCATGGGTGGCAAGTGAAAACTCAAGGTTTGAGTTCCATGGAAAAGGCTTTTAACATACAGCATAATGCAATACATTAATGTAATAACAAATATATTGTAATTTACAGTGAAGAGGAAGGAACACAACTAATATTTTTGACTTTTTCCTTCTGGTAGGAATTGTCTTGCATTGACTTAAAGTTTCCACTCAAATTTCCTTGCTTCAACATTTTCTCTGGCGGGACGAGACGTCTCCTCTGCTCCTGCTCCTCGAAATCTGTTGCCCTAAAAGTGTCAATAATATTAGCCTACCGATACATACCAATTAAAATAAGACAACATATTTTGTTTTAGTTAATGTATGCTGCAGTGGACCCATAGAGGGAAGTCACTGTCACAAATTATTACTTCGCAAGCCCCATGCATGCAAAGGCCTAAAAATGCTTCTCGTAGGTTGTACAGTAACTTGTTGCACTCGGTGTGTTTGGGGAGTGTGCTAAGTGACTTAATTTGGCTACAAGACGGCAACAATGCAACACTTTAAGAAGAATTAAAGCTATTGTGGGTTTAATATAAATTACTCACTTACCTTTTAGAAGTATTATTGTACTACTGTACTTTACATAATGTGTAGCATAGTGTGAAGTTTTCAATCCAACAACCGAACTTATTTTATTGGTAAAGTAGGTATTGCTGTAGAGATGGAATCAATAAATAATTTTAAAAACAATTTTGTTTATCAAAAACCCACTCATTTCTGCTGCGTTGTTTTTATTTTGAAAATGAATGTTGACTTCAAAACAGGCAGCCAATAGTAGGCCAAGTTTTATAGAACGTTCAAATACACTCACAATTGTTTCTTAATAAAATAATTTGATTGGTTAAAACGGGGTGCAAATATTTTGTGACTCGGCTCATGTGATTTTCCTAGTTGGAATCGCAGACGGACCTATACCGACTAGCATTCTATAGTAAATATTTATTCTATGGGATAGATCAATGGATCATTCCAGAACACGTGACCTAGCAGAAGCTGCCACTTTGCCTGGACCGTAAATACTAAATAGTCGCCATTACGCCATTGAATTAGATGGGGTTTTCTAGCAAAGTTTTATAAAATGATGTAAAGACAATGTTGTAAGTTATTACGGCTTTAACCTGCATAATTTGGGTGTCGATATAAAGGACCGTTGCTTTGCAAATGTAAAAAAAATTGGGTTTGATCCCTTTTGTCTGCAAGGACAAGGCAAAGCCCGCCCAAGGGACATCTTCCACATGGCCTCATGTGAGCCTTGTCTTATTTCATACATAAAACTAGCTTTCTAACTGCAAGAGAGCTGGAAGCTTATAAAAGCTTAAAGGTTTTTAAACTTTATGAAAGAGGCTGGCTCCAAGATATTAGATGTTTTCAAGCCCTAGATTGATTGGTTGAAAATGTTGACACAGTATGTAATAAGCCTATAATTACTTTTTGAGACAATAATTTGCCATTAAACTATTAGTTTCGTAAGGGTGTAGTCAGTAGTATTGTTCTAAATCAGCATTTGCCTCAGGGGCGTAGCCAAGGGGGTATTTATAGATCATCTTGACATAAGAATAACCCTATTCATAAGCGGGATACGGTAATAGTCGTATGGATACGGTTATTCTCTGTTCGGTGTGCTACTATATCTATAGTATGTATGTCTGTATGTATCATGACAGCGATAATCTTTCATTGGCGTAAATTCCCAAAATTTCTGGGGGGGGGGGGGGGCTTCAGGACCCCAAGACTTTGATCCCCCGGAGAAAAAAGTCGATAAATGGCCCCAAATTAGTGAGGGTTTACGCATAATATACCCTGGAGAAAGGGGAGCCTGGGGGTCTCACCTGGAGAAAAAAAATTGATAAATGGGCCCAAATAAGTGAGGTTTATTTATGAATATCCGACCCTGGAGAAAGGGGAGCCCGGGGGTCTCCCTCGGAGAAAAAAAATTGATGAATAGGCTCAAATTAGGGAGGTTTTACCCCTTTTGCAAGCAGTACAGCTTAGATTTTACAGACGAATAAACGTACCACTGAGGGGGGCCCGGGGGTCTCCCACGAAGAAACGTTTTTAAAAATAGGTCTGAAATATTGGGGTTTCAAGCATTTTGAGTAATATATTTTTGAAAGTACATGGATAATATGTTGTTTTTTTTTTCATGTGAAATAAGCATACCAATTAACATAACATAACATTTCCCTTTCGTTGCTGTGGATTATATTGCCCTTTCGCCTACATAACGTCTTTGTCACCAGAACGAAATCCTGGGGGGGGGGCTTAGCTTAGCTTAGCAGGACCCCCCTATTTACGCCAATGTTTGCAGGCAGTACAATAATTGTTGAGATATTATAACGACGAACAAACCTAGCATTGAGGGGGGCCCGGGGGTCTCCCCCGGAGAAAAATTTGGAAAAAAATAGCTCTGAAGTATTGGGAGTTTTAAGCATTTTGAGTATTATATTTTTTTGTGAAATTAAGTACTTGGTCAATATGTTGATTTTTTTCATTTAAGATAAGCATACTAAAGAATTAATTTCCCTTTCATTATGGTAGATACCATGCCTTTAGCCTCCACTACGTCTTTGTCCCCAGAAATCCTGGGGGGGGGGGGCTTGGGGTGGACCTGGGGGGGGGGGGCTAAACCCCCCTATTTACGCCAATGTAATCTTTCTATTACGGCATCCGCATCTGTACGTCCCATGGTCCAACATTCAATCCAACCCGAAAACACATCTTCCCAAGCAAAGTACTTTTTCCCTTTAAAATCAAAAAAAAAAAATGTGCACTCTATCGAACGTTCGGTAGCAAGTTGGCCAGACGGGCCAAATTTGGGTGCACCTCACGTTGAGATCTCCTCACGTTTCCACCCCCCAAAGTCGAACCCCTTGCCGTATCACAACAAATATAGCATGACCTGAAAGAGGAAGAATAGACGAAGACATGGGTATAATTTAAATTGAGATAGACCTTCTACATCTGCCCAAAAAATTGCTTTAAACCAGCGTTACTGACCCGCGTCATCCTTTTCGTACATGCACCTAGTATTCCAGCCAGCGCTCATCGATTTATTAGACGTTGTCGCGTCAAAAAAAGACCAAGTTATCTACAACGATGCTACACTCATGGGAAGGAACTTTATCCTACAACATAGGACTAGTAACTTATTCATCTAGGCATAGGACCGTGGTAGCCTACCTACATTCCTGAGATAATTGACAACCTAATTAAACTAGACTATTGCTAAATCCTATAAGACAAATGAGGCACTCCACCTCTGCTTCCAAGGGGAAGATCATCTATTCAGCTGCAAATTGCAATAGCATAGAGGTCGAAAACCGACGAGGGAATGGCCTAGCTCTACCATGCGGCACGGCGTCAAATGGCCTGCCAGCCAGGGACAGGCGAAGAAGACATAACGCTGTACATACTGCAACTAACTATATTTTGTATACGGTAACTATTAAATTACATTACATTACATATGGTGCCATACCAAGTTGAAACCACCAGAACAGAGCCTGTTCCAAATTGCAGCAAACTTGGTAGTGTGCACAGCGTTGGCAAGAGAACATGATGCAGCGCTGACACTACCTGTCAGTCTAAGTACGTGCCGAGTCCTGCTCACCTCCGAATTAATCGTGTGACTACTATTTTCCCCAAGTGGTTCGGAATCCACTGTAATCAGGAGTTCCACCCTGTCAGTCAACTCCCCTTCTCCCTGGGGTGAAGGATTCTGCTCTTAGAGTACCTCAAGCTAATTAACAGACTCACTCCCCTTGCCAGGCTAACAGGGTTGCTTAAAACAGAAATACTGAAAGTACTTACGCCTTACACATAATAATGATAATAATAGGGGAAGGCGCTGCAAAGTGAGCCATCATTTTAAAATCTAGATGGAAAGGCGGGAAATGTTTTTGACCGCAGCATAAGTTATGATAACAAACCTGCCAACTCGTAGCAGGGGCAAATTCACTGGAATCAAATTGGTTGTGTTTTTATAATTTTTAAATGGTTTTGGTTCGTCCTGTTATAACTTGAGGAAATTTGACTTTAATTCATGTAAATTTTATGCTTATATGTTTAAAAATTCGATCACTATTCTTTAGTTTTTGTTACCCATTTGCCCATATTTTGTGACATAAATTTTTACTTCATATGCAGTTATTTCACGTAGACAATATTTTCCACTTAACAGTGACTGTGTGGGGCAAAGCGAGACAATGGTGGCTGGCTCACTCTGCCCCTATGATGCCTACATCTATTTTTTTTTTAGGATGGTTAGAACATACAAGAGAAAAACCGATCAGCAAAGCTGGTCTGCTGAAAGCATGGCTTTAGCCATACGTGACGGCACACCGATATTTTCGTTTTTCCGGCTGTTTTAGATGCTGAATGTATTGTTTCCCCGCAAAATCATAGAAAAACAAACCAGGGTGGTTAAAATGAGGCGTGACCAGGATATATTTTCCTAAATTAAGTAATTTTAATTGGTGAATTGTTTTTAGATTTGTTTTAACATGTAAATCAACATAGGATAATTCCGTCTCACTTTGTCCCGCCTTGTGGGGCAAAGTGAGCCATTTACAATACTTTTTTCGAAGTGTAATATATTATTAATTATTTGAATTAAACGAGTAATATTGTTATATATTTAGAAGAAATGTTATATACCATGGCTACAAAACTGAAAAAGTGTAGCTAAGTTCATATTTTTCAGAATGACCAGTGGTCAAAGGTTACTATGCTCACTTTGCCCCACCCTCCCCTATACGTATATTTACAATTATATCTAGTTCTTACAATTTTGATAGTAGTTGCGCTCCCTCGTACCGTGAGGGTCACGCTATATCTTGGCTTCCTATATGGGGCTTCATGTATAGCTATGTGAGATGGTCAACTAAAAACATTTTTAATACTTAAAAAGATTTTACTGGACATTGTATTGTAAAAGGCTCCATATTACAAGTACAGTACAATACAGCTAACAGTAGCCTAAAAACTAGCATCACCTTTCGCGTCTCGCTCCGACCTTTTGTACATAAATGCAGATAGCCTACCAACTATGTATACACACTATTCATAATTTAAACAAATTAGCACAGACGACTCTTAACTGCGCACATATATTATAATAATCAGGTAAACTTTAAAAAGCTCCAACATTAAATCTCTACAACTTCAATATTGTTCTCAAGCCTAATAATAAGTATAAATGAGCATTCATAAAAAATAAATATATATTCGAGACGCCACACCATCTGCTAAATGCATACCAAAACTAATTGCTACTAGAGGCACTGTTGTCAAATAAACGTTTTGTCTTTTGTTTGTAAATTCTTGAACAAGGCGCTTAATCTATGGACGCAGTTTGCACACCCCTGAGACAATCCTTTCCGACACTTACTTTAAATTAGCTATGGAGCCTTGGAAAAAACACACACTTGTAAACCTGTCGAAGATAGAAAAGATATCAACCTATAGCAACATTGACTGGATTCTCACTGTAAAATTAAAATTCGGCTTGAAGGATCGTTATTTTAATTAGTAGAAGTACAAATAACTATTTTTAATCTACCAACTATTAAGAGGTGTCATTCCATGTTTTCTTTTAAACAACATGGGGAGAGCTGGTTCATTAATTCTCGGTCCAGAGCTCAATACACCTTCTAAAAAACATAAACGGTGATAATATACAAATGCTTTGTCTTGTGAACTATCATAATCCATAAAATTGATAAAGTAAGTCCTATTTCCGGAATTCGTTTCATCCTTTTAGATGATATAATAATTTATAGATTGACAATAGTTCATAAATATGAACTAATGTAGGCCTACCTAGCTCCTACGACACGTTTTCCATAAATTTGGAAAGATTCCGCAGAATAATAGGGTAGACACTTGTGTCTGGCTGTGCAATTCTAAAATATGCAACAACATTTGATATACATAGCATGCCTGTACAGAAATTTACTATAAGCCAATTGATTAATGTAGTTCGATCAAATATAAGAATGTTCCAATTTTTTCCTTAACATTATTGTAACTTGTTGAAATTATAATCCTCGGAGATCCAGTCAAAGATGCATTGAAACACATACACTTCCGCACCAAAACATTCACCTTACTAGTTAGCGTTTTCACATTACATGAGAATCAAATTGGGTTAAACCAAACAGAATTTTCACTCACCAATCGAAAAATAGAATTTTTTGAAGAATAAAAAAAGAAGAATTACTACGTGCAATTCCATCTAAACACAATCGATTTAAGTACATGAAAAAAAGAGAAGGGCTTAACTTAGTAAAATATCTTCAGTTAAATAATTTAGGCATTTAGCCCAGTATACTAACATTGCAAAGCCCGGGCCATTTTCACAGTTTAGAGTACCATAAAGGAGAGATGGGATATTTCACTTCCCGCCAGAAATTTTTTTATTTTATTTTTAATTTCTGCAGCCACCTGCCACGTCATTGAAAATACGTAGACCTAGCAGGTGGCCCCAGGGAAAAATATTATAGGTGGTCTCAAATATCCGATCTCTCCTGTATGAAACTCTAACAGTTTCAATAAAACTAGCATTTTAACAGGTTAGGCTACTGAATATAATTCAGTTTTGGCAGTTAAGATAAATTGTTCTATTTTTTTTTTTTTTTTTTTTTAAACAAAGGGAGGGTCTCGTTTTTTAGGCGAAATTAATTAATTACTCGACCCATGGCAACAAATATCTAAAAATAACCTTTTGAAGTGTTAATAAAAAACACAAACTTTTTCGAGGCGGTAACTATTTAGCCTACCCTGCGGACTTAAGTCACTGCTAATTTATAATATCTGTATAATGAACTTAATTGTGTTTTATGTAATAGTATTAATATTTCAGATGAGAAAATGCAAATATAGGTACGGTACTGCAAAAGCTAGGATTCATTTGTCTTGAAAATACTATTCTAATAGGTTTGCGGCTGTGGATCGAGAATTAATTTTTTCAAAATAAATGAGCCTTTGATTAGTTTGTTTACAAAAATATTGGAAAGTTCTCCTTTAGGGCTCAGGATCGAAACGCTGACACATAATATTTATTTTACTTAATTTCTTGCAGCTTTTAATATTATTATTACTATTCAAGAGCCTACCACCGTGTTAGCATCAAGCATTTTCTTCCTTACACCACCACGATCATATTTAGGCTCTTGCAAAATATTTAGAGCTGTAAGTAATTGTGGTGTCTGTGGACTCGGGGGGTCGACGCCATGCATTACAGGTTTTAAAATAGAAAATAAACAAGATGTTCTTCATAATGCAAAACACATTTATTATTTTCTATAGAAATTCCTATTAGAAATACTACACTGGCGCAGTCGGTAGTATCACCCGACACCCAGCTTCGAGTCTCATCACCAGCTGTACGCAGATCTAGGGTGCCATTGGACACCAAAGTCTCGCCAGCTGAAGTTAAATATGATGTAGGTACTGTAACAGCGTTTTGTTTCCGAGCCTTAATTTAAACTTAATTCATTACAGTTATTATGATAATAATTAGCCTGTTAAATTAGTAGGATACTAAATTTCTTTTTAACTAAATTCAAGGTAGGGCTTACAAATAATGCCGGCTTTAAAGCGTTTCAATAAATTTTGTACATAGGCTATTTCATTGAGTAAAAAAAATGGCATTAAGCTCCCAAAGTTGTGCGACAACTCGACTCAGGTATCGAAAGTAGACATTAATTAACCAGGGAAAGTGCTAGTAATATTGTAACCTGATTTAAGTAAGGGACTGAACTGGTGTCTAATTCGCTCCCAAGCGGCAAAAATACATTCTCAAAAATAGAACATTCGCTGGGCGTATAGCAGGACACTTTTTAGGCCAAACTATTAAGGCAAAATCACTACAACTACACTGCTTAGGATGTCAATGACACCAGATCCCCTTACCCTTTACAAAAAGCTGTCATCTATGCCAAGCTGCTTTCCATCAGACTTGTCCCCATTATCATTATAATTATTAAATAAATTAGACGACTACTCTACGGGCAGAACAGAGATGAGACGATAGAATAGTTGTTCTAAGTGCTCGAGCTCGGGACACATGACAGCTTCTTGTCTTCAGTACAACTTAAAATTAAAAATAAAGTAGGTAGCAAATTGTAAACTAAACTTGATTAAATTAAGATGAAGCGATGTTGGCTGTTTTTATTTATATAAATAAAAATAGTATTTTAAGTAAAATACCAGTGACACATATAGTTCCGTGACACGGTAGCAGTTTTCTTAAAGTCTAAGTTCTTAAATCTAGTTATAGACCTAGTAGCTACACAAACACTTTTACAAAAATATAAACTTTCTCTTTTCAACAAACCACGAGGCCCAACTTTCTCATCGCATCGTCATTCAAAAAAATTAATTTAAGGTCAGGAGGGAGAGGGATATTTACAAAAACCGGGCATGAGCACAAACATGTACAACGTGTTTTTACAATAATTTGACTTACTACGGACACAGAGATCGATTTGGCTTGTTTGCGAACCAAAAACAACCGCCTAGAAACTTATAAAATAAGAACTACTGCAGCCTAAAATATTGGGGAACAAAGCAACTTGAGAAAATAAAATTTAGCTGAAGCTTGGGAAAATTGATGTCAGCAAAACAAAAAATGGCCGACATCATTAATGTGGTATTAAAATGAAAATATATTGAAGGCAGAATTGAATAAATTAACTAGCTCAAATCCAATTTAAAATTGAAATTTGTTCGGTCACTACTTGACGCATTAGTAAATGAGTAAAATTATTAGTTGAAGGGGAAATTAAATAAATAAATTAATACAGAAAGAGTTTTAGGAGTAGGTAACAACAGCAGAACCAACCCCCACGCATAAAGTATCAGATCTTTTCGGTCGGGAGCCAAAGCAGGTAGCAGAAACTTACCCTTCCCGGTACGGGTTGGCATACCTTTTAATTTCTAGGAATTTATTTAATAAGCATTTCAGAGGGGGTTCAGGAACCGACTTAAATAATTAGTTGCACAATTTAGTCGATATAATGAGAATTCCAATCTGCAGATTTTGGAAGCTAGCGAAAGTATGTAGAGCGCAGTACCATAGTTCTCTTTATACAATAACAGAGTCAATAAGTTGAAACGAGGAATTTGGATAATATTTTTAAATATTTTGACAGGAAAATAACTAATACATATGGGCTAGCCTAACTACCGAGTGGTACAAAGTTTGCTTATGGACTTCCTAGTTTAGTGTAAGTGAGGGGTTTACAGCCATATATAAAGGAGTTAGCTGAGAACAAAAATGCATTATTTATTTACGGAAGTTAGTGAAAGCCAGACGTCCATGTACCTACAGTATAGAGTTTTTTTCGCAGAGAAATCCAAAATGACACCTTTACACACAGCTAATGTAAAGCTGGCTAGACAAATATTGCATTAGGTGCTTGGCATATATACTGTATATTTAATACTCGGACAAACAATTTTGTTTTTAGACATGAAACGTCGCTAAGAAATATCTCTATTTTACTAAGACTTGAGGGCTGGTTCTACTCGTCCTAAGAAGCACAGTGGGGCACAAATTTGGTCATTTCAAGTTGCTTTGTTGACTACATTATGAATTATGATAAACACACAGCAATAAATAACACATGACAGTTTCAAAGTGTAGTTAGATCGTTATTGTTCTGTGACGGAAGTATGTTTTGCATAGGCGCAGTAGTGGTGGGCAGTGAATCGGTTCTATCATCCAGGACTGAAGGTCACGCGCCAGAACAGTCTATCTCGACAATATCTTTTGGAACGTCCACGTATTGATACACAAGTCGCTGTCCATCTACTTTGGCTAGAATTCCACGTTGATAATAATACCTGAAAAATAAGAGAAATAATTTTAACTTAAATTTTGTGGTTAGACAATAACACAGTGTAATGTAAGACATTACACATGTTGCAATGTCGTGCAACGGCATTTTCTTTATTGTTTTTTTTTCTTTATTGTGAGTAAACCGAAAATTTTCTTGGGTTAGACCAGTCGATCTACTATTAGACGATGGATGATTACTGGAAAGTGGGATGTCAAGTGAGAGGCCGAGGCTGACCACTGCCACTCCCAGGCAGACCGAGAAGAAGATGAAGAAGAGGTTGATCAGATCGGTAAGATCTCCAAAGTGTAAGTCTATCCGACCAGAGCTGGAGACAAGGAGCAGAAGAGCGAGTGGCAAGGTTTTGTGAGATTGGTCACAAGTCTCCCCAGGCTGATTACTTTACATTAGGTACTTGAACGGCGCCTTGTCCTTCTCGCGGAGTCTGTGGCACGGATCTTCAACTTCAAGGTGTTACGGTCATGTGCATCGTTTGGAGATAAACCAAGGGTCTTGAGGTTCACCCTCACTTTCGTTTCTAGGGACATCCTTGGTCGTGCTAGTGGTCTCGCGCCCTCCACTGAATACTCACTCACACATTGTAGCAGGTGTCCAACTTCTTTTCTCTTCGTGTGGGCCTACCATGCTAACCTCCGTTCGTTTACTGAATTTTTCGGTGTTAGGGGCTACCTACATATCTCCGCTCAGGCATCTTCGTTTCTCCTCAGGGCTGATTGAGCCAATAATTACTGGACGGCTCCTCCATCTAGCAATGCACAGCGGTGCTGTCAAGTATTCTCTCCTGAGACATTTTCAAGGGCAGTGGGACCGGCCCCACGTCCACCTAACTAGTACTAACAAATAATGATAGCGTACCTTAAGGCTCTGCCCATTGTTTCGTAGTTCATATCAGGCTTGTTTTTATGTAGACCCCACAGCCTGGAGACCGCTTTGGAGTCGACCAACTTGAAGACACCCTTTTCCCGGTTCGTCCATTTGATATACCGCGGACAGTAATCACTATTTTGGAGTAACTTGAGTAGAAACTCCCACAGGTACGTCGTAGATCCTGAAACAACAATTTCAGAGTTAAATAAGACAGTAGAGCACTGGACTAAGGTTTAAAGAATGAATAACAGAATTGGAAGAGTATTCACCCATAAGGTCATAACAGGAAAAATAAGAAGATATTTATTGTGCATGCATGTCATGGCAGTGCCGCATTAACCCATGGGCACTTGGGGCACAGGTCCATGGCCTATGGTTAATTAAATTTATTTTGGTTGGCATTTTCTATCTATTTTAAACTGTAAAATTTAATCAGAAATCAGGCAATAGCCATATTATTGACAATTGAATATATTACTCATAAAGAAAAATGTTCTTATACGGTTGCATACTCATATTTTTGCAGATAACTGTAATGGTTTCAATAAATTCTTGTCCTATAGTATGATAGTGTGGATCAATATTGCAATTGTGGTGTTAGTTATATATTATTATTTACTACTGTATAATTCAATTAAGTCATGGCTAACTGCACGAGGTATAAAGTTAACTGATTCCCAGAGGTAAGCTAAACTTGGTACCTCCTGCTACAGCTACTGGAAGTAAGTTCGTTTGAAAATGTAAATTTGGATACTTCTCGTCACTTAAAACTGTGAAAGGCACGTTGCATGTCGAAAATTTACTAGGCTACCTATTGATTTTTAAGTGAAATAGCGGGACACCAGCTGGACCTGCCTAAACTGAAATGTATTTACATAATAATTCCCACTGAACAAAGCCCTGATTTTATGGCGTGATAATGAGATGGCTTGCATTTAATGTAGCCTACTCTAGGTAGGTATCAAGTAGCAATAGAAAGTAAGTCTCAGTCACAACGTCAAAGTAGAAAAAAGATTTATCGTCTAGGTTAGGTGTCATCGAAGCCATCGGGCATAGATGGGAAGAACTATCATCATATACGTACCATATTTGTAAAGGAAATGGCAATGGTGTAATACTATTTAACAAAGGGTTAGTTGGACTTACATTGCCTGCATGGGCTCCACCCTAATTGTTCGATGACTGTGAGACCCATGCCTCTTATCACTATTATCACAGCAGGCAATAAGTCCAACTTACCCGTTAAATACGTACCATATGTTAGCGTATTTTTGATTGGGTACCTGGGCACTGACGAAATAAATGACTGACCCATTCATGCATAAAGAGATATTTTGGGCAAGAAAAACTTCAGCTGGCTATTTCATAAATTCTTAAGATGAAAACACTGCCCTACGTAAGCAAATAGTGGAGCAGCAAACTTGTGTTTTATTCTCTAAAAATGGCTTATGAATATAGGAGTGTTGGACGGTCCGGGACCGATATCACTGTTTCGGTTCGGTCCAAGCCGAGCAATTTATATTGTTTTTAATATATTTTCGGTCAGGTCCTCGGTTCCGTTCAGTCCGACAAAAATCCATCACTACTCTTATAAAGTGTAGTAGCCTAGTGAGTATCAGCAACAAAAATTAATATAAAAAAATTGTGGAAAGTAACAGAAAAAAGCGGGGAAAAAAGTAAAGTAGGTATCCAAAAATTGTAACGTACATACAGACTAAACTAGAGTTGTATACAGAAGAGATAGGACAGTCAACAATTTTAAGTGCAGCTGTACGATAGGTACTGTTTTAGGCTAGAAGCAGGATCACCTTCTGTTCATGCCTATTCTATCGAAGATTGGCGATCATCACGACAATTTATACCTTGGAGACTGCTGCTCTGAAAAGGGAAGTCGTGCTCTTGCCAAACCACTGCCTCAGGTTTTTCAACAACCAGGACAGTACAATGGTATTATGTTTTGTACATTTGTAATTTATATATAAAATTTTGTTTTTAGCTGTCATTAATTACGTTACACAACCTGCCACGTCTTTTTTATGTCTAAATGGAGACGTGCTGGCAAGGACCCCCGAAATTAAAAAATCTATTTTTTGCCAGAAGCGGATGTCCCACCTCCTCTATATACAACTCTAGACTAAACGACATTATTTCAATTAATTTTATTGTAAGATACATCACAACGTCATGGAAACCTACCTACAGATTATAAAGTCCTTGGCTATTAAAAAGAGTGTAGGGTACTCACCGCGATCATCCGGGGTTCGAATCCCCATCAAACCTGCGTTTTACCGGGCTAAATTACAAAATACAGGGGACAATACTTTATGAGATACAGACGGTAGGCCTACAGTATATACTGCGCTGCAACCAAGCAAATAAGCCATATGAATAAGTCTGACAATCTTAGGGCGGATTCTAGAACATGTTCAGTAATGTATTCTTAATAGACCTCTCGGTACGAGTCACTAAAATTGTCAGTAAAGTCTTCTTTAACTGCCCACATCACTCAGAAGCTCAGGGAAAACGCTTGCTATGGCATGATCATTCATGTTCATAGGCGAGGCGAGACTATCTACTGAAATGGGAGATTGTGGTCCCACGGAACAGGAGATAATGAAGATGAAGAGAATGATCCAGACAGTCATGAAACAACTCACACACCGAGACGCCTTAGGGCTTAGATAGAGAGCTGGGGAAGAGCCAAAGCTGTACCGCGGGATCCCGATAAAGCGCGGAAAAAGTAAAAGATTTGCCTCATGTATCATGTATGTATATATAACACCTAAGGTAAGGTTATAGTCAAAATTCAGTCAAAATAATGAGAAAGAACCGGTCCGAGTTTACTCGAACATGCTTACCAATTTATCAACATTAGTAGATAGAGAAAATGAGTAATTTCATTGTAAAATTTTTTCCTATAGTTAAATTTCCGATATCTGGGGGGGGGGGGGATTGTCCACCTGACGTCACTGGAGGTGAGATAAATTCTAGATAGGTCAGACCAACATATTACCACACAATACCATACAACGACAACAATATATGTGCATTTAAAAGGAATCGTTGGAGCCATTAATTTTTAATTTTTAATTTTTTTATACGTTTTCTTGGAGGTTTTTGAGAATAACCCCCCCCCCCAAATTGAGTTAGCCCAAATTAAATAAATTTTTGTGAACCTACATGCAAAATTTTATCAAAATCGGCCGAGTAGTTTGCCAGGAAATCGATGAACAGACAGGCAGACAGACATTTCATAAAAACCACTTTTTTTGGTTCCTGGGACCTCAAAACGTGTAAATCCGTTGAAATCTCGGAATCGAAAATTTCGATCATCACAAAGCTTCCCTTATACTACGTATAAATTGGGAAACAATACATAAAAATGCCGCATATAACACGGAACCGCTTAGAAATTAGTTATGAGGCCAGTTGAGAGCTTACAGGCAAGTTGTAGAATCAGACATTTTGTTTTGGGACGAATATCGGCTAAATATTGGCACATTAAGTGAACTGTAACGTTATAGGGCATATTATAGAATCCGCCCTAAGAGCCTTATTACTGCATCTAGGACCTTAGGCTAGATCTGACTACACTAGCTAAGACGCCCATTCCACCGACCGGCTAGGGCTATTTACAAAAACGGTGACGTGGTAGCAGACATTCAAGACTTAGGTGGCGTTTCCATCGACTTCGCATTGCAGAATGCAAATGACATTGACGGAAATTAGAATTTTTCTTTTTATAGAAATCTATTAAAATGTTTGTACTTAACATATCCCATGACGCCATTTTTTAATTTTAGTTTGTTTGTTTGTGAATTTACTGTATGATCATTGATCAATTTTAACTATGGCATAGAAGAAAACAAACATTTCCGTCAATTCTGCAATGCGAGGTCGATGGAAACCCCGCCTAAGTCTTGAATGTCTGCTACCACGTCAATGTTTTTGTAAATAGCCCTAGCCGGTCGGTGGAATGGGCGCCTAAGGCCTAATTGATTTCATTCTTTTACTTTTCTAGACAGCTTAAAGCCATTGTTGAATTGATACGAAAGACCAAGTTACCTTAATCCTTAATGAAAAATGCCTATTGATCGGGGTTTTGTTCAATGGGGACACCATATCAAAATGCCCCCCCCCCCCCATAAATCTCCTTACTGTGATTCCCACTACTATAGGTAAAGCTACGTAAAGTGGAATACAAAGGAAGTCGCCATGTTTTTTTTTTCCTATTCAAATGTATGACAGCTTCCTTTCGATTCAACTTTCCTACTTAACCTATACGTGCCATGTGAACTACAGCCACCGTGAGGGGATAGATTTAAAAATATTTTGTAAACAAGAAATATGTATTTTAAGAAATTAATTAATTAATGTCTCGTTCCACAACAGCACAAGAAAAATTAATAAAAAAAATTGAAGATTTCTCCAAAAGCTGTATATTTCCCTTCCTAATTTATTGGTATTCTATTAAATCGGTTTAATGCACTACAGTGGGTTTTTCTGAATTACGAATAATATCAAGTGAGAAAAATTAAATTTCCTGCGATAGCGAGCATGTTTTTAAATTATTCATATGACCACTTTCTGAACTTTCTGGCTGTGGAACGAAAAATTAATTACTTTCGAGCAAAATACACGATTATTCTTTGTTTACAAAATCTGATCCTTAATAGCCATCTTAAGTTCTATGCTGTCGAGGGAAGATCTGTAGATTGGAAAATTCACTTTCCCCCTAGCAATATCCTGGGTGCTTATGGAAACAAAATTATACGTTAATCAAATTATGTTAGCCAATGAGTGAAAAGAATACTAGTCATCATCCGTTCTTGCCACTCATTGGTTACTGCAATTTGGTAATTGACAGTCTAACATACACTTAAGTTGGGTGGCTCCCACGACCACTTGAAAAGTCTTGGTAAGGTATACAGGACGGCACTGGCATGTTCCAATGCATGAACATGCCGTCTAGTGCTCCTTGCCAAGACTTTGCGAGGGTGAGGGTGTGAACCACCCTTTATCGTCTGGACTTCTTAGGTCCGGTACACACGGACGATTCCCCGGTCGCGATTTTTCGACGAGTTTTCCATTGTAGGGATAGGACTTGTACAAACCCACAGAATCTAATTCAGAAGATTTCCGTGCACTTTTGTGCGGTCGGCTTCACGCTAGCTTCAGAAATCTTCGAGAAATCGACAAGAAATATTCTGTTAGCCCTATGGCTACAATGGAAAAGACGTCGCCAAATTGCGTCTGGGAGAATCCTCTGTGTGTACCGGGTCTTAGACTATAAGCCAGACTATAAAAGGTAAAAATTAACTTTCCCGAAATTGGTAGCACTGTCTTACCTTCGCGGCTCCGCCGTTTCGCCCCCGGTTCCCCGCTCTTGAGCTTCTTGACCTTTTTCGTCTTGACCCTCTGCTGGTAGTTGAGGTCGTTGAGGTACCATTCGTCGCCCACGCTAGACGTCGCCGGCTGAATCACGCTCGTAGGTACAGAGTGACTGGGCGCGTGCGGTGCTGTGAACTGGTGCGCCGGAATGGGGTACGTCCCCGGCAGCGGACTCAGGTAGCTAGGGTATCCCTCGTGGTCTGCAACAAGAGAAAGAAGCAACGTTAGCATTGGTGTTTCAGTTGGGAGAGAGCTGGTCTGGCAACTGGAAGGATGTGGGTTCGATTAACCATTGCAGGAATTTTTTACTGGCTGTTTGTGGCAGCCAGCGCCAGTGCTCATGTTATCAGCCGATCATTGTTTCAGCCCTGCATCGTCCAGGATCCGATCAAGTATCAGATAGATCTGTCTTAATGATCAGACCAACAACCTGTCCAAAGCTAAGACAAGCTTACCATTGACGCAATGAAACAGGCGAAACATGACTTAACCAAGTACTTAATATATAGTATGAGTTACCAGTTTAGGCCGTTTACCACACCGTAATCAGGAGTTTTGGCAAATGAAAAATTGTTGGGACATTAATTAAGCGTAGAGAACCTAAGAAGACTAAAATCATGTTCAAAACCAGATATTGTCTATTGTCAGATGTAGGCATTTTATATTCCCACCAAATATTGAGTAGTGCTAGAAAGTGCATTATAACACGCTGGCATAATCGCAATTTTGCAGGCGAAACTTAAACTGAGCAATATTATTTGATTTTTATTTAAATTGTGGGAAATTCTTTTGCAAATAAGAAAATTAACAGCATAGCATGAGGATACTAAATTTTATGAGGGTCAGTTTTGATTTTTTACGCTGTGCAATATACTGTATGTCTTCAATGTGAGGGCCAGCGTGCAAAAAAATCCATTTTACCTCAAATATGACTGTACTGGCCGTGCCCAGGTTTTTGTTGGGGGCGGGGGGTCCAACATTTAACTCATTTTATTAATGAAATTCCATTCTATCCAGTGTAAAGCCCTTTTATTTCGGAGGGGGTCCGGACCCCTTGGACCACCCCCTGACCACGGTCTTGACTGTACTTAAATTGAGGAGCTGATATCTATTAATTGCTGGAAGTTTTATCCGTGTACTGCAAACCATAACGGACATTAACTTCTTGAATACATCTATGGGAAGGTCCATGAATATTCCAGTGCTTTGTGACAGGGAAAATCGCGGCAGCAGGAACTAAACCTTTAGCAATAATTGACCATGAAAGCTACCTATTCGAACAAAATTCGAACCCTGGATTCCCGGGACCAAACTACAACACTAAATAAATCCTAAACCCGCAGTACCACCAGGAGGAGGGGCGCAGGGGAAGGCTATAAAAATCGCAGCGATAAAATAAAAATGGCTGGTCAATAAAGTGTGCACGAGACTGCCGAATTAATGATTGGCCGCCAACCAGGAAGACTGGCATTGAAAAGTTGGTCGAAAAAAAAGTGGAAGAATTCAGACGTGTGCGAGCGAGAAAGCAGAGGTGCGAGAGCGAGAGGGAACTAGTTAGTCCTTGGGTGGGGTCATGAACATGTGCCCAGCACCGTCTTGGCCCCCCACTCCTGCAGCCTGGTCAGATACACACAAGTTGCTTTACAAAATTAATCAGAAGGAATCAAGTAATTTGATCGACACAATATCGTATATACTAACACTAATAACAAATAATTAAATACATACTCCCCAGCAGGCCTATTATCGCGATTTGGGATTAACGTAACACAGGGGTTTATTTTTTGATACCGCATTAGTAAGATGTCCCGTGACGGTGTTAAAATATGAGCGGGAAATTCAAATTAATAAATTACTGGAATACAAGAGAACGGTCGCATTGTTTTTACTAATAATTGAAGGAAATACTAATAAACATTAAAATGTACTGCTAGAATTTTGAAATATAACAAGAATTTTAATTAATGTGTCTACATCTAAGGGTGAAAACTCCCCAAAAATATAGCCGAGGATTAATTTATCAGTTTGCATTTCCAACTCATTTGTTTAAAACAATTGAATAAACCCCGGTGCGACGTTAATTCTAAATCGCCATAATAGGGCTGCTGAAACTCATCCAGCGAATAAAACACACTCTCCACCTGGTAATGTGATCAGTTCAATGGGAACTCCCTAGCCTCCGAACGCTTTCATGTGCCCGGCACCGTCCTACTCTCAGCTGCGGCCTCACCAGATATACAGAAGATCCAAGGAAATGAATATGAGTGACTACCACTATAGCTGATTTCTTGGGATTCCACTTTCCACAGTTTCTAACGATGGTTGAGGTTAGAAGAGGTTATTTTTTTAATGACTTTTTTATGGACGCAGGGGATAGGTCCCTTGTCCAATGCCAACGACCCCATGGATTTCGGATATTATTTGTATTGTTTCCGAATGAATTTTTGGCCACTGGCAAACTGGTATACGTTCTCGAAGTCGACCTACACCGACTGCAAGCGATAATGGACAAGCTGAGGCAAGCTTACCATTAAAACAATGAAACAGGCGAAAGCATGACGTGAAAGAGGATATGCTACGCAGAAAATTGGCACCCCAAAATTAAATACTTTCATTTTTTACTTTATTAACTCACTAAGTTATTAAAAATTTGGCTCATGTAAGCTGTAGATTTTTTTTTTTTTTTTTTTTTTTTTTTTTTTTTTTTTTAAAGATAGATAACAACTTCGTGCATCATATAATCGGGTATTTTTTCTTTTCGATATTGTAGTTTTTTCAAAAATCCCAGAATACGCGAAATTTTAGTTCCCTCTGCTTTTATGAAAGAATTAGCAAAAATTTAATATTTCCTATTATATGATGCATCTTTAAAAACTTGCTTCGTTAATTAATTAAAAAATAAATAAAAACAACAAATTTTGGGGTGCTAATTTTATACGTAGCATGTCCTCTTAGGCCTTAGCCAAGTACAGATACGAGTCAGCGATGGCATAGGAGGTACTCCTCTCACGGTCTCTGCCGGTTTGTTTTTGATTAAAACTCTAAGGGCTGTTGGATATTGGATAAGGGTTGGTCAGCTGCTATTGTTTGAAGCTAATATCCTTTGGCTGGGGTTTACGAGGGATTTTGTGAGGAATGTAGAAATATTAGGGGTGTTGACATATTTTGAAAACTGTGGAATGTAACTGCGTCGTCAATTCTGTAGCATAATTGGGACAATTATCAGATCAAGGGAAACTACAGAATGGTACTAGACAGCCTTGGTAGATAGAGATGGGATTTGCGTCACCATTAGGTAGCCATGGGTAATTCGCAACCGTAATAATCTGTACCTTGTTTCTTCTTACTTATTGTGAATGAGCAGAGGCGCCACATAACCATTGGATATCTCGTTGAAACTTGTTATTTCTGTTGACAGGCGTTTGAATGGCACCCTGACTGCCTGCCGCTTGGTGATTCTTCCAAACATTGAATGAAATCCCTGGTTAAGTTTTTTATGGAAGTATGCTGGTATCCCAGTTTTTTATGACCGTATCTCCAGCACCATATATTTATACCATTTACCTTTATGCATTAAGAACATTGTCATAAAAAATCCCCTACTTGCCAGTGCTGATTAGCTGTTGCCAATTTTCGTTATAGCGCACATTCGAAACCAGTCTCCTCAGGGGAATTTTTTGAATAAAAAATACACACGAAATCATACTTTTTTACGCATTTTTAGTTACGTATTTACATAGTTTAAAAAAAAAATGCCACCCTTCTGTATCAGCCGCCATAGGCTGTAGTCTGAAATCAGTTTTTTTTTTTTTTATAACAGCGCCCTGGGGCCTGGCACCATTCATGGCTGTGCCTGGAGAGATCGGGCAAAAAATAAAACGTTTTGCTCTATAGATAGAATTGAAATAAAAAAGGGAGAAGAAAAATAACCGGAGGCTGGTCGAGGCGAAGCCATAAGGATGGAGCATGGTGGAACTCTGAAACACTCGAAGAAAGAATTGAACAACTGGCCGAGAAAAGAGGGAAAAGGATGGTTGAAGGCGATGACAATCGACGAGGAAAATAAGAAAAGTCCTCGAGGCGGGGTGGCGAACCCCTGACGCTGCGTACGTGGCACTAAGAGGGAGGAAGAAGAAGAAGATGAAGAAGATATTGTAAATGATGAGAATACTCCCTACGCCGTTAACACAATGTCTGACCCCATCCCCT
The DNA here is from genome assembly GCA_963971405.1 of Psococerastis gibbosa. Taxonomy (NCBI): domain Eukaryota; kingdom Metazoa; phylum Arthropoda; class Insecta; order Psocodea; family Psocidae; genus Psococerastis; species Psococerastis gibbosa. The sequence goes on along the minus strand of OZ020484.1, from coordinate 2,083,126 downwards.
GGTACTGCAGCATAGAAGTCCCTGCACACAAGCTCGGGGACCGTGCTGCAAACATAAAGAAAGGAATAAAAAGGAAGAGCAGTAATGTCGAAGAAGAATAGCATACAACATTAAGTCCATATAATTACACTGCAAATGAGCCTTAACCCAATCAAGATGTCAGGCGAGGCGTAACAGACCAAAGTCCGCCGCGAAGCTTAGAGCTTCCGCAACGCAACCCTAGGGGTCCCCCGAACGTCTGGACGCTGGAGATCGATGGTGGGGGGCAGCGAAAGAGCGATGGAGTGATAGAACTGGAGGGGAGCGAGAGAGACGGCGCGATGCGGCTGGATGGAGTGGGAGGGGGAGACCTTGCAGAGGAGTGCATTGACCAGGAAATGCCACGAGACACGACCTTGGCATCCAGCAACCTATCTCGCTCGCACACACACCAATCCGCTCTATCTTTTTCGGATGTGTCACTTTTTAGGAATAAGATGTGCTTGAAAATATATTTTTCTGTCGTTTCTTTTTTTACTTTCAGGAAACAAACTTAACGCTAACTTTGTTAATATTGGCTTGTGAAATTTTGTGAACACGTCGATGGGGATTATACCAGGACATGTGCAGTAGTGGTGCGAACTCGGACTTTCACCCGAAAGGTTGTTGGTTCTAGTCCCACACTTCTGGCATTTGCTGGCCATTCTTCGGAGGGCTGGGCCACGTCCAAAGGATGGATGAGACAACCCTGGGGTTGGGGGAAGCAAGGCACCCATCGGCAGACCGAAGACAACTCTCGAGGAAAGAGTCGAACAACTCACCGGAGCAAGAGGGAAAACAATGGCCGAGCTCAAGACGTTAGCGTCCGACAGGGTCGAGTATAGGAAATAGGTCTGGGGCGACCCCCTCATGCTGCGCACGTGGCACTAAGAGGGAAGAAGAAGCTGTCGAGGGCATGTAAACCAAGTATAAGAGAGGGCTATGTACCTCCGCTAGGTTGGCTTAGTACTAGTAGTACAAAATGTCATTTCGCCAATCTTTAATCTTTAATATAGGAGAGGCATTAGGAGAAGAACAATTCTTGGACTTTGCGTAATAATATACCTGTATATGGATATTGGATTTGTACCCGTGTAGCGAGGCCCCCCATTAGTTGGGTTGTCGAGAGATTTTCTCATAGGCGGCCGGAAACACATAAAAAATAAGAATTTAGACTTGTAGGTGTTACGGTTTGGTGCACATGCGTGGTTCCCTCGCCAGCTATTAAATCCAAGACATCCGCCGCCCCACCTACCGAACCAACAAGAAAATGTTGCCAAATGCACCCAGGTACTTGATGGCAATCAAATAATTTGTAATAAAGGTTGTTTGATAAACTCCTGCAGACCTGGCGTGACTGCCTTGACGCCTCGTCTGTCTAATACCTGCTGATAGCCCCCATACGTCTACAATATGTACAAAATCAAACGTTTACAGCAAACATCAATCGCTTAGACTTAAGAGCTATTGTTGAGGGCTGAACGGAAAGAAGTAATGTTCCTCAAGTCGGTTATAACGCGTTTTTGCTTTCCTATTTATAAGTTACCATAACGAAAGCTTGGTGATGGTCGAAAATATCGATTTCGTGATTCCTGCGGATTCATGTACATGTTTCGAGGTTCCACCTATTATGCCTTTCAGTATTAACTTATTCTTGAAGTTATAAATAAATGTAAACAAAACAATTTATAATAGCACATTCCATTCCAAAACTATCTTGTCTATATTTTCAATCCCAGGCTAAGATTAAAAATAATCGCCATAGTAGGCCGGCAGGAGCCCAAGAGGTTTTTACGAAATGTCTGTCTCTCTGCTGTCTGCATGTCTAGCCTGCCCATTCTAGGATAAGATAAAAAGCCGACATGCTGATATTTAACCATAGGACAATTATTTACCATAAGACTATTACGTTACCTATACTAATTGATAAATAGGAAAGCTTGTGCAGGTTCATTCGCACCGGTTTTTGTTTCTTAGAGATTACTTCCGCTGCAGTGGTTAACGCACGACCAACCTACACCTTGATGAGGGTAATTCTTCTAGGTTACGCAAAACATCTTGGTACTCCTGTTAAAGCGAGCTTTAACGCGATCTTATCCTAGGTGATAACTTCCGATCCAGTCGTGACAACCCTTGGAGAGGGTAATGTTTTTGCCTCGTTTCGCAAAACTTCCCTGAAGGTTCTACAATAGACTGGTGACTGTTCTCTTTGTATGACTGCTAAAGAAAGCTTTAAGTTTTTGTTCGCAAGATAAGTGAAAACGTCCGTTGTAGTGTGGCAGCGCCACGTAACAAGCCCAGAACTTGGAGAGGGTAATGGGACTATATTACCTCTTCGTTACGCAAAACTTCCTTTAAAGTTGCACCTTTGGCAATATTGTTTTATTTCCATTGATTGAATCATTAAATGTGTAGGTAGTACTAGTTGTACTTTATATTGAACGCCGTCTATCCCACCTCGGTGGGTCACAGATGTAAGAAATAAACTAACTAAACTGTTGGTACGCCTGTTAAAGCGCGTTTTAACACGATCTTATCCATCGTGATAACTTCCAATCCAGTCCGAACACGTGACAACCCAGACCTTGAAGAGGGTAATGTTTTTGTCTTGTTTCGCAAAACTTCCCTTAAGGTACTACCATAGACTGGTTGTTCTCTTGGTACGACTGCTAAAGAAAGCTTAACATTTTTGTTCGTTATATAAGCGACAACTTCCGTTGTAATGTGGCAACGCCACGTAACAAGCACAGACCTTGGAGAGGGTAGTGGGACTATTACCTCTTCCTTTAACTTCCTTTAAAGTTGCACTGTTGGTACGCCTGCTAAAGGGAGCTTTAACACATTTTTGATCCTTCAGTGAAAGCTTCCGCTGCAGTGCGGCAACGTGACAAACCCAGACCTTGAAGAGGGTAATGCTTCTGTTACGCAAAACGTTGGTTATCGCGGAAGGCCTTCGTCGAGGTTAACACAGCAGGTTATCACTCAATTTTGTAGGCTTGTTTTTCCTCCTTCGCCCTTATAAATAGCCTCTTTAACCGTTCTAACCATCATGACATACGTATACAGAGCGTGCCTTTGGGGCAGGAATTTTGAAACTGGAAGTAGATGGCGGCCAACGATGGCTCCAAAAATAAAGGCTCCAGCTTTAGGCTAGTATCAAAACCTACTACCACAGTCGCCTGTAACAACACAAAGAACCGGTACGTACTAGTGAACCCGTTCATTCTTTCCTATTTATAAATTTTTATAATCGATAATAATTATGAGTGGTACCATCTATGGTAAATAATTGTTCTCATGATTTATTTTTCATTGCCACGATTTTTCGTATACTATCGTTATCGTATTATCAATAATAGCAAACTGTTTCCCTTCCTTATCGTTCCTTTGCCAAATCCCGGCCTATGGAATGATACATGAACATATATGAATATGGATTTTAAAATTTAAAATTGACACCTGTATTTATTGTGCATTCGCCTCCTAGGTCCCCCCCCCCTTATATACGCCACTGACTTGTATAAATGCGTATAAACCAGCCAATGATTTTACATTTGTAGCTATGAGAATTTTCAAGATTTTCGAGCTTTGAGTTCTATATTGAAGAGATGTGAAATTCACTTCCGCCAATATTTTGAATTTCAGGTAATAGAACCCGCAGTTGGTACCAGAAATTAAAATAAATAAAAAATGGACGGGACGTAAATGACCCTTCTCTCCGATTTAGAACCCTAGTCGAGCTAAAATATGCTTATGTTATGCAAGTTCACAAACACGGGGCTGGCCCAAAATGATTAACTAATAATAATGATACTGGTATTTACAGCAGGAAGTCATAAGACGAAGCGAATCAGCAAAAAAAAAAACATGGCCGCGGATCGGAGGGAATCATTGCCAAGGTTGGCAGTGCCGTCTATTTTTAGAGACGTAATCGATGTGACGTCACTTGTTTCCTGCTTCACCCAGGCTCGACATCTACCGTAGATTACGTTCAATGCCCAATCAACTCAATATCAGCCGAATTCAAGGCATCAGAGGGGGGGGGGGGCGTAATATGGTGCAAAATTTGATTTTCCATCTAGAAATATCATTTAAAACACCTCGTCTTTCCATTGAATATCATGTTAATTTTCCGCTCTGATTGCTTGTGACCAACTGTAGCTTGCTAATTTCTCCGTTTCGTTAGTTTTAGTCTAAGAAAACTTTCGGCATATCCGGGGGTTCTTCGTCAGGAAGAGGCGCAGAAAAGGAAAATTTAGGCCCCACCCAGAAGCTGAAGTTATGTATTTTTGATGCGATATCACATGTATGAACCTTACCACAGAAAGTTTATTTCGTTGTTTTGTTTTCCAAATGCTGCTTTCAGTATTTCTGCTTTTGCAACCCCGTCAGCATCGCGGGGGGAGTGAGTGTGTTTCTTAACTTGAGGTACCCTAAGGGCAGACTCCATCATCTCAGTGAGAAGGGGAGTTGACTAACTGAGTGCGACCGGTTACGTCTTCTTCAGCCAATTGATACGTCTTCTTATGACATGCAGCCGCGACGGGATTTGTCGTTATTTGGAAGCGCCCAAAGCGTGTTCGGACTGGTCAAAGACGTGGCAGGTTGTACAAGAAAATAAATAAAAAAATCCTTCGTGGGAGAGAATGTCCAATCTCTCCTATTTTATATTGTATATTATATATTCTGTATTCCTGTATATATTGTAGAACTCTAAAAATAACCAGGGGTTAAAGTTTGGATTCGGCGCCAGGAAAAGGAATAAACTTTCGTTAAACATTACAGCAAGAGAGGAGAATAGTTGACAGGTTATGACCATTAGTTTTGTAATTAACAACAAGAGCGTGGGAAGCAGTGCGGCAGCGCGCTGTTGTTTTTGAGCCAAAATACGCGGCAAGGTCAGGAGCACGACAGAGTATTGCTGAACAGTACTGCTGAATCACCGCGCGAAATAGCCGTCATACCGCTCAACGTGCCAATAAGTACGGACCGAAATATTTCGCGCACTCCGCGACTCACTTATTTTTCAGTAGGAGAAATTTCCGAAGCTGGTTAGAACGAGTTTATTTTAACCTAAAGTCACGCTACAATGACAATGTATGGGGGAAAAAGTGGCAGCAGAAAAATTAAGCACCCAATTGCCCAGGCTTGTGCTATAGTATCCTTAACGTTTCGCTGTCTTAGCTATCCTTATATCTTCAAGTGAAGCTCAATGGGAAATAATCATGATACGGCAAGTCCAAATTGGGCGACAAGCGCATTGCGCAAGCCGGATCATAACACCTAATTGCCAGCTTACGCCACCAATGCCCAATTAGGCACTAAATTTCCTGGGCTATGACAGTCTCGATTTTCGAAGGTTCAGAAGCGAAACCAAGCGGACAGCCCAATGCAATGCCACACAACAAACAGCCAACCCCCAGGTACTGTCGCCCAATTTCCAATTTCGTCGCACATCCGCATCTCATCGCATCGCTAGCCCATCGTCCAGTTGTCCACAGTTTCGCTTTCGACGCCCGACCCTTCCCGCTCTACGTAGCATCGCAAATGAAACCCAAAGAGAATTATGACATGTTATGTTGCCGCCTTCCCTGTTTCGGCGCTAGGCGTGCCAAGCAGTGTAGCAGCCTATCAAGAGCTTCTTCTTCTTTAGTTTCAATCTAGCGATTGGTTTGCAGCAAATCTTTCCACCTCCTTCTCCACTCCTCCCTGTCTTGGGCCGTTCTCTTGAGTTCCAAGTAGGTTCCGCATCTCATATCTTTCTTGAGGTCTTCTGCGTACGCCTTCCTTGGTCGCCCTCTTGCATTGGTGCCTTCTATTATGGTGCTTAGGAGTCCTTTTTGTCTGATCAGGTGACCCATCCATTTTGCTCTTCTCACCGAAATGGAGGTAATTAGGGATCTTTTAACGTTTATCCTTTGAAGTAGCCTACCAAGAGCAAAGTCGCCCAATTAGGCGCCCAGTCGTCTACCGTTTCGCTTTCGTCGCGCGACCAATCTCGCTTTTCGTAGCTTCAAAAGTGAAACCCAGCGGACATGTGATGTGCCCAGTGCCCCGGTTCAACGACACGCTCCACACCAAGGTCAGCATCACTTCCGTGGGCTATTGCGCCCCCGCTGAATTGGCCCCGCCATGTCGTGACGAAATCCGAGTCAAAAGTGAGTACCCGTTGGAAATTGGAATTAGCACGTGATAGGGCTTTTAAAATTAAATTGTTTCGACCTCGGTAGGTCACCAGCTTACAGGGCCAAACTATTTGGGTTAACTGTAAGTGCAGACCGGTAGTTTTTTGTAATCCCTCTCCAAGTGCGACTAATAGAAATAAATTATGATATATATATATATATATGACCTTACATGCAATCAATAGCCGTATGTAAATACAGGCCAAACTGTCAGGTAATATTTCTACTGTTGATAAATAAGTCTACAGCTTTTGCCTTTTTTTTACACAGAAAGGTACATTCTCTGAATTAATCTGAGGAAACCCCGGAACAACTTCGAAACTGCTGCTGCCTAGTTGAGTGGCGTGGGTGGCCCAGCAGGTATAGCACCAACGGAAGAGAATAAATTAGCCAGGAATTATGGAACATAGTACCTAATTAATTTATGTTGACAAACAAATTATTATTTAATTCTTGTTTCGCTTTAATTCCCATGAGTCAATTTACATTAGTTTGGGTTTAAAAATCATTTACAATTATTCCGGAATAAGTTATGCGGAGGTTATTGGACGTTAACGAGTATGTGAATTTTCGGCCATGTTAATATTGAACATAGGTAAGGAGCTAAATAAATACGGGCATGCATATAAAAAATGCAGTAGTAGTATGGAGATAAGGAGATATGAGATGTAGCCTACGACAGAAATGCATTGCAGCCTGCAGCAACAGAATGCAAAGGTCATGGCCGCTTGTAGTGCAACAGCCTGCGTCAACTCAACGATACACTCGGCTGCCATAGCAATCGCCAGTTATGGGCAGGGAGCGGTGCAAAAATTATGATATAGGACAGCTGCAGGCTGATCATGGCGATTATAATACCGGTATTTATTTAATCCCCTGGTATTAAAAATGTAAACAAACACATTTTGAATAGCACTTTCCATTATAAAATTATCTTGTTTACATTTTTAATACCAGGGGATTAAATAAATACTGGTATTATAATCGCCATGATCAGCCTGCTGGTGTTTGAATATTGGCGGGAAAGCCAATGTCGGTACCAAGTGATATATTATTGCTTGTAAAAGAAAAAGGTTTTTTTTTGTCGAAGCTTGTCAGTTTATTCATTGATAGCGATTTTTATTTTACTATTTTTCTTTAATATTGTAATATTTATTTAAACAAGATTCAAGATATTAGAGTGAAGTGGACTAGTACAAAATCCTGTTCAATCCTACCACTGCTTCCTCCCTCTCCTTCGACCTCTGTTCTACGTGGTTCCATGGTATGCAAAAGTTAAAGGACGCACAATAGCCAAGGTTCAATTTGTTAATAATTTCGTGGGGGTTTCACTTATTAACGAGCTAGTGTTCTGCAATTTCGGCCGCAAATAAAATACAGGACGTGCACCCCATTGGCACTCACGCCGAAAACCAGAGCGTTATAAATATGGCCTATATACGCACTATTGTAAAATACGCTAAGTGAAGCCAAACGTCACAGCATAAAAATCACAGTGAGTTGACTGAGGCATACTGTGCATGTGATACGGGAGCAATAATCATCTTAGAAATGATATATACAAGAAAGCTTGCATCACTCATATCACTTGTGCGATTACTGTTATTCGCGTAACACTTGCACAGTAAGTCAACTTACCGTCATTTTTATGCTGTGACATAAGGCTCACCTCAGCGTAGTGCTACTTTAGGCCTACACTAAGGAGTTCTTTACATGAGAGAATGGACATTCACTCCCTTCAATTTATATATATATTTTTTAAATTTATTTCATGCTCCACCTGATTAGTCTTCTTTCAGAGCTAAGGCCGATTGATGAATCAGAGCTTGTCTGGCAGCCATGACGGGATTTGCTGTTGTTTGGGTGCGGCCAATATTGGATTGGTCATAGTTTGACATGGCTGAAGGACCATGCAATTAAAAAATATTCTAGGCAGGGGGAATCTTCCACCTCCCTACATATACAGGACTCTACTAAACTCCATAGTACTCTCCAAAGTAGGTTGTCCAAGTAACTCCCAACTATTGTAAGCAAAGTATGAATAATGCAATAAGGGCATTAACGATCAACTCATATAGTCGCATGACAACTCCCCCCCCCCCCCCCAATACTTTACCACCCCGAATAATAATAGCCAATCAATAAAGCCTATAATATTAAACAGGTTCATGGCTTCATGCCAAGAAAAGCACAAGGAAAATTTACGCCCAATTCGCAAATGAGAGCGGGCATGAAATATAAAAGTGTATTTTTATACAGGCCAGCAGTTTGGTGTCTGTCCTTTTAATTTTTTTTATTTAGTATTATTTATTTAATTTAATTTTTTTTTCGCAAACGTTATCTTATAGTCTTAGGCCTATAATGTAACAATTATGGCAGAAGATTTTTTTTTAAATGTTATTAAGAGGGGCACTTGAAAACGAACTAAATAAATTATGTAGAAGTTGGAGTTCGATTGCATAAACAATCCATATTATAAGATAAGTATAGGTTCTAAATAAAAATAATTGAGTGTGACACCTTAACATGACAACCCTACTTGGGGCTAGGCCTGAGGACTTGTATAGGTTCCTCTCCCTTGACCACTGCTCTACTTGGGATGCTCTAGTCAGCAACTTGTCCAGCAGTCGCGTTTTCCCCTGAAGCTAACGTAAGGGTTGGGTGGACCCAGGTCAGGCGGAGAACTTATCATATCGAGTCTAGACATTCCATTTCATGGTCTAGCTCTCTACCATCTAGCCTCCAAAATTGAACCAAACCCCCTCAAATGTTTGGAATCGAACCTACGGCTCACTCAAAATCCAATACTCTGCCATCTGGGCCACGGCCAAAAACAACCGCTGCATAATTTATTTTCGTGTCACGTGTTGGCGGGGCCAATTTATCCGGCACACAGAAAGCACGGCCGCCTCGAATTGGCGAGCTTGCGCAACATCGAGAATCGATATCTCGTTTGAAGCGAGAGCGCCCCGCGTCTTTTCAATACAAAAGTTGTGGTAGGCCTGCCAGACCTACCACATGCGATTATCACGCCCCAAACCACAGCGTTATCAGATTTTACATAGCACCAGGTGACTTTGCTATTAATAGCTTGTTTTCGCGCTTAAATTCAAATTTGAAGGTCGATTACCTATTCAGCGCTGACCTTTGGGGTATTGTAATTTGGAAAATCGGTTTGAATTATAATTATGGGCCTAATGTGTAGAATGGTGTCCCCCACCCTCTCCAACCTTATTTCCCTTATGACATTTTCATTTCATTTTATGAAAGACACTACCATATTCATTAGTTCCATTTGTACTTTTCCTATTTGTCAATTAGCATAGGTAGGCATTGTATTTTATTTCCAGAATGACTTTCTATGGACCTTACTTAAAGTGGCCGATTGGTCCCTTGTCCAAAGCCCATGGATTTCGGACATTAATTGTAATGTTTCTGTATGAATTTTTGGCCAGTGGCAAACTGGTATAAGTCCTCGATGTCAGCCTACACCGGCCGCAAGCGATAATGGACAAGCTGAGAGTGTAGGTAGGTACCAAGATGGATAGTATATATGATACACAGTGATATATGGTTAAATTTCAGTTGTCTCGACTTTCTCTATCCCAAAGCACTGAGTTGGTTAATGAGGCGATTGCATAGTCTAGACTCTAGAGCAATATACCTATACAGCAAGCACAGTAATAATGGCAAGGTATGCAATGTATTGGGGTATAAATTATCCATAATTTTTTTCAAAAAAAATTATTTTTCATTCAAAACCAAAACTTTGCTTGGGAAAGTGAGTGACCTGTATTGTTGCTCTATTTAACACCTAAAACATACCTGAAGTTAAAAAGCATAGACAGGTTCCAGCAAAAAATTATTTTTTAGTCATTTTGAATAAAAATTGAGTCTCTTTTTTGCCCCCAGAACTAAACTATCATGAGGCAAGCGACCTAATGGATTTTGTTCACATTAATAACGACTACAATATAGAGTATGTGAATTTAAAAAGAAAAAAATCATTGGAACAGTTTTAAACCTTTTTTTTAGCCGTTTCTTTGTAGGGTAAAATAAGATATATAATAAGATTTTTGTGAGCTTACATACCAATCAAAATCCACCGAGTAGTTTGCCTACAAATCATTTCTTGGTAAAAACCACTTTTTTGGTTCCTGGGACCTCAAAACGAGTAAACCAGTTGAAATCTCGAAATCGAAAATTTCGAACTACACAAAGCTTTCCTTATACAAATGTATAATTAGGAAAGCTAAAAGTAACTCCCATATGCACGACAAGGCCAGCCAGAAAAAAAAAACCTTTATCTATCCCCAAAGGCGCATTATTTAAGAGGTGGTTTCCATACTACGAATTTCCTTATTCGACAAGTAAAAACAAGATATACGGTATATATGGCAACCTTGGCCCAGCTATTGGCGTCGGAACCCACCAATTCCCTTTCTAGCCCGACACGTTAAGTCCCTATCATTTATTCATAAGACTGAACGGATAAGAAAAAAAACACGCCTATCTAATGCAAGGTTGTATGTTACCGCTATACAATACTATAATCCACCTCGGAACCATAAGAAACAACGAGGAGTCGAGGACGTGATGAAGCAATGGAATCCGGGCTTATAGAGTACTTTCTAACGTTTCGTCAACAGCTGCGGTCGGCATTTTTAGTGGCACTAGACTTCTAGGATTGGGGCAGCTTCTCACATCGACTAGTAATACATTAGTGGACATCCCTAGCTTTATACAGGAGAGATGGCTTTCGAGTGCGCCAAATATATTGTTTTTTTTTCATTTTTGGTGTCACCTTGGACAAGTTGCTGCAAGTCAGATTCCAACAAGACGCAAGCTATGCCGATGACTTTAGAACACGTTTCTTCAATACGCAATTGAAGGGATTTGCAAACAAGTCAAGTGCATACGATCTAATACAGAAAAGCCGATATCAGTTACCTTCCTGACCGATTGACTGATATCTGTCAGATAAGAAGTCGCTTTGCAAAGTTTAATAACCGGGGGCCTTACTCAAGGTTAAATTACAAAGTGCAATGCCAACTGGATGGTATTGTACACGCATTTTTTTTTTTTTTGTGTGAAAAGTTTCCAACTGGATATTATAAGCCGATATCCAATTACTTATTACCAACAGCACACACAAAATACAAGTTAAATACATATTTACATCATCTACCGCAAATATATCGCAGCATTATAAATATATGGTGCATAATACTGACATTAAACTAACTTAGTTTGAAGAGCTCGTTATAACTGGAATTAGAGGAGTTAAAAAAATGGGGACTTGGCGGGATTCGAACCAACGATAACCTGACAATTAATTATTACAAATTGCAAGGTTAAAAACAATTCATTCAATGAAATCTTCATATGGGAACTAAAAAAGATAAATAAAATGTATAGAAGAACGTAAATCGGGGGGTGGGGGTATTTAATAGTAGGCCTAATAAGGTCTTAAACTGCGGGTACTAGTTCTAATAACCAAAATGAAAGGGGTAGACGGGTGGTGTGACCCCCCCCCCCCCCGCCCCCTGTACAATATGTGACCATTAATGTTGGAAAACCTGTTTTTCAACACATTTTTGGAAGGAAGCGCGCTCATTTTAATTGTTTTCACGTTTTCCAAAACTCAGGCCGAATGGAGTTAAGTGATGGTCACGTATTTTGCATCAAAATGTAGGGCAATACGGCTTCTAAGGGATGTAACCACATTGAAAGCTTTACTATCAATATTTCCTTTAAAATTATATTTTCCAAAAACAATAGTGCATTTCCGATAGGCGATATTCGCCTATTATATCATAATATCACACTATACTCGTACATACGGCCTCCAACCTACTGGTATTCTACATTTTCGCAATCTTCAGACTACCATCACTTCATCAAGATCAATTCTATTCATATAGTGTCCATAGAAAGATGTCGAAATGACGAGCAAAATCGAGTGAAGATGACTGAAGAGTTGGTAGACTCCATGACTGGAGAAGACAGCCCGCACTGAAGACTAGCCGTACTGGAGAGGTAACTAGTTCTGGAGACTTGCGAAATTGCCCAGGTTGCCAAACAGAGGGACAATGCAGCTCGGGATTGGGCAAGGAGCAGCCGAGGTCTTATTGCGACACTGCTGCAACTACTACTACTACTACTGTACTTATATGGCGTTAAGCCGCGTTCACAATATACAGAAAATATAGGTGTAGGTGGCTTAAGAACAGGAAAAGGGTCTTGGGTGAGGGTCCACGAACGATAAAGGAACAATAAGTTGCAGGGTATGCGCTTATGGCATTTTGACCCTATTGCGACTTCAATAGGTATTGCAAAACCACTGTACATACATACTGTATGTACGTAGCTTTAAACTACTATTACATTAAACATAAGAAGCAATACATGGCAAGGAGTAAGGAGGGTACGAGTACGATAAAGGAACAGTACGTTACACGGTTTGCGGTTATGTATACATAAAGTTTAACTGCGTTCACATTGAAGATATGAGTTGGGCGCTTAGGCGGGGTTTCCACCAACCGGCTAGGGCTAAAAACAAATACGGTGACGTGGTAGCAGACATTCAAGACTTAGGCGGGGTTTCCACCGACCTCGCATTGCAGAATGCAAAGGACATTGACGGAAATGTTTTTTTTTTTTTAGAAATCTATTAAAATGTTTGTAATTAACATATCCCATGACGCCATTTTTTAATTTTAGTTAGTTTGTTTGTGATTTTACTCTATGATAATTGATCAATTTTAACTATGGCATAGAGTAAAACAAACATTTCCGTCAATGTCATTTGCATTCTGCAATGCGAGGTCGGTGGAAACCCCGCCTGAGTCTTGAATGTCTGCTGCCACGTCACCGTATTTGTATTTAGCCCTAGCCGATCGGTGGAAACTCCGCCTTAAGAAGAGCTAGAGGAACAGAAACCTAAGTGAGTGCAAGAGATGGACTAATATACGAATAAGAAGCAACAGAAGCCTTCTTGCGACGTGACACTATACTTATGCAGAGTCAAGCCGCGTTTACACGGCATTGTTATAGAGAGGGGCATAAGGAACTGCAAGAATAAGACGTAACGGCCTAGGTTGCAAATGGAGGCACAATTTACAGCCATGGCAAAGACTCAACGTTCACAGTGGGCATTATTTAAAAAGAGAACACTTTGGAATAACGTGTCGCAGGGCATGCGATGAAGGACATGTAAAGCAGGCGGACTAAGACCACCTCATTGTAAGGAACGCGGGAACCCCGAACGGCAAGCATATTAAGAAAATTGTGTGGAGTAAAAATTAATATTTGGGTACTTACAAGACGTTCTATTTGTGTAGTGGTGGGACTGCGTCTGGGGGCCTCCCCCTCCGCTGTAGTAGGGTACGAGAAAGTTACCCCCACCTCCTCCTCCCCCTCCAGCGCCCATCTGGTAGTCCGGCGTCCGGGAGACTGAAAATACAATAGAATTTAGTTGTTGAGTTAATATGTCAGAGTAGTGGGGCCAGAGGAATTAGAAGGACTACACTTGTCGGGGCTTGCAGTCCAGCGGTTAAGACAACGCCCCGGTTAGACGTAGATCGTGGGTTCGAATCCCGCCAAGTCCTGTTTTTTCTTTATCCTTCGTTAGTGGGACGGACTCTGAATTTCACCCGAAAGGCTGTGGGTTCGAGCCCCACACTTGCTACATTTTTTGACTACGCTTCGGAGGGCATGCAAAACAGGCGGCCCCGGGTTTTATATCCCTATGCCTGCTAGGTTGACTTAGTATCAGAACAAAAATCATTATTTAAACAATACACATGGGAGTATACAGACTAAAACAGGATCAACAGGCCTACATTGTAAAAAGGTTCAAGAAGGATCGTGAAAGTACTAAAACTACTCTGCTTTCTCATGCCTAAATTGAAACAACTGTCAGCTGCTATCAAAGATAAGGTGACACCACGTAAGATTTAATTCAAATTAGAAAACTAGAACCGGAACCTATTTTAGTTAGTTTCAGTATTTCCACTAACCTTCCAGAGCCTTTTTACAATGTATTGATCCTGTTTTGGTCGGCTAGGCAATAAGGTGCTCCCAAGGGAATTATACCCTATATGCTTTGCCATTTTGCCACGTACAAGAAAACATTTTTACATGTTTACACTACAAACCTTAAGCGGCAAAGTGGAAAAAAGCATTTGAATTGGATTTTTTTTTTTAAATGGCAAAGCTCTGAAATATTGCATCCTATGTTAAGCTTTAGTACTTATCGGTCAGCTTATTAAAATTGGCAAGCTACCATAATCTTTCTTTGCGACGTAAATTATTTACAACTTCGAAGATGACAAATACGGTATATTACGTGTCTATAGATAAATTATGCAACAATATAAGCTCGCGGGATTATAACCCATAATACACTGTCTAGCAAATAAATAATAAAAAAATCTTGTCAGACAGTTGCAAGTAGACGTATTACAGTAAAGGGTACGACTGCTCGTTTGGCGAACAGGTCCTAACAAAAAAGCCCAACTTGCAAACAGGAAAATCAGGTACTCTAGGTGGCTTTCCGCATTTCTTCTTCAAATTATAAGAAGAATGTCAGTGCATTGATATTACGCTTAACTGGTCGAGTTTAATTAAGATTTTCATAGGACTAAGCGGCCTTGAGATTTGCTAACCGTTTACTTGTGTAATAGCAACTGCACCGGGTTTGTAAATGCTTTGAAAAATTTGGGCCCAATTCGGTGATAGTGCTCGGTCCGATCCTGGGATCGGTTCGGTCCAACTAATATCCAGATCGAATCCATCACTATCAGTATTAGCGGGGAAACATGGCCGTTGAGAGAATCAGTGAGGTCTGGGCCAAAGAGCAAATTTTTATAGCTAACCGTATCCAGGAGTAGTTGACAGGGTAGAACGACGGGTAAGCGATTCACTTACTGACCACACTTACTGACCAAACAGGTTTTTAATTTTCTTCACTGTTACCGAGACATAAGGAAGGAAGGGGCCGGAGGTTCCCCCAGTAGATAAAATACACGTTTTTTAGCGTTTTTAGTTTATATATTTAAACATAGGAAATTTACCACTTTCATTTTTTTAAATTAAATATGATATAGCCTATATATTTTTCATTGCTAACTCAGGGAATTGACCCGAATGGCCTGCCTTCTCTACGGCTCGGGGGAATCATAAAATATATAAATCATTGAACCAGCATCCAAACAACTAATTACCGGTACTGTAGCCAAACAACCAATAACTACATCCTCATCAGAACAGTTTGAAGTGAAACAGTTTGAGTGGGAAACCTCGTTGCCAGTGCGCATCTGATGACAGTTCAGTAAACCACCACCTGCAGCCTGATCGAGGCGATTATAATACCGGTATTTATTTAACCCCCTGGTATTAAAAATGTAAACAAGATAATTTTATAATGGAAAGTGCTATTCAACATTTGTGTGTATTTATTTAAACCCGGTATTATAATCGCCTCGATCAGGCTGCTGCAACAATATCTACCGCAAACCCCACCTAACTGTAAAAATGTCCGTAGGAATCATGGGCCTTAAAATGTATAATACTAAAATATTTAGTATTGTATATAATCCACAAGATCCTTTCTTTCTTTCTCAATATTCGCTTATTATGTAGGTATTGTACTGTAGTAAGCATCCTATGTATAATATCTATGAAAATGGCCCTGTCAGTCAGTAAAAAAGAGTGAGAGTATTTAAACTGTTACGTACGATTAGACTACTTATTAGGAATGCTCGAGCCTGTAACCGATCCCAATGATTCTCATTACTATATAGCTGAGCTGTGGTAACAGTTAAAATAAAATTGTCGTAGAGATAGGGTATAAAACCCTCGAATTAACGCTTATTTATTGCTAAAGCTGAAGCAAAAGTTTGAAGTTTGTAGTCTGCCGAGCCAGCGGTGAAAAAAATCTGAGCAGATTGACAAGACCATTGTTATAGCTGAAACGACGTCCGAGCCCGGGTAAAAATTCGAAGTTTAAATTAAACTAAGTGTAGACAAAGCTCGAACTAAACCGATTTTTGCGCTATGTTAGCTGGAACATAGTCCAAGCGGGGTAATAGTTCGACTTTTTATTAACTACGGTCATACAACCGTTGAACCAAACCGGGCAAAAGTTCTAAATTTGTATTTTGCGGAGCTAGGGGTGAAAATCTGAAGTTTTTACTAAACTAGTTGTAGACAAAACTCGAACCGAACCGTTTGTTGCGCATTGCTTAGTGGAACGAAGTGCCAGTAGGGTAAAAGCTCGTATTTGTTTAAAACTGCGAATATTCAACACTTGAACAAAACCGGGGCAAAATTTGTAACTTTGTAGGTCTATGGGTAATGTAAACAAGTCTCGACCCGAACCGATGTTTGCTCATTGTTACTGTGCAGAGCCCAAACATGGTCAAAAGTTTGAAGCTCGCACAGCTAACTATAGGGCAGGCCCGTACCCAGGATTTAATTTTTTGGGGGGGGGGCAAGAACAAATTTTTTTTTATAAATGATAGGTACATTCGTAGTGATTTTAGTATATTTAGCTAAAATTCTTGCATTATTTATTATCAAATTTAGGGGGGGCATGGCCCCCTTAACCCCCCCCCCCCTTGGGAACGGGCCTGCTATATGGGTATACAATAATCGACGACTCGAACAGAACCTTCTGTTTTCATTGTTATAGCCAACCGTCCAACTGCACCAAGGGAAAGGTTCAAAGCTTGTGTAATAACGGATGCGATAATACAAATGCCTCGAACTTTCAAACCGAACCGAACGGAATCCCAGCCATTTTTTAGGCGTTCGAGCATTCCCATAGTCTAATCAATCAATCAAAAAATGCATCAAATCTAAATCATGTTGACCAATCAGTAAATTCGGACCAATAATTGAATAATGAAACGCATTGTTTATTCCAATACTTGCGTAAACATGCATTTATGAAATCGAACGCATCAGTGTTTCGTTATCGTCAATTCCTGGTTGCAACGCAAATTAATTGGTTTGGTTCCATGGTATCTTTTTATCGGGTGCATTTTCAATAGATGTTGATACAGATTGTACTCACCTGGGTTAGGCTGGAGGCGGGCTTTGAGCTCATCATTGGACGTGTGTCCACTGGAGCTGGAGTCCACATCGCTCACACCGGAGTCAGCAGGACTGGGCGGCAGCGATCCTGCAACAACAAAAAACAATAACAATAAATAACAAAAAATGTAAATAAAAACATCTCTCTTTGCGTATACCCCAAGTATCATTTTCTCAAAATGTAATACCACGGTGTCGGAAATAGATACAGCAGGTCTTCTTTTCCTTCTGCTTCCGGCTCTTGTGGGGAATTTTTCCGGAAAAACAACATGGCGTGGGAGTTCATTAATTAAACTCTCGTTCCACAGTGGCTACATGTATTGGAAAAATCGCTCTTTGAACACCTGCTTAGGCGGCTATTCCACTTGTCAATTTCGATAATGTCATTGACGCAAAATCATCAATGTTGCATTATTTATTTTTACTCCCCATTCCACTTGTCTTCAATAATTATTGACCCTTTTTTCCCTCAATTTTTTTAAGTTTGCCCGCCGTCTTTCATTTAATTTTATAATCTACAAGAAATTTTATAATTTAAAATTATTAAATAATCTGTTTGTTCTCAAGAAATTAATTACTTACAATTATTTATCATCTCCAGACGACACCATTGTTTAATTTTAGTTTGTTATTGTTAGGAAAGCGTGATTTTACAATATGATCATTGATCAATTTTAACACTCGGAAGTTAAAATGGACAATGACATGGAGTAAACAAAAAATCTCATCAATTATTGACGGAATATTGACAAGTGGAATAGCCGCCTTTAACATATATAAACTTCGATAATTCACAATATATTTGTTTATATGAACTATTGTTAATCTATAAATTAAGATGATCTAAAAGAAAGAAGCAGACGACGTATTCCAGAAGTAGTATTTACTTCATGGATTTTTATGGATTAACGATAGTTCACAAGACAAGACAACAACAAGTGTGTATTAGGCGGCTATTCCACTTGTCAATATTCCGTCATTTGTGCATCAATAATTGATGAGATTTTGGTTTTAAGGAGACTATTATGTAGATACTTAACTTATCTATTGTAAATTAAGTTGTAATATGGTAGAGACATATTATTGATGCATAAATGACGGAATATTGACAAGTGGAATAGCCGCCTTATCATAGTTTACAAATTTATTTCGGAGGTGTTTTAAGGGCATTTTTGTCAATATACGGGCTCAATTAATTACACCCCATTTATTTATTATTTTTATAGGAATGATTCCCCTTATTTAATTTGTGGGGTTACATCCCACCACAACAGAATCTATATTACTGCCACAGAGATCCTTCTAAAATAAATCCAGTACCCAAACGAGATTCGAACCCGAGATTTTCATGTACCCGCCACATAACGCCTGAAATCAGCTTAGTTCCCATGCGTGCCAAGTAATACGGATTATCTGCAAATGTATGCAGAAGACCAGTCTCAAAGGCAAAAGGCCAGGGTAACGAATAAAAGCCCATAAGGGGTAGGATTTTCCAGTGGAACTTTTAGGGGAGTGGTCAATGTGTTGATGTTTGCCTGTCCATTCTAATGGATTCACAACACACACCTCTACCTTTTTCTATTTGGCCTTTTTTGTCCTTTTATTTATATCTTTTTTCACATCAATGGGTTTAATAGTGGAATGGGGCGACTGCTAGAATAACTCTAGGCGGAAATCTAAGAAGAAAGATATATCTTTCTTCCTATACCTAGGTATATTAATCTCTTTATATAGAGTTACGATATAAATTTTAAATAGGAATTTTTAGCCACAATGCAGGCTCATAACCAGGCTGCAACACCCCCCTTTTTGGCCTACCTTACTAGATAGAATTGAGCTTTTTAGACAAACGACATTTCACTACATAACATACTATGGAACCGCAGTCCCCCTCCCTGAAATAAAATCCTGGTTACTGGCCTGCCACAACTACACGGCTTTTCTATAATATTCCATAATAAAAAAACTCAGGCCAAATTGTTTCTTTTATATCGAGTTTCACAGTCCAAATTTTCCACCAACTGGACTATTCCTGCCCATAAAAAAAACGACAAGCATGTCAAAAACTACAGCAAAAAATCCTAAATTTTTTAAATTAAAATGAATCCATAAAATAAACGACGACTTATGCAGAACTGTAATAATCAATAAAGAAAAAAACCCATGAGAAGTAACCCATTAAAAAAATTCATTGACCCATCGGGGGCTGCTTCATTATATAAAACCCAACAATCCGGTATCGACAAGTATACATTTAATATAATTAATAACCATCAAAAGAATAGGGATCTTCCCGACAGCCGACAGCAGAGGTAGCAAACCACACAACAAGATGGACAACAGCAGACCGTTCCCAGGCTGAGGAAGAAACTCGAAATACGTCCGGCTTTAGTAATAATCCTCGACCATGCAAAATTGGGCCCGTTTCCGAAAAAAAGAGGTGTTAATCCGTCCTGCCCCGGGACGGGCCCTTCTGTTTTTCTTTGGAATGCATTTGAATGGGGTGGAACAAAGGAACTGGCCAATATTTATGCGTGTAAAGTACACATCTAACTAATCCGATGGGACGTTTTGTAGCGATTACAAGATATATGGCCACCTAAATAACCTGCTTCCTTTTTTGAGAGATTATACCGTACCCCTTTTTCTTCGGTCGTGGTCAGTTGCCACCTTTATGTATAGTTTCGAAGCCATAATAGATTGGAAGATAAGAAGTGTTTATGGGTAAGCGCTTTGTCGTGGTGGAGTTGGGTTTGAAAGTTTATATGGTTGCAGTCCCAATCGTTCTATTTCGTATGGAGGGATGGACGTTGACCCAAGCTATGGAGAAATGTGGATATGTTACAGACGAATGATGCGCATATCTTGGAGAGATCGCGTCTCTAATGCACAAGTCTGGAAGCGAATGGATACAGAAGTCGTGTTGCTGCTGACTGTTAAGATATGGAAACATGCTCCGGTCATTTGATGAGGAGCGAAATGAAATAATCCAAGGGAAGATGGAGTGACAGAAGTCCCCCGGCAGTGGAACATCCTGGTTGAAAAGTCTGAGGCAGTGGTTTGGGCAAGACCACGACTTCCCTTTGCAGAGCAGCAGTCTCCAAGTTCCAAATTGCCATGATCACCAATCTTCGTTAGAAGAGGCATAATAAAAAGAAGACGAAGATGCATCGTTTATGTTAACTGAACATCGCGGTCAGAGCAAGCCATTTGACTGTCTTCCTACATTATCTCCCAGCAGTCCAGTTTTTTTTTTTTTTTTGTAATGATGATGATCGGCAATATTCATCACCCAGAATTTTCAATCAATGCAATGGTGAGAGCCAGCCTTAAGATTGAGATTATATTACCAAAAGCTCAGGTGGGCATTGGTAACAGAATGCTTTAAAAACGATACAGCCGATTCCGTCTTACATGCACCTAGCGACTATCATTCCTCTTCAAAAACATCCAATAAATAAAAATTAAAAAGGACAAAAGGAAAAAAAATACCGCATATTACATGATACAATGTGTTAAAAACAATGAGAGGAAAATCTAGTTTGTATCACACAGATGCTAATCTACGAGTGTTTAGGAATTAAATATGTTATCAAACTGTATATTATCAAATTTTGCTGTTGCAAAGGTCATGTGCACAAACATGTGACTTTGAATATTTGCATTTCCGATTCATCGTATTAAGGCACATTTTGCTATTGTCAATTAACATACTATTTTTGGAGCTTCATTGTACTTTATAATAAGGCGAGAGGTAGCTATATTTAGCCCATGGCCAGTTCATTATTATTCGAGAGTAAGGACAAGTGCTGTGGGGGCTTTAGGCGCAGAGCAGGTTCGACAGCAGGGGAGGAGGGGGGGGGAGAGGGTGCCTTAGCGATTACAAATTTCGTCATTAGGCGACAACCTAACTTTGCAGCATAATTATTTGTTATTGGGTTGAATTTAAGTTTCTTTTCTAATGACGTTTTTTTTTTTCAAAACACCAAACTTACTTGTCTTAGTCCTAGTTTCAAAAAGTTAAACAATGCTTTATACTATGCTACAACTTGAATATAACAACATTTTTTAAAACAAAAATCAAATCAAATCAAATATAAATTTATTCCAATTTTGCAACAATACAAGTATACATAAAAAGGTAAATTGCACCACTAATGATTTGGAATATAGTACGTTTAATACAATTTCCAGCGTAAATAGTTCTTCATTGACTGCTAAGGGATTCCCTCTGACCTGGTCATTTGGTCATGACGCTTTGTCTTGATTCAGATATTTATTATCTGCGACAATGCAAGATACTAATCCAAGATAGTAATGAATAGGTTAAAAAAAAGAGATGAGTTGCTTGTTTCAAAACGGAATTCGATCGATGGTTATGATATAACGGTTGGGCAAGGGCGACACGTTACAGTTGGCCGGATTGCGCAAACAGTCACCCCAACGCTACACATGTTGGGGGATGATGCAGGAAGCTCGCAGAAACCGGTGGCTGTGGTCCATTCAAGACGACTCATTGAGGGAAGGGTGGACACAGACAGGGAAGTTAGCAATAAGGGGTTGCCACACCTCCTCTACTGCGTTCATTCACGTACTCGGTGAACAACCGTTCCATTAAGAGCGCCCCCACTACACGCTTTTTATACAAAGTCAAATTTATCTCAAAATCGATTTTCATCTTCTTTTTTAAATCCCTCTTCTATCGAAGATTGGTCATCATAGCAATTTGTACCTTCGAGACTTCTTCTTCTGGCTCTACAGCTCTTGATGAACACTTCTCCAATCATTACGGCTTTGTACAAAGCTCCACCATCTGCAGACTCCCAACTCGCGAAGGTCAGTATCCATCTCATCCTTCCAGCGTTTGGAAGGCCATGATAACCCTATAGACTTGGCTGGGAGAAAATGTAGGAAGACAGTCAAATGGCTTACTCTGACGAACAGTTAATAAAGGATGCATCTTCCTATTCTCTAGATGCCTCTTCCAGCGAAATCAGGCGATCATGGCAATTTGGATCTTAGAGACAGCTGCTCTGAAAAGGGAAGTCGTGTTCTTGCCAAACCGCTGTCTTAGATTTTTCAACCAGGATATTCTTCTTTTGCCGGGAGCTCTCTGTTCTTCTATCTTCCCTTGGATGATTACATGCAGAAGGCGATACTTTTCGTTCCTCATCAGATGACCGAAGATTTCGCAGAAGTAATGTCGTTCACAATGAAGGCCTTTCGTTCTCCCTAACGCCTATACAAATGTGTTCCAGGCGAAGAACATCGAAATTAGGGAAGCTAAGCCGTGGTTCAATTCGTTCAGGCGGTTGGCAATGGTAATTTTGCATCTTTCTCATAACCACACCTTTTTGCAACCGGTTTGAAAATGATATATGATAAAGTTTTGTATTTATAATCAGTGTCATAGTGTCAAAATATCACAATAGATACCATATCAGAACGGATACCCTGGACTGGGAACTTCCAAATTTATCGAATAAAATTATCTAAGTTACAATGTCATTAAGAACAATACACCAAGCAGAAAAAGGGACAGTAAAAAAATCATTCACGTGAAAAGTTCCCGTCAAAACAGGTTAAAAAAAAACACTTTCCCCCGTCCCACGAACAGACAACAGAATGAGGTCAAGCCCCAGAAACGAAGAACAGCAGCTGATTGCTTAAAAATAAAAAAAGTTCGTTGATGAACTCTCTGACCAACAGATGGAACAAGGGAGGCGGCGGGAAGGGGGTATAAGAGCATCTGCTTCAAGAAGAAGAAAAAATTGACCCTCGATAATCCTCAAACTTTGAACGGGTTTGAGTAGTATTGGGTGGGTGACCCAACGCTGTCCAGTTTATAGGTCAGCCATGTCATGTGAACAGCGGTCGTCATGGGAACCACATGGAGGAAGTCACGTGATAGCCCATGAGTATGCACTGTGCGTAGCCGGGAAGGTACACGTGTATTATTAATAGGAAAAAGCAGCAACAATCAGTACAGTCGAACTCCAACCATCCGAACACAATTGGGAACGGGCCCCGTACGGATAATTCAATATTTGGATAGATGCAGCCATCGAAAAAGAGCATATTTTTGGTACTGTATGTATAATTCGGTGCTGGAATCAGCAGTTGGGCTTTCGATTGAGAATTTAGAAATGCTATGTGTTCCCAATTGTTCTACACGGTTTGGAAGGTTATAAATACGTTAAACCAAGCTAAGGAGAACATGATCAGTGGCCAGTGCACTTGAAATGCGGATATACAGAATAATGCTGGTGATATGTGGGAGACATCAAGGTCCGGAGGCGAGTGGATACAGAATTACAGAAGCCGAATTGCTGCTGACATGTAAGAAACGCAATCTAGCATACTTCGGCGAAAAATATCGCGACTTCCATTTTCAGAGCAGCGTCTACAAGTTCCAAATTTCGCTTGAAGGGACATATAAAGAAGAGGAAGAAGATGCATCCTTTATTAACTGTTAACTGAACATTGCTAGAGCAGCCCATTTGACTGTCTTCCTAAGTTTTTTTTTTTGGCAGCGGTGCGGATAGTTGGAAAAAGGAAGATACGGAGAAATTGACAGAAAAGGGATTATAACAGTTTCCAACTCCGTATGATAACATATCGGCTTCGGTGGCAAAGTGGTAGCTTGTACTTGTGCGAGTCTCTACACACCTTACGATCGGAGACGTGTCGTAACTCGGCACAAGCACCTATTAGATTACTTAGTAAGGCCTGTTTCGGCGTTGCATTTGGCTTTGATGACATCAGAATGCTCCAGTTGTTAGGGAACTGGACCTGGACCCGCCCAACCCTTGGGGACCTCACCGTCATCGGTAGGGGAAAACACGGCTGTTAGGCAAGCTTTCTCACTTGCTTCGCTTGACCAGGGAGACACGCATTTAATGGGTTGTCCAGAATTGAGCAGCTTGGACGGCTTTGTCGTTTGCTTCATGCAGGTCGTCAATCGAGCAGGGGCCAGATGGCAGTAGTGTACAGTCTAGGGCGGTATCCTGAACAGCCCCACGGTCACATCGGACATCCTCGGCAGCGCGCGATCCCCACTTGACAGCCTCTTCATCACCATTGCAATTTGGACCTTGGAGGCTGCTGCTCTGAGAAGGGAAGTCGCTTTCCTGCCAAACCGCTGTCGCCGGTTTTTTAAGCAGGATTGCCCGGAGTTCTTCTAACTTCCCTTGGATTATAACATGCAAAAGGTATTTTTTGGTTCTCATAGCATGACTGGAATATGTCAGTTTCAGTTTTTAAGCTGTCAGCAGCGACTTGGCTTCTGTATCCATTCGCCTGTTGCTAACCACAACATCCTGAATAGCGCAGTGATCAAGAGAGAGGACCATCTACCAATTCTCTGGCCTGTAGACCTCATTGGGTTGTCGTTTCTCGCCCCCCCCCCTTTTATGGCTAATATTGAATTCTATTCAGTTGTCTATCCATTGTACTACGTGTGCAATATTCAAGAACAGTATCACTTTTAATACTGTAAATCATAACGGGTCGCACGTGTGGATAAGAACCTTGACAAATCCAAAAGTAGGTACTCTACCTACTGTGTGCTTAATTGCTTATAACGGTCAGTAGCTTAGCCTACAAGTTAACTAAAAAAATATCAACAGGACAACGCGGCGTACTCTATTGGTAAAGGTTAACTGCAATGGTGTAATACTACTTAACAAAGGGTTAGTTGGACTTACATTATGTGTTAGTAGTCAGTAAAGCCGGCCGCCTTACCAAGTTGAATCCAGCGGACCAGAGCAGGTTCAAAGATGCAGATAACTTGGTAGTGTGCACAGTACCGGTAGGGAAACATGGTAGGATTTGTCCAGGTCACCTCCGAACTAATCGTGTGACATCACTGTGTTTCCCAAGTGGTTCGGAATCCACTATAATCAGGAGATCCTCTGTCCTATGGGCCCACACCGTGGCCTGGGACTGTGTCCAACCATACTACTAGTAGTCAGTAGAGGCATTGTCATTGAACAATCTCAAGGGAAGGGGGCAACGTTTCGGGAGTGGGTGCTGCCCCCATCATCAGGCTTAGTACTGCTGAGAAGGACTTCTGGACGACTGACAGATTGCTTTTGAATTCTACCGCTCTCCGGATTGAAATGAAAGCTCTCTAACGTCGGAAACGTCGCCTCCTTCCCCTGCGAACGGACTCCGCCCCAATTGCTCGATGTCTGCGAGGTCCCTGCCTCTAATGACTCTTTCAAGTATCACAGCAGACAATGTAAGTCCAATTAACCCATTGTTAAATAACAGAACGACGGCAGCAACGAAAAAAAAAACAGAGACTGCAGCAGCTTACGGCTATAAGTACGGGAATACATCCTCGAAATTAGATAAAACCAACTATAATAAAATAGAATAGATGGTGTCCAACCATAAGCCAAGTATTGGCGAATTTAACAGGCAAGGCTGACAACAGAACACCCAAATTTCCCTATTAATAACAGCGAAGCTATAAATGAGAAGTCATTGATTTGTAAAGAATAACAGACACTGAGGAAATCAAGTCGAAAGAGTTTCAAAACTGCGGCCAATTAGTTAAGTGGCGGCCACATACCATGCATCAAAATGAAGAGGAACATTTCTTCTATTTTATGACATCTCTTGCATGGCTCTACAAACGATATTTCCTGTGAAATTTGATTTAAAAAAAAAAAAAATTCAGGGCGCCCAATAGTCTCTTATTATTGCATTTGATTTCTTTGATCATATGCAATGACGCATCTACAGTGTATCCCTTTGGCGCGATGTTTACTCGCTAAACGGCGAGGCGGCGGAACATTTAAAATGTATATTTTTATGTATTTATGTTAAATCTCACTTGTACGGCGCACACGTGTAGGGACCCGGAAAACACTAACGTAAGCGTAACGTAAGGTAGCCGACCGCCATTGAAATGTTGCAAAACAACTGCAAAGGCAAGATATACCTCAATAATTATGCAATGTCAGCAAACGTATCATTTTGTCGACGGCCGCTCATTTATCACTTAAAAATTGCTTCTGAACTGTATGACCGCTTACGGGGTTTTCAATGCCTTCGACCTGTGGAATGATTACGGGTTTGGGTTTTCAAGACACGTGGCAGTTAGGTACTTAATAAATTGTCACTGCAAAGTTGCAATTGATTTATTTTATTGAAAAAATGAAGTGGTTTTAGAGACAATCGGCCAATCGCTATTGAAAACACTGATGAAATTTTAGATTTGGAAATTGGAGGGCGTATCACACTGTTTTTAAGGCGCCCATTCCATCGACCGGCTAGGGCTATTTACAAAAACGGTGACGTGGTAGCAGACATTCAAGACTTGGGTGCCGTTTCCACCGACCTCGCATTGCAGAATGCAAATGACATTGACGGAAATTAGAATTATTCTTTTTATAGAAATCTATTAAAATGTTTGTACTTAACATATCCCATGACGCCATTTTTTTAATTTTAGTTTGTTTGTGTTTGTGATTTTACTGTATGATCATTGATCAATTTTAACTATGGCATAGAGGAAAATAAACATTTCCGTCAATTCTGCAATGCGAGGTCGGTGGAAACGCCACCTAAGTCTTGAATGTCTGCTACCACGTCACCGTTTTTGTAAATAGCCCTAGCCGGTCGGTGGAATGGGCGCCTAAGAGCAAAGGCATCTTTAAACGTTATTATTTCGAAATGTCGTTTTTTATAGTACGCCCTTCTGACTTTAGGGTGACCATTTATACCATGTAACGCTGCAGTGCATTGATTAGTGAAATTTAATGAAAAATACTTATGAGTATGTTCTTTGATAATTAGTAATTAGTTTAAAAAACACAATCTCAAATAAAAACATTTCAGTAAGCGAAAACAATTTTTGAACAAGCTCCAAGTTGTTGTGTCAGCAATAGTGAGCTGACTGGCAGCTTTTCTTGCATAAATTTCAAATTCGAAATTTGTCAACTGACATGTCGACATCGTAAGAAACTCTTTTGTACTTCTTGCATTCAAGTAACAGATTTGGACAACTAGAAAACCCCTTTAGCATGACAACCCATTGAACGGTTTACACCTGAGGACTGGTATAGGAATCTCTTTCATCATCATTAAGAGAATCAAGGACGGATACAGGGGGTGCTGCCCCAAAATGTAGTAAACCTATTCTTTAAAAGCAAAATGGGGTGAGAGCTAATTAATTAACTTTCCGGTCCAGAACCCTTACAATGACCAAAATCCTCTTGAAACACCTCGTCAAATATAATAATACTGTGATAAGTCGTTTAGGCAGTTGCCCGTTGGCATTAGACAAGGGACCAAGTAGGCCTAGGTACATGAAAAGTCCACGAGAGAGTTTCTCCAGTGGCTTCGTGGAAGTGATACATTTTATTGTATTGTAATATATGATATATTGACATATAACACTGTCATTAAATTAACTTTGGTTGAAGAGGCAACCTCCTCGTTACAAGTTATAAGCGAATATAACCGAAATATCTGGTTAGGCGTAGATCGTGGATTCGATTCCCGCCAAGCCCAGTTTTTCAATATCCCCTAATTTCGGTGAAGCGATTCATGACAAGTGAGAATAAAATAATGAATTACTTTGCACTTAATTCCACATAATACAAGGTTTAATTATATAACAGCTGTTTATGTGGTGGACACCATCTTCAGTCTTCACCACCGAGAAGAGACCTTCCTCTTCTTTTGTGTATGCACCGACGATGGCATCGGTTTGGCTGAGACCAGAAACAAGGGGTCTCTACCCCGGACACGAAAAAGTAAAGCAAGTAAGTCTGAAATTGACATCAACTGAACCTGGGGACAATTTAACCTTTTGAGTTCGTGCAACACCCGTAGTAAGTATAATAATCGCGGGCAGGTTTTCCCTGTAAAACCAGGAAACCGTTTAGAGTGGAGCGCGCGTTAACTAAAGTAATTATCAGGTCCAACTGTTACGTATATTGCTACTTCCACGTTTTTTTTGTCCTCTGCTCAGTGGCAGGAGACCTTTACATTAATCGCATGACCTCGACATTGGCCGTCAATGCCGATCGTGCCACGACACATGTTCATACCAATCACATCGAGATTGTGTTTACGACATTATAAACATGGCGCTACAATACATATTACAGGCACTGTGTATCAGAGCATGCCGAACGAGGCTGCGCGTCACCTACTGAAGAGCAGGGCCGTAGCCAGGACTTATGGTCCAGGGACCGGTGAGTGTTGAAATAAAAAAATGATAATGATAGTATAACTATAGAAGCAACATGATTTTTAGAATATTACCCCTGTACGCTGGAGAAATAAAGCCTATTTTTTCAAAAATACATAAGTTAACCATACTAAAATAAACACGTGTATTTTGAACTTACACTTTTATCTCCCGGGGAGAGTCCCAGCCCCCGCCCCCTGCGGCGGGGTATAGAAAAAGAAACCCGGTTTGATTAGTTTCCTTGACCCGAGGCCCGCTGATTCTCACGACGTCCCTGTTGAAAAGTTGGGTTCAGTGCTGTAACAACCGATCAAGTATTCAGACTTGAGGACAGGTAGAGCATTAGCTGATCTCTGTTCTGTTTGGGATGCAGACATAGTAGGCAGGAACGTAGCCGGCAGCTCCGGTATTGTTCTTACCGGTGAAGAGGTAGAGATGGGTCCAGTGTTGATACAACCAATCAAGGATTCAGGCTTGAGGAAGGTCAGTCACCACTACTCTATTTGGGATACAGGCATCGTAGCATACAGCGTACAGCATACAGCAACGTGCCCAGCAGCTCTGTTGTTTTTCCCATTGGCGAAGATAAGGCAAAATTGCTGTTTAGACCAGGTGCACAAAACGTTTCCGGAAACCGTGCACCAGCGTGAGCTCAGCGTTCTGAAGTAGTCTGTGGTTCATCATCAACCATTTCATCAACATTTGCTCCAATGACGGATTTCGTAGCGTGAATGAAGCGTTGAAATCACCTCTGCGGACCGAGCCATTAAATATAAGGTGAGGTGCCAGGAACACAGTACGGGGGGAGGGGGGGATTTTTCCTTTTATATCAAGCCTCAAAACCTCGACCTTCTGTTTAGTAGTCCAGCTCTTTATCAATTTCTTCTTCTTTTAATGGCTCGTCAATCGAAGACTAGCTACCATCATGGCAATTTGGACATTGGAGGCTGTTGCTCTGAAAAGGGAAGTCGTGCTCTTGCCAAAGCATCAATTTATCAACTGGACTAGGCCAGTGAGGAACTTAAGAAAACGCCGTGGCATGGCAGCTGAACAAAGGTTCAGGCTTCAGGACCGGAAGAGGATCGTCTCTATGGGCAACTGATCTATTTGACTTGTTACCGTCTGAATCCAGTCCAGAAATAAATGGAAAAGTCTGGCAAAACAAGGAAGCTGCGAAACGCCAATGCAGAAACTCATAAAATGAAAGGAAAAGTTTCTCAGCTACTAAACTTATTCCCATCTGCCAATGCAGTGAGTTATTGCCAGTGAAATATTGGTCTACGAGGTCCGGGGCTCCCGCAGCTATTAGTAGCTGAGTAATTATAGCTGACCTTGTGTATACTGCTGAGTGCTGACACACCTGCTGCGACCTTGCCTACATATCTTCCGCCATCGCTTTGCTGCTAAGAATTCCATTCTGAAATATGACTCTACTCCTTCCTCTTGACATTTTTGTACTTCGGTGGTCCTTGGGTCGTGATGCGAGATGAAGAGGCTGCATTGGCAGCTACGTCGGTGGTTCTGTCAGCGATTTCAGAGTATTTTGATGACGGACGAATATGTAAGGTGCTTTAGGCATGTTCTTGTTTTGTTTTGATTGTTTTCCAACGCCTGCATTCAGAATTTCTGCTTTAAGCAACACTGGCGGGTGTAGTGTGTCTATTTATTAACTTGAGTCACCCTAAGGGCAGACTCCTTCACATCAGGGAGAAGGGGAGTTGACTAACATGGGGAAGGCAGGTTTGTAGACCTGCAATACTTTGCTTGGGTTTTGTCAGCGATGTTTCTATTGAGTACTCTTTAGTTGGGGGCCACATCTAAGGTAGATTCGTAAACGCGCAGAGAACACTTCCAGGCAACAGTTAAAATGTACTTTGCGTGCACGAGGAAGAGACGGGGCAGGAAGGCATACGTAATTGGGGCCAGTCGGTTTGCTAGTGCACTCGAGTAAATGATGACAATTTTGCTGATTATGAACAAGGATGATGAAAAAGAAATGGAAGATATAGATGATAATGATATTGGCCATGATGAAGAATTTAAGATGCAGACGAAGTAGAAGAGATAGGAAGGCAAGCGCAAGTGGGTGCCGGTGTGTGTGTTCGAGTAAATGTTCATAATACCCCTGATAAGAATGGAGTAAGTAATATCGACAATGATGGAGTTGATGAAAAATAAATGGGAGATTTAGATTGTATTGATGATTCTGCTCATGTAGAAGAAGATGATGAAGAAGAAGAAGAATAGTCGGGGAGGTATACGGAAGTGGGTGCCGGTGTGCGGCGTCGCGCTGCCGCAGCCTTAACCTTGGCTAGGACACACAATGGGTGGCCTTATCTGCGCTGTTGACTGATATCTGTGGCACTGGGTTTGGAGGAAAGGGCTATCGGGCGCTATCAGCTCCGGCTAGTGATAATGAAACGTTGACCCTGTTTCAACGTCAAGGCCACCACACGGCTCACGTTGTCGACCACATACGCCTGTCCCCCTCACGCATAGTGCAGGAAGTAGCTGGGATATATTGGCACCAGTCGGCCGACCACCGGTAATGGGTGGTGACGCTTATTGCAACCTAGAAATATATTTGATCCAGTGGAACGCAACCGAGAGTGGCACATCCGTGCAAACAACGGACCCTTTCGATTTCGCGAGAAGAAAATAGGGCAACTTTAGTGGAATTAAGAAGTTGCAAAACTATCGTGGCAATTCATAAAATATTGTAGTAACCTCTAGAAACAAACCATTAGTTACAACAACCCCATAATATTGGAATTGTACGTAAGTGATAGGCTATGTTGGCTAAAGTTCTTCTTTCCTCATTACTTTATACACATTGCGGGCAATTTTACACATTCACTGCGGGCAATCCATAGCTACGCCTATAACAGTTGTTATCGCAATGTAAATACGATACAATAGGTTTTTTCTCTCGAAATAAGTTAATCGCGTACAAACAATTTAATTAATGTATCGGATTGCCCTCTTCAATCGCCTCACTAAGTAACCTTATAGGTACTTGTTTCGAGTTACGACACGTCTCCGATCGCAAGGTGTATAGAGACTCACACAAGTACAAGCCCTCTACCACCTGGTCGCTAAGGTAATATCAGTGCATGGCTAGGCACCACAAAATATTGGACAGACAAATTTTGGGAGGCGAGACTCCCCAAATTCAAAAGTCTGACTTAAAACACCCTGTATAACGAACCGACACATAACAGAAGCCCAAGCAAAGGGGGGTCTGCAACAGACGTCAGAAAAGTCGGGTCGGCTCAGCTCAGCAATGCCTTATGGTCTCAAGAGTTTGCATTTCAATCGGGAGAACAACATGATCGGATTTACTGAATAATTCAGAGCAGAACACAAGAGCAATGAGTCGATCGTCCAGAAACCATCAGTCCTTATCAGGGATAAACCTTAAGTCTTTCTCAGGACTAAGCCTGAAAAAGCGGAAACGTCGCCTACTTCCCCTGACAATGGGCTCGGCCCTAATTGTTGACTGTGAGGCCCCTGCCTTTAATGGCTATTAACCCAGCAGGATATACAATATAAGATCAAATTTAACCCTTTGTTAAATTTGATCTGACAGACCCAGAGTAAGGTACAATGAACAACATTTTGGTCATCGTGTTGCATAAACACTTCTAGCAAAAAACATATAAAAGCTCACTAATCAACTATATATAGTTATAATACGATATTATCTTCCTGCTAGTTTTATTCTTATCTTTATATTGTAGCTATCGCAGAATTGTTAATATTGCCCTCTAGAACGCCGGAAAAATATCACACAACATATTAAATTTAACGCACCGCTAAGCTAAGAAAAGCTTTTAGTTCATCAGCTACGTGGTATCTATCAGATGGAGGTCAATACAAAGGACGTAAGAAGGTCGCCTGAAGCCTTTCACAGCTGACGTTGCATTCTAAACTTTGAGGGAACTCCCTAATTATGAAATTGATTAGTAGTAGTAGTAGTATGGTTTGACACAGTCCCAGGCCACGGTGTGGGCCCATAGGACTCCAGTGGACCTCCTGATTATAGTGGATTCCGAACCACTTGGGAAACACAGTGAAGTCACACGATTAGTTCGGAGGTGACCAGGACAAGTTCTACCATGTTTCCCTACCGGCACTGTGCACACGACCAAGTTGTCTGCAGCTTTGAACCTGCTCTGGTCCGCTGGATTCAACTTGGTATGGCGGCCGGCTAAAAATTGATTAGAGGAGCCTGGTTTCTTTTAAGTTGTGATTTATTTAGATTTTGAGAAAAAAAAGTGATAAAAGCGAATGGAAAAGTGATAACTCAGGTACCAGGCACCAAGAAATCCGAGGTAGCCCTGCAGTGTAGGCGGAATTAAGAAGTAATGAGGAAGACTTAGAAGACCTGCCAGTTACAGAAATAGGTTAGAAAGAAGTTAGACAACATGCACCCGGAAAAAGGAACGCTGTAAAATTCCAAGAGTAACATGTTAGCTAAGCCTTCTGCAAATGAATGCCAATAGGTGTAGAGAGAGATTGAAGTTAGGGCCATCAGTGTTTAGACAGGATTACGCAAAGGTGTGGCGTAACTAGCCGTGGTTCCTCTGCCGAAATTATTAAAGCTCTTATTAGCAACGTAATATATCGTAGTGTAGGCCAACGGTCTTACCATGTTGATTCCATTAGAGCAGAGCATGATTCAAACTGCGGCAACTTGGTAGTGTGCACAGCGTTGGCAGGGGAACCTGGTGGGACATGATAACTCGCTCAGGCAGCATAAGTCGAGTCCTGGTCACCTCCGATTTAATCGTGTGACTTTACCATGTTCCCCAAGTGGTTCGGAATCCACTATAATCAGGAGGTCCACCCTGTTAGTCAACTCCCCTTTCCCCGAGGTGAAAGGGTCTGCCCTTAGGGTGCCTCAAGTTAACAAACAGACTCACTCCCCCCGCCAGGCTGACAGGTTTGCTTAAAGCA
Source organism: Psococerastis gibbosa (assembly GCA_963971405.1). Lineage (NCBI taxonomy): Eukaryota > Metazoa > Arthropoda > Insecta > Psocodea > Psocidae > Psococerastis > Psococerastis gibbosa. The sequence continues at coordinate 2,049,655 of OZ020484.1, read as the reverse complement.
GAAATGCTGAAAGCAGGCGTTAGAAACAACAACATATCGTAGTGTAGGCGCAACGGTAATGAGAGAATGAGACACCCTTCCCAAGTGCCAAAAAAGAACTAATGTATGAAACTTTCATAATAATCTTCTTCTTCTTCCGCCGGTTCTCCCCTGCGCCGAAGGAATGCAAATTTAAATGTAATCAATTATACCCTTGTAATTAAAAAAATCCTGTGGGGCCCCAAAGTTAATAAACTTGTCGGGGGCTCGCAGAGTGAACGCTGTAGATGATGCAACATGTTGTCTATTTCACTTAAATGTCTTAGCAAATAATATAATTTTAATTTAATACATTTCTTTCTTTCTTTTCCTTGTCCAGTATTCCCTGGAGTATATATTACAAAAATACAATATTTAATAATATTTCAATAATAATAATAAAACGCCTTATATTTACGGGCGAGACTTCTGTTTAACCCACGTCAAAAAAAAACCAATGCCATTTACAAAATGCAGTACCTAGGTTACATAGTCAACAAAACAAAAAACAACAGTTAGCTTAAAATATAATCTTAATCATGCTACTAGTATATAAGCAGTCGAAATTACTGGATTTATCTAAATAGGTACCTACTCTAATTTCGGTTATAATGAGGACGTTGCCTCTTCAACATAAGTTAGCTTAATGGCAGTATTACATTATGTCCCATATAATACGGCAATACACAATATTTAACAAAAATAGCAGCCCCGCATCTATGGGGGGGGGGGGGGGCATGTGGGTGCTGGAAGAACTTTAGTTCGAATTGCACAATAACAATAATATCAGTCTGCTTCATCAGTAAAATATCGAATTCAATGGTCGTAAGACGTAAAATTGACTGCTATAAATTCGAAGAGTCTTATATAATATTTTTCAAGCGATGCGACACTAACTGTCGAATAAAACTGTAGTTGCTATCACAAGTCGGACCTTAGCGTCATGGCCTAGCTTATTTTAAGTGTCCATATTTTATTTCCAAAAAATAACAGTAGGCGATATCACTGCCAAAATGTCTACGAACGAAGAATTGGGAACCTAGAGTACCTAAAGCTATGGGCCAAATGACCTTGGAGCGGCCGAGGCCAAGTGTCCAATGAAGTGGCGAGTTTTTTTCTTTTCGTTGTTACCTAAGCACTACTGGAAGCTACAACAATGAACTAACGAATTCATATAAGAGTTGGACCCGGAACACGCTAGCGCTTCCAACCGTCACGTAGCGTGATTTAGCACTTAGCAAAGCTTTACAAGGTGAATTACATAACTATCAAGAAGATGAAGCTCAACAGGGCGCCGCCATTTTTAAACTTCAACTAATTGTCATAGAAACAGAAATTAATACTGTACCGGCGCTTTTAAAACTTACTTCAACTAATTGTCATGGAGACAGAAAGTAATACTGGCGCTATCAGACATATTCGAACCAGACAGTATGACGTCAATAGGCTGTCGGATAGGATAGCTTGCAGGCAAAATACAAAATGGAGGCCAACTTCCGCGTAGTCCGGACATCATTAGTGAAGCGCTTAATGGTCATTGATCTTGGTGATGATTCGGGTGGGACTCATTAAGGTTGCGTTAATGAATATCCCTCAAATAAAGTATAAACTCTCTATAATTATCAGAGTAATTTGAATGAGATCAGTGATAAAAATAGCAAGTACGTATTAGGTAACATTAATGTGTCAATGTTTCAAGAATGAATTCATGGATCAACTGTAGGAGGACGCAGGAGCTCGAACGTACCAAGAGCTGAAGAGGAAGGCGCAGGACCGAGAGACCTGGTGGATGATTTGCAGAGTGTTGCTGCCAATCGTTGAGATTGTGACCTCAGAAGAAGAAGGTTTCAATAGTAGGATAAGCATATAAGTACCATTGGCATTTTAATCCTCGGAGTAGACCAAACCAGCTGGTTCATCTAGAGGTGGAAAGGATAGCTTAACCAGGGAATTATTTAAACCATTAAAATCCGTTAAAAACAATTAACCCACGCCAAATCAGATTTGTTTTGTTTGGTAAAGCGCAGTTCCGCCTACGTCTGGCATATGCAAAAATTAACAGTAATTTAATTCTGTTGGCAAACATTATTTATTCATGTTAACTTTAATCCACTCTTCTTTTCCGTGAGTCAATTTACATTCATAGAAGGTTTATTTAGAATAATGTAACCTTACTCCCGGATACGTTATTATTTTCATCTTGTGCTAGGCAGATGATCTTAAGAACGGCAACAACTTGGTTAATTATGGAGATGCTGGGGTGAGTGCGAAAAGGCAATGACTCCCAGAGAGTGTCATACAAGTCCTACAAAGGTTAGTCCGGATGGGGGGTTTCGAAAAGATGTCCCAGAATTATCAATTGCTAACATAGTCATGTTGCATATCCAATGAATGCTCTCATTAAGGCCTTTAATATGGTATAAACATCATAACCCAATGCGCCAACGTTCACGAGAAAACAACAAAATTATCTTCCTCTTTGTATCGAACACTGCATAATTCGGCGACTTTGTATTAGAGAAGACCAATCAGTCCTCCTAGTCATTTTCGCAAGGAAAAGATTTCCACACACGTCTTCATGGTCTATAAGATGGATGATTCTTAACAAGTACAAGAAACTGACAGCACCTCGGATTAGGTAACCCGCGAGTCTGCAAAACTTTCAAAATGGCGCACGCGGGGAATGATTGGGCGAAAATGAGGATGACTAGATGATGGTACTCGGAGCATGCAGGGCCGCCACCCGGAAAACGCAAATATATCGCGCCCGGCAGGCTTGCGAGCGGAGGCGGGTCAAGATCATGTGTACATCGAGTGCGGGATTGGCCAATGGCGGCAAGTTACGTCACTCTATCTCGACTTGAAGTCTATGGCGAAATCCTGCCACATTAACATTGCACATTCTTCAAGCTCGTCTCCCGGCATGAAAATAATTGGCATGCACTGCTGAAAACACTTGCGCCTTCTTATTAAGGTACAGCGGGCTAATCAGCCCATAGTGCAGCAGCTGGTCCAGGTTAGGTTAGGTTATGTTGTTTATCACGGGAATACACAGGTTGGTCATTGATTGAAGTGTTATGTGTTCCCAAACGTTCGGCATGGAGGGATGGACACAAGCTATGCAGAACAGAATTAATGCATTTGAAATGTGGATATACATTATACAGACGAATGCAGGAGAGATCGTGTACCTAATGCTTAGGTTCTGAGGCGAGTGGATAGTCTATAGAAGCCGAGGGCTGTTGTCAACAACCTGTTCTAATCAACCTTCATCAGAAGAATAAAGGAAAATAATAAATACATTAGTCGCCCCTTGCCCTGCGCACGAATGATAAGATTAACGAACGATTTAATTACATCTGAAGCACTTAAATAGGACATCCGTATGTTTAGCGCATTCCTGGGGTACCAAGGATCCAGCCGAAAATGGGGGGGGGGGGGGGGTCACAAGTTTTTTGTAAGTTTAAAAGGTAATTTTTTTTTTATTTTTTTATTTTTTTGAAAAGTCGAGTTTTATTCATTTTTTTTTACTGGGTATCTTATAATTTTACTATGAATTTACTCATTTAGGGGGGGGGGGGTCTTGACCCCCCTGACCCCCCCCCCCCCTCCTCAAATGTGTAGTGTGGTGCACGCAGGACCTTTTTTTCTGTTCAAAACCACCAAGACAATAATACAGGTGAGATAAAGGAAAAGGATTGTTAACGCTGTCAGCATTGCCAAGCAATTGAACATTTTTTTATCAAAGGGCGTTAGGTCTCATTAATCACAATAATTAAACTTCAACAAGACTTTAATTAACAATGGGCTGTTTACTCATAGGAAAAAGAATTCCCGATTTTCACATAGTACAGTAACCTCTATGATATAAGAAAACAAATTCTCGGGGAACAAAGGAAGAATAGTAAATAGTGCATAAAGGAAATACAGGAAGGCAAAGGGGGTCTAAAAACCAAATAATGCCAGAGGGCTTGGACGGTGTCCAGCGTGTTGCACATCTTTGCAATAAGTTTCCGATGCAGTGTGCCAAAAAAAGTAAGCAGAATTTACCTGTATTAGCGCCAAAGACTGTGAGAAAATAGACTGAGAAAAACAAGTTGTGTGACGTCAGTGATGCAAATTGTTTCAAGTCAGTGATAAATGAAGGAAGCCAAGGAATAAGACTAGAGAAAAATGATTATGGTATGTGAATTGTAATTGATAATGATAATAATTTGAAATTGCAACTTAATTAATGTTGGCTTGAAGCGGTGTTTCATTAAAGTGGAAGGTTATACAATGTCGCTGCTTGAAATTCAATTTGCTTTGCCAATTAGAATGTGAATATAAAGCTGGGGGGATAAAGAGCCCATGCATACCGCGTCAAAATGGAAAAAAAAATGAAAAAAGCGAAAATTGGTAGCATAAAAAAGGCAGGCATATACTTTGAACCCATGGAAAGTCTATTTTTTCAACTGAAATGGAATAGAACACACAGAGTAGTGGTACCGATTCTGACATTAACACGAAATGTTGTTGGTTCGAATCCCGCACATGCTGCAAAATGATTCTTCCTAATTCCTAGTAAAATAGGGCTTATAGCCCCATCTCCGCTAAGTTGGCTAAGTAATAGAACAAAGTGTAACTATTTATCCCTAAGCAAGCGCTATGATGAATCAGCATAATCAGTTTTTCGAATAGTTTCCATATTTTAGGCCATGAAAATAATTGCCAGATAAGTTTACAGGTTACCTGCTCCCTTTATGGAGTGTTAGTAAAGTCTAATATTCCGCAAAACGAAGAACAAATTTCTATAACAAAAAAAACTTCTATGTAAAAGCTCTAAAATTAGTTCGATAAAAGTTTTTCTATAGGTAAATGGGTTAGTTAGAGGGCGAAATTTGTAATGATATTTTTGAAAAGAATTGAAAAAAACAAAATAGTGACAGGGGCTTCATTGGGCCGACAGCTGTCTCGAACCAGTTCCTCCTGGGCTGCGGGCAGAATACTAATGTGGCCGCCGTCACTGATGCTACAAATTAATGATCTGGGAATTTGGCTGGACAACGCCCCTTCTCCGATATTGTCCAACCAAAATTACGACGACCAGGCCTATTATCGTTAAGAACTAGATCAACTTTGCGCGCTCTTTCTCTAACGGACTATTTTTCACATTAAAACAATTTTAAAACCGCCGTTAGATGCGCTTTGTGAACATATGTTAATTTGTAATGTCTATGCCAGTAAGTTACAGAAAACATGTATATCTACTTTGATATTTATGGCGAGTCAGGTAGCCTGTGCGTATAGACATTTTTATGGACATATACTGTACATATAGTAGAATATCACATCTTAAATCCATATTGGGAATGGACTAGATATACAACATAGAACAATACAGTTTATTTCATTAAAGCATAATTACATTACTGCTCAATAAGCATAATATGATGCAGGGAGCAGATTACAATTGGAAATATACTGTCTAGGTATAAATGTATATGTAACCTAATTTAGGACAGCACCGACCATCATCCAGGCAAATCAATCCAGATGAAGTTGGAACTTCTGCCGGTACTTTGGGGTAGGGCAAATTTTAGTTGCACTCAGCAGTATTCAGTTTTTTTGGTTTTAATAAATCAGCAGTATGGACACTTGTTTTTACGTTCATTCTATTCAGTGCTGACTATTAGACTTTATAGAAATATTCTATCGTTTTACCATCCGGGTTAAATAATTAAACTTTTTTTTTTCTAAAACTGAACCTCTGCTAACCTCAACCAATTAGGTGGTGCGGGACCGCCTGTTTGTAATGCCGTCCGAACCAAGGCCAGAAAACAAGACAAGTGTGGGTACCAGTAACATTTCCGGTGAATATCAGAGTCCGTACTACCACACTGCAATTGCTGACTAGACATATTCTCCTGTAGCTACAATATTTGCTGATTGCTTACATAATACCGTATGAGCAAATTATTCCTAGTAAAGACTCAACAGCACATAAGCTAACCACAGGAACTGACCAGTATTCAGTAAAGTAAAAGTGTAAGCGATACAATTCAAAAATCCATGACCCTAGCTTCGCACCAGAGCTTTCGGTATTGGATAACGCCCAAACATCCAAGGTGAAGATAAACAAGTCAGATATGAGACCGCAAACCCTCCCACGCTAAGCTTCAAAACACAGACTTCCGTCCAACTCTATGCTATCGCTGCTCGACAATCTTTAAGCCTTTATCCAGTAAAAAGGTAGCAGCGAATTCATTATAGAAATTCGATATTTTATCGCTACAAAGAAACTGCAAAACCGCGGCTAAACAAAACAAATTGATACCCACGTCAACAAAAAGCACATCCCCATCATTACCCTTTCCATAGATGAACACACATTTGCTTCACAAAACGACGTCAAATTTATTCTTTAAGACATTAGTTGGGTTCTTGTCTGCTTGGAAATTAATAAAGACTGTGAAACGTGTTTGTTGGCGGTAATTGAAAGGGTTTTCTAACGGTTGCTGTTGTGATTAGGGGTATATGACGAGCGGTGACGGACTTGGGGTCACGGGTCATGTGAACTACCCTTCTAAATATTTGCCATTTATCATGAAGAATAGCATTAAGTAAATGGGCATTGTCCAGGGGTTTTTTTACGAAAAGGGCTAAAGGGCCCGGTTCAATGTTATGACTGATGATCGTAATCTCAGCCATGTGGAAGTGATTGGACGACAAACCGACTTGACGTGAATGTAATAGAGATGGTACAACAGAGGAAAAATTACAATGAATATTTTTTTTCTGGGTTGTTTGCTAACCGGGGAAGTGCCCGAAAGTCGAGTGGTGGATAAAAACAAGAAGACCATAACAATGGCAATACTTTCTTACTTAACGTGCCAGCGACATGTTGCTCCAAAAATTTTCGGCCCGTGGCGCCTTGTCACTGGCCTCGAGAAGATCCGTGTGGGACACAGCTTCTTCAAGCCTCGGGCAATAATTCCAGTATTTACCTTTATGATAACTGCTTTCATTATTTAACTCTCCGGTAAGTTTACACAGTAAAAAAAGAATTAATTTACAGTACTAAGAGCACGTTTTCTGTTCATTACGATGGGGTGAGAAGGCTGAACCAATTATGGCTAACACAAGAGGCGCTTAAATACCAAGTATGAATCCTGTATATCACAGCCTCGTGACATCTGTCTTGACTGCATTGTAAGAAAATAAGGAACTCCTTAATCCACTTGGCTGAGCTGATTACAGGTTAGGCACTTAGGCAGTTTGGCTTGATGAGTTGATGACGGCCTAAGGATTGTATGTAACCACGAAAGATTTCACTAATTCCAGGTCTTCCAAATAATGAAGAATGCCTTGCTAATGACGAAAAAAGGCACCAAACTCATAAACACACACAAAATATCGTACATCCACGACCACATCAACAACAGGCTAAAACCAGAGCCTCTCGGATCTCTCACCCCACAGCTACACTGGCAAAACCTCAAGCCGAACGGCGTATAAATTTTCACCTGTCACAACTCCTAAGCCGCACAAAAACCTCTATGAAAAATCTCACTATTTATAAGAAGTCGCAAAATTCGGTCGCGTTCTTCGTGCAACATTCCAGGTGGGCCCGTTATCAACATAAACTACGGTTTCTGCTGACAAGGCGCGACCCAGGTCTTAAGTTCAACCCTTCCTCAGTTTCTGGCTGTCGACACGCGAGGACTAACCAATTTCAAGTGTTTTATAAATCAAAAAACTTACCGTTGGTATTTGTTGTGTAGGCACTTGTGCGGTGGCCTGTCAGCAGGGACAAATGAGCGGGATGTGACTGATGCGGGATACAGTGGTTGTGCAGAACATTTTTGTGCTCGAGCGGCTCTCGTTTAATTGACACTCCGTGGTGGTCCAACAGACTGGGGTGACTGCTCGTGTCCACTGTAACAAAAGAGTAAAGAGTTAGGCTCGCTATACTTCCTTGAGGAACGCCCGCCCGCCCGATGAAGTGAAGTGAAAGTAGACTCTACTAACCCCTGAGTTTTCTGTAGACAACATGTATGCAGAGTTGACGACATAAATTAGGAGAAGAGTTGGGCCCACGATACTTCCTTGTGGAACGCCCGCCCGATGATGAGTAGTCGAAATATGGTCTTCATTCTCAACAGTTTACTGCAGAACTCATGTGGCTCCTAGCATTGATGGAAAATGTAAATAGAATCATGTGAAACACAACGTCGTCCATAATGCTCCACAAATGCTTGGCATCTGCGAAAGGCGCGAAGAATGAAGACATGTCATCAATAACCCTGGTGGTTATCACATTGGAAGCAATGTATGCAGTAAATTACGAGAGTTGTGCCGTATGATTTGTTGAGGAAAAGCTGGACAGAACGAGACACGCTGCCTTGCAGTCAGTTGCAGAATGTCATATTTCAATGGCGAGGACGTCATTAGAATATTGTTCTTGGAGGTAATTATATTAGATTGAAGATGGGGGAAGCAGTCGTAAGTATGGAATATGAAATGTGTCTTGAACCGGAAACATAAGTCGTCTTCACAGGAATGAAGTAGCAGGAGGAAGTGCAAGACGCAGGGGTGGTCAGTCGACGATGACTGAAAACAATTATTACATTTCCCTCTATGTTAATCTTCTATAGGATGGGCATTCCAGGCGGTTCTACAATAGTTGCTGGAATATCTATGATATGAGATAACTTACAGGCGTTAGAAATATTGGCGGCGTTCCTGGTAGACGGCAACTCGTGGAAGAACTGAACAAGATAAGAATATAATGACGGGTAATTCACAAGAGAAGCAAAAGATGGACAAAATGACGAGGGAAAGAAGAAATCGCCCGAAAAAATCAAGAGAGTGACTTAGTTTCACCCTGCTGCTGGTTGCTATTTTGAGACCTCAAAACTATTAACTATCAAACAAACATTCAAGAACGAAACCACTGGAAGGACGAATTAGAAACCGACCTCCGTCCGTAGATGCTGGAGCGTTGTGCAAAACCGAGATCGTCATCCAACAAGGCTTATCAAGGGCTGTAGAGCCGGAAGTAGCAGTGGCGGCGCTAGAAATTTTAAGGCGGTGGGGCCAAGGGGGGGGGGGTATGACTTCTATCTGGGGGGGGGGGGTATGACTTCTATCTGGGGGGGGGGCAATGAAAAAACAAAACATCTTTCATTGGGAGTAGATATACCGTTCAATAATTCTGCAATTTAACATCTCAAAAGTGGGGGGGCCCCGGAGGGGCCGGAGAAACTTACAACCCTTAAAGGTGTTGTAAACTGTGGGGAGAAACATGAAGCAGACCGATATTGAACACAGATATTTATCAAAAAGCACGACCCAGGTAACTTGGCAAGAGAAACTGAGTAAGCTATTTGCGAAATAATAGACTCCTTTTAAAATAAAAGGAAGTTGGCAATAGAGGCAAGGTATAGATGTACAGGAATTAAGGTTATGAAAGGCATTGCTACGGTTTTTGCAACACTTTCACGCTCTAGTTGACAAGAATACTCCTACCGTATGCCACAGGAACTAATTCGCGGTTTAAACCACCTTTGTTTCCTTATATTTAAATAGGTCATGGATATGGTCTTCTCTATTTTATGCGGTCTTGCTAAAGCAAAAATCTAAAGGACAACTGTCTAATATGGCACGATTTGTCTATCTAGGTACATCGCTCCCAACTATTTGAAAATTTTAATAATACTTTGGAAAAAATAATTTCTCAAAGATTATCGAAGAGGCCTTCAAAAAAATATTCTGCTCTTGGACTGAGCCGGCAATGTGTCCAAAAAATATTTGCCGCGTAGTATTTGCTGCATGGATAAAAATAGGTTTGTAATACCAAATCTCATTATAGGCATACATTAGGGTTTAAAAAAATACATGGTAGAACCTACCCCTTTCACAAAAATGGCTGAATATTGGAGGACGTGACGGAATATAATGCTGCATAAGACTGATGACGGCATCGAATGAAGGGGGGGGGGGATTTCATAATAACCCTGTAAATTACTCCAAATATCATCACAATATATAAATATATGGCACGATAGGACAAAATACAATGGCCGCATACACAACTTGACAAAGTCAAAGTAGGTACATGAAAATGCAGCGAATCAAACCATACGCCATAGCTGAAAAATCACGGTAAGTTGACTGAGGCATATTGTTGTGCAAAAGTTACGCAAATAACAGCAATCTTACAAATGATACATGAGATGCGAGCATTCGTATATACTACATCATTTGCAAGATGACTGTTGCTCGCATAACACTTGCAAAGTATGTCAACTTACCTTGATTTTTCTGCTGTGACATATGGTACAACTTAGGGTAGATTACCAATAAGAATTTGACATGCAAGTTCCTCGTTGTCTTGCATTCCTATTTTCGTCACTCATTAGGTCCCATTAAAGGCACACAATCGAAATATTTCCGCAACTGTGGGCACAAGGTCATTGTTGTGACTTCCTCGAAAATTATTTCCTACCGAATAAATCCTGGTAAGCTAAACACTGACAAAATTCGGCGCTTTTGGTCCAGATTCATTGAATATATCAACTGCCAAATCCGAACAAATAGAAGCATCTGTGTATGCATATTGACATAAAGGAGACTACAATAGGCAGACAAGATAAAAGTTAGATGCAGATCAACTATGGTTTCTATCTTATAAATACAGTAATCAAATTAGAGGCAAATGCCCTGCAAATTGTTTCACATGTCAAATTGACTGCGTGTAGAGAAACAATTAAGAAAATTGCATTTATTTTCCCTTTTGGCGAATTTTACTGTGGAGACTTCAAAGCCTCAAAGAGGAAGCTGGCTGTTGATGACTTGACTACTCTTGGATCATTCAATCAAATCAAAAAGTTAATAAAGGAAAGAAATGTACAGCAGGACAGAACGTATACCCACTCCTCTTTTGTGCATGACTTGCGATAAAACCTTACAGACAAGGTATACGTTAAGCCAGCTCCTTTCGCAAAGGTCATGCTATGACGCACAAAATAGGAGAAATAAGGGAAGAAAATACGTTAAAGACGTTTAATTTTCAGTTATGACAGCCGTAAAATGCCAATATACACCCATAGGGTAGTTTAAAGACAAAGAGGGTGGTTACTGTCAGTCGGCGAGATGACGTGCCCCAAGACGGAAGAAGTCAAGAAGGTACGTAGCCATGCATGACTTGGCACAACCGAAAATGGGTACGGGTACCTAACAAGGAGGTACAAAAGAAGTATGGCGTGACTAAAGGCAACGGAAAGGCTGGAACGACACGGTCTGCTTGCAACCACCCAAATTATGCTATACAGGACGTTGGTACATACAGTATAAATAAGTTATATAAGTTGATATATTTGATTAAATAAATAGGGTTCTATAGGTTCTTAGAGGTGTACAAAATCAAATTTATAACAGAAAGTATCGATTGAGACATTAGTAGATGTTTGACTTTGCATTTTGATGTATAGATATGGTACCCTTTTTATGTGTTTTATTATTATTATTTTATTTATTATTATTATGATTATATGTAGTAGAAAAAGCTTCCACCGAACTTGGGTTTCCTCGACCAAATGGGTGCCTTATCTTCTATGGAAAACGCTGCTACAGCACCCCAAATGTAGAAAGAGAGAGGCTGAAACAGATTGTTCCCGATAAAAACCTCGAAATCATCCTCAAGACAAAGGACCTATGGAGCCTAGCAAGAAGAGCATTCGACAGACATCGGGCCATCGGGATCACTTGAACCTGGACGCCTGCTTCAAGAAGCAAGAAGCAAGCAAGCTGCTACAGGGCATGGTGCTCACCACATCCTCCCAAATATTCAGGGCAGCGGTCAAGAGAAATACCATGTCAGCAAAATCTCTGCAAATTATTTAGGACATTAACTGTCAGCAGCTTATCCTTAGGTTTTAACAGGTTTGCCCCATCTCTCCGATATTAAGAACTCTAGTTCTCCCTGCTTGTAGGTGTAGACCCTATCTGACACATTATCTTCTTGACATGCCGGGTAGCACCAGATGTGCAAACTGTCTTACCACCGGCTCAAGGTGGACCATCCACAGCTGAGGCTTCACGAGTGGCCGCACAAATAGGCGTCACGGACAGTAGCTCAGGCTCCCAGCCCCCGAAGACTTTCCCTACCAACCGTCGTACCATGTGCCATACTGCAGCTTCACGGTTTAATAAGCCACGACAGAAGGACCTTAACAGCCAAGAAAGTGATCTTCATGTGCGCGTGCCTGAGAGCTCAACAACTACGCTGCTATGTTGAGATTATCTATAATCAACTTAAGTTGCCAGGGTGTGTTAAGTGAGTTTCCTCCCCTCCTTCCCGTCACTACTGATTATTTACCGCTTCGTCCAGTACCAGTCCCGCTCCCCTGAGATCGTCCTCAATAAATAAAATAAATAAGGACTTTTTTTGTTCTATTACTAAGTCAACCTAGCGGATTTAGGGCTATAAAGCCCTCTCTTACACTCAACTAAGAAAGCCCGGGACCGCCTGCTTTACATGCCCTCCGAAGCATGGCCAGAAAATGTAGGAAGTGAAGGACTCGAACCAACAACCTTTCGGGTGAAAGTCAGAGTCCGTACCACTACTCTACATGTCAATCTGGTTTTATCTTCTTGCTCTTCTTCTCCTTCTTGTACCATCTATTTGGTTTCTGAATTGCCATGATTTTCCTCTACTTCAGCCAACGCCCGTTCATGGCTGATTGGCCATTTGACACTATACCACATGATAGAGTTGTGCTCTTCCCTCCAGCGCAGAACTTTAGTTTTGTCTCTCCAGATCACTGCAACGTATTTAGCGTGGCCTTCCCTTGCAAACAGAGGGGGCGTTTGGGCGAGTCTACTTACTTACTGGTAGGCACATCCAGCCCGGGGGGACTTTTGGCCGCAGCCACTATACCACGCCATCTCGGACGATCTTGCACCGCTAGCTTCCAGTCTCGGGTGCCGGTGGCGTGCACATCTTCTAGCACTTGGTCCATCCATTTGAGCCTTGGCTTAGGGTGGTTGAAGGTGTCTTCGGCGAGTCTGCAATACCTATTTGGTGGTGCAGGTGGCTTAGGAGGTAGTCATGTTACGTTTCTATCCTTCTCATCCAGTCACTCCTTCGTAATCCATCCTCTCAATGTTTCCAAAATCTAATTTAATTTAGCTTAAATTTAATTTTATAATTTAGTAATACAATTTACCATATTATGTAAACATGTATTGTTGAAGAATTGGAATAAATTTATTTGAATTTGAAAATATTCAATTTTTAATCTACTATTTTGACTTAGGTTGAAGATGCAAACTCTTCAAGACATTATATCTGAAAATAGCGTATCAAAAAACAGCAACAACAGTACAGTACTCAAGCCTACTATATATAATATCTTACAGAACAACGTATTACCACTACTCAACATGCTCCACAAAGTTACGCACAGCGCAGTTGTTTTTCTTAATTCATTAGACACTATCGGAAGGGAGCTCCGCAGAGATTTACAATTTCTTGGCTTGTATAATCGCAAGGTTACAAAGTCCACAGTGAATGAAACTAGCCTCTAAATTGGTATTCAAAGAATTAATACAGAGCAGTTACTAATCAAAAAGTTTGTAAAGTAACGTGAAAAATGTATTTTTGTTAGCGGTGATTTGAAGGAAAATTCTGAGAATGCTTTCAGTTACTTTACCATGACCGACGAACCCCATCAAATAAGTCACAATAGCCTACCCCCCATACCTTAACCCTTTATTAAATTGTTTGAAATATTGGTTTTCGGTCTCTTATGTTTAGCAGGAGCCCAGGAATGAGTACCCGGTATATAACAATGTTTTCAACCCTTTAGTGACGATTTTGTATCCTAATCCTTTCCAAACTTGAAGGTTTTTGGGTATGAACATTCTATACGCCTACATTATACGTAGAATGTAATATATTGCAATACAGCTATGAAGAATAAAACATTATGTGGCCGTAACTTACATCAACCGGTCACAGTTATTGAACTTAATTGGCAGAAACAAATAACTGACCCAATTGGAGTTAGTGACGGCTACTTACTATTACATCAAAATGTAGAGGAATATTTCTTCTGTTTTATGAAATAACATTAATAGCTATACGATAGATGTTTTCTGTGAAAAAAAGGACTGAATATATCTTTCCTTATCTAAGTGCATGGCAAAAGACTGCAGTTTTTGTTACCGTAAGCCGGGCGGCTTGAAAAGTCTCGATTAGGAATAATGCACGGCACCGCCATGTATTGGTACATGACTGTACCGTTTAGTATTTATTACAGGGTGTTTTCCAGTGATTATGGGACCAAGTCAAGGTCAGGCGCGGCTTTAAGGGGGAGGTCGTTAAACAACATCTATAGCCGTCACAGTCTTCCTCTTTGCATGCTCCGTGGAGGTTACAGCATCCCTGATGACATTTTCAAGGAAAACCTTAAGAACGCCATGGGTTTCTTCAAAGATACGTTTTACACCATGACGAACGGCTGGCTGATATCAGTCGGAATGACCGTATAGTGAGGGTGTGTGGTCCAACAAAAGCAAGAAAGGTCAAAATCATCGTGGAACAATGTTAAAGTCGGCCTTGGTCAAGGCGATTTATGAGAACGACACAATCTTTTATTTCTGGTCTCATTAGACCTTGCCGGCCCTCGGGAGGGGTAATACAACATTATACGGAAATACAATTAATGTCTGTTAGGAATTCAGGAACTCGATGGGGCCACTTTCACCCCCAAAGACACACAGTGTCTATTCAAAGAAACAATAATAGACCTTTTCCGACGTAACGGTTCGAATGCTAATTTGTGCCTCCCGCAAGCTCAGACAACCCTCAAAATCTGGGTCATGGGGTACATTGTCGTAGTCAGGCATAAATTCTGGCCTGGGGAACAGTTAGGGTTTCAATGCTTATCTTTTGGAATAAGGCTGGCTCTGAATTTTAGTATCCGGGACTTTTGTCTGAATTGCGCTCTACAGTTTAGGAAAAATAAATGAGTCTAGTGCCTGGTGGGTGATTTGGTTCGAGAACCGTTTAGCATCTTTTAGGGATTTAGTTCACAGAGGGGCAGAATGAAGTTAACGGTTTTTTTATAGTTGAGTAATAATGGAACGCCGTAGGTTTTATTTTGGACCCCCTTTGAACTTCACAGAAAAAAAAAAATATTATGAATTTACAAACATTTATATCATGTCGAAGCACAATTCGCACGCGGGCTGGGGCTTCGCCGGTAAGGTCAGCACGCTTTCGTTTTTTTCTCTACTTTTTTTCAATCTCAAACTCAAATTACTAACAAATGGAACGACTAAATATTCCAGTGGCTTGCCCACGGGCTGCACTATCTGATCCAAAAAAAAAATTGTATCTGTACATGGTTAAGTCATGCTTTCGCCTCATTCATTGCGTCAATGGAAAGCTTGTCTCAGCCCTCAGCGTGTCCATTATCGCGTGTAGCCGGTATAGGTTGACATCCAGAACGTATACCAGTTTGCCAATGGCCAAAATGTATACGGAAACACTACAAATAATGTCCGAAATCCATGGGATCGATGGCATTGGACAAGGGACCTATGGGTCTGGGTCTACTAAAAATCCTTCAAAATATTACAATCTGTTCCAAAAAGTCTTTTAACAGGAAAAATCTTTTGTAGAGCTATCGGATTTAGACACTAACGGACATAGGCTAAATTCACTATTTTCATTTGGGGGAGGGGGCAAAGCTGCTGAGGGCCGCTTGTTTTGCTACAGACAATGTTTTAGTCTACGTCGGGGTTTTTGCCTTGAATTAATGGGAGGGGGGGCAATTACCCCCCTTGCCCTCCCAATTTACGCCTATGTTAGTGGAAAGTTGTGTTCCTCTATGTTTTCATATGCGGATTAGCCACATTTATGTAAATCTTTTCACCGGACATGCCACTCTCCGTGTTATAGATAAACACTTTTTATTTCTAAATGTCCCAAAAATAGTTCTATATTATCGATGTTTCCTGTGAAATTTTTCCCCTCAGTTTTCTAGGGCTAAAACGCCGGCTGACTGTTGACGTACCAACAGGAAAATGATTTTACAAACGTATGCTCTCTCTTACATGAAAAAAAAACACTAGCTGGCCACGATATCATCAACTTCTGATAGGAGGTCGACGTTCGATTACGAAGGTCACCAGAAAAGTTGCGCGCTGTTTTTCAAGGGTAGCCATGAAAACAGCCTAATTAGCGTTACGACAAATAATGTAAGCTGTTTGCTCGCCCATGAGGATACGAGGAAGATTAATAAAGAGCTACGTACACGCAAGGACACAAGGTCACCAACGAGGAAGTACTCAGCAAACAACTGAAATAAACTTTCATCTCCGAACAGCTTTTGATACGGTTGAACTACTTTTCCAGTGGAATATCCAGTCTGTCAGACAAAATTAGATAGTTTTCAATGAAAGAATGGTTTTAAGGGAATGATCTAGCTACCTGTATTTTATTAATTAAGTTAATAACGTAGGTATTTATAAATATATTCCTTCGGCTCAGGGGAGTACCGGCCGAAGAAGAAGAATTCCGTCATAGCATTAGGCTTCCGCCATAAGCTTTCATGCAGCCCATGATCTGGTGAGCCTCCGCAATTGACAAGAGAACAGGGCACGTCTTGAGGTGTTTTTATTAATTTCTTCCCTGGTGTCGCATAGAGTGCAGAAAGGTTCCGCTGCTACACCTATACGGTGAAGGTGTTTGTGAAGATAGTCATGGCCTGTTGTTAGCCTGTATTACTATTTGAAAAGTTTTTAATGTGCGTTGACCTAATGCCGACTATCCCATAGATAGATGATTATTAGTATGGTTTCAGCAAGAATTAGTTTGCCATATTGGCAAACTGTTACGCATTCTCAATGACAAACTACACCTGCCACAAGCGATAAAAGACAGGCTTACTTACCATTGCCTTAAGTCACAAAGTAGCATGACTTAACCAAGTTAAGAATTATTTACCCCTAAATTACACCAGTAATCATTAGAGGCTGCTTCCTTCGTAGCACAGAGATAGAACCCCCAACAAGGTTCTCCCTTGCACAAGTAGATGGAACCGGAACCGACATAAAGTGGGATACATGGAAAATGCTCAACCAGCCCGCCGGTAGAAGAAGAAGAAGAGGAATTAGAACGGGAGTAACACCAGTCAAATATGGGGGGGGGGGGCGATACCTCAATCTAGACGATGTTCCCTGTGAATGTGTGGCGATATTCAAGCAATTGAACACTTACACCAATGCACATGCGACGACTAGTGGACGGATAGTACTCGTACTTTAGCATTAGCCTTAGCTGGTCGCAAAGGCTTTGACATTTTTTTTAAACATTTAATTTGTAGTATACGTCATTTTTATTGTACTTGATGTTCGGACACGACAAAATAATTATGAAAAAGGTGGTATAGGAGTCAGCAATTAATTCAGCAAATTAAAATTCTATCCATTTAATTTTTCATGTGTTTTTTTAGCTAATTGCAAAATAAATATTGCACTTCTGTGGTTTACGAGCATTAATACAAAATACGGACATAACAGCCATACCAGTCACCGATCTATTTTTTCTGGTTTTAATAAAAGATTATTCGCATACAAACAATTCAATCAATGTATCAGAATAACCTCTTCAGTCGCCTCTGTAGATACTACCTGCGTTGAGTTACGACAGGTTACCGAACGCATGATGTGATGAGACTCGCACAAGTACGAACAAACTGCCACTATCCGTTCGAAGGTTACTTATTTCCCTTTCAGGGAAGATTTTTGATGTTTATAAAACAAGGATTTATAAAGGAAAAAGGATGAAAGTGGGACAAGCAATGAAAAAAGAGTCTTAATCATTTCTAACCCAGCATCTTCGGGTATAGGGACTCGAAACAGGTGAGAGGTAAAAAAACACATTTTCTATGCATTTGAAACAAAGCCTAGACAAGGGTCGACCCCAAAACTTTAATGATAAAGCTGGTTTTTATGAAAATGAGTTCACTACCTGTTTACTTTGGATTTATTTATTTTTTCCAGCTATGAGATAATTAATACGTTGGGGTGTCTGGGGGCGAACTTTGATCAATTATAAGGTATGTGATACGGTATCACAGCACCTGATTTTGAAGATACAGGTACCTAATACGCTTCTATTTCGTATACCTTTTCGTTTTCTCGAATGTGGTTAGTGAATGCACTTCTTGGATTCTTGGTATCCCTATATACGTCTCTACATATTATTCTCCTTCCAGATTTGGTGCAGTGGTTTATTGCACCAGGGGACTCGGGTTTGAACCCCATTTCCGTTCATTTTTTCCCATATCGCCCTTCTCTAATTCGCCTATCAGATCTGCAGCCTATAACTGCCAAATCTATGGAGGATCTAGTTTCCGGGGTAGCAGGTTACAACTTTTTCTTCTAAATTCAATTAGGCTGACCTTGAATTCCGCGAGCCCACTCCTAACCAAATCACTCTTGATGAACAAATCTGTATTATTCAATCAAAGATGGCGGCCACGTTTTGGCCATGTGATGTGATGCTATCTTTGTATTTCACGAGACAAATTATTATCAGCCCACACGTAATTTGTTAAGTCATACAAGTAAAATGCTGAAGTCATCTGAACTTTGTGACGCGTTAATCGGTAAACCATAAAAATATATAATAAAATAGATAAAAATATCACAAAAGAAATAATGATAGCAATAAAACGAGTGTACAGTGGCGCCAATGAGGTTCTGTAGGGACAGTTTTGGTCACTAGGTTCGCTGACGACAAACCGATATCCATATTATTCAAAATGGCCGCCGTTTGCATGCGAAAACTAAGCCCGTAGCATCTAATTAATTCTTTTAATATTTTTTATAATATTTTTACTATGCCTGGAACTTATTTCGCTGCATATAATTTAAGATATATATTCTCCATGATTTATAGAAAAATATCACTTTAAAATAATACGTAATTAAAAATCATTTTAAAATAGTATTGAGGCTTATGGAAAAATCAACGCTTTGATATCATTGCATCTGGTGCTGCCATCTACAAAATGACGCCACAAATGAACCCCATTTAGGTAGCTGTTGAGAGGGCATTTAAAAAAAAAAAAATAATAATAATAATACAAAAGTCCAAAATACACCTGTATAAGGGAAAACAGTATTCAAACTTAATAACTTTTTTTAAATTTGCCATCTGGCAAGAGGAATTAATTAATTTCTAATTGACTGTTTGTTTACAAAATGTATTGAAAAGATGTTACTTCTACGTCAAAAGAGCAGAGGATAATGATTAATTAATTACATTTCTGAATGCACTCTGTAAAGATTGAATCGATCAGTAGTAGATGATTTCAAAGTCAAAGGTGGAGCATAGGAATTGAGCACGTTGAGGCCCATGTGCAACTATCTACATTAAACATACTGTGTCACGAGACCCGCTATCACGCAATTGGTCGGGTCATATATTACAATATTCACTAAATTGTATTTCCTGCACAGTGACCTTGAAAATCACTATCATAATGTAAGGCCGGATGCAACATCACGAATGACACTCAAATTTTTGTCACCCTGGGAAAAAACGTCGAGCCAAAACGTTCAGGAATCAGCCATATTATATTTGTTTTTTGCAAGATAAAAAGGTTAACTCGCGTACAAGCAATTTAATGAACGTATCCGATTAACCTCTTCAATCACCTCGCGTCTCCGACCGCAAGATGTGTAGGTACTCGCAAAAGCACACTACCACCTTTCCACCGAAGTCGCTAAATATGTATATCAGATCAAGCGGTCTCAAAGAGTAGGCCATCAAGTAACAACCTGTCCATCATTGTTGAAGACAACCTCCCTTTGCTATTAAACCACCATATCACGTCTCGGCCTGGAGGTAAGCGTGCAGAAACAGAAGTTGAAGCGTCCCTTCTGTCCCACAAGGGTAGAGAAATATCCACAATAGCCAGCCTAAGCAAATGGGACGGAGTTGATGGATGACTCTCAAGCGTATTGTTATTCTCTTTTGAGCACAGCTCTATGTGAGGTGTTGAGGTCAGTAACATGACCGGCAAGCCGCTGCCGTAGCCTGTGGTAACTTATGCCTTTTGTTGGAAATATTGATTTGCACAACGTGCAGTCAGAGCAATTTGAACGCTGTACACCCTATTTCTGCTATGTCTAATGGTCTCAGTGACCCTGTACACGTTAGAGACTAGCCAGTCAGAAAGAAAACACTAGCTGGTCACATAAGAGAAGGCTATTAAATAAATAAATAAATATTGACTTTTGTTTAATCACTAAGCCAACCTAGCGGAGTTAGGGCTATAAAGCCCTGTCTTACACTCAACTAGGAAGACCCAGGACTGCTTGCTTTGCATGTCCTCTGCAGCATGGCCAGAAAATGTGGCAAGTGTCAGGCTCGAACTAACTATCTCTCGGGTGAATGTCGGAGTCCACTACTCTACAATATGTCCTATTGAGTCAGCCGGCTGCTGAGCCGCTACTCTATGGTAAGACATATCCAGACCATAGCGAAGTAAAATAGGGCTTAGGTCAGGCGTTCAGTTACCTGAGCTAAGAACCTGTAACCTGATACCTGAAAGGCTATGAATTCCCTAAAGATCCAAGTTTTCCTTATGCCAACGTATACATACAAACACGGTAAAAAATTCTGGATTAATTTATATGCAGTAGGGCATGCTCCAATTCATAGCGGTGCGCTAGTATTCCCCATGAAAGCTTTTCTAAGAGGGGTGAGACTATGAGCGAAAGGATCAGGGGTAAACGTCTTGAGGAACCAATTAGCAGTGATACTCAGCAAGGGGCAAATTGGGCCAAAAGTGTTTGTAAGTGTGGAAAGGTAAGAAAGGAAATCGTCTTTATTCTATTTTACATATATGCGAATTTTCTGCCCACTCTTACAATTAAGTATTAACCCATAAGGTAGGTGTTTGCCCCTATTTTAATAGCTAATGGCAAAAAATAATTGTTAAAACAGTTAACCACAGTAATGAATATAAATTAATATGGTAATTTGGTAGGTAGGCCATGTTAGGGGAGAACTCAGCTTCCGGGGTAAAAATGGGTGTAACCGAACCAATATGAGCAAAAACTGTGTTTAGGGGGTTTTAAAGTGTGGCATACTGTACGTTCAGCACGCTTATTACTGATTAGGGATGCAGGTAAAATAACTACCCTTAATTAATCGGGGTTGTAGACAAAACAATGGTGGACACGCGACTGTAAACGCGCCGTTAAACCCGGAAGAACGCCAACCCCCAGTCACCCAATCACAGTAATTATTAATGACAGCGGCCCTTCAGTTTTAAGGGCTGTATTGATTTTTATCGCGCATTTTTTTACGCATCCTCTTTTTTTTGCTACGATGCACATTCGACAATAGATAATTTAGGCCCGGTACACACGGACAATTCTCCCAGTTGCGATTTGCCAACGTCTAATTCAGAAGATGTCATGATCTGACATGTCTAGGGAAAACCCGTGCACTTTTGAGCGGTCGGCTTCACACCAGCTTCCAAAATCGGCAAGGAATCTTCTGCTAGCCCTATGGCCACAATGGAAAAGACGCAGGCAAATCGAGATTCGCGACTGGGAGAATCGAACGTATGTACCGGGCCTAAGAGAATATAAACCGTAGAAGGCACTCCCAAATTTGTAATAATTTTTACTTAATTCTCTTTTCCCTTCTGGGCTTTCGCAATCATGTTGTTGTCAACTGAAGGCTCTACTGCGGTCTTCTTCTGCTTCTAGTGCCTCTTCTATCGAGGATTGACGATCACCATGGCAATTGTATGTAGCCACGATGACTATACTTGGGAATTGTAATGTAGTGGTTTCCCGTTGCCTTCTGCAATCATATGCCTTTGGCTTTTCATTGAGTTCCTCCACCTTCAGGCCTCAGGGTCAATTTCCCAACCCCAGGACAAAGAAGAGTGCCATGCACAGAAAAAACTGTGTTTTCCCTTATGCCGGCTGAAACTAGGTCCCCTATCTGTTCAGTCACCATTACGCGCTTCCATCTTCACCACGAGGAGGTACAGATTTCCGCATCATCGCCTCTAAGAAAATAAGGCATTACTCAGAAGCTCAGCAACCTGAATGAATGAATAAACGACTTAATTGCAATACAAATGGCGAACAATAGGACTATAAAGTCTTTTTTTTTTTTCATGTTAACCATAACTTAATAACAGTATACATAGTAAAATATAACTTAAATTATCGTATATGGAATATAAAAGGGGGGGGGGGGAGAAAGAAGGTAAAAAATGAGGGAGTATAGGAGGGGGAAAATCTCGAAATATTTAGACCATCACAGAGCTTTCCTTATATTCCAACGTACAATATAAATAGGAAAGCAAAAAGTATACATATAATGACCCCAAAAAAGGCAGAAGTTGTATTTTGTACAATAAAGTATACTGTATAATGGAATGTGATAGCTATAAAGTGGCTGAAGTACATATTGTATTGTGTCTCGGGAGAAGTTGGTTTATCTTTTTGGGTCACTTCCGTGGATCCCACGAGAAATTAGGTCGATGATAATAACGCAAGCGTTCCCGGAAATTCATCCCATCTACCAGCTGCTTTCCTTATGTTACCCATCTTCAAAACTTTCCATTTCACCTTTTGAAAATATACTCGACAAAAGGTAACTTCCAACTGATCCTCAATAAATTGGAACCAGAACATTCGATAATGCAGGTGAGTGTTTTACCTACCAGCTGATTTCTTATTTTGTAAGAAAGAGGCGTCAAAAGCTTGGAATTTACTATGTAAAAGTATTTGATTACGATCATAACTATTTATACCGATAGGCTACGTGTTAAATTAATGGTTATGTACAAGTACATGGTTTTTATTTATTGTAATAATGCATCCATCTAATTATGTACCTGCAAGCTGGAACCTAATAATTACGTTGTCATTGGCAATGCACTTCAAATTCCAATGTCAATGTAGGTATGTTTACATCAATTACGTGTAGGATTATCCAAATGCAGTCTAATATTACTTGCAATATAAATCACTATTACTTTGGCGCCATAAGGTAAATATGTATCTTATGCTGCTGCCCTCTAGAGCGGACAGACAGACGTAGTACGATAATATAACATATTAGGTCGTAGAGAAACGGCAATAAAATTCAAGTTCGTTAAGATTCAGCCGTGTAAGGAGGCCAAACATCTGTGATGCAGGAGACCAACAATAACATTTCGTATCAATTCGATAAACAAACAAGCTGCCCCCCCCCCCCCCAACGCCCATATGTTCACATCTCATGAGCGACAATGCCCTGTTATGGGCTCTTTTAACATTCCCACCAACCATATTTAACACTACAACAGTCACAATACGGTAAAGCGGTCAACTAGCCTCGGAGGACACAGTGTGAATGTGGTGCTGGTGCGACCCAAGATGACAATCATATGCTTCAATGCACCCTCTGCCCCACTACCTGCACTTTAGACGATCTTTGGGAGTGCAGACAATGGCGTCAAGGTGCCAGAACACTGGGCCCAAAATCTTTAATGAGTCTCAAAAATTAAAAGTAAAGTAACGGGTCAGACTCTAGCTTTACTAGAAAGAGAGAGAAAGAGAGAGAGTCGCCTATTGTGAGTATTACGACTTCTAGTTCCTCAACGAAGGGCTCTCTCTTGTGGGAATTCGACCCTTTTCAAATTACACTTTTCTTACCACAGCTGAACTAACTCCTATATCGGCTGTGCTATGGTCTGGTAATGCCTTACCATGGCGAAGTCGTTCAACACCGCTTCTCACACAATCGCCTACTCCTACCAGACACCAGCAAGAGTTTGCTTTCGGACAGGTTCAGAAAACATGCACACGGTCATTGTGACCATGTGGGGTGCATAGCGTTCGGCTTCCAAGGGGAAGGAAATGCTGATCACCTATTCAGCTGCATTGAGGTAGAAAACCGAACTACGCTTGAGAAAAAAAAAATGCTACACCAATTGATTAGCATGCTCTCCGAAGCACAGCAAAAAAATATAACAAAAATGAGACTCGGAACCAACAACCTTTCCGTTGAAAGTACCACTGCACTACGCCATCTATTACATTTACAGGGCAATGCCACCCACTCGATGACGAATGATGATGACAATCTTATAATTGCCATCCAATTTACTGCACATTGCACATCACAACAGATAATCTAGGCCGCTGCCGTGTTAGCGCCAACAATACTTGCAACATCTAGCCGGTTGGCAATACTGCGCACACACGCATGCGCCCGGCTCGAAGGACCAAATGCAGCAATGCTTTCACTGCGTTCATTACAGTCCGCGCGTGCAGGGAAAATTAAAATGACAGGGCTGGCCACTACAAAGCCAGTGGCAGGTATGGTCATTTACGTGGTGCGCTACTTTCCAGCCAGCGAGAGTGCATTTCCTGTGCATAAGTCCATAACAAATGCAGTTGTAAGAAGAGCCCAACTGAAGAAGCGGGTCAGTTGTTAATAAGGTTTTTTTGTGTGTAAGATAGCCTGATTTGCAAAAATTTCTTAAATGACGTCAGTATTGTGCGGTGAACATCTGTTGGGAGATATTTCTGTTGTTAAGCACCTCTTTCAACCCTGGAATCTGCTTCAATTTCATCTCTACACTATTCCTGTATTGTGGACCCTCTAATTGAATCTGAGAGAGGACATAATTGCTGTAAAGTCGCCGTCTCATAGAGATCTGACATTAAAGTCATTGCTTATTTACTTTTCTAAGGCTCCCTGCAGTCTTGCATGATCGAGCGAAGATAGACGGCCTCGAAAATCAGTTGTTACCGTGCCTCTTAACAAGTAAAGCGTACCTAATGATACTATAGCGCTTCTGAGCTATAAGTGAACAAGAAGTGTTGGGGGTGTTGCAGTGATTCAGTGAAGTGAAAAAGATACAGACTGCGCCAGATATATGCAAGCATAAAAACATTCTCAGAATGTATTTCTCGGGGGAAGGGGGGGTTCAAGGAAGTAGGACATGAGCAGCCTGTTTTGGGGTTCTAAGGAAAGTGTAGATAACACATATGTGTCGTTTGGGGCACGCCGGACCTTATTTATGTAACAAAACCGCCCAGCTTTAGCGGAATAATACAGGTGGGATAACTAAAGACTTAGTCTACAGGCAGGGGGCCGGAGCAACTGTCAACACAGGTCATCACAAAGACAGGTACAGGGGTGTAATAAGAAACGGTTCAGTCTGACTGTATACAGGAATACAGGAACACAGCACCTCAAATTTCAACATGCAAAGTTTGCACACATCTAAGAGATATGCTGAATTAGGTCAGGTAAACAGTCGTACATTCTTCTGAATCATTGAGATCCCGGATAGAGCCAACAGACGCGGAAATAGCGCGCTGTGGGTCAATTGTTAGGCAATCAGCTTCAACGGCCAACAGCGCTTACGAGGCCTTCGATCAATATTGGCCATCATCACAAAATCACTTTCATAGCAGACAAGAAGTGACAGCGTGAGTACGACTTCAGATTATTAACATTATCAATCAGCAGTAGAACAGCTTTTGTGCACAGGTCTAAGCTGTAGAGATAGATTGCAAACTGTTTAGGGGCCCATCACGGGCCTAGCCTAACGGGCCCCATATGTTTATTAATGTATTACGAAGGAAAATTTTTGAAATACATTTACTTTACTTTTTAGAAGGGGTGCATGTGTCACCAATGGTCAGGCATGAATAGGGTGGAAGGGTTTTAATTTTTTAGAAGGAACAGTTATTAGGGGTTAGAGCGCATCACGAAGAAAGACATGCCGCAATTTAATTACCACATACGAGTGTCTCTAACCTGTACACGCCTTCCTCACTAACTTATTTTGAATTCCACTAAATGTCAGTAACCATTTTTAACTGTCTAATGTCCCATAGTAGTAGTATGGTTGGACACAGTCCCAGGCCACGGTGTGGGCCCATAGGACTCCAGTGGACCTCCTGATTATAGTGGATTCCGAACCACTTGGGAAACACAGTGAAGTCACACGATTAGTTCGGAGGTGACCAGGACAAGTCCTACCATGTTTCCCTACCGGCACTGTGCACACGACCAATTTATCTGCAGCTTTGAACCTGCTCTGGTCCGCTGGATTCAACTTGGTATGGCGGCCGGCTCTAATGTCCCATAACATAATCAGAGATAAAGTAGAAACTTACTGCAGTAGAAAAGGAAGTGAAGAAGACTAGCCTATTAGCTTTTGCATTTTCCGAGAATAGCTAGTGCTTGCACTGGTTAAAGACTCGGCAAGCCCGATTCCCAAGACAATGTCCGAGTTCAAGGCCATGGCGTTGATGGTAACGACTTTTATAACCAAGGTTAAGAAAAACTATAAGAGGGGGATGATGAAGGCAACGAAGATAATGAAGACGATGAGTAAGCAGAAGAAGTCGAAGATTTGGCTGCAAGTTTGGCTATAGAGGATAATAGCATGTGTCCGCCATTAGCATATTCAGCTACCAAGTAAGACCGGTCTCCAGACAGTCCAGGTTCAAGGTTAAATGTTCCAGCCTCGCTTCCTTAACCAGCCAGGCGCAAACGTGTTTCCCGGGCGCGCGAAAAACCTGGCCTCAGGATGCCATAACTTTAGGAGTAGGTGTGCTGTGTCAGGCAACTTAGGTTCACTAAAGTCTGGGTGAGTGAGGCTCCAAAACCAAAGTGTTTCACTATTTTTGTGATTCAAGAGCAGAAGTTAGGGTTACTATGACTTAAGCGAATGTTTCCAGACCATGTACCAGAGACCATTTCCTGAGCTCTAAAAAAGTAATTTACTTTTTAAAATTGTCTCGATGATTTTCCTTTAGTCTCTCTATGAAGCATCCCCGGTGAGTCACGATGAGCAATACTCTATGATTCATGAAGAAAATTACTTGTTGCGGTCACCATTGGCAAATCTATTCTTCTCTTGGGATATGATGCATACTGCTTTGAGACATGGTGCATTTACGAAAAAGACAAAAAGTTCTTTGGAAGCCATAGGGGAAGGGGTGTTATAGAAGAAAGCATGAAGTATCATGGAGAGATCCGATCAAGACCTAAACAAGTAATGAATCAAAATCTAAATGCACTGTGCCCTCTTCGCACGTGCGCTAATGACACGCTACCACAATGGTCAGGTATCTGACAGGAGCGGCCTAACACTGCCAGGGTCTTCCGGGCTTGCGCATGCTTATTTCAGCGCACAGTAAGTCAGTAAAATAAATTTATTAATACAAAAAACCAAGAGTGTAGCCAGTGGTAGAATGTATCATAGTTATTGTGGCTACATACTACGAACAATATGTATATCAAAATGTAGGCGAACACGTCTTCAGTCTACTTGTGTCTCAAAATCATAGCCCTACGATGGACCTTTTCTGTGAAATTTATTTGACGATTGTGGGGTGACTTCTTTATTTAGTGTTTAGTCATTAGATTAATAAATAATTTTAAAAAACGCCTGGGGAGACTGGACCCGGCACCTTCTGTTTCATAGCCGTATTGCCTAACAGCCTAACAACTACCCTAGTGCCCTGAAATCATAAAAAAGGCGACAAGTGAGCAGAGAAAAGGTTATTTTTATTGCTTAGAAAAAGGGTCGAATCGATCCAGATCGCGCCTTTTATTGTGTACAATGACATTGTTTAAATGGAGGGGTAAAAAGGCTAGGGATGCGGTTGTCATGGAGATAGTGACGTCACGACGCGTGCCATGCACTATTGTTTGATTCTATAGATGAACTTTACATGATCATATATTAATTGCAGTCATAGACATTAAACGATTACTGGACCTTCAGTTCTATAGAGGAGAGACGAGACATTCGCTCCAGCAAGGGATATATATTTTTTTTTTAATTTGTAGTGCCACCTCCGACCAATCTAAGCAGGCGTCGGGCGCTTCCATACGAACAGCGGCTAATCCTATCGTGCTCTGGTTATTCGAAGAAGACGTGGCACAAGAAATTGAAGAAAAAAAATCCTTGGCTCGAGCAAATGTCTCATGCATAACCCTATGATTACGTACTGTACGTGAAGTTGTATAGCGACTAATACCCGATTTTAGGGACTACGCTATCGTATAGTACGAGTATTAATTGTTATAAAGGGCTTGGAAGTAGACCTACTTGTCGTCTAGTCCATACCCAAGGGAGAGGAAACCCCCTTACAAGAAATGCTGAAAAATTAAGTGAATACATATTGAATTATTTAAAAATATAAATTACATATTGGTATTGTTTCCACAGCAGCTGGTACACATTCTCGATGTCAGCCTACACTGGCAACAAGAGACAATAGACGAGTTTATAGTATAGACACATAGTAATTTGCAATATAACAGGCGCGAGGTAGTCTTAACCAAGTTCCTGAATGAGTCAGGCTATCGGATAAGGCCTTTTCTGTTGGACCAAAAATTGAAACGAACGAAATACTTTGTTTATTCCAATAATTCCATAAATTAACAAAATCGAACAAACTGTGTGTTTCGTTTGTTTCAATTTCTAGTCATACGGTCGTACAATGCCGTTTAGTAGTAACTAAGGCACTATATACCCGGGTATTGTCATCCGCCATGTTGTATCCCTCATTTCCTATATGGTAAGTATTGTAAGAAAAGTAAAAAATTTAAAAAAACTAATACACGTTTTAGTAATTTTTTATAATACACTTCCCTACTTGGTAGCACGTTTTTTAAATAAAAATAAATAAACAACGACAAATTTCAAAAAAATAAATAGGTAAACACCCAATGCTTGGCTTATACACAAGACTTATATTGGATACAACATGGCGGATGACAATACCTGTCTAATATAGAGCCCTAGTAGTAACTTAATTCTTGGGGTTAAAAATGTAAACAATACAATTTTGAATAGCACTTTTCCATCCTGAAATTACTTGTTTACATTTTTAAACCCAGGCTAAGATTTTGAAAAAATCGTCATTGTAAGCCCCCAGCAGTTTCATAAATAGGCTACTGGCGAATCGTGACCGGTACCCAATCAAGCAGGCGTACAAATGAATGGATTATACTCTATGGTGATTGGACGAGCTCATAAAATTTCCATTAACTTAATTGGCCAATTGAGTACATTTCAACGATTCTGCCGATACTCAAATAATACTAATGGGTAAATTGTGCCTGCACACATTAAAGCATAAAAGCCGAATATAGAAATTACCTATGTACCTATATACTGTATATATACCTATATACTACGGTGGCTACAAGCCGTGCTTTAGTTATCACCTGAACTATCCCCTTGATACGGCACTGGATACTCAGGCAGGAGGCTTGCCAGAAACGTCAAATTTCTCCTATACAGGCCTCTTCTACTAGCACACCCTTGATATGGCACTGCTAGTTATTCACGAGACAGGTCGTCTGGACACGGCACTAGATAAGTTACTCAGATTCACCAGGAAGCTATTTTGCTAGTGTCGTTTGCCTCCTATATAGAACGCAAGCCTGAACTATACCCTTGCTACGGCACTGCTATATAATCTCAAGACAGGTCGACTGGCCACGGCACTGGATAAGTTACTCAGGTAGGAGACATGGTCGACTTCCGGTTCACGGGCAAGTGCGTTCCAAGGCACACCAACTCGTGCCTAACCGCGCTGTGTGCCTACAAGACAAGATTTACCTGGTGCTATGGTGTGCCTAGCCGCTTCACCACACAGTACCTATACTCATACACTTGTAATACGCCTACTGTATTTACCACAATAGTTTTATGGCATAGCATGACTTGGCAACAGTGTACGACAAAACTTGGCATCTTCTGATAGTTTAGGTTTGATAGAATCAGCTCAAGCTCGAAATGTCTTCTACAAAACGCAGAAAGTACTTCGGTGTCGGAATCGGCAGTTGGACCTCCGATTGTAAAATGTTGTGTTCTAAATCGTTCTATATGGCTTATTAGACGGATGGACGTTGACTCCAGCGGTGGAGAACAGAATCAGTGCATTTGAAATGTGGATATACAGAAGAGTGTAGCTCATATCATGGAGGGATCATGTAACCAAAATTAAAGGATTTAGGAAAAAAAATCGAACCCACGATCTACGCTATCTTAACAACTTAAGATCATGTACCTAATGCCGAGGTCCTGAGACGAATGGTACAAATTGCCAAGATGATCGCCAATCTTCACTAGAAGAGGAATTAAAATAAGAAGATGAAGAACAAGATGAAGCAAAAGAAGAAGACGAGTATTCATGGTGGTTTACTAAAATAATAAAGGGCTAATTCCCTATATTACACACTCGAATTTTAGATATTGTTCCAATATTCGATCCAATAAATATAGGTAAAAATATACATTGGGAAGTGTAATATTCGTGCCTGCGTTAATTCAGATTCAAATCGTATACGTATTTCAACATATACATTTGAAATATTTCTTCGATCGAATAAATATTAGAGTTAACTTATTATTATCTTATCATTAATTTTGTTGGTTGATAGCAAAGCCATTCTTCGAGAAAATTGATTTAATTTGCTATCCCCCCCCCCCCTATTACACACTTGAACAATATTCAATCCAATATGGGTCCAAATTACTTCTTAACGTGAAGTAGGGGTGTCCAATTTGCCCTTAGCAGGTAACCCTTGGGCTCATCATGCTGAAAGAAATGCCGACCATCTATTCAGCGACATTGGCATTGAGGTAGAAAACCGAAGAAGATGAATGAGAAGTTGGACTCATCAAGGAGCACAGTATATAGCAATAGAAAAGAGAGAGAGAAATATGAAAAACTATTTCTTAACGCGCTATTTAAACTTGTGTTCAACTGCTAATGCTAGGGCTTTATTGCTACAACAATAATTAAGGCAATGTGATAGTCATAGTAAAAGAAATGGCATGGCAATGAACTTGAAGGCGGTAAGTGGGCCGGTTATGCAATGACCGACTTTCTCCCCGCGCGCATCCAATCACAGCCCGTAGAAATCAACTCAACAAGAGAACAGGTGGTCAGGGAGACTGGCTAGGTAGTGTACAGAAATTTGTACAGAAATTTGTCAACTAGTATAGAGATACTATGCAGATGATACGACAATGTATTTGGAAGAATGTTTAGCCTCTTTCACAGACTGTTACGGTGATTTCAACGGTTTTTGAGCGACTCCGCTAAGAGGAATACCAAAATTAAGCGAGGCAAAATAGAACTTAGTTCAGATATTTGTACTAAGAAAAATGTTACGAGTGAGGTTAGGTTAGGTTCGTACCTGAAAAGGTTTGAATTCCCGCTAGGGCCCTGCATTAAATAAAAGGAAGAACTTGGGGAACATGTAGTAATAATATTCAGTAGTGAACACAATAGATCACAAGGCTTTGGTGCATATTATAAATACAAAAAAAACATACCCCAAAAGAAAATTAGAAAAACCCGGGATCGCGAGGTTGGTATGCATAAATCGACCCCGGTCGAAAATGTCCCGATTAATGTAAAACCGATACCAGTCGGTACTGGTCTCGATCACTACCCCAGGATTAAATTCGCTAGTGGTATTATGCTTTAATGACCAGCAGGGCAGAAAATATAGGTCTAACAGCAACAGGGAAGATGTCCTGTACAGGGAACCAGTCTTTTGGGATCCCCCCCCCCTTTACAAATGTAAAATTGTCTCAAATTATGTATTGCTTGAACAATTATACAATGTATTTATTATTTATAGGTAAGCTGGTCACAAAACATACCTTTTAGTCACGATATCTATCAACGGCATAGTTAGGTTTCAATTCTTTAGCAGTCTGTGCCTTTAGACCATATCCTACTGACAATGGACCAGTAAATATGGACCCAACAGCAAGCGGGATGACCTGCACAGGTCGGAATGTCACACTAAAGCCGTTCAGAGTCTGACAACAGCACAAGCGATAGTTAGGTTTGGATTCTTTAGCAGTCTGGGCCTTTAAGCCAATAGGCC
Organism: Psococerastis gibbosa; assembly: GCA_963971405.1. Taxonomy (NCBI): domain Eukaryota; kingdom Metazoa; phylum Arthropoda; class Insecta; order Psocodea; family Psocidae; genus Psococerastis; species Psococerastis gibbosa. The sequence goes on along the minus strand of OZ020484.1, from coordinate 2,017,668 downwards.
ATACCCTACTGACAATGGACCAGTAAATATGGACCCAACAACAATCGGGATGTCCTGTACAGGTCGGAAGGTCACCCAACATCCGTTGTGAGTCTGTCAACAGCAGCGCAACAGATAACTAGGGCTCGCTGAATGAGTGTTCTGCATGACTGCCCCGATATATTCCGGTACCGACAGGAAACAGGAGGGCCTGCAGCACAAGGTCAAACCACAGCAGTTCCTCATTTTGAAATGATGCCAAGCCACAGGGTGAGAAAAGATAGGTTAGGGGACTTAGGGCCATAGAGGAGTGTTCGAAGGATTATAAAGGTTCTAACAGTTCTAACTATGGCGATTATTTTTAATCTTTACCTGGAATTAAAAATGTGTAAAATAAAATAAAAATGAATAAGGACTTTTTATTGTTTCTATTACTAAGCCAACCTAGCGGAGTTAGTGTAACAATTATTTTAGAATTGAATGTTCCATTTACAATAGGTTTGTTTACATTTTTAACCCCAAGAATAAGTTAATAGTAAACGACATAGTAGGTCCACAGACTAACTGTCATCAATAACTAAATTGAAGGTTCCGGTTGTAGAAGGCGTTAAGTAACAGTATAACGGATAACCCTCCCCCGACGAACATTCCTTTGTTGAAGACTGACCTGCTCGCAATTGGGCCGAAAATTTCAGGTAGTATACTTAGGGCCGGACACAGAACTTGCTGTACATACTGTATAGGCACTCAATAATTAATGTAAGTACCCTTTGCATGAAGGTTAACATGGTAGGTACCTTAAACAACTTTTCATTCGCAAAACCTCTCATCCAGTCACCCATGAAGATAACCATGTAGAAAGTTGCCTAATCAGATTGAGTAAACTACCAAGATGGAACGACGAAAAAATCCATTGATATCGAGAATCGAACCCGAAACATTCCCGTTATAAAATTGTAAGTCATCATATATAACAACAATTAGAGGTAACTCTACAGTCAGGGGAATCAGTGAAAAGAAGGTTATGGAGAAATGATGAACGGAAGCGCAATTCGAACCCAAGTCGCACCGTTGTCGGGGGGGGGGGGGGGGGTCCAACTACTGCACAGCTATCGTCAATGTTTCCCTGTCTTCCTTTCTAGGAACGTAGGAATTTGACACTCTAAAATCCGATAATTAATATTTTTTATTTAATTTACTAAGCAAGTTATTAAAAAGTTTATTCAAGTTGTGGAAGACTATTTCATACATTAGATTATAAGATATTATTACTTGTATGTGTTTTGAGTAGTTTTTTCATGAGGATGTGCAGGACATTTAATATCTTGTAATTTTCATGAACGAACAGCTCAACTGTTGCGTCGATAATTAAACATAATACCTTAAAATATGATGTACAAAAGAGTCTTTTGCAACTACTTGAATAGACTAAATCTGTAATAACTCGCTTAGTAACTTTAATAAAAAATTAAATTAAATAAAAACATGAGATTGTGGTGTGCCAATTTTCTACTTTCCACATCCTCTTAATACAGTAGTTCAAATACTACTATAATGCAGTATAACTGAACTGAGCTTATTGGACATGGTCCGCTGAAATTTTAATTAATACAGAACCGCTATAGCGATTTTAATTAACTTGGCAAATACATTTGATTGCGGGCTGCACGTGGACAGAAACGTTAACGAGAAACAGTACAGTGTTGGTACGGGTGGAAATGCATTGGCTGCACAATGCACATGTGCTAGATTGTAGATACAGAAATAGGCTAATTGGGTAGCGAAGAAGGGGTTGAAAATATAATACGATATACAATATTACAGGTTGCAATCATAAGCTATAAGGGATGGTTTTACAATGATTTGGGATAATATAGAACGTCAAATATCCGGCAGTAGGTCGGAGGCGCTCTAAGGGCACTGCCCACAACCCTAATCAATTGGTAAAGGATACTGCCCAGTGCCAGTATTCCTTACTGAGCAATTTCTAAGGGTGAGGAGACTATTGGACTGAAATTTGCTGTACCATGGCGTTCAGTAAGTCAAAAGGGGAAGTTGATGCTTTTTGGGGGGGGGGGGAAAGGTTGAACGCAATGTTTTTACATCCTAGGATCTCATTCGTGGATGGGCCTGTCCGGTGAAACAATCCAAACATTATTAGTCACTGGGAAAATTATGGCGGAGTCTCAATATGCTAAGAACGGGGGTGATAAGATGCCGCCCGAATCAGTGTAGGTGGGGACTGGCGGGGGGCCCGACAACGACGGCCACCTTCTGAGTTCTGAGTTCTAGTTTGCCCGAGACTTGCAGAAGCTGTGTCCCAGACATATCTCTCAGATGCGAATGACACGGCCATCTAGGCCGCAATGTTTTGGATCAACGTGTCCTAGGCCCGGATACGTTAAGTAAGTACTGGGAAAATAATCGATAGACGAAATCGCTGAATTCCTAACTTGTTCTAAATCCATTTGTTGACCCCTTATTTGGTGGATCAGAACAGGTTCGTAAAAGGCCCGAAAAAGTCTCTTTAGGCTATGGAGGAAGACGGCACATGATACAAATACAAGCATGCAAATTGGCATAATCCGCGACAAAATTGCGTTTATTACTCCATTGTCTTGACTCTGTATTGCAAACTGTATCAAATCATCATCACCATCATTATGAATAGTATCCTCAGTAGCTGGGCGTCCGCTTTGCATGCAACGCACGGCGAGTTGCGCAGCATTTGCGCAATGCCGCTGTGAGCCAACATCCTTGCGCGCAGCCGTTCACCTGTCCGCAATTGGGTCGTTTCCGTTCTAATTCGACCTTGGATCTGCTACCCAGCTTGAGTCAGCTTCCTTGCTGATTGCTAGGAACGCATGGTTCAGCGGGTAGAACAGTGGTCGGACACACTAGAGGTTTCCATTGTAATTCGATTCTGCTACCGAGCTTGTGTCAGCTTCCTTGCTGATTGCTAGGAACGCATGGTTCAGCGGGTAGAACAGTGGTCGGACACACTAGAGGTTTCCATTGTAATTCGATTCTGCTACCGAGCTTGTGTCAGCTTCCTTGCTGATATGCTAGGAACGCATGGTTCAGCGGGTAGTATACTGGTTTAAGACACCAGAGGTTTCCGTTGTAATTCGATTCTGCTACCAGCTTGTGACCACTTTCTTGCTGGGAGCAGAAGCTAGAAGCTGGTCTACAACACCAGACGCAAAGGGTTCGAATTCCATTCTACAATTGAGTTATTTCTGTTCTCATTCGACTTTGGATCTGCTACTAGTCTGTGTCAACTTCTTTCGTGATCGCTGAGTCCAGATGGTTCAGTGGGTAGAACGCTGATGTACAGTACAACGCCAGAGATATAGCTGGTTAGAATCCCTCTCCACCATTGCATTGGGGTGTTTCCATTTACTTTCGACCTTTCCTATTATACCTAACTTTCCAAGCAAACACAAAAATAAATCTTGCATACCTCTGACCACCATTGAGTCTTCAACTTCAGCATGTTGCTCCGCAGTTGAGTCGTACTTACCTAAAAACAAAAAAACAAAAGAAAACATGATAAGTTAACAATGTCTATAGGATTCAAATTCAAAGTGCCAAAGGCACACACAATGAATTAAGGTATTTCCTATTTTATGGCAACAGTCAGCAATTTGGGTTAATTGCCATTAGGCATCGGCGCAGCGTTGCTTGTGGAAACACAGTACTTCTAGTTGGAAACTCTTACTTGTAGCAGTCAAAGTGGACAATCTAAGCACTATGCATCCTTGTATGTTAGATGGTCTCAATAACTGAGTGCATGATAGAAACTGTCAGAAGCTTGTCAGAATGAACAAACAGTCTGATAGGTGTTGGCAAGTTTGTGAGTCGGTCAATGAGTGGCTATACGCTACTGGGAGGAATAGTGAAGACACGGGACTTCTTCAAGGGGATACCAAACCCGATTAGTATAGACCTGAATATAAAAAAAAACGGGGCCCAGGGAAATAAAATTCTACTTGAACATGACGCTAGTGTTTATAAATAAATCCGAGAACAAAACGCAGAAGAGACGTTTTAGAGGATAATTGGAAATGGAAGTGAAGCCGAAGACACTGCTGACACACAAACGACACATCGACCCGAGGCCTACACACTAGCAAAAGCATATAAATAACATTTGAAAATACCACACGTCGTAACGAATGGGGCCAATTTATGGCCCGTATAGATAATAACGATAAGCAATAAAATCTGCGAGCGGCCAAGAATCTGTGACAACTTGGCGAATAATATGTTAAGTGCACAACCACTTTGCTGACAGCAGGTCAACGTCCGCGAAAAATTTTGCAGCAAAATAAAAAAAAAAAACTGAATCGCACTTCCTCGTTCGTTTAGCGCCTCCTCCACACTCTGTAGTCATCATATCTATCAACAGCATAAGTTTTCATTTTAAATTATTCACTTCCTGCACAATATTGCTTGAGGACTCGTCGTTGCTTTGCCTATAAGACTGGATTCAACTGTCCGGAAGTATTCCGACACAATTGGAAAGGGGGGGGGGGAGATTTGCAAGTGTACGTAAAATCAAATATCTCATGAAATATAGAGCTGTCAAATATGTCCCGTCTCTTAGAAGAAATGGTGAGGGAGTCCGGACGAATGAGTCGGGAAACTGTGGCCACTGTGTTAGTGCTGTTCACATATCATGTATCAAAATGTAAAGGAGCACTTCTGCTAAAAGTTGCGACACTTTTTTGTAGCTCTACAACAGATATTCCCCGTGACTTTCGACTTTGTATACAAAAAACGTGTGATGGGGAGGCAGTTTTCCTCTTAATAATATAGCACAGTACGTTATGTATACGTCATAACGATTCCATGCTTCCTCAATAGTCAATGCTTAGCTCAGTGGCGAAGCCAGATTTTTTGTTTTTACAACAATTTGCCCACTTACGAGTACCACCGACGACACAAATTCCCCATACAAATCTAATTGAATGCTACTTTTTCCCCATTAAATAATACTTAATCCGTTTCAACGATGAAATGGTTTCAAAAAATTTGCTATTTTGATACCCTTGGCTACGCCCATGGTTTAACCTATTCGTAAACTATCCCACCCGAACATCCTAAGATTGAAGAAAAAGATGGTCAGGAGACCTAATAAAGTCTAGCAAGTCTAGGAAAATATTACTTCAATGACAGGCAAGGAAAATATAGTGTTTAGAAATGTACCAAAATGTCTATAATATTGTATAGACACATAGACATTATGTCTATATGTATTGTACCTGTATCAGGCAAATAGGGAACGGCTATTGTGTTCATTCAAACGATGAACTCTAATTTTTCCTCAGACAGATAGGCGCTTTACTTTCCAAATGAATTTCGTCGATTCAACCAATTGTGAATAATTCTCTAAAAAGCTCACAGCTTCCAACAACGGTTGTTGCGCCCCCTATACGTAGAACGCCCCAAGGGGGCAGCTTTAAAAAAGACAAGTGGACCGCCACCCCTAAAGAAGAGGGTGAGCCAGCATGACGTCATGCGGCAGATGGGATATCAAATAGCATTGTGGCGGACACCCCCTGTTGACAGTCCTTGCTGACGATTATGTAAAGCTCAGCTCTGAATAAGGAAGAACTGCACCCCTTCCGCACTGCAAAACATCCCCCGAGCCCACCCTTTACGTCAGCTGTCGCGCAACAACCCCACGCAATCGTTAAATCTCAGATTTCCCGGAGCTTAGGAGCTATAGTGATTACCTCCATGGACTTGGGACGTCACAGCAGAAGCAGTTGTAGAGTGTTGGACCTAAGACAGATCCTTGAGGCACAACCGAATTATTGCAGTTTTGATGATCTGCGCTGATTCATTTGTTCCAAAGCTCAGAACCTTGCGGGCAATGCAAAACAACCCCCAAACTACACTCCAAAGTGGTTGCCAACTAACACGCAATAACAAAAACAACCCTCAACAGCTACGCAATCTCAGATTTCTAGGGGCTGGTGGAAATGAAACGGCCTTGGATATTTACTGCGTCAAAAGTTACTTTTCTGAGCACCAGATATACGAATAAAGCCATTGAATTTCGGTCAAAACACTATGGTCTTCGTTGTCCTTCATGCAAAACCCGCAGAGAATATAAAAAAAAGGAAGAAAAAAACACAAGTCAAATTTCCAGGAAATAATAAATGAGATGTAACCTCGGTCAAAGCGAAAACCTATTACAGAAATCTGCTGACCTGCAAGTTGGAAAAGTACAAAGAACGTCCAGGTATACGAATATAGTTTCTCGCAAACAATAAACAAGGCACAACATTTCGGGGGGTTAATGATCTCAAACTTATACAAAGGGCCTGAAAATATGATCAACAGCGTGAAAAGGTTGCCAATGTTAGATACCTCCAGAGACGTAACGGGAAGTACAATTCAAGGCATTTCAATAATAGACAGACAAAAAGCCAACCCGGAATCCTTTTTATCCCAAAATTGTGTAAAAGGGTAGGTGGAGATCCATATTAAAAAAAGAGCAGAAAAAATTGACAGAGAATGACATTTTGTAAAAAGGAAACGGCAAAAAATCCCACGCAAAACAACAGCTATTCATAGTCACCGAAGCTTCACGATTTCACCAATTATGCCTCGTTTCTAGGTCAACCCTCGAGCCCTAGGGGACGGCTTTACCTGCCCCGACCGCCCTGTTTAGCTTATAAGGGATGATTCTTTAGTCTCGTTGCAAAAAACAAGTATATCGCGGGTGGAATGGGTAAAACATACCTGAACAAACCCTATCTTAAACCTTTGCCTTTTTTACGGTCCAAGAGCCTGCAATTTTTAAGGGTTTCGAGTAAAATGTGTTTAGGAGCATCTGGGTCAAACAGCTGTGGGTTTTTTGGCTTAAGGTAATCAAATAAAGGCTTGCATTCTGGCAGCATTTAGTATCAATGGTTTACGTTTGCTTGGGGAATATTAATCAGAATTTTTCTAATGCAACAAACCAGTCTTTTTTAGCTTTAATCGTTAACTGCTTGGCCTCGGTCTTCTCATTTAGTGGCAAATCACTCCATGTTAGTTTGCCCTTATTTGTCCCTTTTATTTATTAAGTAGAAGTTAGAAGTTAGAAGTTAGTTAGGTGGCGTGGTGTTGTGAATGCGGCCAAAAGTCCCCCAGGGCTGACAGCGCCAACTTAAGTAAGTCAGAAGTTAGAAAGGTCCAACTGCAGGAATTGAAGTGTTATTCTTTATCATACTTAATACAAGTTAATACTGGCCTACGTCAATTTTGAACCACACCGGGAATGTACTAGTAGTAAAAGTATTAAACAACATGGAAGAAGCCAAGGCATCGGCTAGCATTTCAACTATAGACCACAAAGTTCAAAACTTACTTTACAATTTCGTGGACGAGGTTGAGACTTATAAAAGTTTTTGGGCTCAGTGTTTTGTCTGTGTACTCCTAAAGAACGTCTAAAGTGCAGACAGTGGGACAGAGGGTGCATTGAAGCAGATGATTGTCGTCAAAAGTTCAAAAGCCTACTCAGCCACTAATATGATGGAAAACTACCCAAGGTAAAATTCCAGAAGCCAGAACATTCATCCAATTACCGCTTAGTTTAACTTAACAACCCGATGATCAGTTCAAAGTAAGGCTTAAACTGCGTAGAAGTGAAATCAGTTCTTAATAGACAACTTTGCATTAAAACCTCTAAATTTACTCCATTTTAGAGATCTATGATCTATGTTACTAGGCCCACTATGTTTAATTCCTCAAATTAATCATCGATATGCTACACACTAAAGTGACGAACACCCAGAGGCAAACGCTTAACCCACTGAGTTGATAAAAAATAACACACACGGAACATTGTCCAATTATGTTAATACCGAATAATCGGTAAAAAGTAGGCTCTAAATAAGAAGTGAAACTGTATCAAGACAGCCCGCATTTAATTCCCCCCAAATTAACTCCAAATTTAATAAGAGATCAAGGTCCGAGAACACAGGAAAGATCATGGACCTTCCGGGCAGCCTGTGCAGTAGTAGTAGACTTGTAGTAGGGCAGGACGACTATTTGCCTGATAAGGTGAAAGCCAAGCTATGTCCAGTTTTCACTGCGAGTACCTCAACGCCACTGCCGGTAGCGTCCCATTCATAACAGTTAGAACGGGCTTACTGGGATGCCTTGATAAGTGGCGTTGGGTTGGAGATGTCTTCAAGTGGTTTTTTTGATTTGGGTACTAATGAATTTTTTCAATGCTCACTGCTCAAGGAACTGCCCAATAAGAAGAATAAAGGTGGTTTTTCTATTTCTAACTTAACTTTAACGTAATTTAATTAAGTTAAACTACTTAATTAAAATGGGGGTTTTATCTAGGTACAATAGCCCTGCCGTTGCGCTCCTGTCTACATAGTAGAAGGGAAGACAGACATTAAAATACATGATACCTCACATTTTCAATGATATACCAAATACAATAAAAGATCTGAAAAAATACAGGGAAATAAAACAACAAGTAAAGTCATGGCTCCATAGTAAAATCGAATAAATTTTTAATTTAAATTAAAATAACAGAATACTAGACATGGCCTACAGACGTCTCAAAAAGGTACAAGTACATATAGTGAAGAACTTGCAGACAGACCAATTGGTCTTGCAAGACTTCAGACATCCTGACAAAAACATTAAATAAATAGAAAAAAAAAGAAAAAAAAAATTACGTTGCTCTAAAGAGGCTGTCAGAGGACACGAGAGAGTTCGGTGGAAGAATGTGATAATGACGAAAAAGCAATAACTATTACTAATAATTAATTACATATAATGACACCAAGGAAGGGGCTAGTGAGTAGAATAATGCCCAAAAGGAGAATTTGGCAAAAATAATTAACAATGCCGAACCTTTTTTTCTTATTGGGGGGACGTTTCGGCGTATGCACTAAACTCTAAAGCCTTGGGGCCTTTTGTGTCCCCTTCTGAATTTAATTTTATTACTTCTTGTTCCTTCCTCCTCTTCTTCTTCATTTGCCCAGCTAAATCATAAAATGTACTACTAGTACCTAGTTCCCTTTTTATCTTGTCCCTAATGGCAAGCCAGGATCATGCGAGAATAGTTACGCTTTCATTTAGCTCAGATAGTTTATTGAAGAAGCCAGACAGCTGCTACCTCACATAAAAGCGAAATGGGTAGGGCATTTAATAGGACACGAAAATCTGGTACACACCATCATTGAGGGCACAGCGAAAGGAACCAATAGAAGAGGGCGGCCGAAGAAGGAATTCATGGATCAAGTGAAGGAGGCAGCAGGAGCTCGAACGAACCTAAAGAGGAAGGACAGAGAGAGAGAGAGAGAGAGAGAGAGAGAGAGAGAGAGAGAGAGGGGAGGGAGAAAGCTGGAGGATGATATGCAGGGAGTTGCTGCCAACCAATCGTTGAGATTGTGACCTCAGTAGAAAAAAATATAAGCTGTACATAGCCCTGCTTAGGTCCGGCTGTGCATTACCATAGTGAAGCTGCTCAACAACCGAACCTAGCAAACGCCAACCCCCATCGGGCTAGCAAGTATTTGCATTTTGAAAGGTTGCTGCAAGTTAATATTTTCAGCAGGAAACCCTGTGTTTCCCCAAGCTATGCCAATGGCATGTCGGCCCTTTAAAACTCAATAGGACCGATAAAAAAGGGTTTGCTCTTTCAAAAGGCAAGATATCAATGTAATAGGAATTGAACCAAGGTCCCTTTGAAGCTAGAAAGTTCTAAACCTGTTTACGGTAAACAAACCGATTTTTTTCCGTTATTACTCAACAAATCTGCAAAAGGGGTCCAGAAATGACTTTCCCCCTTACGTTTTCTCCACAGGGGGTTAGACCTTGCTCCAAAAACTTTCCAGTGCCACCCAGCCAGCTAGCGGGAACAAAAACGAGGCTACCTTGGACATGGACAATAGTTTCGACTTTATCATTATGTACGTATATCGGCTCAAGGCTGAAAGGGCATTTTGAAAGTGAGTGTGAAGCGAAAAAAATTGTATTCATGCTTCCCCTTAACGGAGATTTTCAAACTAACTGTTTTATATTCGTATACAATTGTCATTGTAAGTAGACCCTATTTGGGTACTATTTGCAACGTTGGTAATTACCGAATTCGTTTCGTTCAAGGTCTCACAAAGGAAAAAAACCATTTGCCCTTTGGGGACACAGTCAAAGAATTCATGACTCCACAATTTACAGGTCTTTTCAATTTCTTGAAGAATTAAAATTTGTTACAGCAGCCAGTATGTCCATTAACTATTTCATTTATGTTGTTTTAGGAGCAGAAAACTGTATCACAATATTCAACAATTATTAATATATGATCAAATAGCTTGAGTCGTTTGATCTGTACTTACATTTACATTATGTAGGCTATTGTAGAATTTTTGGCTCCACGAACTAATACAAGCTAATGTACTATCGATAATGACCTTAACCCCCCCCCCCCTTTTACACATTTAAATCTTGCTCCAATATTCGAACCAATAAATATGGGCATAATAAAAATTGGAAGGTGTAATATCTAAATTCAGATTCAAATCATATTATACTTCAACACTCCACATATTGTTTCAATCGAATAAATATTAGAGCGTGGAATCAGGCCCATTACGGAATATTAATTCTGCTAATTTCCCTACCTTCTTCTCCAAGTTACCGCCGGCTGGCTGGTTGGAAGCAACATGTGGCATCGATGCCTTCACTCCCCGATTCCGTATATCGCCGTATATAAAGATACCAATACCATTGTCCACCTTCAAATGTTAAAATCCGGTTTGCAAACAGATTTTTTTCTACCACCTTGCCATCGAAGTCGATTGCAAATGACAAATGCATTAGCTATAGATTGACAAAGATAAGATAACTCTGACGCCCAACCATAATCAAAGTCTAAAATTGAGATGCAACCGTTAATCCAAACAGTGTAAGGCCGAAGCTGTCCAATTTTTCACATCTATTGGTTTTAAGCAAGGACAAACTTCAAATCAGCAACACCTGACAGACAGACGGACAGACAGACAGAATTAGTGCACTTGCTGGTTTTAAGAGTAAAGATGTCACGTGACCGCTGGATAAGCGTCTCTAGATAGGAAGAGGTCACGATGTTCCAGTTGTGTCGGAGACCCGTTCTCCAGCAGAAGACATCGTGAGAGGACGCAGCCTTGCCATATTTCACAACATCGTGGATTTCTTGGAACACTGGAAAAACACCTCCGCAGAAAAAAATGGTGACACCGTACGCCTCCGCAGAAAATGGTATGAAGACGACAGAAATTGATGGTGTCCATTTTGGGACAAATTCACTAGCAATTTTTTTCACATAGCATCCTCGTTGGCGTTTTCTTATGACCCCGCACAAAAAATTAGTGAAGAAAGACGACACAACACGTATCAAATCAACGATGTCTTAAACGGCCATAGGGACGAAAAATGGGCACAACTGGGCCGCGTTAGTACTTCCTTAGTAACCTCTATTGACGACAAAATTCTCGCATCCTTTTTGGACAAACTTGGTGAAGCCATGCATGCTTACGCCTGGTACATTGTGTCAATGGAGAGCTTGCCTCAGCTCGATATTGCTTAGAATCGGAATAATCGTGTAATTGGGCTTCGTCATTGGCTGCTGCTGTATTCGAAAATAAATAAATATTTATCCTTTTGTTCTACAACTGCAACAAAATGGCGGAGTTACAGGTATACCCTTACCACCTCCTGCTTTACATGCGCTCCGGCCAAAAAATTTAACGCAATTCAAACCAACAACCCTTCGGGTGAGAGTCAGCACAGCCATATACCATACGCAACATGTTAAGCCAAAGTAGACAAATAAACACATTTCAATCAAGTGGTTAAAAGGTTCAACTTAAGTGATGATTAATAATGAACCCTTCAATGTCATCAGGGTGGTCTGGCGACCGACCGGAAATCTGGACCACCCCCTCTGGAGTAAAAGGGATGCTGCTAGGTAGGCCAAGGTTCCAGGCAGATGTCGGCAAGTCAGCCACCGATCTCTCGTTAAGGGCGGTTTCTTTATACAAAACCCTGTCAGAAGCCATGCAGCCCCCTAAATGTTTTAGTTATTAACGACAGGGATGAGGACGGTTTGATAGATTTTGATTTAATCAATTTTCGTGGCTTTTGGAGGTGAAAATAAAGGGAAAATATTATTTTATGGAAGGCTTTTGGCTAAAAATAACTTTATTGCCACACAAAAGGGGATAATTAACGATAGTACTATCAATACGATAATTTACATTGATAATAACAAAATTATTCCCAAACGTGAATCTCTCACAGATGGGCGCGTTCCAATGTCTCTATTATAATTCGGAGTGGAGTGAAGGGGCGGACCGTCGGTGAATGACCCTGTTACTATTTCTGGGGCTCTTAGACAGTCTTAGGCACAAGGAAAAAATAACACAACGAAGATGCTCCAAAGATGTAGGTCGTGTTTTCTAAACACTGATTAACACGTTGAACCAGGTATTCCATGAAAAGTGACAATGACATTGAGGTATATAGGAACAAGGTGCAAGGACAGTATGACCACCGGGGTGTGAACTATTGTATAGGCATCTGCAAGATGTAGTGACCCAGATGTCCGCTGCAGCGCTGCTCTCGTTCCCCAAGAAAGAGTAACGTGGTACTAGAAACCTAGCCATTACACCTAATCACACGGTCCTGTGAAAGTCTCAGCCGGCAATTACGCACACTATGATACGCACATGCGTTAAAACTGGAGCAAGTGCAGATGCACTGTGGGGGCGATAGCTACCAAGTACCGGGCGAAGATAGCAGGAAGACAGGTACAGGAAAACAGAGGCCTCTCTAGCACTTACCCGGGACCACCTTCTTGGCATGCCCTCCAAAGCATGTCCAGAAAATGTAACAAGTGCGGGATTCGAATCAACAACCTTTCGGGTGGAAGTCAGAGTCCGACAGTCCATATCACTACTCTACATGTCCTGACAGCTTAGCGATAGTGCAGGGGCATACAATACATCTGGCAGCAACAGAAAGCCAAAAATATGCAAGCTGCTCAGACAGATAAAAACAAATTATAGGGGCAGAAGGTTTTTGGTAAAGGCTGTAGAAAGGTTCGTAGACGCAGCCTAATTAGTTTCAGTCGAAAAATATAGCGGTTAGGCACAGATGCTGGTCAGAAAGTAGACTGATTACCGTAGGCTATTTTAGGCAAAAAAAAAGGTTGAGAGACATAACCTAATTAAGGCATAGTCCATATAGCCAGCGGGCAGTAAGGTATAGGGCACCTGCGTGTTTCGAACCTGCATTACAGATGCTGCTGCTGCTGGGCCGAGAGTAGACTGATAACAGAAGAGTATTTTAGGGGTAAAAAAGGTTGTGATACGTAACCTAATTAAGGGACGCTACATAACATATAGCCGCCGGGCAGTAAGGTACAGGGGCACCTGGTTGCAGCGAACCCTCACAGATGCTGGTCAAAGTTGTAGACGGACAAAAAACCACCCCCGCATCCTCCGCGGACCTCTTCAATAGCCCGTGGTCTGCCTATTTCCGCCCCTCGTCGTCTGGGAACCTGTCGGGGTGTCCATCCCCCAACTTGCCACCTGTGCCCCATTTCCATTAGTGACAGGATACGCATGAGCCTTAATTCTTGCGGGGTTGCAACGTTATTAATGGAATGATCGCCGTAATGGTTTTTTTTTTGCACAAAGAGAATGGCAGGAAAATGAGGCAATTTTGATAAAGAGAAAAATGTTCTAGTGTCGTTAGATAAGATGTTGTGCACCTGTAGGCATATGAAGGGGCTGAAGGAGAAGCAGTTTTACAAGTAGTATGAGATGAAGATGGGAATGCGCCATTAGCGATATCGGCAGGACAAAGCTGGACACGTGCGGGTGCACCAGATAAAGACATTGAAGAACTTAATGAAAATGTAGGAGAAAAGGAGGAAGTGGAAGTATTCTCAAGTAGATGAAGGTGCAAACGTAAAATAATCGCAAGAAGTTGAATATGAAGGTGTTGAAGGAGAAGCAAATTTGCAAGAAGATGAAGATGCGAATGCACCAGGCCAAGGCCCAGGAGTGCACGAACTGCAACGCCATCATCAATCATTACCAAACCCGCGGGGTGACCTGGAAATGTGAAGATGAAGGCAAGCGGTGCACCGTCGTGGTTTAAGTACTGGGTTGGCAATTTTTTAGGTGCATTAAGGACTTGCGCAACGTAATTAAGGTTGCAGGCCAATGAATTAGCGGGCTAATCAGCACTCAAACTGGAGCTAGTATCATTTGTGTCTGTTTTCTGGACTGTAGAATGATTGTTGACAAAGCGTTTCAAGTAACTGACGGCTTAGTGGGGTATGCTTTAAGGGTGTTCCTACTGGGGTAGACTTTAACATCCTGGATACGAGGCCAACAGGGTTTGAATGAGTTTATATCATGGAGCTTTCTGAGGGTTCTGTAACGCAGTTAGAAAGTCAAGCAGTGAGTAGGAGTAACAAGTATTGTATTGGATGAGTTCAAGAGGCAAAGACTCCGTTTTTTGTTTGAATTGCGCAGTACATAATAGAGAGAATCTAACTAAAGTAGACTATGGACTTATGGTAGGCCTCCATACTCAATTATCGTTTCTTATTAATTTTATAAGAAGACATGCAGATTTTTTAAGGTCTTTATTCTTACTCATTTGTTTTATTTATCTTTTTTACATAATTTTTTATTGCGCTTCGTTATATAATTGAAAAATATAGTCAGATTACCATGACTTTGCTAGAGCGGCTATACCGTAACAAAGAACATAAATATATTTCAATCATTCATTTATTTCTCCGCTCAACCCGCACTCTAAAAGTATCCATAACCCACACAATATTGTAATAAAAAATTACTATTAAAAATTCACCCCGGCCTCGGGGTAAATTGCTGACCGAATGGCCCAAAAGTTGCCCAATGTGAAAATAAAGACAATTTTCTTTATTTCTCTCTAAAATACCACTATCACATTTTAGTGGAGTCAAACAATAATCTTCCCCGTTAGCTAATAATAATTATAGCGTTAACCAATAAAAACACTTCAAAGTGTCAGAGAAACTATAACAAAACAGATAAAGAGTTGTTAACTGTAATAACTCATCCGCAAGGAATGAGGTCTACAGCATCTTTTACGACAGAGATATGAGGAAAGCAACAGCGCGGGGATGAGTCAGCTAAAAGTTGCCGGCGCTAAAATAATGGCCACAGCGGAAATACGAACACCCGCTGTCGTGATGAGGCAATGCCTGCTTGCTGCTGCCACATTTTAAAATATAGGTCGCCGTTATAAATAAAACCACTCCATTTCTTCACACATAAATTTTTTTTGCGATTTTTAATTCGCCCGCTATTGGGGGCATCGATTCTCCCCCGAAATAAAACAATTGCCCAATCGCGCCAAACTGGGTCGAACTTCTTGTTGTTTTCCAATGAAGATTATTGGGTCTGGGTGTTTGTGGTTTTCTGTTGAAATTGGCTTTAAATGTATTTGAGGCCATAGAGAAGGATATCTAATATGTCTATGTGAGGCAGATTTACTTCCCGCCAAGAAATTTTTTTGTTTAATTTCTGGGGCGACTCGCAACGTCTCCTATGACTAGCCGTTAAAAAACGTACCAGGTACAGGATTTTAAAAAAGATTTTTGGCGCGTTAGAATATACAGTATATAGCTCTAGGAGAATTGAATTAAGAAACAGTAGGTTAAGATCTGAAACTTGACTTATAAATCACCAGCTGGGGTAAAAAGGGGCTGCTGGGCAGGTTGCTGACCACAACAAACAAAATAGAGCAGTTGTCAAGAGAGAGGTTCCAATACCCGTCCTGAGGCCAAAAAAATTGGAGGCTGACTGTGGAGTGAATGATGCACGTTTTCTGCCTTTTTCGCCCGAGACGTGTCAACTAGAGGATTTAGAAAAATCTGGGCTTGGCAGGATTAGAATCCTAGCGGTTAAGACAATGCCCCGGCAATGCTTCGATCGTAGGTTCGGATACCGCCAAGTCTAAATTTTCGATCGACAGTGTGTCTTAACGTTCCGATATGTAACAGGGGTACTATAAGAGTCCATTGGCCCACCTATCCGTCATCTTTGATCGCAAATAGACAATTATCTCCTCCACTATTCGCCAGCCAGGTAATATTTGTATCACTGTGCATAGAAGGATTGAGAGTGTATCTTAACATTCGGATATGTAGTTACGGATAACAAAGAGTTCATTGACCCATCTATCCGCCATCTCTGACAGTAACTAGACAGCTATCCCCTCCACTATTTACACATGGAACAATCAGTGTGGAAGCAGGCACTTAAGAGGATACATATCCGGTCTCGAGTAATAAGGGCCCAGGTAGATATGAGGGCTGCTTGTTTGATATTCTCACCTTTTATAACTAGGTCAGATGGTCCTTCGAGGTCGGGAGAGAGCCGTGAGAAAAGGGGATGGACAAGTGCTCGGGTCACCCCTCCTAAGCTACAGACCTATATCCGCCCACTACCACAAAAAACCTGAGACACTACAGCATTATTAAATGGATATCGAATACAGATTTATAGACATTTAAGGACAATGACTAATGATCAAACATGAGAATTTGGCCGTAGGCGATACGAATTTTATTGAGCTTTCAAGATACTACAATCTTACGAGTAGTACCAACCAATAAAGATATAGTACTGCTGCTGTCGGAACGTTGGAAACATGCTATCAGGTCGAAAATACCCGGATTCTCCAGTTCCATGATTTGACTCCGATCATTGAGCGTTATTCATTCGAGAAATATGTTCTTGTCCGTTCATAAGTATCTAACTAAGTTACTTCTACTATACCCAATCTATTATTGTTTGCATTTATTAACAAGACTATAATTGTATCATCTTTGACAACAGCAGAAACAACAGCAGCAGCAAAAGCAACTAGAAGTCAAGAAGCTTCAACAGCAACAATGTATGCACAGTATTCTGAAGTTGATATGATATCACTTTAACAACAACCTATTTTGTAATTATTGCTGTAGGTATTAAGTAAAGAGACAACTTTTGTTTCATCTTTGACAACAGCAGGAACAGCAGCAACGACAACAAGAAGTTAAGAAGCTGTAGTAGCAACAATGTATGCAATATACACAATATCGCCCAGTAGCAGTTGATATGGTATCACGTTAACAACAACCTGTCAACCTATTATATTACTATTGCTGTAGGTATTAAGTAAAGAGACAACAATTGTACATCGTCTTTGACAACAGCAGCAGCAACAACAAGAAGTTAAGAAGCTGTAGTAGCAACAATGTATACACAGTATCGTGCAGTAGAAGTTGATATGGTATCACTTTCACAACATACCGCCGCTCATTACCCATTCTGTTACTTAACTCGATCCAGGTCACCCAGTTAGCCGTCTCTGCCAAGTTCACCGCTAGAAATCGAAACCAGCGTCACTTTACAGGAAAACCGACGCTTCGCCACTACTTCATTTTCACCCGGAAAATAGAGTAAGATGGGGTCAATGAACTCCCACGTTCAATCGTGGAATTAATTAATTTCATGACTTAGCGGGAACTCATTTGGGAGACTGTTCGTTTTGGCAAGGCTACCAGTGAGCAATCACTATTGATGTAAGTAGAGTTCTATATAGGAGAGATGGCACATTCCAGCGCGCCAAAACGGTTTTTTTTTAAATCCTGGGGCCACCTGGTACTTTTTTTTCAATGGCTAGTCATAATAGGCGTGGCGAGTGGCGCCAGTGGCCCCAAAAATGCAATCATACATTTTTGGCGGGAAGCGAATGTCCCATCTCTCCTATATAGAACTATAGATTTAGGTCCAGCTTAGTGTTGTTCAGTCTCAAATAGTATTGCCAACCGTACTAAAATATATTTTACAGTACCAGTATTTTCCCCTAAATAGGTATTTTGGAATGTATTGTACTTTAATTTTTTTTTTCAATAAAGTAATTTTTGTATACTAAATGTATGATTTCTTTTCTACAATCCATTAGTAAAACAAGGCTTAAAACCGTACTATTTCATCTTCACTCGTGGCAAAATTGAAAATATACTTGGTACTTGGTTATGACGTAAAACTGTACGAATTATGTATATTTTTAATTTCAACGTGAGTGACAGTTAGTTTAACTAAGTTAATAAGGAGATTATTATGTACTACCATTGAATATATAACAGTATATAACAGTGTTATATATTCGAGGATACTACTATTCACACCTATTTTTCAAACCTTTCCATCCCGCGAAGGAAATTTGTACCTAAATCCTGGATTGGCCTATTCAAGGCTATATTATAATATAATACCGATTTATGCATAGTGAAAATGACATTTAGCGATGCATTCAAGAGTACTTTATTTTGATTTTGCATTATCATACATTTTTGGGCATAACAGCTTCTATGTAGTTTATCTGGAGAGAAAACCCTATAAAACTAGTCTCAAACAATTCTTACTCCAGTCTCAGACCTCTTAGTCTTGCTGCAATCTCGTTAAGTGACAGTGGTCTTATTTATAGTGGCCTCAAAAAGGATAGAAATTCTGCTAATCACAAAACCTCCCCCTAATTAAAAATCAAAGATTTCATTTCTCATTATTTCAAGACTTCTAGGACGTTAAAAAATTAAATCTATGCCGCGATACCCCGGTTGTAATAACCCCTAATAAAGTGTCATCGAGAAATCGAAATCGAAGCGATATTGATTCAGCAAAGTGTATAGTTAAAACCTGTTTGAATTTCCATGGGACAATTAAATGACAGTATAGGTTCAGAATGAGATCAACTATGTCCGCGATGAGGTAAAAGTACATCATTTTCCCAGAGAGCGTCAGAGAAACTGGTGCAATTATACACCAAGACTAGACAACTCTGTCATATATTTACATCTGCTTGCACTACAGGTTATATACAGTATCAACAATCGGCATTTGTACGATCTCTAGGGCTTAATTTATTAAAAGAAACCGATTAGCAGTATCACAGTGACTATCTCGGGAGTGGGATCTAGATCTAGACAGATCCGTGGGCTGTTGTTGAAAGGAACTTCAAGATCCAATCTACAGTCGAAATGTCGAAATGAAATAATTAATTAATGGAAAAATTTATTTCCGCGAAATGTGGAGGAGGCTAATAATTAATTAATGGAAAAATTATTTTTTCGCACCTCACAGACTATCTTGGTATTGACAACTACTCTTACATAGATCCGTGGGCCTTGGCTGATAAGAACTTGAAGATCCAGATATCTCGTCCACAACTGGGATAGACTTATTGTAACCGGGTTCACCTCCTACTTATAACCTGAGGTTTCACATTGTGCCCCTCCGGTTACACCACCCTTTAGTTGAGGCATCTGCCCCTGGGCCTAATTCTGTTTTTCGCGATACGTATAGTCCGGGACTCGTTCTTCGCCGCAGCGCAGCCACTCAACGTCCACAAACTTTCAAACACCTATCAGAAATTATCAATTTCTTAAATCTCTACCAAATAACCTATTAGCGAGCCTACTTTGCCGTTTAGTATTAATTTATCCCAGGGGTTAAAACTTTTTTTTTATTTCATTTTTTAATCTTAACGCTACGCCCTTTGGGGCTTACGTTGTATGTTTATGTGTAGTGCATTGCTGTGGTTTTGAATGGGGTTGGTGTGGTGTGCATTAGTGTCGTAGGGCTAACTGCTACTAAGCGCACTAGACAACGAGTTGCCCGGATTAAAAATTTATTGATGCACAGTGTTCAATCTGAACTTTGACAAGTTTCTGTAAGACAGAGATTCCCAGACTGAGTGTCCACAAGCTATACCAATGACTCAGTTGAGCGCACAGTATACGCTATCTACTGTATATCCTACATATATATAAGCTTGAAGGTGTGCGGTAGAGGCCACCCTAGGTATCTTCCTGAAAACTACGAGGAATTCACGACACCCCCGCCAAGAATTTCGTTAATTAAAACAGGTACCACTGTTCTTGATATCTAGGTTAATTAAAATTAATTATACGGTATGAATAGGGAACGATGTAAGAGGTGAAGCCTGGGGCGGAGGAGGGGAGGGGGCGCAATGTAGGAAGTGCGACAGCAAATAGCTGAAAGTAGGTCAGCACGGGGTGATAGCCGGCCGGAAGTCCCTCTATATTGATCTCCCAATTTTATTGTCCCCATATACTGCCCTGGTGGCCTACTTTTGGCCCTATACAAAATTTATGAGCACTAAACCGTCGTCAACTTACAGCAAAAGACCTATATTATTGTATTACTGTAGTATGTAGGCTTTCATAATTCCGTTGTATGTGCTGTTGCTTTTTACGTCCTATAACATACTGTATGAAAACTAAAGCAAAAAAAGAGACCTAATTCAAACGCTAGTCATATTACAGTATTTTTTTTTTGGAGGGGGGGGGCAAGACCAGATCGCCTCTTGCTATCAACTTCTTGATCAGGGAAATTTATGCACAACTCACATTAGTTGGCTATCTCATCTTATTTATTTCTATACGCAACTGGCATATATCATGGGTTTCATATCCGACCAGATCTTATATTCAGCGGAATACGTGGTTAGCCACTGTCCAGCCCTGAGGTGGGCGCGGTCGGACTGTTTTGAGGCTGCTTACAGGTCGATTAGGTTGATCTGATTGACTTGCCATTGAAGGACATGGAAGTCTTAGCTTTCAGGGTTAAGTTTTTCAACAGTTGATTAATTAGCAATGGTCACATAGAGTATGAATTATTATGCTGTTCAAAATACCTTAGTCAGCTCAACTCTCCAAATAATACGAGCAATAACCCTCTAATGTCTCAATGCCTCCAATGTGTTAGTAGACACATTCAATGCGGAACCATGCGTATTGACAGTATGTCTACAACCCACTAATGCGGCCTTCACAGATGCAATAACTGCCTGCATTTCTGTTAGAAAGCGTCAAAAACAAAAATCCCTCGAAAAAGTGGAAGTGCAATGATAAATAGGCTATTTCGAATAGTTGTACAATATAAAAGTAGGTTTGACGACAGTCGATATCTTCAAATCAGTTGGCCACAGATTTGAAGAATATTTTTAGTGAATTATAAAATAGTCTTCATACCTGTACCTGCAAGGGCGGACCCAGAAATATTTCTCAGGGGGGGAGGCATGATATGGTAACTATTGTATTTGTTTTACGTGGCAAGTACATACATTGGGTCAGCCCCCAGTGTACTTGTAGGTTTACGGCCAATAACGCGGCTACCCTTGTCCCCCTGTTTCTGTCTTTGAATACCAGTAATGTTTGAAAATCCATGGCATTGGGCAAGGCTGAATGGGCCACTACAAGTATTAAAAAAAAAATAGAATACCTACATGCAATACGTACGAAACAGTTAGTTTAAGCATCGTACCGTTGCCTTCAGCTTCGAGTCTTCATAAAGTACGTGTGTACGTACGCCTTCAAATAATTATAATAATGCGCTTGCCAAATTGTGGCCATTGTATACATATCAAATGTATGTTATACGTACACATTAGAGAATAGTGTCCATCACGACTCACGGATGTTGTAACCCAATTCAAAAGTAGGCCCGCCGTGTCTGCCTACACGAATACCAATTGATAGTGACCGGGGGGGGGGGGGGGATTGCAGTAGCGTTGAAGGGCGCATCCAGGGGTACAGGGTAGGGGATGTTTTCACCAGTTTAGTTTTTCTGTTATGCATATTTTTTTTCTTATCTTTTTTTAAAGATACATATTCGCTTACAAATAATTCAATGTATGCATCCGAATAACCTCTTCAGTCGCCTCAGTAGGTGATACCTGTGTTGAGTTACGACAGGTCACCGATCGCATGATGTGTAGAGACAAGCAAAAGCTACCACTATGCCATCGAATATAACATGCATGTTAAACATAATAGTCTCCTTAGTAACTTTGTAAAACTTGCTGTCACTCATTGTTAAAAATACTAACTTGGTATAATTTTCCGTAATAAAATAAAATTAAAACATACACAACCGGTTTCGGCTCACGCCATCGTCAAGTGCGATTGAAAACAGATAAAACAAAAAGGTATGCAAGCTAAAACAAAACAAAATTCATTGTCAGAATAACACACAGCATCGCATAAAGTAAACAATTTAAATTGAACAATTAAACATTAACCAATGGAAGCGCCAATAAGGGGGAACTACTTAAAAAGGTTATGTCATTAAGTAACGTTTTGTTTTTAACCATAGCTTCCCTAATCTCAATGGTTTCTAAATTATCAAGAAGTTTCCCCTTGTTGGCTACATGTAAGATCTTAAAATTATAGAAATCACAGGCATGGCTGTGGGTGTTTATATGTTGTTGTTGTTATATTGTTGTTCAATTTAAATTGTTTACTTTATGCAATGCTGTGTGTAATCCTGACAATGAGTTTTGTATTGTTTTAGCTTGAATACCTTTTTGTTTTATCTGTTTTCAATCGCACTTGACGATGGCGTGAGCCGAAACCGGTTGTGTACGTTTTTATTTTATTTTATTACGTAAAACTATACAAAGTTAGTATTTGTAACATGCATGTTGATTATATTTTGTCCAATTTGGTGCCCTCCCTCCCTCGTTACGCTACTGATATAATTTAATATATAAGCAAAATAAGTCATTGAAGATAACGAAAAAGTTGGTGTTACCCTACATTTTGCTATGCGGAAGTTTAAAATTTTCCAATTTTTTTTTTAAATACAATAAAAGGGGTACCATAATCAAGCAATCGTAGCCCCGTCACGGTTCAGTAGAACATAAGCCTATGGCATAAGCAGTCTATATACTCCTACGTTCTGTTAAACTGTACAAATTACTTGATTGTATAATTTAACAGAAATATTTATTTATTTATTTACTCCAAGTCTATGGCTAGAATACGGCAGGCGGCAACAACAAACTGGCAATGTAGCGGTATTTACTAATAAACATGTGCTGTGTAAGAAAAACAAGACCTACTATTACAAGTAACATAAAATGCTCTCAACGCAACGCCAGAAGATCGAATAAGGACTTTAAATAATAAGAATATGATAATTAAAATAAAAATAAATAAAATAATGAATAATTCCAGAATTTAGTAGTACAGTGTGTTTCAACAATTTTCTTTTAATATTTTCACCTAAGAAACGATCGGACACTCTAACCACACGTATTTTGCACAAACTTCTCATTATCTGAGACTGGAAGTTGTGTCCCAGACAGATCTTTCAGTGTGCGGCCTTAACTTCACTGTGATGGCAGGTATGGTACATACGGTTGTCGTTGTTTGCCTTATAAGGCCATAAATGAGTAGCAGAATTAAAAAAAATGCTCGTCTACAAATATACATTATGCAGCCAGCACTAAAACCTAATCTAACTTAGAATTTTTTCACATCTTCAAAAACTGTGGCCTAACGGTGTTAGTGCCGGCTACATACTATGTGTATCGAAATGTAGAGGAGCATTTCTTCTGCCTCTGATTTATATTTATTATTATTTATATATTACTTATTTATATATTTATTATTATATTTATATATATATCAGAAATTTGACTTTATTCGAAAAACGAGTAGCGGAGGCTTCGAAAAAAGTTGGTGATTAGACCTTAATGTCACAAACATTTTACTTGTAACATTCTCTAATTTTGGTAATTTCTGCGGGCCTACTATACCGTCTAGTATTGACCTATTCCTGGCGTTAAAAATGTAAACTAAACAATTTCTAATAGAACTCTTCATTGTGAAATTATCTTATTTACATTTTTAATCCCAGGTTAAAATTAAAAATAATCGCAATACTACCACTGATGGCGGTACTGTAGTTATTAATAGTTTAGTTCGTCTAAACTGAACATTTTTTTTTCTTTTCTTAATTGTAGGTTATAACAAAGTCGCATAGTAAAACTGACCTTTACGTTTACAGCATAACAGCGGTAATTGTGTTTGTGTAGCCGACCAGGTGGCAACGTAATAACTATAGGCCAAATGATATTTTCAAGATTTAATAATAACACATACTGCATAGCCTAAAGGCTACAAGAATCTGTACAGTTTCTAATTAAATCCATTATTAACTAACAAATAGCTGTTATAACATAAGTAAGGCTGTACTAAACTCAATATTCTCAGACTTGCCGATGTGTATTTTGTTTTTACGTAAACGTGACTTAACTAAATACATTGTGAAATATTGAAATGGAGCGTGCCAAACCAGGCGCTGCATATTTTAGCGTCAAGGCAAAGGGCCTTCGAATATTCATTTGGTTTTTTAAGTTACTGTATGTGACTGCATAGATCATCCACTGTTCATAAACACGAGTACCGTATTACTAAATATCAGGGCAGTGCCGCATTAACCCATCGGCACTTGGGGCACAGGCCCATCCATGTCTCCCAAAAAAATGCCTAATATTTCGGCCCCCCACAAACGAGATTTTTTTTAGATAAAATCTTTTTCCAAACAAAGTTTTGAAATTGGCGGGAAATGAGAAGAGAGCGCCAAGAGCATTTATGAATTTTGGAAGAGTTTGGCCCCACTGCCCCACAGGGGTTAATCCGGCACTGTATCAGGGGCGGATCCGAAAGAAAGATTACTCTTGCTATCGATCCAAAAGTCTCGATTAGGAACACAAGTCGGCATCAGGCGCAGATTCCACCAACGTCAATAGTGATATTAAATGTTTTTTTACGTGGTAGCCGACATTTTTAGACAGTTTTAGCCATACGAAAAATGTCTGCAACCACGTCAAAAACATTGAATATCACTATTGACGTTGGTGGAATCAGCGCCTCGACATCTTCTTTTCATCCAACAAGTGGCCCGGAGGCCAGAGCCGGATTTGGTGACGAGACCACCTGGTCCTCAAATATATGCCCATCACCACCCACTATATATAAATGTATCAATCAATTTCATCCGGAAAAAAATGTGTCCAATACTTTAGGATAGGCCATATACTGTAGTATATTGTTTTTGTAGATATGGGAAATAAACTATTCATTCATTCATATAGATAGATAATTAGCCTGCTTCTTACATAGTTACTGCAGGCCTACAATTACTAAGAAGTGGCTCATAGTAAGTTTATCTAAGTTACGGCTTTTTATGCCTGGGTAAGTTACTGATCCTATATGACGATACCTAGAATCAGGTGGTTACAATAGGCTTATTATTTAAGTGGTTTGCGTTGATTGGAGCTAGTAAGCTACAGTATGCCTATACTGACTTCGATCTATTCCACTAATGTAGGCTCGGCCCACATTGCTTCGTTATAATAAAAATTCGGGTTACAAGAAGAATAGGTTCGGTGATAAGCCAGAGTGAGGTGCCTTGACGAGGCGATGAGATCTAGTTAGTAGATTGGGGGAGGAAGGCTCTTATCACTTATCAGAGAGGAATGGAGGGAAATTTTGGGGGCGAGTGGGCCTTTTATGAACAGTAACGCCATGGGGTACGGGTACAAAATATGAAACCCTTATCTCTTGACCCATTCACGAAAATTCGGACTGTGTTAAATCCAGCCCACCTGAGCGAACCGCGTATTAGAGCAACACGCTAGCCGGCAGGTACCAACAGCGGTGTCATTTGGGAACCATGTGGTAATCAATTACCCCCCCCCCCCTGCATTTGATAAAGAATACGAAATTGACCCATTGGAACGAGGAATCGTTACAACCCATAACTGTTCCTAATTGCCGTCTTGCCTGAAATATTGAAATGACACTCTTGGTGCCAAAACATATTAACCTTCCCTAGTTCCTTCCTAAACTAGGTTGATTTTCAACAAAAATAACACTTACAATACCGCTTGATCAGATTCTTTTTATACGCTTTTCCACCATGTTTATCGGGGTCTGAATCGTCAGAGTCCGAAAAGCCAGGGCTGGTACACTGCGGAGGCGGTGACCGCCTGGGGACACTTAAATCCAGCGGCACATCCTCACTAGCACAGCACAGCATCGCACTATCGAGAGCTAGAGCACAAACACAACAACATAACGCACCTCCTCTCCGATAGACTGCTAAAGCGCGACTGCTACCGAACGGTGCCCTACTGACTCAGATTGTGCCGCCGGAGATGGCCGAACATCGCCGAGCGTGGATACCGCGCTCCTATTTGGGCACATCTCTGATAGTATATTGTTGTAGGCAATACTAATGTTTGATTGTATTATCACTGTTGATGGTTTCAACTTAATTTCCTGACTTTCCTGGGTCACTACGACGTACGACCCTGCTTCACACATTGGAAATCGTACTAAAATTAGCATAGGAATACGACCAGACCGTCCAGACCTGAGGTGCAACGCGGAAGCAGACAAACATCGCTTCCACATTTTATACTATTACTTATTATGTACCTAGGTGGCCTCCATGTATTTATCTGTTATTAAAAAAAGATGTCAACGAGAGAGGGAAATACAGTAGACTATTAATTGGAACATATCAGGGGCGTACAGTTGGGGGGGGGGGGCATGTTCCAACTTGCCCTCTCCCCAGCTCCTTTAGGGGGGGCAGCCCCCCCCCCCGCCTTGAGTAATGTAAGACGTGGTTCATGTGTCCCCGGGCCCCTTATAGCATCAGCAATATGAATATAAGTACTCCTTTGTTAGCTTTGTAAAATCTACAGCTATACTTTACTACTATTAAAATGCGTAAAACCCTACTATTTTTCACTTATATCTTCAATATTTCCTTATCCTGCCTGATGACGTCATATGGTATACTAAGTTTTGCCGCCGCCATCATTCTACAACTTTACGCCTCTGGATCATATACAGTACAACGGGTCTCAAAGTGGAAAGTGCGACTCCCAAGTGGGGCAAGAACATATACTGAGGGACAGCTGCCCCCCAAAATTTAGGAAGTTTGTTGTAAGTAAATTACTATAATTGCGTTATAGTTCAATAGATACTAAATGAGTTTATTACATTTTGACCCCCCAATTTTACCCCTCCCCAAAAAAATGGGCTGGATCCGTTCCTGAAGAGGGGGGGGGGGTAGATGTTTAAGGGGCTCAGTTCTAAGCTTGGTCAAAAACTAAATAGCACCTATCCGGCCTAGTTAAGTGAAATTTAAATTTCAACTGAATTTTACTTATACTATAGGCTACAATGTCAGGGGGCGTGACTAATTAGTGTTGGGCTATGTTGGGGGGGGGGGCGAAATAAAAAGTTTGAGAACCGCTGTGCAATCAAAATTATATATATATATATATAATATGTGACATGCTTAAGAACCTATGCTGTTACGAAACTGAATTTTCCAATTGCCCCCAGAGAACCAGTGGCGTAAATAACTTCTGCTGCGCACCCCCCCCCCCCCACGAGCTTTGGTGCGCCCTGCCTTGTCTCAATATTTCATCATTTTATGAGTGATAGTCAATAGTGGAATTATAGAGTTATAGTGTTATCCATAACAAATTGAAATTTAATCTTTATTAATTACGTAGATTTTTAAATTATTTTTGCTTTCCAATTTATACGTAGTATAAGGAAAGTTTTGTGACGGTCGAAATTTTCGATTCCGAGAAATCAACGGATTTACACGTATTAAGGTCCCAGGAACCCAAAAAAGTGTTTTTTACGAAATGTCTGTCTGTGCGTCGATTTCCGGGCAAACTACTCAGTCGATTTTGATGAAATTCGGCATGTAGGTTCACAAAAATCATCCCTCGAGACCATTTTTTTTATTTTGGGCTAACTCAATTTGGGGGGTTTTTATTTTCAAAAAACTTCAAAAAAACGTCTAAAAAAATTATTTCCCAAAAACGGCTCCAACGATTTCTTTTAAATTCTCATATATTGTAGTTGTTGTTAATGTTGATAAAATGCGGGGGGTCGCTTGCCCCTTGATAGTTTCCTTCTGGGGGTAAAAAAATAAAAATGACTAAATTTTAATGAAAAATGACTAAATAATAATTTTTCTGCGACACCTTTCTATCGATGATTTCTACCTTCAGGTATGTTTTAGGTGTTAAATTGAGTAACGAAACCGGACAGGTTGCTTTCCCAAAAAAGTATTTGTTTTTGTACAAAAAAATGTTTTTTTTTAAAAATGATAGAAAATTCACGCTCTAATGCATTGCGTGCCCTGCCAGTATTGCTGTGTGGTAATGCGTTGGTCTGACCCATCTAGAATTTACCTCACCACCAGTGACGAGTGACGTCAGGTGGACAACCCCCCCCCCCCCCCCCCCGAGATATCGGAAATTTAACCATAGGAAAATTATTTACCATGAAATTACTAATTTTCTCTATCTACTAATTTTGATAAATTGGAAAGCATTTTCGAGTAAACTCGGACCGGTTCTATTATTTTTGTGAGCCGAAATGCGCTCCCAACAATGTTGTGCCACCCGCACCGCGGGAGTGTTATTTACGCCACTGGGGAGAACCCGAAGCCCCCTTCCCGAAAGACCTTCCATAATTCGTAATATATATGTCCACGCTGACAAAATTCCTGAATCTGTCCCTGTATAAAACAATATTGAACCTTCCACCATCTTTACTACCGCGGATATTACAATAACATTTCTCAGCTCTTTGAATACGCCAGACAAGCACGAGACTTGAACTTAACTTTGTAGCATGGTTTGACGTAAATGCCTGTGTAGCCCGAAGCCCTACTTATGTGGGACTCGCTAAATTTAAGTAAGTTGGTATTCGGGCACGTGTAACGGCCAGGTGACTGCGAGGCAGACGGCTTTAACTGCAAATCTGCAACACACTAAATATGCAGCCAGCCCATGTGCCGACACCCTCACCCCGGAAATGGCAATTGTCAGACGGAATTAAGCAATACGAGTTGGAATGCATATGGACATGTAGTGTAGTGGTACAGACTCCGACTTTTCCCCGAAAGGTTGTTGGTTCGAGTCCCACACTGGCTACATTTTCTGGCCATGCTTCGGAGGGAGTGTAAAACATGCGGTCCCGGGTCTTCCTAGTTGAGTGTAAGAGGGGGCTTTATAGCCCTAACTCAGCTAGGTTGGCTTAGTAACAGAACAAAAAAAGTTAATATTTATTTATTTATAATTTGCCAAATTTAATAGATAATTTGGTGCTACCGGAAAATATTAAAAATAACGTGGACTGACCGGATAACCAATGAGGAAGTGCTGCAACGCATAGGGGAAGAAAGAAAACTGAGGGCATCCATCGCCAAGAGGAGAGCCAACTGGATTGGACACACACTACGCCATGATGGGCTACTTCACACGATCCTGGAAGGGCACATGTATGGAGGTGCCGCGGTAGGCCGCCCCCGTAATGAGTGCCTGGACCAGCTGCTCAGGGACTTCAACTGTACTACGTATGGACAACTGAAGAGGCTGGCAGAGGAAAGATCAGAGTGGAAGAGCCGGAGCAAAATGCTGCAAGCCAACCCATGAGGTTTGTTCACCAGAAGAAGAAAGAAGAAGAATAGATAATATCTACAACTTTATGAAACACCAACTGGACTCCCATTACTAGATTGTTTGTGCACGTTTTTTTTGTACGTAGGGTAATTTAGGTAGGTTTCCCCATGCGTTTAGCTTAGCCTTTCTCGAGCTCGGTACCTGGCGTTTGATTCCTAGTAAGAGACGTTGGGAGACAGCAACGGCAGTGTAGTAGTGGTTGTAGCAGCAATAATTAATTAATATATATTAATAAGGACTTTAATAATATTTCCTTTTGCTCACCTTCTTCTCGATTGCCCAACGTACTCGGTCCAACGAACCTCCATCCTACGAGCACCCTCCTCCCTCTCCGATGCTCTAGGAAACAAAACAACAGCCACAAATGATATCATACAATTCAGAGCCACCGGCCTCCTTCAACATTTAACCCCCCTCCCCCCTCCCCACTACTTATACACAACAGAATGGATATCTCTCTATATACCACAAAATAATCGGTAAACATTCCCAATTTCCTAGAGCAAATTCCCAATAAGGAAACCGCGCTATAAAACACAAAAAAAAGAACCGGTCCGAGTTTACTCGAACATGCTTTCCAATTTATCAAAATTAGTAGATAGAGAAAATGAGTAATTTCATGGTAAATAATTTTCCTATGGTTAAATTTCCGATATCTCGGGGGGGGAGGGAGGGGGGTGTCCACCTGACGTCACTGGAGGTGAGGCAAATTCTAGATAGGTCAGACCAACACATTACCACACAGCAATACTGGCAGGGCACGCAATGCATTTGAGCGTGAATTTTCTATAATTTTTTCAAAAAAACATTTTTTTTTTACAAAACCAAATACTTTTCTGGGAAAGCAGCCTGTCCGGTTTCGTTACTCAATTTAACACCTAAAACATACCTGAAGGTAGAAATCATCGATGGAAAGGTTTCGCAGAAAAATTATTTTTTAGTCATTTTTCATTAAAATTTAGTTATTTTAATTGTTTTACCCCCAGAAGCAACCTATCAAGGGGCAAGCGACTCCCCGCATTTCGTTAACATTAATAACGACTACAATATATGTGAATTTAAAAGAAATCGTTGAAGCCGTTTTTGATAAATAAATTTTTTAGACGTTTTTTTGGAGTTTTTTGAGAATAAAACCCCCCCAAATTAAGTTAGCCCCAAATAAAAAAAATTGGTCCGAGGTATGAGTTTTGTGAACTTACATGCCGAATTTCATCAAAATCGACCGAGTAGTTTGCCCGGGAATCTACGCACAGACAGACAGACAGACAGAACGACAGTCAGACATTTCGTAAAAACCACTTTTTGGGTTCCTGGGACCTTAAAACGTGTCAATCCGTTGAAATCTCGGAATCGAAAATTTCGACCGCCACAAAGCTTCCCTTATACAACGTATAAATTGGAAAGCAAAAATTTAGTGATAAGTCGACTTAGAAAGATGATGATATGATGAAAAATTATAACAGTTATCGGTTTCAGAGATGGAGAGGGAGTCGTAGTAGGTCTTAAACATAGGTGGCGCACGAGTGGCCATTAAATCGTTAGTTTGGCGCCAATATTTAAATAACAAATAGGTTCAAGAAGCAACATCCTCGTTATAAACGAAAGATCCGTAGATTTGAACCCGTCAAGTCCAGATTTTTTTTTCTAATTCGTTAACGAGGAGATTGCCTCTTCAATCTCTTCAATTCAGTTAATTTAATAAATTGATAAATATGGTAGGCTTAGAAGAATACAATTACTTATAAGGTAGGCTTATATCTACTTTTGGCTCTGGAAAACTATGCACAAGGCTGATACATGCAAGCATGGGCGTAGCCAGAATTGAGTTAAGGGGGAGGGGAAATTTTTGTTAAGTGTATTGGTACCTACTGGGTAAAAACGAACTAATGAAACATTGAAAATAATACCTTTACTGTTTCATTTTAAGGTTAGCTAGCTGCTCATTAAGAGCAGCAATCACATTCTCTTATTGTTGAGAAAATACCTTAAGTACATTTCAATTTTTCGGTATCAATTTGAATTAGTTTTTTGCGCAGACTGAGCATATATACGATATATACAGGCCATTAAGGCGACTTTCTGCTACTAGGGCCCTACGAGATGTGTACGTTTTTAAAATCGCAAGGGTGTGAAAGCGCACCCCCCTGCACCCCCCACACTGCGCGTATGCATGAAGGTCTACCTGCGGACAATGTTTACCCGCTGAAAAGTTTACCAAGGCTTTACAATGGCCCTTAACATTCAGTCAGGACTTGTAGAGTAGTAGTAAGGTCCGTAAAGATTCCGACTTTCACCCGAAAAATCGTTGGTTCGAGTCCCACACTTGCTACA
The DNA here is from genome assembly GCA_963971405.1 of Psococerastis gibbosa. Lineage (NCBI taxonomy): Eukaryota > Metazoa > Arthropoda > Insecta > Psocodea > Psocidae > Psococerastis > Psococerastis gibbosa. The sequence continues at coordinate 1,985,934 of OZ020484.1, read as the reverse complement.
TTTTCTGGCCATGCTTCGGAGGGCATGTAAAGCAGGCGGTCCCGGGCTTTCTTAGTTGAGTGTAAGAGAGGGCTAAATAGCCCTAACTCCGCTAAGTTGGCTTAGTAATAGAACAAAAAAAGTCAATGTTTATTTATTTATTTATTTAACAGTACAGTGTTACGTTGGCGCCGAGGCAGCAGATTGGACAGCGGCTGCTGAGGATCGGCAAAGATGGAGGGAAATCGTCAGAGCGGCCAAAAGTCCCCCTGGTCTGATCGCGCCTATTTAACTGAAACTAACTGTGTTACCAACAGGAAAGTATTGTATCGCAGGTACCCGCTGATTGCGGCTATGGAAGTAGTATGCAAGGCCTATTCCTATGGACAATGTACCGTAACTGTTATTATTTGTGTACGCCCAGTAGTGTACCAATGCTACACAGACAGCTACTGTTACGTAATATAGTGCGCAGGCCTAACTAATTAAATGCATGTACGAGTAACTTGCTGTATTAATGAGTCAGGATGGGATAGATACTATTGTATAAAGTAGCCCATTCACGATCCGGCAAATAGTCTTACAAGAAATACATCAACAATAACATCACAAACCCTGCCGAGCCTTGATATTTTAGTGGATGCTTAGTGGAAAATCGTAAGCACTTTAGCAGAATGTACCGGTAGTATAAGTATAAATAAATATATGTAAAAAGATATGACATTCATTTTGGCATTAAGTGTACCCCGATGGCAGTGGTACGCCCTCCGGATTGTCTTGGTCCCTCCAAGCCTGGTTTCGTCTATCCGAAGGATATCATGAGGAATCATACGGCAAGGAGTTGTGTCTCGTTGGAGCAATGCGATGGATCAAACCTACAATAAAACCTTCTTCAGTAGCCGACGAAATACGTCAGATGAAGTGGCAATGGTAACACCCCCAAGACACAGTCGATCATCGAGTGACGTGACTCTCTCGTTGGAACGATGAACCAAGACAATATCAAAACCTGTACCCTTGAGAAGCAGACGAGGCAACTACGTCCCAACCTAGAAAACCAGTCGGGTCACGTGACAATCTAAGGGTAAGCACTCTATTGGGCGTTCCATCTCTTTGGAAGGATGAACTAAAAATACAATTAAACCTGTGTCCTTGAGAAGCAGACGAAGCACGCACGTCAGATGAAATCCCAACCCCCTAAAAGCCCAGTCGAGTCACGTGATTGCCTAAGAGTAAGCACTCTATTGGGTGTTCTATCTCTTTGCTTTGGAAGGATGAACTAAAAATACAATTAAACTTGTAACCTTGAAAAGCAGACGAAGTGCGCACGTCAGATGGAGTCCCAACCCCCTAAAAGCCCAGTCGAGTCACGTGATTGCCTAAGAGTAAGCACTCTATTGGGTGTTCTATCACTTTGCTTTGGAAGGATGAACTAAAAATACAATTAAACTTGTAACCTTGAAAAGCAGACGAAGTGCGCACGTCAACCCCCTAAAAGCCCAGTTGAGTCACGTGATTGCCTAAGAGTAAGCACTCTATTGGGTGTTCTATCTCTTTGGAAGGATGGACCTAAACTACAACTAAGCATGTGTCCTTGAAAAGCAGGCGGAGTACGTAAGTCCCAAAGCACTAAAAAGTATGTTGCATGTATCGTATGAACAGTATGTCCGACAGTTGAAGTTGAAGCAAGAAACACCCCCTGTTTTAAGCCCTACTAAGTCATGTGAATATGTGTATTGTCTGAATGTAAGCACTCCACTGGATGTTGTATCTCGTTGGAACGATGGGCCAAAACTGCAACAAAGCCTGTGTCCTTGAGAAGCAGACGAAATACGTCAGATGAAGCAGCAACAAACACGTGAATTGCCTGTCAAGGATGTCATCACCACGACTGCCACGACTAAGCCACAGACAATGATAAGCAGAAACAAAACTACAATACCAAAAGCAATTGCAAGAGAGTCTTCTCTCGGGATAGAATAAAGCTAACAAAACAGTCCTTATTGCAGCTGCTGCATGGTGCACCAACATTTCAAAATAATTCAGCAAGAAGATACTCTTAGGGCGTCTCCTGTGCAGGGCCGTAGCCTTATGAAAGAAATAAATCATCCTGAAATTGAACATTTAAAGGTTCAACATCAGTGGTAGCGCGTCAGCCAAGCCCCCAAAGTCCAATCAACTCCCAATATTATTAAATCATTATTTATAATTGTTTAGCGATTGGAAACTCAGCAAAAACTCAAATTTCCAAAAAATGTCTTGCCCAAATACACCCCAAAATTCCCCGAATTAGTAATACGAGTAACAACCGTCACCCAACTCCCAATATTAATAAATCATGATTAATCATTATTTAGTGATAGGAAACTCAGCAAAACCTCAAATTCCCAAAAAATGGCTTGCCCAAATAGGCCTAGTCCTCAGTATTCCCCGAATTGGTAGGAGAAACCGCCCGCCTTTCCCTACCAACCAACTGTTCTTTGTTCAGGTACATACCTAATACAGTACAGCTGGAATGTATACAGTAGTCTCTGAAGACTGGAGCTGGGTAGTTTGGCCTCGACCCGGTTCAGTATTCCGCAAGCCTCTGAGACTGTCTTAATCCTGTGTAGTGCTATCGCCTAGTACTTCCTTCGTTACAAAACCACTCGAGTGTACTCTACATCTACTGGAGGAAGAACAATCCAATCAATCCCAAACAGAGTAATCAGTAATAGGGTCAGAAATAGTTCAGTTGGTAGAGAACTTTACTATGATACAAACGGGAAGGCCGAGGTTCGAGATTCTACATAAAAGAAAAATATTTCCAACCCATAAGGGTAGGGTGGCCCGCAGTCCCAATGTGTACCTTCATCGATAAGGGAAAAAGCGCCTGCTGAGCATGCTTCTGACCAAAAAATCCCAAATAGAGCAGTGGTCAGGTAAGAGGATCCTCTATCAGTCCTCAGACCCTCATTGGGTTCTTCAAACCGAGTAGTGCACACGAAGGATGAACCTATACCAATCCCCAACCTGGCCCTGGGCATGTAATAATCCAAGGGAAGATAGAAGGACAGGGGGCTCCCGGCAGAAGAAGAATATCCCAGTTGAAAAACCTGGGACAGTGGTTTGGCAAGAGCACGACTTCCCTTTTCAGAGCAGCTGTCTCCAAGAGTCATAGAGAACTCTACTATGAAGCAAACGGGAGGGCCGAGGTTCGACATAAAAGAAAAATATTTCCGTCATCGATAAGGAAAAAAAGCGACTGCTGAGCATGTTTCTGGCCAAAACATTCTTAAATAGAAAAGTGTCTTAAACAAATGTAAAATAAGAAATAACATTCCATCACGTACATAATACCTACTCCATATAATACCTTACCATTCATACATATGTACTCCCAATAAAGTTAAGTTGTTTTAAATCAGTCGTCTAAATCGTGTCTGAATTAAAATTTTCCCCCTAACACGGGCCTAGCCCATAAGGCAAAACTGTTCTTTTTTGTATTGTACGTTGTCTTGTAGAGATTGGAAATACATCATTCATTCATAATTCATTCAGAGGTCAGAGAGGATCGTTTACGAGTCATCAGACCCTCAATCGGTTCTTCGAACAGAGTAGTGATCCATATAATAACCAGCCTGGGCCTGGGCATGTAATAATTCAAGCGAGGATAGAAGGAAGACTCCCGGCAGAAGAAGAAAATCCCGGTTGAAAAACCTGAGACCGTAGTGTGGCAAGAGCACGAGTTCCCTTTTCAGAGCAGCCGTCTCCAAGGTTCAAATTACCATGGTGACAATAATTGTCGATACAAGAGGCATTAAAAGAAGAAGAAGAAGCCTGGGCATGTAGAGTAGTGGTACGGATTCGACCTTTTACCCGAAAGCTTGTTGGTACCATACTTCCTACATTTTCGGAGGTCATGTAAATCAGGCGGTCAATAGCTTTTTAGATGAGTTTAAGGGAGGGCTTAATAGCTCTAACTCAGCTAGGTTGGCTTAGTCATAGAACAAAATACTATTATTTATATTTTATTTATTTTTACCAGTGCCCTTTATGGTTTCAAAAGGTAGGCATGCAATTTTAGGCATTTGCTTTAATTTTAATTCTTGATCATAATCTAATACGCCGAACTAAATAACGCGTTTTGCACAATAGTCTGTAAAAGCGTTACGCATCATCAAATACGAGTCCTATCTAATATCTTTCCCACAAAACCCGCCAAATATTCCACAATACCATGTATTAATAATACCATAAAAATATTTGTTCACATAACAACATTAAGTGATGAAGTGTTAACAATATGTACATTGCAATAATTGGTCAATAAAAACATTTAATAGTCCTCTTCAGGAAAAGACAGCCTTCGTGATTCCGTAGTAACGCAATCTAACCGTTTAATAACCTTGTAGTTGTAGTACAATACTGTAGTATAAGCTTAATGGTTAAACGAGGTTTAGCATCTTCTGCAGCGCCCGATCATGGCGATTTGGGATTATTATACCGGGGTTTATTCAATTGTTTTAAACCAATGAGTGCAAACTTCAAATTGAAATTGATAAATTTAGTATATGTTCGGTGCGTTTACAATTTTTTCTCCCTTAGATGTAGACACATTAATTAAAATTCTTATTATATTTCAAAATTCTACCTGTACATTTTAATGTTCATTAGTATTTCCTTCAATTATTAAACAATGCACCCTTGTTTTCTAATAATTTTGTAATTTGCATTTCCCGCGCATATTTTATCACCGTCACGTAACACCTTAGTACTTAAAAAATAAACCTCCGGTATTATAATAATCCCAAATCACCATGATTGGGCTCCTGGAGTTTCAATCTGTCGATTGGTTTGCAGCCTATTTAGTACAAGGAAGGTGTCGCATCCTAGGTCCTTCATAAAAAATAAAAATAAATAAAAAATCATTTATTTGCATGACATCATTTATTTGCATGACTCCATCCTCCTTAGCATCTCATACAGCTTAATCTTAGGATTTCTATGGAAGAGGCATCTAAAGAAAACGAAGGCTCACCCTAAACCAAATCGGTATCTTACCTTCAGTAGCAAAATACGTTTGGGCATGTTACTGACCACAACAACCCACAAACAGGAAAGAGGATTCTCCACCAGTCCTCGACATGTCTAGATTAGAGTTACAAACGGAGACACACACGGGACATTCACTCCAGCCAAATAATGCCTTATTTTATTTTTATTTTATTTGTTCTATACAGTTTTACACCAATTACATTTACAAAAAATTCCAATTGAACACTTAGGTAAAATATAACGCGTGAAAAATAAAAAATAAAAATAATAATCAGCTACAATATAGTATAAGCAATAGTAAAAGTAAATGAGTAGGTAATAGCTTAAAACTTATTAAAAACTTACATTATTGATGAGACATTTTATTCTATAAATAGCATAGCAGTCTGGGGCAACCTGCCTCTTCTGGTCGAAATGGAGATGTGACGGGTGGGTCCAGAAAGTAAAAAAGATAATTATGGCGGGAAGCAAGTGTCCCATCACTCCTATATAGAACTCTAGACTAGACCCACAATGGGCTGTTGTGACACTCCGTTTTTAAAAGCATTGAACACACGAGCTACAAGCCCTTTATCAACAGGACTTTAAAAAAAAAAAAAAAATAGAGAAAAAAAACGTTGATAAGAAATAAAAAAAGTTTAAAGAAGTTTAAGGGTGCTTGTCACGGCTATGTTATCGGTATGTATGGTGTATAAATGGTCTGCTAGTTAATTCTTAAATATTTACCTTTTCTTAATTCATTTATATTTGTATATTTTTTATATTGTAAAACATTGTACATAATTTATTATGGGTTAATTATAAGAGTGGGTCAAAAGGCCCGAAATTCGCCCATATAGAAAATAAAGACAATTTTCTTTCTTTCTTAACACAGACTCTTTCTTCTCTTCACAATATACCCCTGGCAATAATTAAAAAGAGTCAAAATCTGCTTTCAATTTCCAGTATAGAGCCCTAATTAACGTGTTAATAGGGGCTATGGAACCTTCACAGTAGGGTAAATGGCCAATTTCTCCCTGACTAAATGGCTAAGGTCGATACAGGTCACAGGTGCTTTTCCGGTCCATTGTGATCTGACGACATCCGGCCCCCTGCCCTGAGGGTGATACTACCCTCTCTCATGGTCCCTTTCTAACTAGATTGCTGGCTGGGAAGATTTTAATGCATATTTACAGCCTACTATACTTAGACCCATCACCCAAGGCAGTGCCCAGGTTTTTGTTTAGGGGGGTCCAAAAATTTGTTTACGTATTTTATTACTGAAAGTCCATTCTATCCAGAATAAAGCCCTGTTAATTCTGAGGGGGTCCAGACTCCTTGGACCACCCCCTGGGCACGGCCTTGCTGAGACCCAACCCTTAGTTTTCGGTCTCGGTCATAACACATCTATTTTAACAATGAAGATGCTTTTTTTGCTATGGTTAACATTTACCCACGAAAGAAACGAGGTTAACTAATCTATTATTTATGCATCAAAATTGCAAGCGTTGATAAATTTATCAGCAGCCCTATTATGGCGATTTGGAATTAACATCATACCGGGGTTATTTTTTAATACCACATTAGTAGTGTCACGTGACATCGCTACATAAGCATTGAATATATAACACTAGTGCTATATATTAGTGTTATATATTTAATGACATAAGTTAGCGTTAAGATTGATCTTAATATTTTGAAATCCCTTCCTCTCATTGATCGCTTGAAGAGCCTCGATAAGGAATACTGAACGGCACCTCTATGCATTGATTGATGGCGGTGCCGTCCAGTATTACTTTCAGAAACTTTCCAGGCGATTGTGGGGCCATAATAGGGAAGTCCACAAACAGCACTTTTAGCAGGCGAATCGTGTCCTTGAAGCGTGCAGATTTTTTGGCAGTTAATACGGTCTTTGCTCATCACCTACCAATTAATTCAATACCACTACCACTACCTTATAGCGCAATCCCACTAATTTCCCACCTAGGCACTTTGCCGAATTCACAGCCTTGACACCCCCCTCTCCCCTCCCAAACATGTCTAAACTCTGCAATACGTGCTACACTACCGCAAGCATCTTCTTACGGTAAAACCACCATAATAACGCAAAAGACTGGGAAACTCATTGTAAAAAGTATTGACGCGCGGCCGCAACTAAGAATAATAGCAGATGGGTACTTTCACCGTGCCGACCCAGAAATATGTAATAATGGTAAATCCGAGTAAAATGGGTTTACTATAAGAAGAATTAGATGCTGAAATGGTTGCAGGGATTGCGACAGGATGATGGGAGAAGGAGAAGAAAAAGAAGAAGCTGTTGCTGGAACTGTCGAGGTCAGGCATGGAGAAGAGGAGGTTGAAGGTTGTACAGGGGTTAACGAACTCGGGAGTCTGTTTTACATTGTTTCTCAACAGTCAACAGTCCCAGGAATGTATACCATCATGAGTATGATGTACCGGCAACGAGTGAAGAAGCTGGGCCCTTGAAGTTGGAAAGTTTAAGTTCATCGGAGAGCTCAAACAATTCCAGTTACGGATAAAATACCAGAAATAGGCTGTAAACTAAGCAATCATTTATTTACTCAGTGCTGGATTAGCCACGTAGCAAGAATAGCAAATGCTACGGGCCCCGCGAATTTGGGGGTAACTCCTGTCCATATTTTGCCCGTACTAAAGTCAGAAAAGTATATTTGTAACAGTTTTGGTTTATTTAATACCGTAAACTTGAGAACCTACAGCAAACAAAGGGCCCCTAGACAGAATTTGCTGCAGGCCTCGCACTGGCTTAATTTGGCTCTGTAGCCACTCATTGTAGGTTAGCTGCAGATCTATAGGTAGGTATAATCTTGGAGTCGGGACCCAGGCCACAATTTGGGGCCAATAGGTCCCCCAGTCGTACTAGTCGAGTTCTATCTCGCTTTGGCAGCAGGTTGGACTACTGGAGCCCAACCGTCATTAGCAACAGCGCACCCTATATACTCAAGTCTGGGGCGCCAGATCACATGGCACTCAGCGAGAATGTACAATCCAGCTGCAGGTCTAGCATGAAGGATAAGGTTAACATTGGACTCGTATCTGTACTTGATTAAGTCATGCCTTCAGTCCTTCACCTGTTTCATTGCGTTAATGGTGAGCTTGTCTCAGCTTGTCCATTATCACTTGTAACCGGTGTAGGTTGACATCGAGGACGTATACCAATTTGCCAATGGCAATACAAATAATGTCCAAAATCCATATCCATATGGGACTATAAGTAGGCTTGGGTCCATAAAAATGCCAACCAAGGGTAACATTGTCATCGGCATAGCCTGTGGAATTGTTGGAATCTCTGACCAGTAGCAACATGACAAAGTGGACAATCTGAACACTGGGGATTCTGCTGTTGCTGTGTTCAGCGGTTTCAATGACGGTGTACATGATAGAGACTGCCCAAAAAACCGGTCTGAATGTGTTAGCAGGCCTGATAAATAATGGCAAGTTCGTAAGAAGGTCTAGACAATCCTGTGCTATACGGCAAGGTCGTACCCAGGGGGAGAGGGGTCAGCCGGTTTAACCCGCCCCCAAAGTATTTCATCTACAGTGTATTTAAAAATTGCTCTCCCGGGGGTGACCCCAGTGAGCACGTCTCGCATCAGTTTTTTTTAGTTTTTTCTTTGTTTTTGGATTTCTTTAGCAACCACGTAGCCTGCCTTTAGTAACATTTGTACTGCCTACCTTACAAACGACTTGTCGACCCCGTATAGATATTTGAAGACTCCAAAACTAAAGCTTACCTGCAAAGATAAAAATAAATGCGATAAGTACACAGAATAGTATAAAACACGAGTGAACCCATACATGCTTTATTATCTATTTAGCTATTAGCATAGGTAATAAAAGATTAAATTAATTGTTCCATGGTGGTTATGTAATCAATCAGTAACTGTCCTAGGGATCAATTGAAGCTGCTTTCCCTTATCCAAAAGCACGGTATTGATCAATGAGACAATTGTAAAGTCAAGAAGGGGCAGACGTATTAAAGTATAATACATACTAACAACGGCATACTATGCAAACTAAGCAATACATTAGGGTATGGTTTATCCGAAGGCACTATATACCCGGGTATTGTCATCCGCCATGTTGTATCCCATATTTCCTATATGGTAAGTATTGTAAGAAAATTAAAAGATTGAAAAATATTGAAAAAAACGAATACACGTTTTAGTTATTTTTTATTATAAATTCCCTACTTTTTAAATAAAAATAAATAAACAACTATAAATTTCTAAAAATAAATAGGTAAACACCCAATGCTTGGCTTATACACAAGACTTATAATGGATACAACATGGCGGATGACAATACCTGTCTAATATAGAGCCCTAGTTTATCCCACAGAAATACATTAACTGGAGCGGCGGGAGCCATAATATGCCTTACGAGGCGCCCGTTAACCATAAGCCAACTATCAGAGATAAGTACCAACGCAAAAAATATCGAAGGCTCACACATTGCAGCATAGCAGAACGGATACCTGGACCCGGTCAAAAACTCTGTACTTAGCTTTTGCAGGCTACACGTCTTATCACTGGTTTTCCCCGCCAAATTGCGTACTTCTCTTGTGCAGGCTACACTAGCAGCCATATTGATAACGGTCTCCAGCCACAGGATGGTTTATCCATACATCCATATTCAAAAACTATTTTTTTCTCCTAAATCAAATCCTTGATTCGGAACGAAACCTATTCAATTTTGTTACCATGGATAGGGGTTAAAACATATAGTCCACGCAAAATGAGAAAAGTATGGATTTGGAATGTTTTGATCCTGTGCAACACTGTAAAAATATTGTATGCACCATTCTGCGTTACCTTGCTGCCAATACATTTTCCCTATGCAGATATAGTGAAAACACTTACAACTATTTTGTTGGAATGTTGTATACAAAACTTCTAAGCTTCTGCATTCCGAATTAAATGTAAAAAAGCATCAACGTTGATAATAATTATTTTTAATGTCATTCTATTTGAACAAGAAATTCACTACTAATTACGAAGCATTTCCTAGATTTTAGAATGCGATAATAACGTTTAGGGCTGAGCTGCAGGCTATACTAGCGAAAACGCCACCCTATAGCTGTGAATATAACAAATTTACAGTCCCCAACTAAGCAGTGGCATAATTGGAGGGGGTGGTGGCAAGTCTGGTGGTGCAGGCTTGTCTAGAAAAAGCCAAAATAGCCCGAGGATGGCTATGTGACGAGGCGAAGTACACTCGATACGGCATATGCTTGACTTCCTTTTCGGAAATGCGAAGTACAGTATCTATATGTGTATACGATTGCCATGATGAATAACGATCGCAAATAATATTGGATAGAAGAGGCATTCGAAGAAGATTAACGTTTACAATTAAAAAATCATAACATAACAACCCTTGCTTCTGTTTTTTTAAAAGAGTAGGTTCCGTATCCAGTATAGTAATTCAATCATATTTTCATTTGCAAGTTGTATGTTACATCCAATCCTCCTAATCATCTTCTTATGAGGAATTTGCCGTATTTATAGATGTAATAAATCGGTCTGTGTCCTTTTTTACTATTTTTAGGGTTACCATATTACCGTGTCCATAACAAGCCGTCTCAAGCCTTTGTTTAAGTATCCACAACAACTGCCCAGAATTAACACTTTAAATAAATCGGTTAGGATTATAGTTATTAATATTTCAGTTTTCTACAAATCCGATCTTATAGAAGGCACTTTCGCAACTCAAAAGCAAAGGGCTATTCTTTTTTTCTCTGTTCCTTTTTGTGCATTGCATGCGGCAGCAGCATAGGTTCTAGGCTGGCCCTAACATAATGTTTAAAAAAAATAGTCTTTATTAATAAGAACGGGTTTGTAGGCATGGGTTGTCGTATATCCAGGCCGTTGGCTACCATGAAAGCCAAGTTGTTAGTTTTTTAGGGTTCGCATTGAAGGGACCTTCTGCAATATTCTACTATATGGTACGGGGCGTTATACATAACCACAACAGATCTTGTATTGGCCATAGCAATTATGTCTCAACCTACCCGTCGAAAAGACAGGCTGTCATGTCTTCATGATAATCTGTATTGCAGTCCTTCATGATCGCTTTCGTTGATAGAAGATGACAGTTGGTCACCCAGCCTTCACTAGCACCGGGATGCAATATTATCATATACGTATAGGTACTCTAGAAGCAGGCATGTTTGCTAATTTTGATGTGCACTACGTTAGTTTCTTCTAATCAATCCCTGTTGTTCCAACGAAAAACAAAATGAGTTCGACAGGAATGTCGAAAAATAGGTACAAAACAAGTGTAAGTTACGTAAATATTTGTTTAGAAATGCTACGCATAATCATAGAGACCGTGCCCCTTATGCCGAGGCTGTCCTGAGACACAAACAGTATCAGCCACTGAGTATGTCAGGCCGAATGAGCTCATAAAACTGTGGCCAATTATTGGTGTTAGTCGCGGACACATATTGTATATCAAAACTAAAATGAACATATCAATTACTTTATGACACCCTACGATCGAGTTTCCGACATATCCGCGTTGATGCCCTTTTTACATTTAATTTAGAATACAGAACCTTTGCAGTTTTGTATGCAACATTCGAACAAAACAGTCCTAAGTGTTTTCCTTATATCTGTATAGGGGAAATGCATTGGGAGCAAGGCATAACAAAATGGTGCAATCGAAATTGTTACAGTGTCGCACAGTACCATAACATTCCAAATCCATACTTTTCTCATTTTGCGTGGTCTATACCTGAAGTTTGGAATAAGTTATAACTGTTGAGAAGGTTCCTCATACATATTTTTAGTAATTAATAAATTAAGCCGTTTTTATTAACTTTTATCCTCTGAAACAAACTATCAAGGGAGAAGCGACATACGAGTAGTGCGTTTTGTTTACATTAAGAACGACTAGAATATACGCGAATTTAAAAGAAATAGTTCTGCCGTTCAGGAGAAAATTTTTTAAAAAGATTTTTCTAGTTTCGGGGGGGGGGGTGACATCCCTAAAATTGAGTTAGCCCAAAATAAATAAAAATCGTCCCAAGATATGATTCATATCAACTAGCATACCAAATTTCGTATGAATCCATCGAATCGTTTGTGCACAAAGCGATGCACAGACAGACATTTTTTTGTTTGGCAAAACCATTGAATATATAACAGTGTTTTAATGAAATTGACAATTTCGACCATCACAAAGCTTTCTTTATACAACGTATAAATAGGAAAGCAATAAATCCTAACACTAAGTAGATTCGAACCCGTGATTCCCACGTGGAACCCTTCCAACTCATTTAGATCACGAGGTCCGGTGTCCATACGACATACGGGAAGCAGATAGCGGTTGCGGTTGGTTAGGAAATTGGCAAGTCAAATGGCGCGTACGACCTATCAACAGTGCGGGGGCATGTACGCGGGTTCCCGCCATAATTTAAACATACAACACCATCAGCGTTCCCGCCATAATTCAAACACTCAACACTACGCCCCCACAATTACGTGCGTTTTATGCTGTAACGTAATAACAATATGACATTATCTTAGCTATTATATGAATTTGTGGCTCACCTACACACTGTACACATCTTTTATAGGGTTACGCACGACTCATAGGCTTTATATGGCTAATTTTAATAATTATATGGCCCACGTATGCCTTTGGCAACTTCAAGAATGACTTGAGAATTTTGTTTGCAATGTAGGCTGCCCCGTCATTACCTCATATAGGCTACTACCTAAGTCCTAGAGTATGTCTATATACCATAGGGGACTCCCAGATTATGATTTGACTTTCATTAAACTCATTTATTTATGTGTAATTCACTATTTCTCACCTATATTTTCATAGAAATTCATCAGGAGGTAGCCCTCGGGCCCTTTGTGTAACCTTGCTGTCTCCTTTCGATTCGAACCCCTCCGGAAAGAAAAATCCTGGCCACGGCCTTGCTCAGAATGATTAATTTTCAAAAGCTAAACTTATATTATGAAACCGGGGGAGGAAGGTGAAAGTTTAAATATGTGGGACTACTTCTACACCTGCATCAAATCGGAGTCCTTGCCCAGTGCCGGATTAACCCATGGCCACTTGGGGCACAGGCCACAAAAAAGCCTGAAATTCTGGCCCCACAAAGATATTTCGCATACAAAAAATATAAAATAAATCAAAAGTTGAAAACAATTTCCAAACAATGTTTTAAAATTGGCGGGAAATTAAACTGTTTTTTTTTTGCTCCAATGTTGGTAGACATAGAGTTTGCACCCACAGTCCCCACATATCTTGTGCCCACGGCCCCCTCAGGGGTTAATCCGGCACTGTCCTTGCCTCGGACATTTGCCCCCTGTGCAGCGAAGGCGAGCTGAATGCAGAACATCTACCCGAGTGCCCAGCTCCGGTAGAAGACGGACAACATCTTCGGGAAGGCAGCAAGGAGATACTAGATACTGGGAAGGCCGTAGCCGGGGGGGGGGGTTCATGAGAGTTCAAACACCCCCCCCCCCCCGAAATGAAATGGCTTGAAACTAGATAGAATCGGATTTTGAGAGGAAAAATAGAAACTACTATGTAATATCCAATGAAATTTCTGAAACCCCCCCCCCCCCCGAAAAACATCCAGCTACGGCCTTGGATACTGGTCAGCGCGTCACCAAGTGTCTAACCTGCCAAGGGTGGGCGTTGGCTAGTAAGTAAGTAAGTAAGTAAGCTAAATATAAAAGGGGGCATAGTTACCTTGTCGGCAAATAAAAAAAATAACAATGAGGAGACCCCTTAAAAACAGGAATTAGGAATATCCCGACGTATTAGACCAGTAACGGAACAGGTTTTAATTTTCAGTGTGAGACGACCACCCTGTCAGGGTGACCACAATTTCCCTTGTCTGGTTTCACTATTTCTGGGCTGAGTAGGTTACGCACATTTAACACATGGTTTGTACCTTCAAATACCCGAATTTTGAAAAATATGCTGTCATAACCGATTTCTTCAAATAGTTCCCCTGGGGATCGTTTAAGGGGGAACTTGCCAAATTTTGGATAAATAACATAGCGTGAGAGCTAATGGCAAAAATGTTCTTTGAATACCTCCTGAAATATTTTTTTCTCCTTCCTCTTCTCTTTGAGTACCACGTCGTCCCGGACCCATTTGCTATACTCGCCCCAGTTTAACGCCTTCAGCTCGGCCATTGTTTTATATACTATAAACGAAATTATGAATAATTTTCGTGCCTATATAGTAATCAGGCAGATATTTCAGTATACTTTGTAGTCCTACACTTGCTCCATTTTCTGACCATACTTCGGCGGGCATGTAAAGCAGGCGGTCCAGGCTTTCTAATTGAATGTAAGCTAGGCTGGCTTAGTAATACAACAAAAGTCAATATTTATTTATTTATTTAAAATTATATATACTGTCCCCTGATTACACACTTCTAATAAATTCAATATTTATTCAATCGAAGAAATATTTGGAATGTTCATTTTGTATATTTGAATCTGAATTTGGACATTACACTTTCCAACCAATATTCCAGTGTGTAGTAGGGAGACTTTGACTTATTTTCTAAGAAATTTTAATTCTTCATTCATTTTTATAGCATTGGGACTGATAAAGCAGGGATCTGAATAGGTGGGGCCTGCCCGAAGACCCGACTTCGGAATGCGGACAGCGACAAAACGACGGTAATTCTTAGCCTGATGATGGGAGTAGCACCCACTTCCGAAACGTCCCCCCCCCCCATTGCAAAGGCAATGGGCTCCATCCTAATTTTTTGATGGCTATGAGCATCCAATGACTATTAACACAGCAGGCAATGTAAGTCCAACTAACCCTTTATTAAATGTTACTTCTTCTATGATTCATTTATGGCACTATGGTCGATATTTGATGAGAAATTTGTAGACAAAACATATAGTGAGGGTGTTCGATTTCGATTTAATGTCGTCAAACTGAATCGGTCATTTTTTGTTCACAATTATTTTGAAAATCTGTGCCTTAAGCAAGACATTACAGAGTGTCAATTTGAGGATAAGGAAATAAGAGAGGCGCCACCAATGTGCAATACATTAACATGGGATATACACGCGAATGGCCGCCGAATTAGCGAACTGCTAACTCTGGCCAATCAGCGTCAGCTTGGCGGAACGCCAGCGGTTTCTACAAGGACTTACAATCCCCACGTCCGTCATATCCTTCATTTTTTTTTGTTTTTATTAGAATAAGTGCAGGACCCATGGACGCATACAAGGAGGAGTGCATGCCCACCCCCAAAATTTTGTAAATCTAATTTAATTGATTAGGCTCTGATTTAATCGGTACTGCATATGTTTTTCCTATTTTGACCCAAAACTACACGCCCCCCCCCCCCAAAAAAAATGGGCTGGATCCGTCCCTGGCAGGACACATGAGGCAAACGCAATTTGTAATGAGTAGGTCCTGTGCTCCGACCATGTCGTCAGGCTGGCAGAAACTAGGAGTCTCTACCTCGGAAACAAAAAACCAAACTAAACGTGTTGTGAGTAGTAGTGGCTGCGGTTTGGCAAACTGCTATATGAAACACATTCGGCAACGGGGTTACCCAGGGACCGTCTAAAACAGTAAGCAGGCGCTTCCATTAAAACGGTGTTCTTCATCTTGTCATGCCTCTTCTATCGAAAATTGACGGTCAACATGGCAATTTGGACTTTGGTGACTGCTGCTCTGAAAAGGGAAGGCCAAACCACTGACTCAGGTTTTTCAATCAGGATGTTCTTCTTCTGCAGGGAGCCCTCTGTCCTTTTCTCTTTCCTTGGATTACTACATGCAGATGGCGATACTTTGCGTTCCTCATCAAATTGCCCAAGTATGTTAGTGGCCGTTTCTTAACCGCCAGCAGCAACATGGTTTCTTTATCAATTCGCATCATGACCCCAGCATTAGGGATACGATCTCGGTCGATCATTCAGCTGTGTACCCACATTTCAATTGCACTGATTCTGTTGTCCATTACTTGTGTCCATCCGCCCATATCATATAGTACGATTGGAACACATAACATATCACCAATCGCAATCAAAGGCCCAACCCCAAACCTGTGTCCTTCAAAACCTAAAAGTACGCAGGGGCCCATCTTATAGAAATTTGAAAAACAAAAAAGGTATGCTTATGTTCATGAAAGGTTTGAAACCTTCCCAATCTCAACCCAAATCCTCGGCAACAGAAAATATCTTTGTCTTCGAGTATATAACCAAAATATTAATTGAACCCCATTTGGAAAAATTTGCTTTGCTTAGCAATGGAACGATGATGTCTGCGCCCCCTATGACGAGACACCTGGCTTCACCCCTATTGACAGTGGCTAGGCAAGCTAGCATCTATCGTGTTGGTTTAACTCCCCGACCTTTCAGCACACCCTTGAAATCCAGGGCGAAGCTGTTGCAAGATATGAGTTACGACTTGTCACTGGAAGTCCTGATATTTCTTCATTAATTTGGCTTATTCATTTATTGTTTGAAGACCTCCAGGCTAACTTGGAAGGATGAATGTCTTGAAGTGAAGGAAAAAAACATGCTCATCGTTTATCGAGCCTACAATCCTAGCCTAGCAACTGGCAACTAGACATTGGGAGGCAACAGTTAAAGCCACTAAGTACATCAACGACTGCAATGTGAGAGGTAATACGATAAGATAAGAATACGTTTCGGTGATACTAGGGCTGACGAAAAACAATTTGGCCTGTTTGTTTCTCGAACCTATGATCCCCGATTGATGGCCTAGCCGTCTACACATTGGGAATAAACAATAGTTAAAGCCACAACATTAACAACTGGGCTTTGAAAGGTAAGGCAATAAGACACTATTATTATTGTATTCATACCAACAGCAATTACAATTTAATACAATTAATACAAATACCGCAAGGCAACAGCCCGTGTGCGGCATCCTATATAAAGCCGTTTTGTGAAATTGTCTGATTACTCAATTGAATGCTCCTTGCCATGTGGAAAAACAAGACGAAAACTGTAAATATATTTATCTTTAGAAAATAGACTTGAGCAGTGCTTACATACGGTTAGTGTTTTCACATTTTGGCGCGAACGATGTTTAAAAAAATTTGATCCAGGTATTTTAGTATCTGCGACCTGTAGGCTCTCTGATTGGATCTATATAATGCAATAATTTTATTTTTTAAATTTGTATCCCTAAACTTTTTCCACCCCTTATATTTGACGCCCTAGGCGTGCGCGTAGTCCGCCAATTCGGAAATACATCAATGGGTTAATCACGTACACACAATCGAATGAATGTCTCCGATTTACATCTGCAGTCACCTCTATAGGTTAGTACCCATGTTGAGTTATGACACGCCTCCGAACGCATGATGTGTAGAGACTCGCACTAGTACAAGCACACTACCACCTTGACACCTAAGCAAAAGTCTAAGTTTTTGTAAACATATGGATAGGGTTCAGTGACTCTAGGTGCAAAGAAAAAATTTACCCTGTTCATGTCTCGAACCAACGATCCCCGGTTGATAACCCAGAGTTCTGGCAACAAGACAGGGGGAAGCAACAGTTAGTTAAGGCCACAACGTCAACGGCCGGGGTTTGGGTAAGCGGTACAGGATTGAGGACAAGGTCCGCAAGTGCGGCATGGCGCACCTACTACAACCTGAGCCTGCCAGGCATGGGGTTGCGAAATACCGCAAGTCTTCCTGCTAATGCTCCGTATACCTACAGGTACGGCGTAGGTACCGTAATGCGACAATATAAAGAATACATGATAGCAAGTCCTCGAAAACGCTGGAAGGATGTACCTTCGCGAGTTGGGAGGCTGTCGATGGTGGAGGGCTGCACAAAACCAAGATGACTAGAGGAGTGTTGTCGAGCAGGCCAAAGCTCATCAAGCTAGAAGAAGATGAAGAGAACATGATGGCAAGTAGCAAGTTATATTTTGTCTCCAAAGTAGCAGAACTTCTGAGTTTGCCTTATGGTCCCTAATCTGTACCTCAGGGTCAAGATAGAAGCTCGTAATGGCGACAGATAGGGGATCTAGTTTGAGCCGGGATAAGCGAAAAGCACAAGCTTTTGTCCTGAAACTGGCGGAGGAACTTAATGGAGAGTCAACGGCATAAGGATGCAGAAGTCACCGGGAAACCACTGAATTGCAATTCCCTAATATAGTCATCATAATAGTCAACCAAATAACACAAGAAGGAAAAACATCCCAGGAAATATCCAGGCGAATACACTATACTTCCAGTGGAAGTACACTTTCAGAACAACCACGGCCTATCATCCCGGATTCTACTGATTCATCTTTTAATATAAAGTCAAAGATATTCGAATCTAACAACATCGCCTTGGATATAAGGAAAATATTTCTCATAACTCTAGTGTGGAGGGGGCTCTTTTACGAAAGTGAAACATGGTGCGTTTGCGAACATGACAAAAAAAACTTTTGTTTTGAGTTGTGGAGCTACAGAATAATCTTGAAAATCCCATGGAGAGACCACATAACCAACGAAGAAGTGCTCAATTGAATAAACGAAAAAAGAACTATTATGGCCACCATTTCAACAAGAAGAGGCAAATGGATGGGGCCTGTTCTGAGACACGAAGGGCTCCTCAAGAACATCATTGAGGGTATGGTTGAAGGCACCAACTCAAGAGGACGACAGAGGAAGGAGTACCTAGAAGATGTCATGAAGGACCTAGGGTGCGACACCTATAAAGGACTGAAAAGGACCGCACAAAACAGACAAGAGTGGAGGAGAAGAAAGCAACATTCGCTGCAAGCCAATCCATAGATTGCAACTCGAGAAGATGTCATCATGACTACAATTGCCATGATGATTGCCAATCTTCGATACTTCTATCGCATTAGAAGAAGAATGTATATTTTGGAGCCAAATTTATAGGGGTGACGTTAGGGGTCCTTGGGACGGGGACGTTAGGGGTTTTTGGGGGAGGGGGCAGTTGAGGGAATTCGGGTAAGCTATGGTTAGTATCGGCATTGAGGTCTGATGCTGTAGACCTGAAGAATGGTAAAAAATCCTCTCTCTCTCTCTTGACCACTGATTTATTTGTGAGGTAGTGGTCAGCAAAATGTCCTGAAGCCGGGTTTCCCGCTGCCGGTGGAGATAAGGTACACATTAAGGTTGAGTTAGGTGAAAAATTTTACCTTTTATGTCGAATTTCTAACCATGACCTTCCATTTCATAGTCTAGCTCTCTGCCAACTGGGCTGTACCTAAGTCTCTAGATCTACAGTGCTCATTACATTCCAGATGATTACTATGTTTACGTTTTCCGTCATAATATTTCTTAAGAAATACCATACAAAGTATCTAAAATATAGTAACAATTGGTTCCCAGCAGTCAAATTTTAAATGGTGGGAAGTTGGTAAACAATGCGGCATAGCATAGCGCACAATTACACCCATATTATATATATACATACAGTACACACATAGGCATTAATTCCACGCGCAAATCCGACAGGCCGTAGCGTCAATACAATTTACTCATTATTTAGCTAGAAATAATAACAAGTTGTAACGAATTAGCTGGCAGTTTGCTCGAATTCTGCAACATGGGGTATATAATTATATCAGGTCGCGCATGCGCACTATTATTTGTGGGGAAAGTGAGGCAATCTTGTTTATATATAAAAAAAATTGTAGCTTAGTGGTTTAAGTACTAGGATGAGATGATGATTATCGGTTCGAAGCCGGACACGGGATAGTGCAAAAACGCCCACCCAGGATATTGTATTTTCAGGCCCTGTCTTATAAACTGGCAGACTGGGAATTTGCTCAGGGCGCCAAGCTTCGGGGGCGCAAGCTTCGGGGGGGGGGGGGGGGCGCCAGTCGAAATAAAATAATACTTCCTTTCCCGCCAGAACGCTGTGCATACGGGTAGGTTGTGTGCTGCAGTTTCTAAGTCGCCTCCACACCTTCTGCAAAAAACATCCCCGACAGTTTCTAAATGTGCTATGTGGGTACGATTTGGATTTTACCCCCATAGCAGTCATGGCAATGGAGGGCATGTACAGCAACTAGCAAGCGGCAATTCTAGTTGAGCAGAGGGCCTTAGGTTTATGTAGTCAGCAACATGCCCCCAGCAGCCGCGTTTTCCCCATATCAGAAATTGATGTAGAGAGCATGTACAGCAGCCGGTCTTGGGTCCGACTACGCGACTGATTTACGACTATACCTGTAGTTATATTTTTTTTCACGTACCAAAACACTAATTTACTACGAAAGCGTAAAATTTCATATTTCTTTGCGGTTGTGGAACTAAGATTTGATTTAATTGGTCAAATGTCAAATGATTCGCTATTACTCCAAGTGGGAGTTGTTTCTTTTCATGTCGGCGCCATCGATTTGAAGTGCAATTACAAAATTGATTAGGAACACAATGAAATGGATGAAAAAACTCGGATTAACTGGCACATTTAATTGTTTTCAATCCAAAGACTTGTCGCAATCAATTTGATAGACGTCCGACGGCAGAACACTACAAATAGATCAACTCACCTCGCCTTGCTCGGAGTTTTATTAGAAACCGTATTTTTTTTCTGCACTGCAACCAAGGACGGATATAGAGCCCCCCCCCCCAATTTTTTTTTTTTTTTTTTTAGGAAGTCTGTTGTAAGTAAATTAATTACGTTATACTTTAATCGATACTAAATGACCAAATGAGTATATTCTATTTTGAACTGCCACTACCCCCCCCCCCAAAAATGGGCTGGATCCGTCCCTGACGCCAACCAGAAAAAGCTATAGCACGACAGCCCAGTGGGACTGTTTCTTGTCTATTTGTTATGTTGTGGTCAGCAAAATGCCCGGCAGCCGAGTTTACTTGGAGGTAGTGAAACACCCATAAGAGTTGGGTGGACACACCCGGCAAAATTGTTTTCCCTTTATGGCGAGTATAGAAACACGACCCTCCGTTTCATAGCCCAGTTCACAACTAACCGGACAATTATTTAGTTCATGGGGACTAATGCAAGTGGGTTCGAATCCCGCCAAGTCCAGTTTTTATTTATTCTCTAATTTCAGTTACTAGTGTAAGAAACAAATAATGGAACAGAACGTCCACGGAATATTTTCCAGTCCCCTAAAATGACCACAAAGTACGGACAATATAGCAAGAAAACATTTAACAACAGGGTTTTTTTTATCGGTTACAGTTTCAATACCATTGCAATGACCTGTATAACAAATTTAGCAATGAGTAAGGAAATTAGCTGGACTCCAGCCATAAGGATATACAGTCATATGCATCGAATATAGCCT
Source organism: Psococerastis gibbosa (assembly GCA_963971405.1). NCBI lineage: Eukaryota > Metazoa > Arthropoda > Insecta > Psocodea > Psocidae > Psococerastis > Psococerastis gibbosa. Next base: position 1,964,640 of record OZ020484.1, on the reverse strand, counting down.
CATTTTTCCTCCGGACTTGGCACCGCCATCGATTACGGATGGACGTTGGGCAAGAACTCCTGGACTCACTGCCAGGGCGGCCTACCTTGACACCAGCGCTCCTGTTGGGGAAAGTTCGCTTGGGAACTTCCCCGAACATTCCCTCCTGCTTCCTCATTCACAGAGGCTTTCAAAGGGTACTTCTCAATCATTCACTGAGCTTTATGGATGGACATTGGGCCAGAACTCCTGGACACACTGCCAGGGCGGCCTACCTTGGCACCAGCGCTCCTGTTGGGGAAAATTCGCATTCGGAACTCCCCGAACATTACAAGGGTACTACCCAACCATTCACTGAGCTTTATGGATGGACATTGGGCAAGAACTCCAGGACACACTCGCTACCAGAATTTAAGAGGGTGTCTCCAATCGTTAACAGAGCTCTATGAATTAAGTACCATAGGCATGTGCGGATAGTGTAAATACATTGGAGGAATATTATAAGAAACCTCATCTGCGACAATAAAAAAGGTGGTTCACATGAAGGATATGTTTTAAGAACGATTTAATTAAATCTGGACCATTTAAATTGGACGTGAATATGTTTGGCGTATTCCTGCAGATACCCCATATGTGTAGTTCGGTACACGCAGGGTCTTATTACAGGTACAAAACCGCGGAACGTTATCCTAATAATACAAGGAGGACTACTTGTTTCAGATACTGCCTTCTTGGTCTCTCGTATTTTTTTACTTCTACGCTACGGTGCCCCTTACAATAAAATAGTATACTGCTTCCGAACCCCCAATCATGCATTTAATTGATTACGGGCCGGTATTTCCCAATTTATCTGCTGCTACGATGATGTACAAACATCTGAAGGAACCTTTTTCATAACTAAGTCAATGCGGGCATGCTTGTTACTTTTTAAAATGATCCTGTATGCCACAAGAATTACATGACAGTTCCGTTCTTATAATGGTATCATAATGGTATACAGGCAGAAAGTTCGTCATAGTCACCCTAAGGGTGGTTTCCACAATTGTTGGCAAAGCTACCGAAAGTGTAATCCGATGGAAGCCGCCTTCTTTTCCCCCACTCCAATGGGCTCCACTTTCCGAAGCTACACTAGCAGTTGTGGACGCGCCCCCTAGTAGCAATTGCAACGTACACATGCGCAGATCTGCTAAAAAACAAGACGTCACTCGCAGGTATGTTTACCAGCGGAAGATTCCAGTTTTGGTCGCAGCACTGCATTTCTTCACTCCTACTCGACCATTGAGTGGCAGAATTGACTTCAAGGTGGTACCAATAGCACTCGGTAACCTCTTGTAAATTATGAAGGACTCTCTAGCTGTGATTAAGGCACGTTCTAGGGCGATGGAACTTCTGATGGTGACACGTTCAACCGTTCAGGTATCAGGTACGATCTTTTGTCAGGAAGCAAAGGCTCGACCTTGCTATATGGAGTCTGCTACAGTTTAGAATGCAAGAACACGTCTTAGCTAACATCCTGCAACCGATGCTGATGCAGCTGCACATACAGGTACGGTAATCTACACTATGATGCAATGCATTGTACAGGGCCGTGCCCAGGATTTTTTTATTAAGGGACCCTTAGAGGGGTGTAAAAAAAATCTAATTTTACAGAAAAATTCGACTGTAGATTTGTAGAACCGCAAATGAGATGTCATAAAGTAGAAGAAATGTTCCTCGTAATTTTTATAATATTATTGCTTGGCTAAAAGAGAACAATGCATCGTAAAAATGATCAGGATGGTCTGAAAACATATTAAAACGAATCAAAATACTTGTTTCCGACTATTTTAAACTAAATATTTCAGGTTTTAGATTTAAGTTACTAACAAAAGCAAACAAATTTAAATTCATTCGTCTTCGAAGTTCGAACAACTACTCGTCGATACCTTTTGCTTGGATATAACTGTCAAATATTAAGCAGCCTACACGTGACCGGGTTGCTAGGCAACCCCGCCATCTTGGCATTTTCATTCTCAGAGTAAAATTGTCACGCGGATCGCATTCGAGCTCAAAGTCTAAGTCGTCAGTCAAAGGTCCATATAATAACAAGAAGCCAAATAATATTGTAAAAACTTAAAATAGTTTTCTGCGCATGCTCGAAAAGGTTCTGATACCAAATAATAAATAAATAGTGACTTTTCTTCTACTACTAGGCCTCTCTTACACTCAATTAGGAAGGCCCGGGACCGCCTGCTTTACATGCCCTCCGAAGCATGGCCGGAAAATGTAGCAAGTGTGGGAATCGAACCAACAACCTTTCGGGTGGAAATCCGAGTTTGTTCATTTGTTAGTTTGTTTTGTAGTTTTTAAAAAGGTTAATCGCATACAAACAATTCAATGAATGTATCCGATTGACCTCTTCAGTCGCCTCACTAAGTTACCTAATAGGTACTTGTGTCGAGTTACGACACGTCTCCGATCGCATGGCGTGTAGAGACTCGCACAAGTGCAAGCACGCTACAAGGTAGTCAGTAGTTTTTACAAGTTACAACAGAATCTCCTAATCTTCTAAAGTTAACGCAATGGTGCCTTAGTTTAGGGTTTATTTTCTAATCCTTAGAAGTTCATTGACATCCGAGATGAAAAAAATTACACAACAAACTCCCATGGTCAACAGACAGAAAGCTATACGACCCAGTCTACTCTAACATATTAGTAGCTGACAAGTTACTATGGAAACCTTCAGCTTCCCGCGTCATCAAAAATTAAAAATATCCCTCATCCTAAAACGTACAAGTCCGAGTTTGAAAGAGAACACACACCCACCGTCATCTTACATTTTACAACATGGTTCCGACAGATATTTGCGGGATTTCAAAATGATATAGAGTTTCGTTGGGGAGTATGGATGGTGGGCGTCTTGTTAGAAGCATTGGGGACAAGTAGAAAGCCGCTTACTTTCCCCAGCAGCACGGCGGGTCAACAGGAAAGGTCAAGGATGAGACTGTATTAGTCAACTGATGAAATTCTCTCCCGCGCTGTTATGGCAGAGTTATTTGTTGGGGACGCTGTCACAGAGGGTGGGGGGGGGGGGGTTGACTTTGAAAAGGCATTTATTTTCTCCCATATATTTCAAGGCGGTTTTAGCCAAAGTAATAATAACAATAAACGTCTTATACTTACGGTGAGGGACTAGAAAGCCTTTTTCTGCTCATCAATTTTCAAGATACAGTGCATAGATAACAAAACAAAAAAACAACAGTTAACTTAACTAATATTATTCTAAAAGTAAACAATGCAGACATAAATCTTGTTCTGAAACTTAACTAAGAGCATGCAAGAAAGAACTGTTGTTTCTAACGCCTGCTTTCAGCATTTCTGCTTTAAGCAACCCTGTCAGCCTGGCGGGGGGAGTGAGTCTGTTTGTTAACTTGAGGCACCCTAAGGGCAGACTCTTTCACCTCGGGGAAAAGGGAGTTGACTAACAGGGTGGACCTCCTGATTATAGTGGATTCCGAACCACTTGGGGAACATGGTAAAGTCACACGATTAAATCGGAGGTGACCAGGACTCGACTTATACTGCCTGAGCGAGTTATCATGTCCCACCAGGTTCCCCTGCCAACGCTGTGCACACTACCAAGTTGCCGCAGTTTGAAACATGCTCTGCTCTAATGGAATCAACATGGTAAGGCCGTTGGCAACACAAGAAAGAACTGAAAGTTATCTTCAACCCGCCGTAGGGGATAAGACGCGGAAAACTTAGGCTGGGGTCCCAGAGACGGATCCAGCCCATTTGGGGGGGGGGGGGGTAGTTGTGGGTCAAAATAGGAAAAAACATATCTGCATATGTAAGAAGTATATATCGGTTAAATCATTGAATCAGAGCGTGATAAATTAACTTACAATATATTTACTAAATTTTGAGGGGGGCACCTACCCCCATGCCCCCCTGTATCCGTCCATGGCCGTTGGGAGAGGCTGTTCGCGATTGGAATAATACCTGAACCAGCCGTTAAGGGATGGAACATATGCAGACCTTAAACGTTAATAAATAAATAAATTATATGTTAAATTTAAATTTTAGGCTCACTTGACGGTGACATAAGGTCGTGTTTTTTGGTGTTTTATGTCATATTTACCAAGATATAATTTATTTATAAACATATTTTCAAAATATTACAAAGTTGAAAAGGACACGATTTTATTTATCAGACCTTAAATGAATGGCGGAAGACAGAACGGGGTGGAAGGCCAGGAGCAAGTTATTGCCTACCAGAAGAAAAAGAAGAAGAAAAGAAAGAAAATACCTAGTTGGAAGTAAACGCAAAGTAAAAATGTCAGCATATGACGTATCGTTCAAGACAGGCCCGTACTCAGGTTTTAAGTTGGGGGGGGGGGGGGCAAAAACAAATGTTTTTATAAATGATAGGTACATCCGTAGTGATTTTAGTAGTTTTAGCTGGAACTCTTGCATTATTTATTATTTTTTTAATCAAATTTAGGGGGCCATGCCCCCCCCCTGGGCCTGGTTCAAGAAGAAGGATTACCTAATTTCCATAGTTAACGCCATATAAATGAGAGCAGAGTAGATGATGGGTTTCATATAAAAAAGCACTTACCTTTTAAATAAGGCTTCAGCGATTCAAGACCAGAATAAACAGCACATAGATCTAAAATAACTTACCTATAAAAAATGAAAGAAATAATTAGTAAAATAAAACTTTGTATAAAGTTACCGTGCCTTAAATATAGTAGTTGCCATCACGATTTATTATTTATTTAATTAGGTTGGGTGGACCCAGATCCGGTGAAAAAAATTTTCTTTTTAAGTGAAGTCCCGATCCTCCAACTTCAGTTTTAAAGTCTAGCTCTCAACCAATTGGACTATCCTAATTTCCTAACAAAAGTATTAAAAAAAACTATATATACAACACCAGACGTTGCCCTGGTAACCATAATTATAACTAAGAGGGCACTCAAACCCCATAAATCTACCGTAATGCACTTGCCGTTTCGACACTGTCAACCCATCGGGCTAAATTAGGGCATGATACATTTAAGGGATGATGCGGGACCCTCCCCATGCAGGAAGGTTAGCCCCACACGCAACCCTTCATCCTTTTGGGCCCTTTTTCGCCCCAGCCGACGGTAATTAAGGACCATAAGTGCATCTGAGCGCGGCACACTAAAGAAATAGTTTTGATTGAGTAAACTGGCACAAAAAATGACCTGTTGGCTGTAAATCAAAAGTCTTTTAAAATTTGACTTTTTTTGGCTGTCGGTTTGCAGCTGTGGATGCACATAGAAATTAGGATACTAGGTATTTATTCATATTCTGCATGAATAACTTACTATTTTTTAAAGCTTAACAATTCGTATATTTCAAACTACTATAGGTTACAGTGTGTTATGGTAATAAAAAAGGAAAAGTTACCAAGTTACAGCTACAAAGTTATTAAGGAGGTACCAAGTTGACATAAAATTGCTAATAAAACAATTTTAGAATAACGCTCTGTACTGCACTGTACTTGTACTGTTTTGAGTGCATTTTTAACCCCGGAATAAGTTAATATTTATACATTATAATACATTAATACATTGTTGCATCTATTGTTTATTGATTCACAATCGAGTTAATTTTCTTTGTAATGTACACCCAATCTCCCCCCCCCCCCCCTCTGGATCCACCCTTTTTGCAGGCCGTCACTTTGCTAATCCCCCCCCCCTCAACAGAGACTTGAACCTGGTTTTCTTAGTGGTAGGCAAGTAAGTCAAAACCAACAACAAAAACGCCGGCCTACAACCTTGGCCTGCAGTCGAGGATTTTGTTTCTACACCCCCCCCCCCTACACTTCTTTTCTAGGGATCATTTTGGCCAGGAAAGTCAAAAGACAGACGAACAGAGTCTTTCGTAGTCGGAATGAAAGATGAAGGGGGTCGAAACGCTGCAGAAATGGAAATAGTATTACGGATTTAATATGGAGTCTATACAGTGGCGGGCAATACAGACGGGGTCGGGAGGTCACGACCGAGTACGAAAATGAAACTTAATGGCTGCGAAAATATGGGAAAAGCGGAAATGGCGCGCTGCTGCCAAAATTGTCCGGGCACTTTCCCAAAATGGCCGCTGCTGCTGTATCCGTGCCGCTCCAGACCTATTGTCTGAACAATGTGCATACTGGATATCTGTATATTATAGAATATCAGATAGAGATTTACAATTGTACATCACACCATCATAAATAAATAAATAAATTGGCATTTATTTGCAAACATACCTGAACGTCCAATTACATGCAAATCTTACACAGAAACAACTTTGTTTTACTAAGTTGCGTACAGTATACAGTAATAAAACTATAGAAATAAAACTTCTCGCAGCCAATCAAATTATGGAAAATTACTGTCAAATTATAAAAAGAAAACAAAAGAAGAATGAAATGAAAAGTAATTTTATAAATATTTTTCTATATCCTATATTTGTGTAGGTTCTATATATATTTTATAATATTTTATTTAAGTAATAGTAGTGGTTTTATTTTTTGCGTCTGACGAAGCAGCGCCAGCGATTTGATTAAATATTAATATTTTTGTTTACCGGGAAATGTAGGTAATTGTAGTATTGTACATTATTAATTCTGGGTGTTTGAATCCTGCCTTTGCAGAAAGTAGCATATATACCTAAAACCTTTCGGGGGGGGGGGGGGGGCAAGACCATCAACTTCTTGTCGCAGGTTGTTGAATCCTACCAAGCACAACGTTTACCAGTCACTGCTGACCCGAACATCTTGTAAAAGCACAATACATTTTATATACGAGTATGAGAACGCACTTAGTTCTGTTTTGTTCTAATGTTGTATGCAAAACTAGTAAACTTCTGCATTCCATATCATCAACGGTATCAACGCGGATAATTGTTATTTTTATTTTTAATGCCATAATGTAATTCCTAGATTTTCTTCTTCTGAGGTGAGAATCTCGACGATCGGTTGGAAGCAACTCAGCCTATCATTATCCAGCTCTCTCGATCCTGCGTTTTCCTCTTCAGCTCTTGATCCGCTCGAGCCCCTGCGTCCTCCATCAGTTGATCCATGAATCCCTTCTTCGGCCACCCTCTTCAGTCTTCTGTTGGTTCCTTCCACTGTGCCCTCAACGATGGTGTGAATAGCATGTTACAATAACGTTAAAAAACATTTGTACATACCGTATCGAAATAAATTCTTTTTATAAATTAATAGTCTTTTACTACATGGATAGACCAATTTTTTATATGTTACGTATTAAAAAAATAAAATACAAAAGAAACCAAGAGATTTTGGCGCGGTCAAATTTTGGGGGTACCCAATTTCTACGGTCACCTTAATGTAGGAATAGCACTGGCAAGTATCATGTAACATAGTCTACTCCTGATACACATGTTTCGAAACAGTTTCATCGGCTTCATGGGCCAGAACCATTCTAATTTGTTGACCCAACCAACGCGTGTCGAAAAAATTCCACTACTTACAAATTTAGAGGTCAACACAACTCGATGGCATAACGTACCGTAGGTGTTCATAAACAATTGTTTTAGAGTAATATTCTATAAGCCGCAATTTTATTGGCGTGATAATAAGGTGTTTTGGCTTTGGAATAAATGTGTACGTGTGTGCGTGTTAGGGAGAATCATCTATCCTATTGAGATGGCGACCAATGCTCGACTTCCGGAAAATTTCTTCACAACTTTTCATTTCATGACCCCCTGAGCCTAAAATCACCCTCCGTTCAAAATTATATATATATATGCATATATATATGTACAGTACGTGAATATATATATACATATATATATAAATGAAACACAACCCCATTCGAAAACCTATCGTAAACTTTATGTATTGATGTCAGAGGCGGACCCAGCGACCGGCACTGCGGGCAATTGCCCCCCCCCCCTCCCCTTGGGCAGTTATATTCTTTGCCTCTACAATCCAAGTGTTAACTGCACTAAAAATGCCTAAAACCCCACTATTTCAGCCCTATTTTCCGAGATTTTTCTCTCGGGGCCCGGGCCTCCCTTGCGCACAATTTTACTAATTCCTTGGAATATAGAAACCTTATTGTTCTGAAAATACCTAAAACTCCAATATTTCAACATTTTCTACCGGGGGGACCCCCCAGGCCCCCATTGTTCACAATTTTATTAATTCCCTGTATGTATGTATATCGATTTTAGGGAAAACTCTAACTTCCGTAAATATTATCTGATTTTCATGAAATTTGGCACAAAAGTTGATCATAAAAATGTCTTGATCAAGTTCGTTAACCAGCTAGATCTACTATTTAGTTACAAGATGGCGGCCGATTGAAACCTTATATAATTCATATCTCAGTTAATATTGGTCGCAGAGGAATTAATTAAAATCTGACTGAAAGCCCGTATTATTATCTAAGATAATAGTAATCGACACTTTTTACAAAAAGTCAACGATAAAATGATGGCGTTCTGTCAAAGTGAAAATAATTTCATCAGTAAAAGTTCATATTCGTCATTGTGGTTCGAAATTTGGAACACAACAGTGTTTTGTGTGTTGATGTTGTGGTCAGGAAAATAATGCAGTCTTTTTTTTTTATTACACGCATAGCGTAGGTAGCGTACAGGGAAAGCAGGGTCTGGAATCTCGGTACACCTGATAGGCCAGAGCCGAAAAGGAGGATTTTTTTTTTTTTTTTTTTTAATCTTAGGATATGTGTTTCTGCCCCATGCGAGTAATAGAGTAATAGAATTTCTTTAACCAACGACACCCTCTATCCTTTGTGAATTACCAACCCTTTCCAGATAGCATAGAGCCACCCAAGAGCCGTCTCACAAATTTGGCAAACCCCATCTGACCAGTGTTTGCCACCTATAAACTGGTTTTAAAAAAATTTCTGTCTTTGTCACTTGTACTGTTACACGTTACAGCGTTCAAATTGAAATGGCAGGTTGTTACATGTCGATTGCTTCAAAAACAAACCCTGTGTTTCAATAAGATAGTATAATATAATATAAGAGGATACCGGTGCACCCGGACAATTCCCTGGGAAATTTGGCATAAGAGCAAATGGGTTGGTGTAAGTCTACTTCGGCAGATTTCTGTCGCTGACCTCACGCAGATGCACGGTTCGACACGCCAAAGACAAAGGAATCTTTTAAAGTACATTCAGAAGTAGACTGTTTTTGCACCAAACCCACGCATTCTCCAATAACAAATTTCCCGGCGCGCAAGCCGCGTTGTGATCGTCCGTATGTACCGGGCCTTAAATTGTATAATCGATTCTATACAATTTTCACCTGAAAATACCCCGTGCCGAACTTCCCTATGGGCGAAAAGGGCAGTCGCCCGGGGCACCACGGCTTGGTAGGGCCCTGCCAGGAAATATTTGATATATGTATATTGTCTGGTAAATGTCAACAAGTCTCGGTTTGAAATTCTAAAGTTTACTGCTATCAATATGCGTATACCCCCAATATTTGGTGCCTACTTTTTTAAAAAATTCCCTCTATAGAGACCCTTGTTTGCATTTTCATTTATTTTTTATTTAGGTCTGTAAATTCTAAATTTTAATGCCGTTAGATTAAAATGCAACCCCGCGTTGGTTCGCCTGGCCACCCCTGCTAGGAAAAGTATTTATGGCATATAAATATATAGGAAACATTTTACTACCGTAGGTACTTCACAATACAAGTTGTATTGTCAATTTAAATGTCGGTCTCAAATAAACTAGGAATTTTCGATTTTTAGCGGTCAGAGCTGCAAAAAATTGAACAGCATGTACTTAAAATATATGTTAATACGCCAATGAGTAAGGAGCCCTTATTTCTGTATTCCGCTTAGGGGCCCAACCCTCCTAAGTCCACCCATGAGAATGTCTTCAGCAGTATAGCAATATTAATATCACGAAAGGCTCAGTGCACAAAAGCAGATTCTACGCAGAAGATCTACTGAAGATTTGCTGAAAGACACATTGGAGCATATGAATTCGTGCACAATCAATTCCAGATTCAACTGCAGCGGATTTAACTCCATATCCCAGTAGTCTTGTTGTGTACAGTTAAAATTATGATTTTATTAGTGATATTCAAAATTGTTTTGTATACATTTTATTTTTAACCCCAGGAATAAGTTAAAACTAATCGCCATAGCAGGCCTGCAGGCGTTCTTCATCGTGTATACGGTACTCAGAAGGCAAAAGCCAACAGCAGTGATCAACCTGCCTACTATCAAGAACAGCGCTAACGAGTTGTGGAAATGAATGCCGACAGAACATGCTGCAATGCGATGCGTAAAAAACACTAATTACACGTTGAAGCTGCAGCCGCAACATGGTGGGGGTGTGCGCTACAGGTAATCGGGGTAGCAGACAGCAAGTGGCAGTAGACAGCAGGTGCGTGACTGCAGCAAGTGCATGGCAGATGATCCGAGAAGTAATTGGTTTACCCTTTACGCATCCCTAAGACCCCATTTCCATAAATATACCCTATATTGACGGTATGGCGCACATAACTCACGGAATATATTTATTTTTCGTGTTTTTTTTTCGGCACTTAGTCAATTTCAAAATGGGAAATACTCGGGCGGGGTTAGGGGTTGATGGGGAATTCCAGGGATTTTTTTTTGGCATTTTTGAATGTCTATGGATTGAGCTCGTTTACGGTAAAATATGTTCTTATCAAATGTCACTGAGTTAAATTATCACGAGATAATGAATATAACAAATATTACTAGAGCTGGTTAGGAATAGTATAGTTGGTATGTAGAGAACTAGTCTATGGGGTACATGAAAGGAGCCTCCCCGAAGATCGCTTTTTACATAGTGCCGGATTAACCCTTGTGTCTGTGGGCAGGTCCGTACCCGGGGGGGGGGGCAAGGGGGCCACGGTCATGCCCCCCTAAAGTTGTTAAAAAATAATAAATAAGAGTAAGAGTTTTAGCTAAAACTACTAAAAGCACTATGGATGTACTTATCATTTATAAAAAAAATTGTTCCTGCCCCCCCAAAATTAAATCCTGCTGGGTACGGGCCTGCCAGTGGGGTCCCTAAGGCCCACCCAATGTACTGCTTCCTACAATTTTCCATAAAAAAAAGAGAAAACCGTAGTTGGCTGCCTAACCGCATTGGATAGTTAAATATCCGTCCAGCTTTCATTTGATTTTTTTTTGTTTATAGAAATTTTCTATTAAATTCTTTTTTTTTGCTGCACAAAAAACCGATCGGGTGTACCCCGGGCTAAGTGGAAACATCTAGAGGCTAATCCTTTCACCACCGAGAAGAGACCAAAGGCTTTCACGAGCATTGGGCCTGCACCGACATGGTGTCAGGTTGGCAGAATACTGGACCCCGACACTAGGAATCCCTACCTCGGACACAAAAAGAAGAAAGAAGAACTAGTCTTGGTCTAGGTCGAAAATAAAGACTCAAAAAACTAATTGATAAATAGGAAACCATATACAGGTTCGCTCGTACTGATATTTTTACTGGCAATAGTCAATTTTATTTTTTTTACAATACAATATTTATTTATTTTCCTTCAATACAATACATTATTACATTTTTTCATGGTAAGGGCCCTAAGGGATAAACCCGCGCTGGACCCTTGATTTATTGAAACATAGAAATTATTGGATTAAAAAGACTAACACTACTTGATCTACTAACTACGAACTAAACTAAGGTGCCCATTCCACCGACCGGCTAGGGCTATTTACAAAAACGGTGACGTGGTAGCAGACATTCAGACTTAGGTGACGTTTCCACCGACCTTGCATTGCAGAATGCAAATGACATTGACGGAAATTAGAATTTTTCTTTTTATAGAAATCTATTAAAATGTTTGTACTTAACATATCCCATGACGCCATTTTTTTAATTTTAGTTTGTTTGTTTGTGATTTTACTGTATGATAATTGATCAATTTTAACTATGGCATAGAGGAAAATAAACATTTCCGTCAATTCTGCAATGCGAGGTCGGTGGAAACCCCGCCTAAGTCTTGAATGTCTGCTACCACGTCACCGTTTTTGTAAATAGCCCTAGCCGGTCGGTGGAATGGGCGCCTTAACTAAACTGACCTTATAGTAATAATTAGACTAATATATAACAAACGATGATTTATGACAAAGTAATTAAGGAAAGTATATGATATATGATAAATAAATATAATATTACTAGGGAACTGCTAATTCTAGCGTACTTAAGAGGCAATCGTACACCCCCGAAGTCCAATTATTAAATATTGTAATATCCAAGTTTACAGGAAATAGCTGTCGTAGAGCCATAGATAAGATACTATAATGTTGAAGAGATATTTCCCTATCTTTTGATTTTTTGATAGTCCTATTTTTATTACTTAATAAAATCAAAATTCACAAGAAATTGATCGTAGAGTCATCAACGAGAAGTCATTTTGATGGATTTTGATAAACAAAAAATAATGATAAGTTAATAATAATAATAATAATAATAATTTCTTTATTTTTCTGAATTTATACACATTTTTTCCGTAATCAGGTCATCTCCAAGCCTAAGGGCGCGTGGGTAAACACCTAATGCCGTACCTAATTTACCCTATGCATAAAAAAACATGCATAAACAAAGAATCTAGTTATGGGTATTTAATAATATATAATACAGAGTATGGGGTCGTCACTAACACCAATTGGCTGCAGTTTTGGAACCCCTTTGACATCCACCTTTCTTATTTACTCCTTGGCGCTACGGCCCATGAAGAGGCTAAATCGCACCAGCCTGAGCGGTCCTGCGCTCTCGCCTGCCTGTCGACACCAAGGAGCGCCAAGTCCACCTCGACATCGTCCAGCTATCGCATCCGAGGTGGTCCCTCTCGTCTTCTCCCTTTCCCCCTAGGAGCACCTTGTGTAAGGCTGCTTTTATTGCCCTTTGGTGTGACATTCGTTCCAAGTGCCCTAGCCCCCTGAAGCGGGCTCTCTTGATTTGAGGAAATATCCCGGACATATTGGACGTAGGTGACACAAAAACAGCGTAAAAAAAAAAAAAACATGAATGATACTAAATTCTGTGTCTGTGCAGTCTGCACTCGAGGAGATTTGACGGGTTTCCACACCATGTCTATTGGTAAAGATTGCTGGTAATTTTTTTTTTTTTTTTTTAATGATTATCAGGCAGGGAGCAATAATTTTTATACAGATTCTACATCAGAAGTTAATTTAGGAAAATTACAAGTTTCTAATGAACAAAGACTTGTGTTTAGTTTACTTATAAAAAACGCAATTTATTAAGCATGATGTCACGCTTGTATAAATTCCCCAAGATATGATTTTTGTGAACCTACAAGCCAAATTTCATAAAAATCCTTTGGTACAAAAAGTTTGTGCATCGTCCATTAAGCGAATAAGGCGATCACTTTAAGGATTCCATAAAAGAACACTTACATTCTCATTTTTTATAGTAGGCTAATATTCTTGTAATTCATTCATTAGGTATGTATATTTCCTGTAAACTGACCTTGTCGTGGTTTATAGTTATTGTTAATAATTGACAATAAAATTAAATGAATAAAAAAAATAGTAAATATTGTTTTTTGTTTAACTCAGCAATAATAGACACAAATAGGTACCGTACTGGACAATATAAACTGGATGTATCGATGTAACTCTAGTATGGTAATAGAATTTAAAACTTAGTGAAAACGTATAGCAAACAATTTTGCAAGAAATTGCAAGATCTACGGATTTGGTCAAAGTTAACATTATTTGTGAATTTTGACCTTGAATAAAGCATTCACACTCAAAGGAATTTTCACAGAATTCAATAACGGAATGGCCGGGCCCACGGGGTGGTCCAAGGGGTCCGGACCCTCCCAAATAAAAGGGCTTTTACACAAATTTAAATTTAATTACATATTTTACGGATACAATTTATTAATTGATGTAAACCTGTATTGTTTGTAGAATTAGAATAAATTTATTTGATTTTGAACACTGGAATGCTGGATAGAATGGACTTTCATTAATCAAATACGTAAAAAAAATTTGGGCCCCCTCCCATTAAAAAAAAAAAACTGGTCATGGCCTTGAATAACAATTTGGTATCAGACCCAAACAGTTAGATTAGGTCTTTTTTCTTCAATTTAAGCTGCACACGGGCTGAGCCCTGCAGCATATTATAATTATTGTAATTTCACTTTGAATAGAAATATAATTTAATTCAAAAAAAATTAATTTAATTTAATTTTAACAATTTTTCCACCTGTAGTTTATGTCATCTCACTTAATGTCCTTACAACCAATATCATTTATTTCTCATCTCATTTAATGGCCTTACAACCAATATCATTTACTCGTATTTCTTTTACTACTGCAAATAGGAGCAAGTGGTCTTTACTAGGTATCAATTTTTTTGCCAAGAACCAAACGACAGAATGGCCCCAACTTTATTTAAATAAATTAATACAGGGTTTGAAAATTCTTAATAATAACCAAAATGAAACAGGTGACATAATAATAATAATTCGTGCATTTTTTAAAAATAATGAACAAAAGATGAAGCCCTCATGCTAGTGGCGTGCGAGGATAACACTCAATAAATACCTAACTAACGTTAAAATTATTTTCTACTAACTACGAACTAATTTATACTAGCCTAGCCTTAATATTATGATTATAAAGAAATATGTACATTTTACAAATTTAAAATATGTAAATGATACTGACTTAATTTTAAATTAAATAAAAAATAAGAAGTCAGTAAAAACAACGGATTTTGGGGTACCTACGGGACCAACACCCAAGGCCTTACACAGAAATGTTTTTTCGGAGGAGGGGGGGGGGTCCATCTGTCATCACCGGAGGTGAGGTAACATCAAAACTCCATTATATCTAGTGAACGCTGACAATATTTTTTTGGGGGCGGGGGGTCCAGACCCCTTGGACCCCCCTCTGGCTATGGCCATGCCTACACCCTTAATGCAAAAAAAAAAAACGGAATATAAGTAAAGCGCTCCTCATCATGTTAACACAAGCCTTCTAATCAGGGGGGTACAAGTGTTTAAGTACAAGATGGGAGGTGATCAGTGCCGACAAAGACGGGGTGTAACAGGTGGTAACCATCCCTGCACTCTCTCACTCGACATAGAATATACAACAACCCCCCCCCCTCACCCCGCACCCCATGACGCAACTCTTTCACTATCTCACAGCCCTCTTGCTTAGCTTACCAGGCGCAACTCAATGATTGATGCACACATGAGAATTTGATTCATTGAGAAAATGGCTCTTCTGCTATAGTGCTATATGTAGTATTCACGCAAATATTTCATGTTTTGCTTACATGTTTTCACTTTCGTTAACATAATGAAAGCGTTGCGAAGGTCCAAATAATCCATTTCGAGATTCCAGAAACCAGAAAAAGTGGTTTTTACGAAATGTCTGTCTGCGGTCTGTCTGTAACCCGATTTGTGGCCCAATTACTCGATAGACTTTGAAATCGGCATGTAGGCTAGGTTCAAAAAAATATTTTCAGGGGGAATTTAAAATTTTTTTGGATAACTTTAGTTTACCTAAAAACTACTAAACAAATGTTTTATCGAAAACTACAATACTCCGACGATTTAGCATACGTGTATATCTCAGTACTTATGAATGTAAACAAAACTCTCTAGGGTCGCATTAACCTTGATAGTTTGTTTCAGGGCGTAAAAAAATAAAAAAGGCACTATTTAAATGAAAATTAGTCTAAAAACATAATTTTTCTGCTGAGGAACTCTTCTATCGATGTTTTTTAACTTCGGATGTGTTTTAGGTGCTAAATAGAGTAAGAAAACAGAATAGGGTGCTTTCCAAACCATGGTTTTGTTATGAAGAAGAAATAATTTTTTGAAGATTTTATGGATAATCCTATCCTCAATGTATCAATGTATTACATACCTTGCCATTAATATTGTGTAGTGCAATAGTTTATTTTTGGCCTGCCCATCCTACACTATGTAACTGTCCCAGAGATACGAAGGCAGTCTCCTCGAATGATCGTTATTCCAACGATCGGGCATCCCCTGGCAACGTCGGGACATGGAGTCCCGACGGCCAATGCCTTCTCCACCAGGTGGAACAACACGACAATTAAACTGTCCCATCGATCAACCCAGTGCTTTAGGATAAGCAAAATCTTAACCGCAGGACAATTATTTGCCATAGAACTATAGAACCTATACTAATTTATAAATTGGAAAGTAGGCACAGGTACACTCGTACAGGTCTCACAACTGTCCTATTTTTATTTTATTGTAGGATTAAAGCGTGATTAAGATCAGTTGGTGATCAAAGAGGCCTCAAGGAGAAGCCCATATGTGGTTTTAGTAAAAAAAGCAACCAGAAATATTAAAATGAAATTACAAAAAAAAGCACAAAAAGTGACCGCTTTCAGGAGAATGACCCTAGTGGTACGAACTCTGACCTTCACAAATAGGTTTTTGGTTCGAGTCCCACACCTACTGCATTTTCAGCCCATGATTCGGAACTGGTGGCAGATTAGGCTTTATAATCCTAATTCCTCTAGTTTGGCTTAGCAATAGAAGAAGAATAATATTGTTTTCACAAATTCCTACCCCCTTAATGAATCTAATGAGTAAGACATTGAGAAATGTGACTTGGGGGCTACATCCGCGTCAATCATTGCTAGGGGGGCAATTTTTTACCAAATATTAACCCGGATGTGTGGCTCAGATAGCGGTACGGTATGTCAACCCTTCACAGCCAATGACGTGGTGTCATATGCCGTGGAAGAGTTCAGCGCATGTAACTCATTTGTCTAATAACTCAGATTGTGTTACACTCTGTCAAATAGGGTGACAATATACCCGATAAAAGGAGCCACTGCATAGATATGGCACAAGAGAGCTTCACAACCAATCGAGTCATTTTACTCTTTATTACTTGATAAGTGGGTGGCGTGGTGTAGTGGCAGCGGCCAAAAGTCCCTCCGGGCTGGACGCGCCAACCTAAGTCAAGTTCGTCACTTGATAAGTGATTGTTTTAAGTGGTCACTAGATGTACGAGTATAAAGGCTATTTTTAATTTTCTAACTTTTACAAAATGCTCTCTCTTTAAAATAAATAAATTATGTTTTTGTGACTTCTTCTTCTTCTTCTTTCTTTCTTTTCCTTGTCCAGTATTCCCTGGATAAGGAGCATATATTACAAAAATACAATACATAATAATACCATCCCGCATCCCCAAGCTAGCGCTTATTTGGGACAAAAGACTCATACAGTGCTGCTAAACAAGGCTTAATCATTTATTTTTGTTATTTATTTATAATGTTTATTTTTATTTCATTTCAACTTGTTATTTTAATGTAAGTTTTTATTATAATTATTAACTCCCATTGACCAGCCATCTTTTTATACCCGCTTTTAACTCACCCATCTGTTTAAATTTTTTCATACGTGGAGGAAGTTCATTAAATATCTTTGGTATAAGTACTTTGTTTAATCTCTCTCCGTATTTGTTATATGTTATCTCAAACTTAAGCTTTTTTGGGTTTCTTGTATTGTACTTCCCTTTATCATCTATTTGGTATTCTTTTTTAAAATAGTTATCTCTTATTAATTTATACTTGAATAGTTTCGTCATTGGCAGAATGTTAGCATGTTTGAATTTTTCTTCGTATTGTTTGTATTTCTTGTTGATTTTATTTGATAACCTGTTTTTTATTATAAGCTTTCGTATCATTTCTAGTTTGTAGGTGTATGTGTTTCTATCTTTGAAAATAATGATAATAATTTACAACATTATGACACAATTATGTGAAAAAAAACTTTAGCCAAGCGATACAAGTCGCCATATAGAGTATACTGGGGTTGACATGTTATAATGTTACATATATATAAATATGTAAAATGTACCTATAATACATTATCTACTTGCTTCCTAATTAAATTTGCCGTGGAAGGTGTCAATCCATGTAACTAATTTGTTTAATAACTCAGATTGTGTTACACTCTGGCAAATAGGGCAAAAATACACCCGACAAAAGGAGCCAGTGCACTGACCTACCGGTAAGGAACAAGAGAGCTTCACAGCCAATGACGATGTGTCATAGAAAGTGTAATGTGGAAGTGAACAACGCATGTAACTTATTATTGTCTAATAACTCAGATTGTATTAAACTCTGGCAACTAAAAGGTATGGCGGCACAGACCCATAGGTGGGCAGCAAGACGAGGGGGGGGGGGGATGAGATGTATAAAACAGAAGAAAATAGATTATGTTGAACATCATTGTTCATAATTGAATATACAATATGCAAAACATAAAACAACAACAAAAAACATGAAAAGTAGGTCAAGGTTATAATAGTAAATTTTGTAAATACGGTAATCTTAGGGTGCGTCCGAAATATTTATTAATCATAATCATAGGGAACCGTCCCATCAAGCCTCACGTCAAAACAGTCAATCACTATGGTCACTTTATCGTCGTCTATCTGCTAGGTGGTACTTGAAGTGAAGAGTACTTCCAACAGGCTATAATATTGATAGCATACGGAATAGGAAAAGCTCAAGAAAGCGCGTTATGCACAGTAGATAAGGTATTTGATTAGAGCATTTGTAGAGCAACAGATACATAAACGGATATAGGATTTTGCTTATAACGGGGTCCTGCAGTGTACAGACCAACGTAGAAACTAAGATATAAGGCAAGAGATGAGAACCCGTGACGTATAAGACAAACTTAGAGAAAAGAGGCTGAACTGGTGGGGACACGTATTACGTACAGACAAAAACCACCTAGTCAAAAGTGTAATTAACCGGGAGATACAAGGAAGAAGACCATCAGGGAGTCCGAAAGTTACAGAGAGAAGAAAGATCGCCGGAGATGTGAGAAGTTTGGGGCTCTCCACAGAGGACACACACAACAGGACTGTATGGACACGCTACTGTTGTGCCACCGACCCTCCATGAGGATAAGGCCAGGTAAAAGCTTATAACGGGAGGGATATTTAGAAGTTGGTGAATGAGAGATCGGTATATATTATACTTTATGTAGAGTAGTGATGATGAGCGAAAAGTATCGCCTTCTGCATGTAATAACCCAGGGGAAGATAGAAGGACTGAGGGTTCACGGCAGAAGGACAACCTGGTTGAAAAACCTGAAGCAGTGGTTTGGCAAGAGCACGACTTCCCTTTTCAGAGCAGCAGTCTATGTTACATATGAGCATTGAACAGTATGACAGTGATGTAAGACCCTTTTCAGAGCAAGAGTCTCCAAGGTTCAAATTGCCAAGATGATCGCCAATCTTCAATAGAAGAGGGATTTAAAGAAGAGGAAGAAGAGTAATTGTATTTGTATAGACTAAAGATAAAGATGTTTGCAGTAAATGTTGAAGACTCAGGGTAACAGCGCTGGACATGACCTTTCATTCCACTGTAACCAGAATTACAACTCTGCTCAACAAACACTCACACTTAGACCAATTTTTTGATAAATTAACAGTCTATCGAAGAAAGTGTCTTAATGTATTTGCTGAAATTGCCTCTTTATAGGTATTTGTTTTAATACCATTGCGTCAGCATTGAATTTATTGTTTCTATTAGTTAAGTTATATTCTACTCTCAGAAGAATTTTTTTATGTTATTATTAATTTAGATTATTGTACAATGTATATGGTGAACACTGTTTTTGTACAATTAAAAAACTTATTCTATTCTATAAATGCAGGGGCTCAAAGTCAACAGCGTGGGGGGGGGGGGGAAGAGCGAATAAATGGAGTGTAGGTAGATGGAACACAGGAACAGTGTCTATTGGTGCGGACAACCTGGTCAAAGAGGTCTAATTTAAATACCTGGGTAGTGTGGCGGATAGGGAGGTTGGTTGCCAAAGCGTTGAAATATCCAAAGTACAATCAAAATAAGCCGAATTTAGAGAAAAGGAAGGAGTGTCAATAGACCGAAAGATGCTGAAGAAGCTAAAAGGACGGATATGCAAACAAGTAGCGAGACTCTGCAATGATCTATGGTGAAGAGTGATGGGCGCTGACAAAATCTGGCGAAGATGAGACTGTTGCGCCGGGCAGCAGGAGTAACCCTGGCAGGCAGGCGAAGAAATGACCAGAGCTGGGCTGGTTTGAAAACAGCCGACATTATTCATAAGCTCAGAGAAAAACGACCTGAGAACGGTCAAGGAGAATGTGGTCGCATGAAACCAGTGAAGAGGAAGATCGAAACCGAACCTGCCGAGAAAGTTCTAGGTAGATATGGAACAACTCACGCTCTTACACGAAGACTCCCTAGACAGAGGGCTGTGGAAGCGCCAATGCCATGCCGCCGACCCCCGTCAGGGATAAGGCGCGGAAAAAGTAGAAGTTGCACAATATGACCACCACGGCATATCATACAGAAAATAAGCTAATAGGACGTTCTCTGTAACAGCGGAGTTTCTAGGAAATAGCAGTGAGAGTAAGCTGTGATGTGTCAGATTGGGGGATGTTGAGCAACACGGCCCTAGCAATGCGGCCACAGCCTATTTCGAGACTCAAAATCAGGTCGGAAGCTGACCACGACAGTCCCTCACCTATTACACATAATACGGCCGCTGTCGAATTTCGATTTTACGGCGGTCGTAATCGTAAATCGTCAGCAGAATATTGCTGAGACTGTTTGTTGTGTTTCCTTTCGTTTTCAAATATTTTGCATTTGGAGGGGGATCCCATCAACGCCTGATGTCGGTGAGGAATACATGCACAGCATCAAGGTCGTAGCCAGGATTTTTTTTCGGGGGGGGGGGGGTTAGAAATTTCATTGGGTATTACATAGTGGTTTTTATTTTTCCTCTCAAAATCCGATTCTATCTAGTATGAAGCCATTTCATTTCGGGGGGGGGGGGGGTTGAACCCCCATGAACCCCCCCTTGGCTACGGCCATGCACAGCATGCATTGGTAGATGGCTCTGCTATGCACTGGCACTTTCCAAGCAATAGTGGGACCGGGTTGGTTGATGTAGCCTACAGCCATACTCCAGGCAATTCAACCACTACTTTGGGCAGTTACTGTCATCTTTTTCTTCTTTAAATGCCCTCTGTCCTTCTATCTTCCCTTGGATTATTACATGCAGAACGCGATACCTTTCCTTCCTCATCACATGTATGTTAGTTACCGTTTCTTAACTGTCAGCAGCAACTCGGCTTTTGTATCCATTCAACAGGATTGGGGACATTTGTGGGTGGCGTCGCAAGACTAGTTTTCTCGATACATTTCTGTGTGGCTGGCATTGAATTGGCTGATCCCACTCTCTAATATTATTTTCAATTTAAAAATACTTCACCATAATGACTTATTTTAACATCACCATCGGACAGCAGCTGGGAGCCACAAAGCAGGTAGTGAGAAGTGTAAAGTAGCGAGTAAAGGAACGAGGAAAATACAGACAAAAGTTTCAGGAACAGAAGTGGTGACCTTGAGTGCCGGTGGTTGCGTCACAGCTACTTCTGGTAGGTACCGATTGGGCCACATTCGGCACACAATGCCAAAAATGCCAACCTCATGGTCCCATAACAAATGATAAATATACCATAAATACCACAAATATACCTAAACTATTCGCCTATTTTGGCTATTTCCTAGGTTCAACGCAGGGGTAGTTTTGAAAAAATAATCATTATCGCTCCACTGTTGTGTTCGAATTTCCAGGAAATAGCGATCGTAGAGTGTTCATGAAGAACCCACCACCCCTGCCACGACAAAATATTAAGTTTGTTTATTTAATGCACAAGTTATTAGGGGCGTGTTAAGAATAACGTCGATTGGTGCTAAAAGAAAGACAACGAACATGACACATTGAAGAGGGTGTCTGAATAGTAGGTACATAGGTAGACATTTAGTATTTGGACTATTTTGGCCATTTCCAAGGTTCAAAGCAGGGGTAGTTTTGAAACAATTCATAAATGCCCTGAATGGCGGTGAACCGGGTCAAGACTCCGGCGTGCGAGGATCTCACTCAACTACTGAAACTAACGAAAATATTTTAAATTTATAATGTAACATAAAATATATTACATATAAACTATAATATAATATAAAATATAATAAATTTCGACTGAATGACATGGCTGTCTTTGCTAACAAGGTTAAGGTTGTTTTTCAACAGTTGATTAATTGCCAATGCTGGTAATAATGTCAGCTCAACTCTCTCTCTCTATACATACATATATAATAATAATCTTCTTCTTTCTTTCTTTTCTTTGTCCAGTATTCCCTGGACAAGGAGCATATATTACAAAAATACAATACGTAATAATACCATCCCGCATCCCCAAGCTAGCGCTTATTTGGGACAAAAGACTCATACAGTGCTGCTAAACAAGGCTTAATCATTTATTTTATTCTTATTTTTATTTTATTTTAACTTGTTATTTTAATGTCAGTTTTTGCTATTATTATTAACTCCCATTGACCAGCCATCTTTTTATACCCGCTTTTAACTCACCCATCTGTTTAAAGTTTTTCATTTGTGGAGGAAGTTCATTAAATATCTTTGGTATAAGTACTTTGTTTAATCTCTCTCCGTATTTGTTATATGTTATCTCAAACTTAAGCTTTTTTGGGTTTCTTGTATTGTACTTCCCTTTATCATCTATTTGGTATTCTTTTTTAAAATAGTTATCTCTTATTAATTTATACTTGAATAGTTTCGTTATTGGCAGAATGTTAGCATGTTTGAATTTTTCTTCGTATTGTTTGTATTTCTTGTTGATTTTATTTGATAACATGTTTTTTATTATACGCTTTTGTATCATTTCTAGTTTGTAGGTGTATGTGTTTCTATCTTAATAATAATAACAATACTATAGAGACTGATTTTGGGTCTATCCTCACAGGAGCAGCCTACTGTATGTATTCGGTCCATATGCAGTATACTCTCAACGAACTACCAAACACCATACGCCAGTAATAGAGGAAGATCTTTTGTACAGTGAGTTTCCTTATTAATTCTCAGGGACACATCGAGCTGCTCCTTCGTGTATTGAAGATTTGAAGCCCGTTCATATATTTATAGCCTGTATCATGTAACATAGTAAAACCAACTTACTAACTTGTAACTAAGTAAAACACAATTGTACCACGAAGGAATTTAAATTGTACTCAAATTTCTGCATTTGATTTGCATATTATTGGACGTTTAGGTTTGCTTTATTTATTTCAGCAAACTGTATTGTATATTGTAAGCATTGTATTTCTAGCAAATGTAATATTTTACTACATACCATTTGAAACATGAAAGTCAACGTCATCTCCAATGTAGGCGCCTAGGTCCACTTCTTCTTTAATTGTGGTATCGGTAACTATTGAAAAACGAAAAAAATTACGTTAAAAAAAAATTGTCCATAAATGCATGTGCGAAAACTTATGCGCTGAAGCTCGTGAAAGTGATCCAATGACGTGAACGAAACGATCGCAGTGGATTCAATAGTGTGCACAAGCAGAAAATACACTTCACATGTATAGGTTACTGGATAGAAGCGCATGCCTTTTATCGCCTAAAGTTCTTAGATGCTATAACCTCGACCAATAAGCAGAAGCATGAATTCGTGATAACACCTTTTCTTTGTTAATGGCAAATCTGACACCCCTATTACTCGTTTTTCGAACAAAGTCAAAATTAACTGGAAATTTGGCATTACTTAGAAAAGTACCCTTCAACTTTTCAGTACAAGTGAGCCAAATTCTGGGTTTTCTGAAGCTGAGACCTTTTCCAAAAGTGCCAACGAATGCTGAACGATTTTCACCACAAATTGTGGTTGGGAGTTGTCTTGTGGCAAACAAGAAAAAAAAGAAATCCCAAACTGTATGTCATGAAGTCACGATGAAAAAGTAAAAAAAAATAGCCCCTTCGTAAGCTACACAAGAATATGAGGGTGTCTACACCGCCGATGTTGCTAGTCTTTTTTTCTAGTGCTATTCTAAATATTTTTTGTTTACCTTGTTATTTTTATAATGGCAAAAAATTATAGTAGTGTAGTAGCACCACTACCCAAAGCCCAAACCGACAAATTTACCTCACTTCTCGAAACAAAATGGCGGGTTAGGCTTTTTTGATTAAATAAACTTGAAATATTGGGGTTTTATGCGTTTTGAATGCAGAAAGGAAAATATTTTTCAAATCCTGGGACCCTGAACCGTGAAATTTCGTAGAAATCTCGAAATAGAAAAGTTGGAACTTCACAGAGTTTCCTTATACTAGCGTATAAATTGGAAAGCAAAAAAAGGTCAGACATTGACTGATTATTGCAAATCGAGCTATCATGTCCACATCAATGGCAACATCCCTATGCACATGCATCAAAGCCAAACCGAAACCATTGAGCCTGTCCTTGGTTAGTCGCGATCTCAATACAATATCTCAGAATATAAAAATCCGCCTCTTGTATCGGCGCCCGGTTCATGACGAAGAAAAAGAAGCCCGATAACATGTTGCATTGTTATTTTCGAAAAATTTCAAGCAATTTCATCTGACATGTAATTGTCCCGAGAGAAATTAATTTCAAATTGTTTGTTGTAGTTGATAAGTCCTGGGAGGGAGGCCCGGGGGTCTCCCTCAGGAATTTGTTTTGAAAAATAGGCGCGAAGCAGTGGGGTTTTCCGCATTTCGCTCGCCAGCAGTATTGCTGTAAGATTAGGTATAACAGACAGATTGGCCCACGGGGAATTTTTTTATAAAATAGGCGCAAAATAGTGGGGTTTTACGCATTTTGATAGTTTAATTTAGATATACGTATCCGACAGATTCGTCCTCGGGGACAGTTTTTATAAAATAGGCGCAAATTAGGGGGTTTTTACGCATTTTGATAGTTTAGATTACATATTACCGACTAGGTGACAAAGATTTCCATAACTAGTAACTGCAAGCAGGGGGGGGGGGGGGGGAATTAGTGAAAAAATAGGTCCGAAATTGAGGGTTTACACATTTTTTTACACTTGAAATGAATCAAAACAGGGGGATATCAAGCTACAAACGTCTCATTTTCCCACAAAGCATGTGTTAGACCCCTTTCTTGCGAAAGAGATTCGAAAACTTGGCAATTGTTTTTAAACGGTACTCAAACTCAGTAATTATGTTTCAAAAATTATTGTCAGTGTTTGCCGCCAAGTTACAATTTCGAACGACCCGATGCCTCAACACGTGCGCGAGACCAATTTGAAACTGAAGTTTGCGACAGTTCGAAGCAAAACTATTGATGGATATGGTAATGCTGACAATTACCTACTCATATATCTGAAGAAAAAACTCGCCAGCACTGGATTCGAAGTTACAATCTCCCAAAAATTATTATTATCAGAGTCTTTACCACCACTATGTAAAGGTCCTGCCTGATACCCCATAAGACTTTAAAAAGAAAAAAACCACGAGACCAATTTGAAACTGAAGTTGGCGACAGTTCTAAGCAAAACTATTGATGAATAAAGTAATGCTGAGACGTACGTGGATCTACTCATATCTGCAGGAAAAACTTGCCAAGCACTGTATTCGAAGTCACAATCTCCCAAAAATTATTATTATCAGAGTCTTTACCTTTTTCTACTTCCCCCTTAATGCCGCGGGCCCAGAGTGGGGGGGGGGGGTGGTTTGCCCCGAACCCATTTATTTCCTGAACTGTTGGATGTTAGCGCCTTGAGCTCAGCCATTGTTTTCCCTCTTGCTCCGGCGAGTTGTTCGTCGAGGGTTGTCCTCGGTCTGCCGATGGGTCTTCTTTGTAACCTTCCTTCCGCCAACCTCCGGGTGGTCCTGTTCTCCTTTAGGTGTGGCCGAACCATTGCAGTTGTTTGTTCTCTATTCTTCACTCTGTGGAATCCACTTGCAAGTCTTGCCTGATGCGGTCATTTCGAATTCGGTCCCTCCTTGTTCGACCAGCAATTCGTCATAGGACCTTCATCTAAGTCGCGTTTATTTTACGTTAGTCTTTACCACCACTGATACCCTCTAAGACTTTAAAAAGAAAAAAAGAGTTAAAAAACACGCGTGTGAGACCCATTTTATACCGAAGGTAGTGACAGATGCAAAACCAAGGAATTCTGACAAGAATCTACGAAAAAAAACTTGCCGAGTGCTGGATCTCGAACTTATTAATGACCAGATTCTTGATCAACATGATAAAAGAGTCTTAATATCCCTTAAACCAGTTCGAGATAGATGCAAAAACTGCAATTGATAAATAAAGAATTCCGGTAGAAAAACCTAGATATGCAGAATACTTGCTAATCGAACTCGAACTCAAAACTTCCCAAATAATTATATGAACAGATACCACTAACCCGACCACGATACGACTAGGATGGCATTTGGAACAAATATAAAATCGAATAAGCTCGCCATTGCGCTTATGCAAGATTTCAAATAAACAAATTGTTACTAATGTCATCATATCGTGGTCGGGTAGTACAAATGATATACCCTAAACACGTGTGAGACCCCTTTGAAGCGGAAGTTTGCGACAGAAATGCAAAAACTGCTGTTGATGAATAAAGAATTCCGACAAGTGAGCCGCGACAGAAAGATATAAATCAGAATTTTGTTTGACAGCGCTCTTTTACTGTTTTAAGGGCCAAAAATAGAATTAATAGAAACGACAGGACGACAGCGGGGCAGTTGGCAGGAGACATGCTGCTGTTGCTGTATTTGTACAGCCCGATTGTCACTCTGTTGAAGGATTAATGTCAATTTTGTAATCAACTATTTAGCGGTTTTTTATTTGCTGTAGGGCATGATGGAGCCAATCCTGCCCCCAACATGGCGTTTCTGAGCGGGAGGGGGATGATTGTTGGCGGTATTGAGCCGGGTGGGTAGCTTGATGGACGCAGTTAGGGCATAGGGCGTAGACCGTGTGGATGCAAGGGGGGGGGGGGGGAGTCGAACCAACAACCTTTCCGGTGAAAGTCCGAGTCTGTACCACTACTCTACATGTTCTGACGTTTGGTAAGATAAGTTGGCAGACAGTAGCGGCATTGTAGTGGTAATAAATAATTAATAAGGACATTAATGATAAGTAGACTTAGAAAATATTGTAAGCCAATAATAGTTAACGGTTTCAGACAAGGAAAGTGAGTCGTTGTATGTTTTAAACCTAGGTGGCGCACGAGTAGTCATGGAATGCTTAGTTTGGCGCCAATATTTAAATTACGACTACGAGTTGCTACAGCGACACAAGTTGAGACATGACCTTGAAGTGGTGCCGAAGCGTCACCTATTTGAGTAACCACTTGTTGTCAGGCTGCGAAACATTCTGTTAGCCACATACTAATTGGCTTAATATAATAGGAGAAGCTGCTAATACTTCCTGAGTTAGACGGCCATTGTCAATGTCGCTATACGCGGGGTGAAGGCAATTCAAATTATCAGACACTCATTAGCATCAATGAATCGTGTGAGGGCGGGAACAATCGTGTAATTGCTCCAATCTGACAGATAGACAAACATGCTGGCGATGTCTGCATAGGAAAAGCCCCGAACCTGCCAGGTTTGCAATTGTAATGTGGGTTCAGTTGGATGGTAGAGAACAGGGATGTAATTTCTACATTTTTCGGGGAGGGGGCAAGATGACAATTTGGTAAACTATTGCCCTCCTACGTTAGTATAAGAGAAGCTTTCAAGATTTCAAAGGATTTACGCAGTCACAGGTCACAGAAACCAAAAAAGTAGTTATTACGAAATGTCTGTCCGTGTGTCTGGTCGTCAATTTGTGTTGGCAAACTACTCGGTAAATTTTGATTAAATTTGGTTTTGGTAAGTATGTTCACAAAAATTATATCTCGGGAGTTTTTTATTTTTGGCTCACTCAACTTGCCCCAACAGTTGCTGCTGAGCCTCCGAGATGCAACCTTAGAAGTCTGCGCAGTTCCACTGAAGATGTCGACCGCAGATGTTGACGAAACGTTTGGAAGTACGCTTTCAGAATGACCACGGCCTATCATCCCGGATTCTACTAATTCATCACGTAACTCCGGCCGTGAAAGCCTTTTTTTGCAAAAGAAACTGTTTTCAGCAGTGCCTGGTTTATAAAGAAAGACATTAGTATATATAATTTATTGTACCACAAAGACTGTAGCCTTGGATATGTTATGGTACGATATTATGATAGTGATGCAATGTCAATTCTCAAACTTCGACCTTTTTGTTAATAGTTCATTTCACTATCACTTTGACCCATTGCCCATATAAAAATCACAAAAAAATGTTCATCTGGCGGGATTCGAACGAGAGAAGTACCACAAGGACTGTAGCCTGTAGATATGGTATAGTGTTGCAATGGAGTGAGGGTGCGATGTCCAGTCTCCATGTCGAGGCCGTCCAGTGGCGTTGCTTCATCCGCAGATTCCTTGGATCGGAGGAAGTGCATGTCCAGTCCACCACCTGTGTGCTTGTGCTAGTTTACTGGTCCATTCAGTGGCCTTCGACACCATAAGGAACCAATAGTTCAGTGGACAACGCAATGGGCCATGTATCCGAAGATCCAAGGTTCGATTCCCGAACTAGTGCATAATGTTATAGTGCCTCAATCGATAATTAATGACTGGCCTTTCATACCATAAGGAATCAGTGGCTAACGTAATGGGCTACAGCTGAGTAGGCCTACTAGTAATAGGACTTTCTTACTCAAAATCCTTTCTCCTTAATGAAAAAAGGATCTTGCCCTTTTCAGTCTACAATTTCTTAGTTCAGGCAGCCGAACTAAACCTTTTCAGGGTATGCCTCACCACTGCGAAGCCACTCAACAAACGTCTCACACAATTACGAATTCCCATCAGACCAGCTTCCTTTTTGTTTTGCATTGTGGCATATTTAGGCAACCTCGAAGAACATGTACATGGACGGATACAGAGGTAGGGGGGGGGGGGGACTGTCCCCAAAATGTAGTAAATCTACTGTAAGTTAATTAATTACGTTCTAATTTAATATATATTACATAATTGTTTCTTCTATTTTGACCGACAACTACCCCCCCCCCCAAAATGGGCTGGATCTGTCCCTGAACACGTACACACTACACAGTTATTGAGGTTATCAGACATAGCAGAAATAGGGTGCACATTCCACAACCAGTCAAATTGTTTGTTTGTTTTCCAACGCCTTATTTCAGCAATTGCAAGTTCAAACCCTTTCAGCCTGGTAGGGGGCGTGTGTCTGTTTATTAAACCATTCAAATTGTGTTTTTGTTTGTTAACATTTTATCACCTGCAGCAGCCTGATCGAGGCGATTATAATATCGGGGTTAAATAATTACCCTAGGATTATAACTGTAAACGAACAAATTTTGAATAGCACTTTCCATTATAAAATTATCTTGTTTACATTTGTAATAGCAGGGGATTAAATAATACCGGTATTATAATCGCCTCGATCAGGCTGCAGGGGCTGCAGCTATGTAAGGTATACTACCTGACGATAGGATGACATTTGGAAAACTTTGTTTATTCGATTTTTAGTGTGTTCCTAATGTCATCGTGTCGTGGGCGGGTAGTTTTCTTCAGCATTTCTTCTTTAAGCAACCCTGTCAGCCTGGCGTGGGGGGGGGGAGTAATTTTGTGTGTTTATTAACTTGACGCAACCTAAGGGCAGACTCCTTCATCACGGGGAGAAGGGGAGTTGACTGGGTGGACCTCCTGCTTATAGTGGATTCCGAACCACTTGGGGAACCCAGTAAAGTCACACGATTAATTCTGAGGTGACCAGGACTCGACACGCTCTCAGACTGACTGGTATAGTCTCAGCAGGTTATTATACCCCACCATGTTCCCCTGCCAACGCTGTGCACACTACCAAGTTTGCCGCAGTTCGTTACAGGCTCTGTTCGGGTGGATTCAACTTGGTATGGCCCTTGGCGGGTAGTAGTACTATGATTTATTCAGTTTCTTATAGTTTATTGAGTTTTTCTCGTTGGCGTGTAGAGTACACCTGTCGGGAAGGAGTTTTTAGTGTGGGTAGTAAGGAATGCGGAGCAGGACAGCTCGAGGACACAGGTACAGTACCTAGACAATGGGAGGAAGCTTCAAACTTTTTATAGGCCCATTTTATAACAATGCTGTACTCATACCTTATACCTACGACTCGACGATTGTAACCTATTGTTTACATCTTTATTAGTTGAGCACCCGTAGGTTGAGACCTAGCTATTGCAATAGGAGACGACAATCTGGACAATCCACAAGAAGTTTTTTTGTACAAAGTCAAACTAATCAAAAAATATCGATCATAGAGCCATAAATGAGTAGTCGAAGACTTAGAAGAAATCTTCTTCTTCTTCTTCTGGCCCTGCAGCCCTTGATGAGGTTTGGCCTCCTCGACAACACTCCTCCAGTCATCTCGATTTTCTACAACGCTCCACCATCTACGGACTCCCTACTCGGGAAGGTCAGTTTCAAACTCATCCTTCCAGAGTTTTTGAGTACGCCCGGCCAATCGTCTTCCTGTCATGCTTGTTTTGTACATCTTTTTCGGCATGCAGTCGTTTGACATTCTAATAGAAGAAATGCTCTTCGGTATTTTAATACATAGTACACAACAGGCACAAACACAGGTTTTACGGCGTAAACCTAAGTCCTAAACTAACCTTGTATTTTTTCACGATGTTAGTGCCAGTTGCATTAAAACGTAGAAGAACACTTGTTCAACTTTCTCTATTCCTCAGTTATCGCACTATAATCAGGGACGTATCCAGGATTTCAGAGGGGGGATTCGGATTAATATTTTTACGACAAGTCGGTGCGAGGCCAGTAAGTGGAAATTTCTTTTGAATGAATAAGCGCGAAATAGCGGGGTTTATTTTTATACCGTGTAAAGAATTGGGTTTTTACAGACGAATATTAATATAGTTGCAATCAGGGGGGGGGGGCGGGCCAGGGGGTCCATATGAATGAGAAATGACGAGAAAGAAAAAATGAAAGACACCAGCATGCTTTTTTTAACCCAGTTCCGATAGGTACTATTGCATAACCATATTTTTGCATAAGCAGATGTAAAATCTAATGAATAACTGTAAGAAGAGATACCATACTGGACATCAATATGGTGTAATAAGGTCAAGGTCATTATGCTTATTCAGTAACATAATAATTCTTTTTACGTTTCTATCGGCCGACTGATATGTAGTTGATAAGGGTTGATCTTTCCTATAGAAATAGAAAAGCAGTAGCGTATTTCAATTTTTCCTGGCGGGGGGAGTGGGGAGGGTTGGCGGACAGGTGAGAGAGCTGTTATGCTTTTGAGTTAAATAGAACTTCTTTAATTTTATTATTCAAACTTAACTAAGTTAATTATGCTGATTTATTCTCAGAGTGTATTTATGATTTGTTTGAAAATCTGGCGGGGGGGGGGGGGGTGTAGTTACCAGTCCCAAATATAGCCCACCTTCCCCCCCCCCCCACGTGATGCGAGATAGTACCCTACAAAAACAGAGCAAAAGGTTTGGTATAACTAAATTTTGAATAAAGAACTTATTTTGTGTTATTGATTAAATTTTTCAAACCATTAAATTATATTTATATATTATTTATTTATTATTTATTATTTCTATTTGTAAATAGTGCTTGCTCAGAAATTATGGGGGGGGGGGGTGGGCTGGGTCCACCTTTAGGTTTAAGTAGTATAAGGTACCCAATACACATTACGAAAGGCAAACTCCTTTTATGAACAGTCTCGAATTTGACCTTCCGGTGTCGGTTTTTCGCCTAACCTGCCAGACTTCAGCTCAGTCTTCGATACACCGGATTTTAGGCCTAGGTTAATTGCTTTCGAATTTATAAGTAGTATAAGGAAAGCTTTGTGATGGTCGAAATTTTCGATTTCGAGATTTCAACGGATTTACACGTTTTGAGGTCCCAGGAACCCAAAAAAGTGGTTTTTACGAAATGTCTGTCTGTCTGTCGCTCTGTCTGTCTGTCTGTTCGTCGATTTCCGGGCAAACTACTCAGTCGATTTTGATGAAATTCGGCATGTAGATTCACAAAAATCATACCCCGGGACCATTTTTTTTCATATTGTACTTCGACACTTTTGAAGATTGCTATAATTTCTTCAGTGAATCTAGAGTTATCACCGTTAATTCCATATCACCATAATTTTTTTCCTTTTCTAGTTTTGGTAAGAATATCCCGCGGAGGATGCCTCTTCCACTACTTACTTGACTTTATAGAACGCCTACTCTAGGCGTTACCGCCTTCTGGTGCCTTGCCTGCCATTAGAGGGAAGTCAGGTCGTTATTTCGATCGATTGACACGTTTGTAGGTGGGCGTTCACTGTGGCAGAGTCCGAAGCAGCCAGAACTAGGCGGATTATAACAATAATAATAATAACAATTCTTTATTTCCAACAATTAGATTAGATGAGCCTCTAGGTTGTAGTTGTGCATCAAAAACGGGCGATAGAAACAGCTCTTGCCAGGTCGTGGGGTATGGGATTCTGCACTTACCATGCCATTTCATTGACTCGTAGCTGTACTTGGTTTGGGCTTTGGTTAAGTCATGCTGTCACCTATTTCATTGCGTCAATTGTAAGCTTGTCATAGCTTGTCCATTATCGCTTGCAGCCGGTGTAGGTTGACATCGAGTACGTATACCTGTTTGCCAATGGCCATTAATGCGGAAACAATACAAATAATGTTCGAAATCCATGGGGTCGTTGGCATTGGACAAGGAACCTATGGAACACTATAAGTAGGCCTGGGTCCATAAAAAGATCTTTAAAAAAATGCCATTTAGTATATATTATCTTATTCTTGGGGTTAAAAATATGAACAAGACAATTTTGAATAGAACTTTCTATCAAAAAGTATCTTATTTACAATTTACAATCCCGGGACAAGATTAACAATAATCGCCACAGTCGCCCGCTTCCTCTTCAACTTAACACAATTCAATGTTGGAAATGCATAATTTTAATTTTTTTCTTGGTTGTGTACAGGTAGCCACGGATGTAATTAAGGCACTGAGACCTGATCGGAGGAAGTCTTAACTTCCCGACGTCTGCAATTCTATCGGGGCAGTCATCTTCGACTTCCCGTATAAAGGTATGCATGCAGTCTACATTAAGACCCTATTCAAGGACGTCCAATCAGAATCAACACCGGATAGTATTACGATTCTATCCCCCGTATCATATCCACTTGTCAACTAGGCAACGGCCTTACCATGTTGAATCCATGAGAGCAGAGCATGTTTCAAACTGCAGCAAACTTGGTAGTGTGCACAGCGTTGGCAGGGGAACATGGTGGGACATGATAACGCACTGAGACTATACCAGTCAGTCTATGTGCGCGTCGAGTCCTGGTCACCTCCGATTAAATCGTGTGACTTTACCATGTTCCCCAAGTAGTTCGGAATCCACTATAATCAGGAGGTCCACCCTGTCGGTCAACTCCCCTTTCCCCCGAGTAGAAGGAGTCTGCCCTTAGGGTGCCTCAAATTAACAAACAGACTCAGTCCCCCGCCAGGCTGACGGGGTTGCTTAAAGCAGAAATGCTGAAAGCAGGCGTTGAAAACAACAACATATCCTCTTGTTAAGAGCCACAGTACAATTCTTTATTCATTCATCTGCTTCTTCTAATGCCCCTTCTATCGATGATTGGCAAACTTCATGGCAATTGTAGTCATGATGATCATACTATAGGGAAATACACTGCAGTAGTTTCCCGTTGCCTTCTGCATCCTTATGCCGTTGACTCTTCATTTTTTAGACAGTATTTTTTTCTGATCCTAAATCGTTGTGTGTCACTTCCCCTGAAGTAAGGTTCGTCGTAATTAAGCACTCGATATTAACATTTCCATGATCTATGTATTGTACACACACTCTTACTCCTCTCCTAACAGTCCTCAACACTCCCCTCTACAGTCCCTCGTACCACGCAGGGTACCAACTTATATCCATTCAGCACTAACCTACTTTCAGTTCATCCACTCTTCATGCCACACCCATACTATACCACACCCCTCTCATCCGGAAATCGTCAAAGAGAACACCGGGAGGCCTTTTCACAGCAGCGCTGCGTCCAGGCAGTGACGGTCAGTGTGTACGAACCCTTAGGGGCACCTCTAGGTATACGACCTACTATACACCTCCCAGCCCTTTTCGCTATACAGTCCACATAGCTCCCCTGACTATAATTCACTTACTTAACACCCCACAATGTAAGATGATGATAGATGATTGTTTTTATATAAAAAAAACACTTACCAGTTACCTTTCAAATATTAATAGGGCTTCCACCAACCAGAACCAGTATGAATAGTAGATAGGCTCTACAATAACTTACCTATAAAAAAGAAAGAAACGTGATAAAATAAATCGATGCATTTAACAAAAAAAATGAATGCATTTTACAAAATTGTACAGAAATATAAAAGGTTTTTGATTGTTTTCCAACGCAGAAATACTGTAAGCAACCCTGTCATCCTTGTGGGGGGATTTAGTCTGTTTATTAACTTGGGGCACCCTAAGGGGAGGCGCCTTCACCTCGGGAAGAAGGGGAGTTAACTGACAGTGTGAACCTCCTGATTATAGTGGATTCCGAACCACTTATTGGGGAACATAGTAAAATTACACGATTAATTCGGAGCCCCCCCCCCCCTTGGACCCATCAACGGGTTACGGGGAGCGGGGAAAATCGAAATGACATTCTATGATTATTAGGCGGTACGAGTAATACACTAGTAATGTAGGCCTATAATAAAAATATATAACAATAATAAAAATATAATAAATAATAAAGTGTCAACTAGCGACTTTTATCGACTCCGGCCCTGACGACGTGATGTATTCGCCAGTGTCCTTGGGCGCGTTGCCAGCACCGGCGAGTTCGTCGTCCGCCGCGCCTCCGCCAACACTCGCTCTCGTATAAGCTAAGCATACGTGGTTTTTACCCCACCGCTTTTGTTTTCCTTAAGCTCAAAAAAACAACAGACTTCTTTTTAAAGTTGGAAAATTGTGAAAATATATAATGAAGCGCTCACGGACCGGCGGCGGATATTGGTATGGGCGACAAATCTTTGAAGTTGCTGACAACTGACAGTTTTTTTTTTTTTTTAAGTTTCGCAATGTAATATCGTAAGTGGCCAAATATTATATTATTTGCGACATACTTGAAAGGGCTAAACTAAAATCGCAAGAATACTGTTTTAATATTCTTTGATTTTTAAATTTTTCGTGAAAATTGAGTCTCTTTTATTTTTTACCCCCATGGCCCAACGGACAAGACACCTATTTGGTTTTGTTTACATTAATAATGACTACGATATATTATTTTGAATAATTGAATTAGCGCAAAATAAATAAAAAATTATCCCGAGGCATGATTTTTGTGAATTCCCGTGACAAATTCAAATCCAAAAACCACCTAATAACAAATTGACTGACAGACAAACATTTCGTTACATCATTTTTTGGGTTCCTGGTACCTCAAAACGTGTAAATCCTGTTTATCCTTTCAAACTCATCTACGTAGAAAATAGTCATGCCGTAGTTCTGGTATCTTTGTCAGGGTTAGGCTAGGTTTTTTAAAAATATTTATTAAAAATGAAAAAATCTGAGGACCCGTCCCGCGGGACTGGTTGGTCTTACTGCGGGAGCGAAAAGACGCAGAACGATGGCCGCGTGCATCCCTAAAATCATGTAATTTCGTAACCGAAACTGTCGACCATAAGAAAGCTTTCCTTATACTAACGTTGCCAATAAATAGTAAAGCAATAATACTGGGCGAATCAGCCATGCTTCCCAAAAATGCTGTGGTTTGTTTATTGCAGTGAGGGCTCGGTTGAAACGCACTACAGCAATTGTAATGGTGGTACTTGCAGGCGCGGATCTATAGAATGAGACCAAGGAGGGGGCTAAGATTAAATACGAATAAAAAAGATGAATTGCAAAAAATTGCCAATATTATCAGAGGTGGTCCCAGACCTCTTAAAAGGGGGAAACACTTGTCAGGGACGTAACGATAGGTTTTCGAAGGGGGGCGGTGTATAATTTGGCGCCCCTCTACGCCCCAACCATTTTCCTGAAAGTGTAAAAAATGGGGGAAAGCCGTTCTTATGGAAATCCGCAGCTTTTAAATTAATGACCTTAGTGCCCTTTGCGGATGAGTCTGAGAGTTCGGAAATATGAAAGGGGGCCCGGGGTGAATTTTTTTGAAAAATAGGGCTGAAATATTGGGGTTTTACGTATTTTCAGAGCAATAAGGGTTCTATACTATAGGTAAATAATACAATTGAGCACAAGGGGGTCTCCCCCGGGAGAAAATTTGTAAGATATGACTGAAATAGTGGGGTTTTACGCATTTTGAGGAACCTAATGGGGGGGGGGGAGCTATAGCCCCCCGTAGATCCGCGCCTGGGTACTTGGGAGTAGTTGTATGTTCATTTTGGCAACACTTGTTTAGTAGGCTTTGCGGACATTACACAAGATGTTTACTGTTTATCAAATACTACATTATTTTATTAAATATAATAGCCATAGGCATCCTGCTACAGTAGCTAAGAAATTTTATTTATAAGGACCAATGGTAAATCTGTGGTATAGTTTCTGCAAATATTGAGTTATGCAATTTTGTCAGCTAATTCAAACTGCGCTTTTCTAATTATTGTCTATCGTAGAAGGTAGAACGTGATTGTTGAATTCAAATTTAAATAAATAAATATGTATTTCTGTTAAATTATACTATCAAGTACTTGACAAGAAAGTATAAAGTAAAATCGTTAAATTACGCGTCTACCTAAATACCTTTTTAGAATCCTAATGACGTCGGGAAACAATATGCTGCTATATTACGTATACAAAAGCCAAAAAGGTGAATTAACCAATCAGCGCCTGCGTATAAAACTCATGCCAAGTTAAATTTAGTATACCTAATAGTCTAATTCGACAAATTGAGACATAGAGGCGACTGCCAACTTTTATTTTTTATTTTTTTGGACAAAGTAACACTTTTTTTTTAATAAAAGTAAAATGTTCTCATCTCATTTGTGTTAATTATAGGCTAATATAGGCTACATTGTAGGCAGTTGAGAATTATTAGTCTAGTGACTAGTCTAATTTCTCATGAATATTTTGGAAACCCCAATCTTGAACGGTTGATGAGCTCTACCTGCAGGCTGATCATGGCGATTATAATACCGGTATTTATTTAATCCCCTGGCATTAAAAATGTAAACAAGATAATTTTATAATGGAAAGTGCTATTCAAAATGTGTTTGTTTACATTTTTAATACCAGGGGATTAAATAAATACCGGTATTATAAAAGCCATGATCAGGCTGCTGGAGCCCTATTATGGCGATTTGGGATTAACGTAACAACGGGGTTTATCCAATTGTTTTAAACAAATGAGTGCAAAATGCGCGGGAAATTCAAATTAACAAAATAATCCTCGGCTATATTTTTGGTGAATTTTCAATTTTTTCTCCTATAGATGTAGACATATTAATTAAAACTCTTATATTTCACAATTCTACCTGCACATTTTAATGTTTATTGCTTAGTATTTTCTTCTATTATAAAACAATGCAACCATTCTCATGTATTGCAATAATTTATTAATTTGAGTTTCCCGCGCAAATTTTAACACCTTACTATTATGGTGTTATATAGGCGTTACGTTAATCGCTAATCGCCAAATCTGCGGCTGCAGATGGGATTACCTTATGCCCGTCATTTATCTACTACAACTTACTTTAATAATAATAATAATAATAATAATTCAAGTAGGTATACAATACAATACAATTGCATTTGGAAGGGGCCCAAAGGACAAGTCCCGTTTACAAAAGGTAAAGTATTAAGTTAAGTATTCAGTGTATAAGCGGCAAACTATAATACTACATTTAGCATCTACAATAAGAAGAAAGGACCCTGCCACTAAATTAGAAAATGACTGATAAGGCGAGATGAAGGAAAATTGTCAATAATTTGATAATAGCGGGATAAAGAGTGAAACTCATTGAAAATCGATGCCGACCTTGCCACTGGGCTTTCAGTCGCGGGTCAGTTACAGCGCCATTACAGCGGATCCTACCGGATAAGACATGAACTTAAGGTTCCGTTTTGTTCCGCTTCAATAATTAGTCGACTTACAAATTAGTTTTGGCGGGAATGGACAACTCTCGCTTTTTAATTTATTTAAGAAAGAATTAGGAACGTCTACGTCCCGTAGGAAATTGGTAGTCTAAAATGTAATACTTCTTATTTTTTTTTTTAAATTAACTAAACATGTTATTAAAATTATGGTTCATTTAAGTTGCAGAAGACTATTTTAAATTCATCATAAAATAGGGTAGGTCTATTATTAATTTTTGGGTTTGTTGTTTTATTTCATGATATCTCTTATACATGAAATTTTAGCTCTGAATAATTTTAAAGAAAAATCTACGGTACCAAAATTAAAAATACCCTACTACATGATGATGAAGTAGTCTTCTTCAACTTAAATGAGCCAGAACATTAATATCTTTCTTTGTTAATTAAATAAAAAATAAGACGTAGCTGCAAAAACAACGCATTTTGGGTTACCTACTTCCTACAGGACGTACAGTACACTCTTAATGCAAGCGAATTTCCTTATTTATAATTATAACTAAATAGATTCTGCAATGAAGGTACGGCAATAGCTATAAACTTGCTTAATCTTATTATTTAGGGGTAAATTCAAAATATGTTTTGGGAACATTTTATAACTTTCAATTAGAAACTTACTTTTAACAATCAGTCTGGAAGTCCGTTATTTTTTCAAAGATCAAACTAGTCACTCGGGTGACCAGGTTACTTAGCAACAAAATCTCTATTGCTAGGTAGCTGGTGAACAAATAAATATTTCGCCAGCATAAATCTGGGCTGTGACGTCACCCGCTGGCAAAAGATAAACATAGTCTAAATAAAAGAAATAAATCTTGACTTTTTGTTGTTCTATTACTAAGCCAACCTAGTGGAGATAGGGCTATAAAGCCCTCTCTTATACTCAACTAGGATGACCCGGGACCGCCTGCTTTACATGCCCTCCGAAGCATGGCCAGAAAATGTAGCCAGTGTGGGACTCGAACCTTTCGGGTGAAAGTTGGAGTCTGCACCACTACTCTACAGGTCAAGACGCCTGGGCTAGTGATAAATTATTTATTTCCACTTTGCCCTTATTAAATATTGACTTTGAAAATAGGGAGAAATCTGTACAATCAACCTGCTACGACTAAGTTGATGATCTTTTACTGCAAATACGTAGTTATGCAACTATGACACGATTGATACGACCAACCATTGGTATGAACTTAGCAACTGACGCATTTATTATATTTATTTCAAGCTCATGCGTGCTGTACATCAATTGCATTCAAACTAATTACCATTGGCAAAATGAAGAAGCATAAATGACTAAATTTACGCAGTCAGTGAAATGCCTCGAGGCCTGACTCACTGAGAATACTTAACATTTCCTGCAAATATTTGGTTAGGCAGCAGTGCTATCAAAACTGCGCAATATTGAGGAATGTTGCAATTTTGTCACATTTACAAGTTAGGTGAAAATTACACCTAATGTGGATTTCATATAATAATCGCCTGAATCCTCAGACTATGAAAGCAATTTTATCATCCAGTAATAGACAATGTATAAATATACGTATTGTATCTAACGCTATATATAGATACCTATATTGTTCACATAAACTACTTGTATAAGCCATTTCATACCTGTTCTAAGGTATACTTTTTCGCCTGTTACATTGCGGCAATGGAATGCTTCTAGCCGGTGTGGGTTCACATTGAGGACGTATTGCAGTTTGCCAACGGTCAACAATTCGCACGGAAACAATATACAGGTATGAATATTGTCCGAAATCCATGTGGTCACCGGCATTGGACAAAGGACCAATGGGCCAAGTAGCTATAAGTTTGTAAAACGTCCTTCAGGACATTATTATTAAGGTATACCTGTAGGTAGGCCTACATTTCACTGAAAATTCACAGGCAATAATCTTAGCCCAATCAGTATCGGTATTCCAAAATTCCTATTATTTTATAATAATGTATTTTCGAGTCACCAAAATATACCACTGCCTAGAAATTTTTATTCTCTTAGTGCAATAATATACTTGCCCTTTCCGAGTTTCATATTATGCATTTTGGTATCCTGACATCTTTCGCCAAACCTAGCACCTTGAACTCAATGGACGATGACACTGCTGCATAACCAAATATTTGCAGTAAATTATCAATTAATTGTGCCCGGCTGTCATGTTATTATACAATATATTGTATAACTAGTAGTAAACTTTGTGGAAGACATTGTTCCATCCAAAAATCACTGCACTTTATTTTAAATCGTCAACAAGCTGACGCTTTACTAACTGAGCACCATTGACAGCATATTAATTTTCAATAATTGTCTAACAGGCTGCTGTTTCGGTGAATTTTAAAAAAAAAAGCTCTTGCCTGATATTATTCCAATCAGTTAAATAGATATGTATTTTTTATTATTAGCAAAAAACAAATTAATAGTCTCAGTATTTTTTACTAGACTAGACCGTGTCACACTTTAGGGGAAGCTTTTTTCACGCCCAAAAACTACAATGTACTACTAAATAGCTGTGTCCTGCAAATGCCTAGTTATGCTATCGTGCATATTGTTCTTTAATAATTTTCCAATATGCCGAAAATTAGACGTACAGGCTACAGTAGCTCCATATTAAAATATTAGGCCAGAGCCTCAGAGGTGAAACTTCTATTATTTAAATATGTTGTAAATATTGTAAATATAAATGTTGTCAATTCTGCAAGAAAAATGTTATGCAATTGATCTGCGAATTTGATTGAGGCTCCGGGGTAGTTAATCCCTATCTTTCGGGGGTATTCCTCAAGTCGACCCATATATTTACTATTAGTTTTTTTATTAGGTCGAAATTGGTAGTCTTTTGGTTTATTGTAACTTTTTGGAACTTGGAGGTGTCCCTCTGGTTACGCCTTTCCTTAGATAGGTTCCAGTAACCATGCATTAATAAAACCGAACAAACACGATGCTTCTGCTATGGCGGGGTTTCCACATACGTCAATCGTCAATGAAAAATGTGAAATTGAAGGTTTAGCAGACATTAAAGACATACTAAAAATTCTGCTGCCACGTCAAAACCATATTTCTCATTGACGATTGACGTATGTGGAAACCCCGCCTATTCAGTTCCTGGTTTATCAGTATATTTTTTGGCCTGAATGGAAGTTGCAGCTTGAGAAGTGCATAGGGCTAGGATGATTTTAGAATGGAAACTGCTATTCGAAATAGTTTTGTTTACCTTTTTAACACTAAGAATAAGTTAATACTAAACGGCATCTAGTGTACGCCTGCAGATATTTTCCATTCAATTCCTATTATTGTATCTATGTCCTGCTATCACCTTCATAACAATGGTTACTAAATAAATAAAAACTAAGTTACCTTTATTTGTAGAAGATTGGCCTCGGCTGGTAAAATTGGTGGATCCTGACGTTCCAGCAGTTGATAATTTTTCTGCAACGATAAAACCTGTAATAGCTAAAACATTTTGTTGTCGAGTTGTGGCCTACCAGAGTGCTCAATTGCAAAAACTACACCCTAGGCCACTTATTATTCAGTTTCTACATTACAAGTATAAGCCGTTTAAAATCCTGCAAAACTTACGTTACGCAACTATGCGCTTACTGCACTATTTTATATTAAAATAAAAATGTCATGCAATCTTTTCAATGTACATTCTGGTACCAATTAAATTATAAAGAATATGACAATTAATAATGCTAAATTAGTGAATAGGCTAAAAGGTAGGCAAAGTGGTTATAGTCTCGAGTCATAGGCAAATTCAGATTATAGACTATTAATTATTATCCAATGTGATTACTTCTGACAGCAACTTCTACAGATTCTAAGTTATGCAATTATGCACACAGAAGAATAATGGAAACTTATGTTCCACGGGATGTTTGGTGCTTCTCGCCTTGCGCTCTATTGCTCTATAACAGCTCGCTGCCTCGAGGCTCGCCAATTGGGTTAATTTAGCCGAATATACAAATAGTCTCCTTAGGCGCTTATTGCACATACGCCAATAGTCAATAGTAAATATGGTATTGACGGAAATTCAATTTTTCATTTATACACTACATTCCACATGTTTTTTCAACTATTGATCACTTTTCTTCTATTGACACGTATGCGCCATATTTTTAAAATTTGTTTGCATTTGTTTTTTGAAATTATGTTTGTATTTGTTTTCTTCGTACACTTATTATTTTTAATAAAACCTAATAATAGTAGGAGATCCGAAGTAAGATCGACCTTCACCGATCTGTTTAATGGATGAAGACTGTTTTATCAACAATCTATCAAAATTTTTGTACTTAACATATTCCATGACGCCATTTTAGTTTGTTATTGTTTGCAGCGCGTGATTTTACTCTATGATCATTGATCAATTTTAACAATGGCATAGAGTAAAATTGAAATGTCCGTCAATACCATATTTACTATTGACTATTGACGTTTGTGGAATAAGCGCCTTAGTAAGTTTGTAAAACTTGCTGTCACTCATTGTGAAAAAATATACTTTGTAGGTACACTTGACGATGGCGTGAGCCGAAACCGGTTGTGTGTTAAAACTTTACAAAGTATATTTTTTCACAATGAGTTAATTTAGCCGGTTTATTAACAGGCAATAGGGGATGATAGTTATTTTGTATTAACTTGACTTTCTCTATTTTAAAACATTGTATGTTATTTTACTCGTGTAATAGAATTATTACTTATTTTTAATTACCAGAAGATTTACGATTACATAGGTTGCATCATAATTATAGCCGTCGCTTCAGTGGGTCCCATATAGTTAACTGTGCATATTCGGACATCAATTCCCTAACTGTCAACCTCAAGCGTTCTCGTCGCTCTCTCCACAACACAAGGTTC
The DNA here is from genome assembly GCA_963971405.1 of Psococerastis gibbosa. Taxonomy (NCBI): domain Eukaryota; kingdom Metazoa; phylum Arthropoda; class Insecta; order Psocodea; family Psocidae; genus Psococerastis; species Psococerastis gibbosa. The sequence goes on along the minus strand of OZ020484.1, from coordinate 1,921,745 downwards.
ATAGGATAGCCTGAGGAAATCCCTTAAATCGCTTGTACCCGTCAGTAGCAAAATATCTAAAAACTAGTTCCTACTTTACATACTATGCATTCTAAAGGCCAAGCAAGCACTGACGCCAATAATAATAATGTGTGTATTCATCAAAAGAAATTACAAATCATACTAAACCCGGTGGCAGAAAGCCAAAAAGGCGCGTTGGGATCACCACACAATTTACTATAGTACATTATTTATTTGTTCGTCACACTAACATTACTTTTATACTATACCTTTGAGTAGACTTATAATATAGGTCTTAATGATAGACTAGGTAATATTTTCCTGGTATCCGGCCCTAAACATTTCATTGTAACTCAAACCACTAGAATTGACAGAATTTCAGCTGTGTGTTAATTTGTAATTAGGAACCATGAGGAATCCACGTCCTGTTTGCTTAGTGCTTATGTTATTAGCAGAATTCTGTCACCTTGGAAGTCACTCAAGTTACTTGCAACCAAAGTTAATAAATTTTCTTGTACAATAGTTCAAAAGACAAAATCCCTAAATCCTTAAGAATAATCCTCGTACTGACATTGTAACCTGCCGCGGGGTCGACGCCTCTTTCGCCTATAGGCAAGTCCGTCAATGATTGATCGCCGACAGCAAGCTCTTGCTCTAGCCGACAGCAAGTTCATTTACATACTATATGTAGGTACTAAGGCGTAAGGTATTAAGGCATACTAACCGGCAAGAAGAGGGTTGGCTGCAGCAATGTTGTTGTACTTGCGATGCATGGCCGACAGCATCTGCGAGTTAAGCTGTGCTGACAGCAGGCTTCTGCCCCCGCAGGTCGTACTGGACACGTCGCCCCCCACATCGTTGTTGTTTTCCTCCTGCACAGACATAAATAAACGAATTATGTAGCCAACAGCAGGCTTATAATTATCAGAGACTGTGTGCCATTAGACAGATAGATCTGTCTAAACCAGGCGTTCCCAACCTTTTTTTGTCCGTGCGGACCACCATAGCTTGCGACAGGAAAATCGCCAAATTCTAAGATGATTTTTTTCCTACAATTACATGCTAATATTTTGATTAAATGTTTGGAACTGGTATCGATTGGATTTTATAGTTCAGTGCCTAGACTTATTGCATTTTATTTCAAATTTCCAATAACTCAGCTGTTTTATTTTCTTACTTCTTACGTTGGCCAGTGGACCACCTGATATATGTATGTGGACCACCGGTGGTCCATGGACCACAGTTTGGGAACCTCTGGTCTAGATTGTCCAACTAATTTACCTACATATTTAGATGGAACGCAAAATTGCATAACTGCAAATTTGCAGAAACATAGGTACTCATTAATTATTATTGGATCTTGACTGATTTGATTTTGGCTGATTTCTTTGCAAATTACTATATTTTCATTCAATATAATATTCATTCATTACGTTCAATAATGATCTCTTCATACGTTCGTATCGCAAATATCAGATTAGGCAAACAGATCAACTTTATTGTTTGTGGTTGATGGTTCTACTATACAGTATATTTTCTTTCCTTCTATATGGCCTACACTACCCTAATAGAAAGAACAGAATGACACAATTACAACCCATCAAAAGGTGAGTTCTTGCGATGCCGTGCTCAGCAAAGTTGTCCTCAGTGGTGTTGGGCGAAAAAGTATCCCTGCACCTGCAGAATCTCTAATCTCGTCCGTCCCGTTAATAGTTGTTGTTGTTGTTTTTAACGCCTGCTTTCAGCATTTCTGCTTTAAGCAACCCTGTCAGCCTGGCGGGTGGAGTGAGTCTGTTTGTTAACTTGAGGCACCCTAAGGGCAGACTCTTTCACCTCGGGGAAAGGGGAGTTGACTAACAGGGTGGACCTCCTGATTATAGTGGATTCCGAACCACTTGGGGAACATGGTAAAGTCACACGATTAAATCGGAGGTGACCAGGACTCGACTTATACTGCCTAACCGCGTTATCATGTCCCTCCAGGTTCCCCTGCCAACGCTGTGCACACTACCAAGTTGCCGCAGTTTGAAACATGCTCTGCTCTAATGGAATCAACATGGTAAGGCCGTTGGCGTTAATAGTGCTGTGGATGTGAGGGTTTGCATTTCATAAATTCATGAATTCATAAACACCAATTGGTTACAGTTCTTGAACTACTTCCTTGGGACTTCCACACTAATTATTTTTTAAACAAATCGAATTCAATAATATTATTGCGGCCAGACCAATCTGTATTAGAAAAAGGTATAAATCATGCATCAAAATGTTCAGAAAAAATAATTCTGTCTGTCCTGATATTTTTCGCAACTCTGCGATTGCTATATCAAGAAATATTTGATTTTTGTACTCAAGGCCTCCGACTGTACGTTAAGCATACTTTTCAAGCAATAGTGAATTAGGACCTTAGGTACTCTTGTCTCAGTCGATACGTACCTTGACATCAGGGTGGGAGTCGAATGCGAACGTGTCGAACTCTAGTGTGCAGTTTAGCTGGTTCAGGATATCGTGATGGCTGCTCGTCAGCAGGTCGACGTCGACATCGCTGAGACTGGACTCGAGTGAGGGCACCAGTCCCGTCAGGTCTGACTGGCTGAGCTCCGGAGGCTCTTGCTGCCCAGCTGCTGACTCCAGACATGGATTCAGACTTAGTGAGTCGATTTTGCTTTCTGCCTCAGGTGACCTGCCCAAATCAAAGAATGCATCGTTAATTACTCATTATAAATTAAACGTTTTGATGAATTTAGATATACAGAGTAATTCATACCATCCACCCAAGTCTACCCCCCCCCTCTTTATTTCGGATATTGATGTACCAATTATGAACAATACCTGCCTGAAGGCACAAGCATATCAGCACAAAATTACTTAAGGCTGTGCTTTTTCACTAAATATTCGTAATGGAATTAGTTTATGACTTGCACTGTAGTGTAAATTAGGAATTTTTAATGAAGTTTTCGTGAACCTGACTTCTATGGTATGAGTATCATCGGTTTATCCATTTTTTGTAAAAATGCGACATATTGCACAGCAAATGAAAAAACTAGAAATGGATCCTGACGCAGTTGATAATTTCTCAGCAACGATAAAACTTGTAGTAGCTAAAATAATTTTTTATTGGAGTTACAGCCTACCACAGAGTTTTGAATTGGGAAAAATATACCATGCACTTATTTTTCAATTCCTATGTTATCAGCAGTTCAAAGTCCTGCAAAACTATGCAACTATGCGCTGAATGTACTGTATTAAAATAATATGACGTGATGCCAACTTTTCAATACGTACATTCTGGAACCAATTTCATTATAAAGAATATGACAATTAATAATGTTAAATTAGAGAATAGGCTATAAGGTAGATAAAGTGCTCATAGACTCGAGTCATAAACAATCTCAATTTATACTATAAGTATTCGTTTCCAAAATGATTACTTTTCACAGCAACTCCTACAGATTTAAAGTTATGCAATTATGCACAGGGAAGAATACTACAAACCTTTATTTTTACCGAATGTCTGGCGTTACTGGCCTTGCACTGTATAACAGCTCGCTGCCTCGCGGCTCAACATTAGGTTTAATTTAGCCTCAAGTCAAAGAGCTTTAAATGGTCCGGCTTTTGACATACTAATTATGAACCTGCACCCAAAGGTTCAGGATTGATTTGCCATTTGCTCAAAGTCTCCGTTGTCCCAAAATGCATTAATCGCGAACATCATGACGTAGACTCATAATTGGTACGCCAAATGACAGACCACCTCATCAAGAGCTTCCATGTGGCCTGCACCTTGGAAGCGATGGCGATTCCAGAGATTCGGTTAAACTCCCGCTGTGAGATACAGTATGTATCGCAACTTTGGAAGAAAAAGGACACAACTCTAAATCTATCAATTTACCTAACCTAAATACCTGACAGTTCCCGCCAAATATAACTGCCCTCGCGCGGAAAATATACACACTACATTAACGCCGGTTTTGGGGGTTTTCGAGCAAAATACAGAATGTCAAAAAAATTAATATTTTAGCGTCATTCAGTCGAAATCGACAATTTTTGAGTTGTGTCTTTTTTCTTCCGAAGTAGCGTATACTCAATGCGGGACATTTAATTTTAGAGAACCACTATTGGGAGATACGTACCATAGAAGGTCTTCGTCGATGAAAGGCATAATATGGATGGAGGTTGAGGGGGGCGCGTCAGCGTCTGCTGACGCCTCACTTTGGTGTTCGCCCCTCCGAGCGACTACCTGTCGCGACTCCGTAAGGGCGGACTCGTGGACAGACTACGCGCTATGTCTCGGAACTTCACGAACCGCCTCCAAGACATTAACGCCGACCGCTACTGCACACTGCAACAACAGAAAAAACAAAAAATTGAGTTAAGAGCAAATTTGAAAAAGTCCTCCACAATCTTGTTCTGTACAAACCAATGTGTTAGAAAAAGGTACGTATATCATGTACAGTAGGTATCAAATACGGAACATACGTGGATATAAAGAGAACGGCCCAAGACAGGGAGGAGTGGAGAAGGAGGTGGAAAGATTTGCTGCAAACCAATCGTTAGATTGAAACTAAAGCAGAAGAGGTATCAAAATTTTCACAAAAATGTATTCCGCTTGTACTGATATTTTTGACAGTTCTACGATTGATATTTCGTGATATGGGGTTGGAAGAAACTACCTAATTTCTTCCAACCCCAATAACATCACGGCCTTACTTGGCAACTAGACTTAATAAAAATTGGGATACATACTATAAAGTGGATGTTCTCTCAGTGTCGATTGTCAACCAATATTTTATTATTAGCCTACATTACTTCAGTTATCTGCCTGCACAATTGTTTTCTATTAACGTTTACATTTTTTACTTAATTCGTAACTTTTTTTTTACTTGTATTTGTAATTGTACTTAAAGGGGGCCGAGCACAGGACTTGTCCTTTGGCCCCCTTCCATTTTTAATATTGTAAATGTTGTTGTTTAATTTGATTTAATAAATTTGATTTGATATATTTGATTTTTAGACTTATACGGCTCTTCCTCCTCAGATTATCTCTTAAACAAGCTTTACCAATCACCGATGACAAAGGAAATTTTAATAAATGCTGCTTGTAGAAATCTAGGAATCGAAGATTTCGACCATCACAAAGCTTTCCTTAAATACTTATAAATAGGAAAGCAAATAGAATGATAAAAGGGGTTGAAAGGACAAGCAGTACAGTAACACTCAGCAGGGGGACACATTGTAGGCCAAGGCATACACACCAACGTACCCTAATTAGGCGCTTATTCCACCGACGTCAATTTTCAATGTGCATGTGGATGACGTGGTAGCAGACATCACTAATTAGTCTCTGGAGACTATAATGTAGATACTTAACTTATCTATTATAAATTAAGTTATAATATGGCAGAGACTAATTAGTGATGTCTGCTACCACGTCACCCACATGCACATTGAAAATTGACGTCGGTGGAATAAGCGCCTAAGAATAGAAGAAAGATCATGGCGTAGAATCTCTCGTCGGACCGTGAATGGGGTAGGAAATGTACGGTAAAATAACAATAATAGAGAGTTGCGGGCCCGTCATGCATACTTTCCCTTTCAACTCGGGAGTTGTAGAGTTCATTGAACTCGTATCACTTTCCCTGGCATAGGATTCTACGCAAATTGATGTTTTGGAGCGATTCACACACAAGTTACAGTTGTTCCAGTGAAAGCAACATCAAGTATTATCAAATGATTACCCATTCATTATTACCGCAGTAAAGAGTTAGTATACGTGTGATCATCTCATTACTTAAGTAGCAGGTACCGGTTACTTATTTCTAGACGTAATTGAGCAGAAAACGAATAGGCCCATGACAGGCCATACAAGGCAACGTGACTCGGTGTTACATTGCCAAACAGAGAACGATAACCATTTTCAAAATTGAAATATTACAGGGGACAATGTGACTCCCTGTCCCAAAGCATTGGAAAACTTCAATTTTCTGTAATCAAGATCAGAATAGTCTCACAAATCAGTAGTTTTACTGTTAAAGGGTCTGATGAAAGAATGGCTTACAGTAGGTACATATAAAACAAAAACGATTTTTTCTACGATGCCTAAAGCAGCTTATATGGCTCTTATGAACTGAAAGGATGGGATATTCCACCCTGTTCCGCCTCTTCCATAATAAAATAGTTTTTTTAATGCGTCTTAACGCCTTCTTCAAGTGGACCCTTCAGTTCGCGCAAGAAAGGGGTTTGGAGCCCTAACTCCAGCATTCTGTTGCTTTATTTAGAAATTTAATAAAATATTCATTTAAGGGGGTGTTGAAACTTATGACAAAAAATATAAATAATAATAAATAAACGTGTATTTACCTCGATCTAATGTTTATATTATATGTTTGCTAGGGCTGAACTGCAGGCTACTAGTGGGGTCACAGGTGGCGGATAGTGAAAGGCCATCAGATATGATGGTTAGCTGCGAATAAGATGAATAAGCAGTCCCCGACCAAGCAGTACCGAGTGGGGTCCGGTTAAAGATCCCCCACCTAGCTCCTTGGAGCTAGGGCATGGGCACCCTTTTGTCCATGGGAGAGAAAAGATCCCTAAAGGCGGAAGAATTCAACAGAGGAGTCAACGGCATAAGGATGCAGAAGGCAACGGGAAACCACTGCATTAAAGGTCCTTCGGGGCATCCCTTGTACAATCATCATGAGCGAAGCAAATCGCTCAAATGATCGCCAATCTTCAACGTTGAAGGGGCACGAGAAGAAGAAGAAGAATGTTTATACAGTTTTTTAATAATGGTTGCCGTCCTACTTGACATCGGGGCGTTATTTGGGGACATTTGTATTAAGGGGATGTTGACTCCGAAGATTTTGAAACAAATTTTAATTAAATAAGCTTAAATCTTGGGGCAGTAGGCGTCCGAATAACATATACAAGATAAACAGAACACCTATTGTGAGCTATGGAAAGTACCATGAATTTTATGAAGGTGATAATAGTACTTCTGCCTCCCCACAGTCGACCGTTAACTTGGCCCCCAAGAAAAAATTGAATGTGCCTACTTGGCAGTTAAGATATAGTTTGCAGACCTCCAAAAGACCCGAAGACAACAACCACACACCTGTCTTAACTACTCCAAATATTTATGCAGATAATTTAAACTTTTTGCACAAGGTATACCTATCAATACCGAATAATAGGCCTGCTTAAAAGAACCAGAAGTAATTTGCATGGATAAGTCAACGATAGATGGCCATGTTTACGGAAGTGATTGTGGTCCCTGGCCAATGAGTGGATTCAGAAGGTCGTTCTCACTTTTGATCAGCCGACGTGAATAACATTATTTAGCAGCTTCCTTATACACCTAATATACCTAGGTATGGTGTAGTAGGCCTGAATAAAACAAAACTATAGCTCTTTCTGTCGTTCTATAAGGTATGGACTTTGACACAAGCTATGGAGAACAGAATCAGCGCCTTTGAAATAGGGGGATACAGGCGAATGCTGCGCATATCTTGGAGAGATCGGGTTACTAATGTTGAGGTCCTGAGGCGAATGGATACAGAAGCTAAATTACTGCTGACGGTTAAGAAACGGCAACTAACATACTTCGGCCATGTGATGAGGAACGAAAAGTATCATCATCTGCATGTAATAATACAGGGGAAGATAGAAGGACATAGGGCTCTCGGCAGAGGAAGAAAAGCATAAGGCAGTTGTTTCAGGGGTGCAAAATGCCATGATGATCGCCAATCTTCAATAGAAAAGGCATTAAAAGAAGAAGATAGCTTTTTAATGGGGGTGGGTCCAACCATCCTGACAATCGAAATACGTGATAGTTAATAGGTTTCTCTACAATGGGTCGGAATAGTCCAGTTGGTAGAGAACTGGTCTAACTAAACTATGAAACGGAAGGTCGAGGTTCGAGACTGTATTTATAAAGGGAAAAATATTCCTCCGACCCTGGCACCACACAACCGTAACGGGTATAAACCGTAACTCGGTATAAACTACTGAACTACTATGATAGCCTCCCATACCTACCCCCCCCCCCCCCCGTCGCAATTCTATAGCTACGGCTACGGCCTTGCTGAGCCCAAATAGAGCAGTGGTCAAGTGAGACGTGGGCATCTGTCAATTCTATAAAAAATTTAGTTATGCAACTGTGTCACGTGACCATATTTTTTTGTAAATATGGCTGCGATACTTAAGACGTACTTTAGATAGCAACTAACTGTACCTGTACAAATATAACTATAATATTATTTATGATTACGCGCCAACGACCTTACCATGTTGATTCCATTAGAGCAGAGTATGTTTCAAACTGCGGCAAACTTGGTAGTGTGCATAGCGTTGTTAGGGGAACATGGTAGGACATGATAACGCCCTGAGACTAAACCAGTCAGTCTACGTGCGCATCGAGTCCTGGTCACATCCGATTTAATCGTGTGACTTTACCATGTTCCCCAATTGGTTCGAAATCCACTATAATCAGGAGGTCCTCCCTGTCAGTCAACTGTATTGACAGCCTCACAGGTGAATTACTACGGATGTATCATTTATATAAAAAAAATTAGTCTTGCCCCCCCCCCCCAAAAAAAATCCTGGGTACGGGCCTGCCTTAGGGTGCCTCAAGTTAACAGGCTCATCCCCCCAGGCAGGCTGACAGGGTTGCTTAAAAGCAGAAATGCTGAAAGCAGGCGTTGGAAATAATAATATATATCGAAGGTCCGAGTCCCGCATTGTACAACTTCTTATCAATTTTTATTGGTAGCACTATGTTCTATACATACATATAGTCATTAAATTGAGTTAAGTTGACAATCCTGGTTATAACCGAAATTAGGTCATCTACCGTATGGTCACCTGTGGCTGCTGTTGGACGTGTTGTTGACTTGCCTGAAGTGCCGCTTGTCTAATTGCATTGAATAGAAGTATTTTTATTTCTTCTGTTTTCTTAGAAATGGTATCAATGGCCGCCAAAACAAATTAAAGAGTATTATTAGCATGTAGTGTAAGGTAACAAAACCCATGATCTATGTCCTGACAAGGGTGGGGGGGGGGGGTTCGAATCCCGCCAAGTTCAGATTGTTCTTGTTACTCATATTTCAGTCAGCTGCTTCTGACTCCCTATTGTGGTATAACCTGAGGAGAGCCCCGAAGAAAGTAAAATGCAATAGCCTGAAATGAGGTTCATAGAAAGAAGAGCCCGTCAGAGGACGAGAAGAGATAGGACCAGGAATGAAGTGATTAGAAGGGAATTCATTGTTGATGGATGATTGGTAGAGAGGGGACTGCAAGACTATGTAAAGAAATTGGATAACAGAAGGTGCGCGAAGAGGTAGCTGGAAGAGGAAATAGAGGGTACACGCGAAGGAGGTGAAGGTGGATATGTAGAAACCAGTTTGTGGACAAGCTCAGAAGAGTGGGACTGGTACCAGAACAAGTGTTGAATAATCAGAAGTGGAGAGACATGAAGGAGTGGAGGAAGCTCACATAGCACACCCGAACATCTGTTGATGAGAGAATGTTAGTGATCCATCGGACTTGGTTAAGTCATGCTTTCGCCTGTTTCATTGCGTCAATGGTAAGCTTGTCGATTATCGCATGTAGCCGGTGTAGGTTGACAACGAGAACGTATACCAGCCAATGGCCAAAAATTCAGACGGAAACAATACAAATAATGCCCGAAATCCATGGGGTCGTTGACATTGGATAAGGGACGTAAGGGCCACTATAAGTAGGTCTGGGTCCATAAAAAGTCCTTAAATAAATGAATACCTAACTAGTGATACATCACTATGGCGTTTATTCCACTGGTCAATATTCCGTCATTTGTGATTAAAAGAAGTTGAGATATTTGTTTTAAGGAGACTATTATGTAGATACTTAACTTATCTACATAATAGTCTCATTAAAACAAAAATCTCAACTTTTTTTAAATCACAAACGACGGAATATTGACCAGTGGAATACTCGCCTAAGGCTGAGCTGCTGTCCGGAATATTATGTAATTGTAATATTGCGTGTTGATAAGTGAAGGGGAAGGCTTCACTTATTAAAGAGACTAAAAAAAATGCTTTAATACCTACATAGTCTAAGAAACTGAAACTAAAACTATATTTTGCTGCAGTCAATCGCGCGCCAATTTCAAGCGGCCATCTTGATTTAAAACCACGTCAAAAGTAAACAGTAAATAAATACAAAAATGGGTGACAAGGAAGACCCGGATAAATTAAATGTTTTTAGTAGAAATTTCGATGCTCTGGCAGCGCTTTATGCGGATAATATAGTTTTACCTTGGGCAGAGGCCCCGGCCTTCGACAACGTTGCTAAATATGAGGCATTGGCAAAGACAACGGATGGCACGGAGAGCATGGATAAGGTAGGGTTATGTTTCTGCTTTCTTGTTAATAATTAATCATAAATAATTTTTGTTGTACTAGGTTGTTTTAAAACTGGGAAGCAATAATAATTATTTAAAAAAATGCGATGATAATTGTTTATTGTAGGTTTTAAAGTGGTTGTTGAAATGCTGCCGTACACGGGGACTTTTTATAACTAAAGTTTAAATATCATTTGGCTTGCTATTTTCCTTACTTATTATTAATTTTTAGGTTGCCTAAAAATATGTTGGGCACTGGGAAGTCCAGTTGCTAGCAATTGTTGCTAGTAATTATTGTTAGGGATATAGACTCGAAAGTCTCGACTCTCGACACAAAATGAAAATTCTCCGCCCGGCCTGGTTTTTAACGGTCCCCCACTCGCTGCCTGGGATAAAACGCAGCTGCCTGGCATTGTACTTGCACAAAAAAATCAACTGGAGCATCCTCTGACCTCTACCAGTCGCCAGGACTAGAACCTTTATTATTGGTCGTCGAGCCACACTCTTCCTTTGAATGCTTTCTATAAAAAGGTAGAACTGGCCTGTTTTCATTTTTTTTTTACTTTGTACTTCTGTTTTTTGTTTGTTTTAGGTACAACTGCGCTTTAATAAACTGGCTATGAAGAAGTTAGAAGAAAAGAAAGCTGGGAAGTTAGTGCGAGAATTACCAATTCCGTCAAGTAAGATTCAGTTAGGGTAGGGTAGGATGAAACATGGTAAAAGTCTAGTTAAGCTGCCCATGCTAAAATAACAAAATTTGATGTATCACACTTATGAAAGAATTGAAGGTCGAGGAAGCATAGTTATTTACTCACAGCTCATTTTGTATAGAATTTTTGCATTGACAAGCATAGGCACTTATTGCTTATGACAAATTTTATGGAATGAATGTGTCAAAGGCATGCAAATAAAACAACCCTAGCTTAAAATATAAATTATCATGCCAATAGGACGTCTGCCTTCCACTTTAAATGCAATTTCATCCGACTTGTTGAGCCGCGGGGAAGCTTTACTAAACCTTTACCAAAGTTTGACTTTGGAGTTAGTTGTTATAATAAACTCCCGGCTGAAATCAAGAGGAACGACAAGTTGGCCGCCTTCAGAAGTGCTTTGACTAAAATTATGTGGAATAGTTAATTGCACGGTTTTTGTGGTACCACTAAATCAACATTACTGTGATCGATGGATTAGTGGCAATCATTAGTATTACATGCTACTATCAATAACAACAACAACAACAACAACAACGTGACACCACCGCCAATCCTTTCATCCACCTAAACCTAGTCTGTGGAAGAACGGAGAACGGGAGAGAATTGGCAAAAAGCTATTTCTCTTTTTACCAACGAGTCATTAACACTAAGCAGTTTTTCATTATCGGATCGACCTAGTACCTTCTCAATACCCATTTTACATACTCTTGCCAATTCCATCACCTCTAAGCAAAAATTTGCCCAGTTATCGTAACCAGAGCAACAATGGACATCTTCCCTATAGAAATCAATATGGTAAGGACGCTGCGTCCAACAAATCAGATCAGGGGCTCAACCTAAGTTGGCGTCCTTACTCAATGGATTTCTATACAGAAGTTGCCTACTAAGGCTGACTAACTAAAGATGAGGAGTCATATGATGTCTCGTCGGACCGTGAGTGGGCTGCTTAGCCAGTTATAAAACATGATCTGAGGTAATGTGTTAAACGCTAATCAGTACTCGCACAAGTTCCGCCTGACAGAGACGACCAGCTTGGCGTGGGTTCCGCTAGAGAGCAGGCAGAGCCGGTCCCCTTCACAGAGTTGCTGTTAGAGACCAGCTTTGCGTAGGTTCCGCTAGATGGCAGGCAGAGCCGGTCTCGACGGAGTTGGTCATTGAGAGGGAAAGTGTTGGTCGTGCGGGGGCATTGCCCGTCCTTCACTCAGTTGCAATGCCAGTGTAATAACCCTGCCCATCCCACTGCAATCATCGGCCGCAGTTATATAAATAACGGCTATGGGATATCCAGAATCCATCCCGCACTTAGGGTTGCCAGATTAGAAAACTAGAATATCTGGACAAAGTTACAAAATATCGGGGTTTTGTGAATGTTGCCGGGACAAATAAAAAACTAACAATAGGAAGATGGGCTTGCCCCAAGGACCGACGATCTGGTCAGGATCGCGACTTCGCGAGTCAGCCATCGATGGATGTAAAGAGCGCAGCAGCGTTCGTTGTGGAGGGTAGATTATTGAAGGAGGAAGGAGGCCTATGTCCTATGTTTGAACTTTGACCGCCGATGATTTTTGAAGCGGCATGTCGGGACATTGGCAGTTTTGTCAGGAAGTCGGGACGCCAATGAAATGTCGGGACAATCCCGACCATCTACAACCCTACCCGGACTATAGACTGTCACCAGCCACCAGTTTTCCGGAGAATTTCCCGAAAAATTTCTAGTGGCTTCGGAGACTTTCCGGAGGCAGAGTGGTGATGTATTCCCTTAAGGCTATATTTATAGCGGCCATATTGAATTGCAATAATCTCCGGTACTCTCCAAACCGGGAAAACAATTGGGAACAAGTGAAAAACACGAAATGATAGTATAGTAATAAAATACCTCACACAGGCTGCATGGAGGAGAATAACAGTATAACGCTAATAACTTAAGTTTGCTTGTACGAGTAAATTTCGTTCAGCGTTCAGAATAGGTGGAAGTCCATACTCTAAGTAAGACGGTATGACTTGAAAATGAAGCGAATGTTAAGCATGGCCCCAGTTTAAGAGGCAATCGGAGTGGGAAAAGCTTAACAATCGTAAGAAAATTGAGAATTTTTAACGATTTGGAGAACATAGTAAAGTCACACGATTAATTAATTCGGAGAACGAAGACTCAAAACGCACTTAGACTGATAGGTAGTCTCAGCGCGCTATCATGTCCCACCATGTTCCCCTGCCGACGCTGTGTACACTACCAAGTTTTCTGCAGTTGGGCTCTGTTCAAGTGGGTTCAACTTGGTATGGCCGTTGACTATATAATAATAATAATAATAATAATAATAATAATGGTACCTGAGTATGGAACCGAGTTTGTCAAAACTGCTCCTTATTCCTCCTCGGCGCTAAAAGCCAAAGATAGTTAATTTTAAATTGACTCAGATTGAAGGGCAACCTACGAAATTATAGAATTAAGAAACATCTGGATTTGTCGGGAGCGGTAACACGAGGCCCCGCCAAGGCATAAATTGAGGGTTCAAATCCCACCAAGTCTAGATTATTCTAGATTCTATAATTATGGATAAAAGTCGAAGGTTTATGCAAAACTCATCGGCCCAATGGCTTCGACTGTAGATGGATTACTCTATGGCAGAGTTTCTTAAACGTTTTGCAAAATTTCTCAATTTAAACAACTAAACGGACCCCTGTCAAAAAATGTTGTTGGAAATAAAAAAAACCTAATTTATACGAGTAAGAATACTTTTATTGATACTTTTATTACACCTGCTACTAAGTAAATGAGAACCAAACGGATCAACCGAAGGAGGAGGAGCTCGAACGTACCAAGAGCTGAAGAGGAAGACACAGGACCGAGAGAGCTGAAGGATGATATGCAGGGAGTTGCTGCCAACCGATCGTTGAGATTGTGACCTCAGAAGAAAGAAATGAGAAGGGGGCTGCTGTTTGGCGGACTCCTGATACACAAGGTCTTCGAAGGCATAGTGGTAGTTTGTTCGTACTTGTGCGAGTCTCTACACACCATGCGATCGGAAACTTGTCGTAACTCAACACAGGTATTACCTACAGAGGTGACTGAAGAGGTTATTCGGATACATTCATTGAATTGTTTGTATGCGATTAATCTATAAAAAGAGAAGAAAAAAAAATCCTACGGACCCCACTTTAAGAAACCCTGCTCTAGAGTCTAGACCAAAGGAATTCGCATTTCCCAGTACACGAGCTATCATTAATTATAATTTAGCTCGTTCTCACTTTCCTTTAATTTTCCAGTAGACTTGCTGGCCAGCGTGAGCCAGGTACGGAGTCAGGTTGAGTTAATAGACAGCTACTGTACGTGGCTCTCACGGAAGCCCCAATATTACCCATAATCTTACGATACCGTATCATTATTATCCTTACGTCATGTTACGGCTCACACTTTACGTGGTAACCACTTAATTTCATAGACACCGCCAATAGCTTCCTCTATGTGTGTGTGTGTGACGCTTTCGCCAGACGAATTATCTTCTATTATGGAGATCTTCGTGTCTAAATCTTCAGACTGCAATATGTAAAAGTTCAGTACGGAATACCGGGGCGACTTATGTAGCTCGCTTTTACATACTTACTTTTTTAACATCAGTGGCGGCCCCAAGGGGTTTCGCTTATGGACAACTGCTGGATTCGAACATATGCCACGGACAAATTGTTGTCACGTTGCCTGACATCTTGCGTCAGCGACTCACACTCCACTTTTTTGCCCTCCAGCTTTTGCCGCAGTTCCACCAACTGTTCCTCCAGTGTGCTGTGTGCTGACTTTGAGTTGCGTCGCCGACAGCTCCTGTTTTCTTTTCTCCTCCTCCACAACTGAGGTGTGACTGGTGGGTGGACGGTTCTCCTCCAAAGTTCGTATTCTATCTAGCGCTGCTGCATGTATGTGTGCCCCCCCCCCCCCCCCGAGAAAAACTATTAAAAACTAGATAAAATGCACTTGCCATGTAAAACAAATAGAAATGGCTACCATAGCATGAAACCGCCCCCCCCCCCAGGAAATATTTCTGAGTCCCCCCCCCCCTGTTTAACATCCAATTGACCCAGGTTGAAGACATTTTTTAATGATTCCCCTATTTTAGATACCGTATCACATTGATAGAGCCAACTTTGGGGACTTCCGGTCCCAGTTCTCCACCGTTCATTGCTGTTCAAGTCGACTGGTGATCATTCTACTTCTTCCAGGCCAGCTGCATAGCGATCCTCTGTATATATCTGTTGATATTTGTTTTTTGTAACCCTGGTGGTCTTTTTAGTCGTGGTTAAGAAACCGGGGAGAGGTGTATTACTTGATCAGCCTTGGTGCTCGCTTTTTGGCGGTACAAGAGAAGATCCCTGGGAAGGCCGAGAAAGAGGTGGCTAGATGAGGTAGCTCTCACAGTTCGCCTCCATTCCGTGCGGTTCATAGGGCAGGTGTTCCTTCATCCATACCATAGTGATCCTCTGTTCGTCGGTCTACTTTGTTCTTGTCAGGTCATGTCAGATGGTGGGAGAGGTGCATTATGTGATGTAGCCTCAGCAGCAGCCTCAGTGCTCGCTTTTTGGCGGCACAGCTGGTAAGTCCACTTATCAGGTGGCCGGATAAGGTGAATAAAGACCTCCGGAAGCTTAACGCTCTCAACTAGAGAAGGATGGCCGATGGCGTGACTGCAGCTGAGGAGCTGACAAGGTTCTGAATGGTATTTTGGTGCCAGATGAACTAAGAAATCGGGTAGTAATTGCCCATTCTGCTAAATTGTACGAGTGAGCTTGATGGAAAATTCTTGAAATTTTCAAAATCTGTCGCTCAACACTGAAAAAGTCTCGATCGAAGTAAAATGGCTATCTGGAAGATGCTTTTGGATCCTATGGAGGCGTCTAAAGAATATGACCTATGAAAGTGCCGAAATCTTGACTAAGTCAAGACCGAAACAGTTGACTTTGACATAGTAACCGAGAGGCTGCGGAGGATGCCGGTAGGTGCGGGCTGGTGGAGTGGATGCGCTGGAGCTGGAGCGCGAGCCTTGGTGGAGGCCGCGCCAGTTCCTGGCTCGGATTTAGTGCCAATGTCAGCGAATATGGGTCATTACCGACAGACGAGGTCGCCCGCTTGTACTTCCGACTGTGCTGGAACCTTCTCCAACAACCTACCTGGCTCCAGCGGATTTAGTTACGACCAATCTAATCTGTAGTAAGGGCTGCATTCTCAGGCATTCTCCTCTTGCAGCCATCTATTGGAAACTTTTGTAAGTCTTTGGTCTCTTTGATGTGTAAGGACTACAGCATGTCGATCGCTTGTACTTCTGACTGTGCTGGAACCTTCTCCAACTACCTAACACTTTGGGAACTCTCCGGTGGATGTGTTCAAGCTAAATAGGCAATCTAAACGGTAGCTAGGGCTGCTGATCTCATGGACTTATCAGACATTCTACTTACGTAAGTCGTAACCATCGTTGGAAACTTACTTGTCTTTGACGGGCGAGGAGGCTGCCGCATTTCAATCGCTTGTACTTGCGACTGTGCTGCAACCTTCTCCAACTGCCTATCTTCCCGGAAACTTTTCAGCGGATCTTCTGAAGCAAGAGAGCCCCGCTAAACTGAAGCAAGGTTTGAAGATATCTTAAACTTTCGAATGTCCTAGTCTTCAACGGCATTTTACTACCCTTCTAACGTTCTTTGAAGCTTTCCTATGGGCTTCTGCCGTTCGAGTAGCCGCTGAAATCTGCAACCCTCTAGCGCAGCGGATCTGTTCAAGCTAGATAGCCAATCTGACCGGGAATTTTCGATCTTGAACTTCTCGGGCGTTCTACAACTCTTTTAACGTCTTTGTTTACTTTATTGTCGGTCGCTGACGTGCTAGGAGGCACTGTCATCAGTAACAGCGGCTGCAGTTTCGTCGGCTGGAACCTACGCGTCTCCTAGAACCCACTAGCGAATCTGTTCAAGCTGGAGAGCCAATATCTTGAACTTCTACCAATTTTGAAACGTCTTTGGTAACATTATTGTAGGTCTTTGATGAGCGAAAAGGCACTAACACCTGTAGCAGCGGCTGTACAATGTCGACCACTAGTAATTACGACTAAGCCGCACATGCTTGTCTCCGAGAATCTGTTAAAGTTGGAGAACCAATATAATGTGTAGGGAGGACGGTCGATATCTTGGATTTATCAGGCGTTCTAAAACTCTAGCAATATCTTTGGTAGCTTCCTTGTTGATCGTAGACGTACTAGGAGGCACTAACATCTGTTGCAGCGGCTGTATAATGTCGACCACTTGTAGTTAAGACTAAGCTCTATGTACTTTTCTCCGAGAACCCTGTAGCGAATCTGTTCAAGCTTGAGAGCCAATGTGTAACTGTAGCAATAAGCAGCAGAACATCGGTCTTTTAGTAGTTCCAAGCTGTAGTGAAGTCAAAATAATTGAATAAATTGCTGTTTTTAGGATATTATTGTAGACTATCCTGTTTCTTTCCATACGCTCAGCGTGCGCGTCATATTCCCTATAGCAGTTCCTTTCATTGTTTATTTGCTTTTGTACTTGTAGATGGAGATTGATAAGAAATTGGCGCCAAACACACAATGACTCTTTTCAGAACTTTCGCAAAGCTTTGTTGTGCACTCGTGCATTTTGATCTAGGTCGGTTGGCATTAAGAACAAACAAATAATACATTTCTGCCAGTTATCACAGCCCATTTAATATTAAGGACTGGCGATTATTTGCCCACATGTCTTTGTTTATTTATTACTGCGCGCAAATTAGTTGGTGTTGAGCAGGGGTTCCCTACCTTATCTGTCCGTGGACCACTAGATTATTTTCTGATTTTGCGTGGAGCACCATGGCTGTGACCAGAAAATCCATTGGTGTAAATAGGGGGGTCCTGGGGGGGGGGCTTAGCCCCCCAGGTCCACCCGTAGCCCCCCCCCCCCAGGACGAAGACGTTATGGAGGCTAAAGGCATAGTATCCACAGTAATGAAAAGGAAATTAATTCTTAGTATGCTTATTTTACATGAAAAAAATGAGGTGAGATAAATTCTAGATAGGTCAGACCAACAAGTTACCACACAGCAATAATGGCAGGGCACGCAATGCATTTGACCGTGAATTTTCTATAATTTTTTCAAAGACATTTTTTTTGCACAAAACCAAATAATTTTTTGGGAAAGCAACCTGTCCGGTTTCGTTACTCAATTTAACACATAAAGCATGCCTGAAGGTGGAAATCATCGAGTGAAAGGTTTCACAGAAAAATTATTTTTTAGTCATTTTTCATTAAAATTTAGTTATTTTTATTTTTTCACCCCAGAATCAAACTATCAAGGGGCAAGCGACCCCCCGCATTTTGTCAACATTAATAACGACTACAATATATGTGAATTTAAAAGAAATCGTTAGAGCCGTTTTGGAGAAATATTTTTTTTTGACGTTTTTTATGAGTTTTTTGAAACCCCTCCAAATTGAGTTAGCCCAAAATAAAAAAAAATGGTCCCGAGGTATGATTTTTGTGAGCCTGCATGCCGAATTTCATCAAAATCGACCGAGTAGTTTGCCCGGAAATCGACGAACAGACAGACAGACATTTCGTAAAAACCACTTTTTTGGGTTCCTGGGACCTCAAAACGTGTAAATCCGTTGAAATCTCGGAATCGAAAATTTCGACCATCACAAAGCTTTCCGTATAAATTGGAAAGCAAAAAGACAAAATTATCGCCAATGGTGACACGTTGCATTATACTAGCGGTACTGGCGTAACTGTCATTCTATTGTCTGTATTGAAGACATTACGTCTGTCCGTCTACCCCTGGATACCTTACTACACACGCGGCCATACGTAACCAAGAGTCCCCGGAACCAGTAACTTCCCTTGCAATGCAACGCACTGGAAGACTAAGGGCTTGCTTGTAACAGTTCAGTGGAAGTGTGATCCCCGGATGAACTGTGTTCGGGTTCGAGTGTTTGTCTAAATTTTTCTCCCCACAGAACTTCCAAGCAATGTCAAGGCGAAGTCCTGAGAAGCCGAGCAGCGGCTTTTTATAAGTTTAAAGTTCCCGCCCCGTTTACCAAGCAGTACAGTGCTATACGTTCTATGAAGTCTTATACTACCCGAGCACGATAAGATGACACTTGGTTCACTTATAAAAATCGAATTAACAAAGTGTTTTAAGTGCCATCCTATCGTGGTCGGGTAGTATATCTTATAATTACGAGAAAACCGCCTTCTTAAATTGCACAATAAAAAACATGTTCAGGCTAAGAAGAATCGGACCTTGTTTCGGATTACATTTTAACAGTTTCATTTTAACGTTTCAGCTTCCAAACAAGCCGATGAGGTAGAGAAGAGTCAGCCAAAAGTTGAAGAAGATGCCGATGGAGAAGATCGAGCAATAACGAAAATGAAGAAGAAATTTGAAAATGTTGTGACACTGGCGGCCAAAATGGAAGGGCCATTGGGTTTTCTTAAGAATTGTATGCATCACCGAGTCCGGCTAAAGGTAGGCTTCTTTATTTAAACACGGTACAATAATATGTTTAATATTAGCGAAATTAATTATGATATAAAATGATAATATTATGATTATGATATAATTATGATATGAAAATGGTCAAAAAATAAATAAATTAATAAAAATACTTTTTCAAATCGCAGACTATTCACACGGCTGAATAACTACTATTGTATAAATACAATATAAAGCACTTTCCTGTTTTTCTGGACTAACAATATTTCACATTACACAATGAAAATTGACTGCAAAATGCTTGTAATTTTTATTAATTTTGTCATCTGTTCATTTCCAAGCCTTTGCGGCTGCAGAACAAGGAATTAATTAAATAAAAATGAAATCTATTGATATCCATTAAAAAAATATCTATTATAAAATCTACATCTTCGATATGGCAAATGTGAATTTTACGTAATATGAGTTTGTAGCCATTTGTTTGTTTTTGTGTCGAGTCTGGAACCTCGACGTCTAGTTCTCTACCTCCTGCTGGAGTATTCCTGATCGATTAGTATAAAGGCGAAATAATATCAGTAGCTTTCAGACGATACAAATAAAGGATAACTGATAAATAAATATATATTTCTGTTAAATTATACAATACAAGTAATTGACAAGAAAGTATAAAGTAACATCATCAAAATCAGGTAGTTCTGTCATTGTCATTGTGCTAGTGCCTCGGTAACAGTGTCGAAAGCTTTCTCTAAGAGATGGGAAGTAGTATTTCTTGCCGCTCTCAGTTCAATCGGGAGTTTTCTAAGGTAGGCGAAATCTTGCAGTATAGGATCCAGTCGCTCACACTTGGCTGTGCGTGGCGCTGGCCTTACAAGGTCTCCCCGTTGCCTCGTGTTGTAGGTGTGGGTGTCCCCGTTTTGTTCAAAATTTCCCCACACCTCAGGCTTTAAGATATGTAAAATGCATCTAATTAAATGTACAGACTTGGGGCTGTCATGATTTTTAATGTTTTAGGGATATATGAACTACTTTAGATGTCCCGTAGGTTGATTTTCATTTAAAATCTTATAATTGGCAACAATACGACATGTTATAATAAAAGTGGATACGAAACCAACGTGGTTGTAATGTTCAATACTAAGCATAAACGGGAATTCGGAAACCAAAATATGGCTGCCAGTTTTCCCACCATTTCTCATATTTTTCATGATGTTGTCAACGACTGGCTAATTATTGCAACTATTATGACAACAGCGGTTAAAAAATTTTGATTTTAATGATAAGTGAATGATGATTTTTTTACCTGCGTATGTTCTTTGCTAGTCAGTAGTAAAAACTTAAGTGAAACTTACCTAGAACGAAAAAGATACAATAAAAGGTTAGTTTTTCATTTCAGTTTGGTTACAAGGCTAATGATAATAAAATGTAAAATAAATATTTAATAAATAGCGTACGGTATATAATATGCCAACAGCAGATTAATCAGATCCACAACGAAGGGCAAAATGACTTATTATTCAGGGGATAGTGGAAAATAACATATACTTAGCACTATTTACGATATATTTAAATACTGGAGAATGGAATAATAGGAATGACAACTTATTACTGTTCATTGTTACATAATATGCAAAACATTTCTTTGGGCTCCATGACAAAACATATTAAACAATCTTTTGCTTTGTTTACAAACACGCAGTTTTAACACAGAGTTTTTTTTTTAGTTTATCCTTTTGTTTTGGTGCTCTATTCTGCTGCGTTAATTTAGAAATTAACATTTTTCCCAGCCACTGAGCCAGACACAAAATACGTACACAGATGAAAAATTGTCGTTTTCTCTGTGTTCGAACCCCAGCCTTTCCGGCAAATAGCCAAGTTCTCTACCGACTGGACTACGACGACAATTATTTAAAAAATCATTATGAAATGGGCGGACAGTGGCCACTTGGTCGTTGCTTTCTCCATGGCTGATTTCTCCACTTTCCTTACTTACAGCCATTACTATCACTCTCGGCCAATGCTTTACGTCATTATCAAAGGCATGACGTGCCACCCGAATAGCCCAGTTGATAAAGAACTGGACTACAAGACGAAAGGTCGTGGTTCGAAACTTTTCCAAAATATTCCGCCGGATTTAATTTCAGGAAACACACTCAATCAGAATTTTTTTTAGGATCCATCACGGGCTCCGGCCTAACGGGTCCAATTAGAAAATTGTAATGTTTATCTTGTATGTTATATGGATGTATATGGAAAATAAATAGAGTTTTCTTTCTTTTCTTCACCAAATATATTTGATTTAGGTCTGGGTCAACCCAACCCTCATGGGTACTTTGGCTTCATTAGTAGGGGATAATGCGGCTGCTGGGTATGTTGCAGACCGCACATCGTAAGTAGAGCTGGGGTCATCCCCAACCAAGTCCTCAGGGGCGTTTTTTTTATGTACCAGGGGGATTGAGGGGGCTTTGTTGATTGTGAACACAAGTAAAGGCTTCTGTTTTGGACCACTGCACTATTTGGGATGAAGTGATCAGCAACATGTGCAGGAGCCGAGTTTTTCTCCTTCCATTGAAGCTAAGGCACCACTGATTGTAGGTGTCCGGCACTTGGCTTGACTGTAGCCTTTATCTACTATTGTATTATTATTATTGATACATACAGTATCGCATGCAGAACAATAGCAGTTATATAAATAAATATTAAATATTTACTCTTACGGGATATACTTCCGGGCTGACGTAGACTGTGAATGTAAATAATTCGCGAGTGTTGGCCATTATTAATGTATTTGCTATCTGACACTTTATTAATGTATTCGCTATCTGGCACATAATTCTCGGCGCCCTTTCTACACCCACTCTGTACCTGATATAATGGTATTGGCATGCCGCGGACTGATGTGTTAATTTCAGGTACTGATAGCTGTGACAGGCTCGTGATACCTGCGGAATGTAGCGACTGACGTGTCGTAAAGTGTACCTACCTAGGTATATGGTACCGTTAAGTGCAAATCTATTGCCCCTTGTTGTCCTTGTGATAATAAATTTAGACTCATACACGACTATTTCCAACGTAATTACTTAAGTTGATAGTAGTTTATTTATTTGAAGAACAAAAATGTATAGACGTTTGTACTTATTTCCATTTTTGCCAGTTCAAATTTTTTTCTAAGTCCTGAACCAAGAGGGATGGGACCTAGTGGGTTTTCTTTAAATTAGTAAGTAATACAATATGTGTGAATTTAAATCGTCGGAGCTGTTTTTGAGAAGAATTTCTTCAGTAGTTTTTTGGAGGTTTTTGGCGTATAAAACCGCTCAAAATCATGTTATAACAAAAAAATTGAAAAAACACCCCTTGGCAATATTGTTGTGAACATGCCGAATTGCACTAAATTTTATCAAGTAGTTTGGCCCAAAATCTAGTTACCGACAGACAGACAGCCATTTTGTAACTAACACTTTTGCTTTCTGGGTGGATATTGCGCGTTTTAAACGTAATATAGCCAAAACCGGTGTAAGGCATGTGCCTCGGCCTGCTATTGGCTTAGCCAGTTGGCTATAATAAAAAAAAAGTGCAACGCATCACGTTACCAAAAGAAAGGAACATGTAATTTGATTTTCCTACTAGTACATAGTAATTTTTTCATCTTCAAGCGCACATACTCGTATCCCCCTGGGTACGGCACTGCTCGGCGTATGAGTTGTTTTATTTTGCAAAATTTTGTAAGAAGTGTAAATTGTGTTATTGGAAATTAGGTCAAGGGAGTTTCGATATGCAGGGGTCAGCTGTAGCGGTCACGTCAGGGTCACGGCCCTGTACGCAACAGTGAGTAGTCACATTGTGGCCCAGGTTAAAGCATCTATATAGTGCTTAGAAAGCTCGGAGTTCGAATCCACAGTGGGTTTGAAAATTTTTTCAAGAGTTACTTGACTAGCGTGTCTGGAAAAGGCGATTTGTCACCAAAAACAAAATCACTGATATCGTCGCATTGACTGCTACAAACAATTTATTAAAACGTTTAATAAAGAAATAAATAATGACTTTGTTCTATTACTAAGCCAACCTAGCGGAGGACTATAAAGCCCTCTCTTCACTCAACTACGAAGGCCCGGGACTGCCTGCTTTACATACTTATTTATAATATTGAACCTATATTAGGTTTGAAGTGCCACCCTCCCGCGCTTCGGCTTAAGGGCACAGGTTGTTATCTCACGTTCACATGTTCATTTTTGTTGAGAAATACACGGTTTTTCAATTCTATTCTATACCCTCCGAAGCATAGCCAGAAAATGTAGCAAGCGTAGGACTCGAACTAACAACCTTTCGGGTGAAAGTCCGTACCACTACTCTACATGTCCTCACAATCGTAATGCGATTCCTATACGATCAATGAATATTAGTTAATATATTAAATCCCATAACGTAGAAGCATTTAGATTTTAGAAGTTTTTTGTCTCGTCTGCATTTACAGTCTCAAGTGACAAATCGTCTTTGGCATACATTCTTCTCATTTATTAAAATAAAAATAAAATGTATAAAAGGAAGTACCTAAAACCTTTTACTTTACAAATTTGGAACGAATGCTTCTGGAGAAGTTCGCTTCGATGAGTGAAATACAGTTTACTGGTGTACTTAGGTAATGGAGCAAATGGTGTGGCATTGGAATACATTTATCTTTTTCTTCTACCTTTTACTCATGAAGCAAATTGGTATTTTATTATTAATTCCAATGACTGCATTTTATATACAGGGACGCTGAGTTTTGAAAATTCTGGGGGCAAGAATTCGGTACTCTGGAAAGTATTAAGAAAATGCATTGCTAAATGATTACTTAAAATAACTATAATGCAGAAAACGTTGACCGACGTACGCTCACTCTTTCTATAAAATTATTGACTAAAGTTTATATCAAGGTTTTGTGCCTCTTCATTGTGAATGCTCTTTGCTTCTGGGCCCCCCCCCCCCCAGAAACTAGTCTGCGGGGGCAAGATGGACCTCCCAAGTCCCCCCCAAGTCGGCGTCTCTGTATATATATATATATATATATATATATATGAGTTGCCTATTAGCGAAAGCAATCCTGTCCACCCAGGTCGATTTTTCAGAAACCGCAAAAAACTGCTGTGCCGCAACGCCATGAGGTATAACATTACAGTTTTTAAAGCTAATTTTAACAGTATTAAAATTGCTTTTGCGTCTCAATATCTGATTCATCGGATAGAGTATTGAAAAATAAAATAAAAATGGCGCGAATATCTCAAAACTGAAAAAAATGGAGAGGATTGCTTTTGCTAATAGGCAACTCATATATAGTGCTATGTATAATAAACATCAGATGGCCAGACAGAGTCTGATGGTAAGGGGTCAGACACAATATACAATATTGCAGTACAGTACAGTCGATTTTTTTTATCAGATATGTTTTTTTCTATAAGGGTATTTTTATAATTAGTTTCAGGGCAAGGTCGGGTTTTCGAAAAGTATCAGCGAGAATAACTCAATCTCTTGTGTCTATGATAAGGAAGTCGTTTTCAAGGTTATTTACAAATGTTGAGGAGCCAAGAATGATAAAACTGTGCGACTTTTAACTTGTCTATAAGATGACTCATCCATCCATTGCCTGGGCAGTTCAAAAGAAGTCCAAAAATAACCACTAAGAATTGAATTTTGAGAGGACATGATACGTAGCAAATTAGCACCTCAAAATTCATTGTTTTTATTGACTATTTATTTTTTAATTATTTAACAAAGAAAATTATTAAAGATTTGACTCATGTAAGTTGTAGAAGACTACTTCATGCATCATGTAATGGGAAATATTAAATTTTTGGTACCTTAGTTCTTTCATAAAAACCAGTGGAGACCAAAATTTCGCGTAATTTGGGGAAATAGTAGATGAAATTCTCATTTACATTTTATTAAATGTAATGGCACTGACAGCGTTTGAAGGTGTGACCCTAAATCAGTTTTTTCACGCCTTAAGAATCTGTGGCCATTGGCCACCCAGTGTTAGTGCCGTCTACATACTACGTACGTATTAAATTTTAGGGGATCATTTCTTCTACTTGTACTATTCATGTGTGGCTGTATGATATTTACATACATGTAGAGTAGTGGTACGGACCTGCAGACTCTGACTTTCACCAAAAAGGTTGTTGGTTCTTGTCACACACTTACAGTAACTATTTTATGGCCATGCTTCGGAGGGTATATAAAGCAAGCGGTCCCGAGCCTTTTTAGTTGAGAGCGGGCTTTATAGCCCTAACTGTATCTGCATTTATTTATTTTTCAATGAAGACTTTATAATAATATTAATAATAATAATAATAATAACTCCGATAAGTTTGCTTCGTAATAGAACTAAAAATAATTATTTATTTATAAATAAATAAGGACTTTTTTTGTTCTATTACTAAGCCAACCGAGCGGTATAGGGTAGTTGGTTCGATTCCTAGACTCACTATGCATTTTCTGGTTATATTTCGGTGGGCATGTAAAGCAGGTGGTCCCGGAGCTTCCTAGTTGCATGTAAGAGAAGGCTTTATAGCCCTAACTCCGCTAGGTTGGGTTAGTAATAGAACAAAAGTTATTATTTATATATAAGGTTGTTGATTTGAGCCCTACATTTAGTATAATACATTTTCTGGCTATCCTTTGGGGGGCATGTACAGGCAATACAAGCGGTCCCGGGAAAGCAAGACATTGCCATAACTCCGCTACGGTGGCTTAATAATACAAAAAAAGTATTTATTTATTTAATGAGATATTTGAATTTGCCCAAAAAAACATGCAGTGTCTGCTACAAAAATGTGTTTTGATAGGTTACTGGCTCATTTCTAAATATATATTGTGACAAATATCTCGGTATTATTGAAAGCGTTAGGGCGCCATAAACTACATCGACCCCGTGAACCAGATTGCCGCGTAATTTCTCTAAGTCGATGCCGACTGATTTATTGTGTCGCCGCCATCAAAATTGAAAGGGGGTCAAGGGGAGAACGAAATTGTAAAATTTAAAACGTTTAACACGTCACTTGCTTTTTACTTTGATATTTTTCAACTTTTCTCCCTTTTTTTTTGTCATTCAAAAACTACGCGTTTGCAATATTTCTTGTTGTTGACGTTTAACGACTATTGTTTCATTATGACTCAATACAGATCTTATCTAGTTTTGTCCACCCCTGTGGCTGACACCATCAGTGAACGATTGGACGCGGCCAAGCCATCCTTATGTAGTATGGAATCGTTCACTGATGGTGTCAGCCACAGAGGTGGACGAAACTAGATAAGATCTGTATTGAGTCATAATGAAAAAGTCGTTAAACATCAGTAACAAGAAATATTACTAACTTAGAGTTTAAGGGCGTACGATACGCAACCGCAACCCCTTTTGGGATATTTTGGGGGGAAACATGCCCAGCAGCCGCGTTTTTCGAATTCCCCTACCGATGGAGGCGCCCATTTGGGCTGGTAGAATCCAGGCCTGACGGAAAATAGTTGCATTTACAGTATGTTGAGGCTTTACTCTTGACTATCTCTACAAACTGGAATATTCCTGACGGTCAAGTTTTATTTTATTTATTTATTTATTTATTTATTTAGGTGGTGACCAGGAAGAGAGCGTCAATCAGGGGATACTGCATGGGCTTTGTCGTGGCCTTCGATAGACACTGGAATATCGCACTGGAAGATGTCACTGAGGTCTGGACAAGAAAAGTAAAGAGAAAAACTATACCATTGGGTAAGTTCTCAAACATAGTTAAGGGCCGTGCCCAATACTGTTAGAAATGTCTCAGTAAGGAATAGTGGACGGCACTGCCATCTTACAAAGGCACACTTACACCTGTTACATTTTGTTAACGGTATGCAAGTACCAGCTTGACAATACAATTGTCGCTTTTTGCCGGTGCGGGTTGACATAGAGCTTGGGCGCCCATTCCACCGACCGGCTAGGGCTATTTACAAAAACGGTGACGTGGTAGCAGACATTCAAGACCACCGACCTCGCATTGCAGAATGCAAATGACATTGACGGAAATTAGAATTTTTCTTTTTTATAGAAATCTATTAAAATGTTTGTACTTAACATATCCCATGACGCCATTTTTTAATTTTAGTTTGTTTGTGATTTTACTGTAAGATCATTGATCAATTTTAACTATGGCATAGAGGAAAATAAACATTTCCGTCAATTCTGTAATGCGAGGTCGGTGGAAACGCGACCTAAGTCTTGAATGTCTGCTACCACGTCACCGTTTTTGTAAATAGCCCTAGCCGGTCGGTGGAATGGGCGCCTTGTACCAGCTTGCAAGGGACCAGATTCATGCGGTAACAATCCCAATGATACCTGAACTGAAAATGAGGTGAAGGCTCACTAGTATATTTATTATTTTTTTATGTATATATTTGAACAGATACAGGCTCAAATCAGTTACACCCATACAAAAAATAATGAAATTGCTAACATGACATTGAAAGTGCTGTTATTTTATGTTATGCTCATCTATTGCAAACGCACAAAAACAATCAAAACAAACAAGGACAGAGAGCAGTTTGGGGAGATTTAAGGCAGCCTGCCCTCAATTTCTGGCGAATGATGTGTGAGAGTAAATGAGTGAGTGCATGAGT
Source organism: Psococerastis gibbosa (assembly GCA_963971405.1). Lineage (NCBI taxonomy): Eukaryota > Metazoa > Arthropoda > Insecta > Psocodea > Psocidae > Psococerastis > Psococerastis gibbosa. The sequence continues at coordinate 1,893,568 of OZ020484.1, read as the reverse complement.
TTTTTTTCTTCTTCTTTTCTTATGTTGTTTATCTTATTTTACAGGAAAATTATCTTTGTATAACAAATTTAATGTAAACAAAAAATTGTGGAGGTTAGCTGGAAGAGTAGCCCTTCGGGGCTAAAGCTCGCTTGAAATAAAGTCGATTTATCATTTCAAAAATACAACTTAACCTGTAAAAAGAATTTATTTCGCTGAGAGTTTGCGATTTGCCTAGTATGCGATTTAAAAATTTAATGGGGTACATGGAAGAAAGGTAACTGCCGAAAATTGTTAGAAAATTCGCATAATCAGTATTGTGGTAATTGAAAATACCCTATACTATGGTATGAGGTATGGAGTAGTTTTCTACTACTTTACTTGCATTGACCTATTTTTAACAACTTGCTTAAAAAAAAAAAAAAATTAAGCATTGCATTTTGGGGTGCCAATATTCTACGCTCCATATCCTCTTATGGTCCGAAATAATTTATTTTTTTATCAGTTTCTTACATGTCCATTTTTGTATCTTTGTATTTTTTGTTGTTTTTTTTTTACTACGGCCACTTGGCCAAGCCAATAGCAGGCCGAGGTACAGCACAAAATTATTCCCTCCTAAATCGTAACTACACCTTCCCACTCCCTTGTAACGCGTAGCAGGACCGATCATACCCCTAGTTCAAGGACCATCGCTATAGTGTCCATTGACGGATACAGGGGGGGGGGCGTTTGGTAAATCTATTGTAATTTAATTTATTACGCTCTGATTTAATCGATACTACATATTTGTTTTCCTATCTTGACCTACAACTGCCCCCCCCCCCCCCGAAAATTGCGCTGGCTCCGTCCCTGATAATGTCCCTTACTTCGGTGCCCAAGTCCCCCAAATCTTGACGTATGGCAACTGTGAGTCTATCCCTCGCGGCTAGATTCATACGTGGGCAATCCCAGCATAAAATGTTTTCTACCTCTTTGCGGTTCTAGAGCGAGGAATTAACTAATACCGTCAAAATGAATCCCTGGTCCTTTACTTGGAGCATATTTTGCCTTAGGCCCGGTACATATGGACGATCGCTTCGCGGCAGGTACGCTGGGAAAATTTGTCATTGAAGCCAATGGGTTGATGGAAAAAGAAAACAGTCTGTTTTATGACTGCATCTTCTTCCTCTTCAATCAACGCCCGTCCTAGGCTGATAGGCCATTTGACGCTACAGACGCTACATGAACGTACTTGAGCAAATTTCTGTCGCGGGCTCGACGCAGGTGCACGGTTTGCCCCTCGACAGTTCGACACGCCTGCAGCTAAGAAAAAAAAATCTTCTGAAGTAGACTCTGTGACTTTGCACTAACCATTGACCTAGCCCATCTGGTCCAATGACAAATTTCTCAGCGTATGACGCCAGCGTCAAACGTCCGTTTTATCGCCCGTTCTTTTAGGGACAAAAGGGCTTGTAATATTGTTAACACTCAACTTTGTTCTCGAGCAGCTGTAGTGGGCCTAAACTTTACAAGAACAAACCCGTATTAAAATGAGTTAAAAACAGAACCTACCTGCTTACCACCGGTACTTTATTAATTGGCGATCACCCGACAATAACTGCACTCTAATTACCGTATTAGCCATGATTGAAGTTATCACTGTATTTAGCTTACATAACGATTATCACTGATGACGATAACCCCTAACCAATGACCTGTAGGATGTAGGAAGAATAACACGCGTAACCGCCGATTACTGCCCGGCCATTTGCCAACAATTGCAGGAATATTGTTGTATCTGTGTGGTGTTGTTGGTTGGTGAACACGTTGCCGGTGGTACCAGCGTGATACCGACGGTTTGCGGACGTATTTGGATGGCTATCAGGTAGCTACGGATTGTCATTGCTTGTTCAGCAATTTGAGATAATGGTGCTCTGGATTGCAAGTTAATCGCACTGAAAATTTTCCATTGTATGCAATCGGTATTGGTGAAATTTTATGTGTTCCCAAGACTCGTATCTTTACTTGGTTAAGTCATGCTTTCCTGTTTCATTGCGTCAATGGTAAGCTGGTCTCAACTTGCCCATTATCGCTTGTAGCCGGTGTAGGTTGATATTGAGGATGTATGCCAGTTTGTCAATGGCCAAAAGTTCATATGGAAACTATACAACTTATGTCCGAAATCCATGGGGTCGTTGGCATTGGGGATGGGACCTATCGGCCACTATAAGTAGGACTAGGTCTTCATGACATTATTATTATTATGTGTTCCCAATCGTTCTACAATATATATATATATATATATGTATATTGTATATGTATTGTATATGGTGTGGAGGGTTGGACGTTGACACAAGTTGTGGAGAACAGAATCAGTGCATTTGAAATGTGGATATTCTTATTTCGCAGCACGAAAGACTTTACATCGATCCAAGCTCTACTATTGTTTTGTAGTTTTGTAAGACCTAATCTCGAATATTGTTGTTTACCTATTTATACGTAGTATAAGGAAAGCTTTGTTTAATTGTGTGGTGACCGTGTAGTTTAGTTTAGTTAGTTTAGCCAACGCCCGTCTGTGGCAGTAGAGCCATTTGACGCCGAGCCTCCCCTGTGGTGACCGTGTCAAATGTATCAAATCTCGGTAAAATAAATCGTGGATTTCTTAAAATGGTTGGAGTTAAGATGGGTTTGGCCTACAACAATATGCCTTTTGAGTTTTTACTATCTAGTTTGAAACTGCAGGATGTTGAGAAAAGGCTGAAAATAAGTGATGTCATGTTTTTCCATGCCCTTATAAATAACCGTCTTCATTGCGCGAGCTTGTTAGGAAAAATTATTATTTGTTTATTTATTTTACATCATTTTCCAAGTCACCTGTTGGCTATAGTCAAAAACGAACGTATGATTTTTTGGTGAGCTAAAATTTCCCTTATACTATTTATTTTGGTGACAATTTTTTTTTGCACGCTGGTCAAGGCAACATCAAACTTACGTTTTTTGGTGAGCTAAACCACTCATTATACTATTTCTTTCTGTGACACATTTTTTTGCACGCTGGCCAAGTCTTGGGTCCCAATTTTTATGGTATATGAAGAAGGTTATCACTCTATCAGGTGTACGATATTTGCTCATTGTGATTCAGCCGTGCGCCATTATGAATAACAGAAGATGGAGTAGAAATTTTGATTAAGGTGTCGTAGAAAATGTTATGAACTGATGATAAAGGAGTAGAGATCGCTGACGGATGAGAAGAAAGGTCGGGCAGTGACCCAGGAAGCTGCTGTGTACCTGCAAAAGTAGATGCGGCTGTGGAACTAAAGAAGGATTAGAAATTTTCGAGAAGATGATGAACTGAAGAAGTAGCCGAGATCGCTGACTGCTGAGTAGAAAGGTCGGGCAGTGACCCAGGAAGCTGTGTACCTTTATCTGTAAAAGCAGATGCGGCCGTTAAAGCCCTAGAGGTCATTGAACACCACGTGCTCTGGATCGATGACGCTCATTGCTGATTCAGAACTTAACATTTAGTTTTGCCTCTTTTAAAAGCCTCTTCACTGACTTTTTCGCCAAAGGAAGCTTCCTCTCTTGACTTGGACTCTATTTAGGATGATGTGGTCAGCAACATGGCCTGCAGCTGCGTTTTTACCTAACAATGCAGGCACCAATTAGGGTTGGGTGGGCCCTAGTCCTGCGGAAATTTTTTGCATATGCTATCCAAATGCCTCTTCTATCGAAGATAGGCGATTGTCATGGTAATTTGGACCTAGGAGATTGCTGGACCCCCCCCCCCCCCGAAATAATGTCAGCGTACATTAGATAGAATGGAGTTTTAAACATATTGAGGTAACCTCACCTCCGGTGACGTAGATGGAACCCCCCCCCCCAGAAAAATTTCTGGCTACGGCCTTGGTGTGGCGGTCCCTGGCAGGAAGGAGTTAAAGAATTATGGCCAAGCCACATGTCATTATATCAAAATGTAGAGGAGCATTTCTGCTAATTAAATGTTTTTTTACGGCTCTACGATCGCTATTTCCTGCGTACATATACTTCGTACAAAAGGTGCGTAGGGGGGGGGGGGAGGCACTCCGATGAGTAATTAGCTTATGGGACGTTGTTGTGCGACAAAAATAGAGGACCCGATTTATCGCTCATTGATCTGCCATCACGTAATTCCCAATTTAAACTCGTTAATTACATTCGAAAATTCCCACGCTGTGTCAGTGAAAATACCGCGGCGTATTCATGAGTGATGACGTCACGCAGCGCTCACCTTGTTCCGGGTTCACTGGCAACAGCCGACAGCAATGACCTTCACCCAAACACCGTAGAAGTTCTACCGACACCGTAGATTTTTTGGCGGGGTTTCGGGTGATTTAATTGTGTTCGGTTATTGGTCTTATCATAGTTCAATGCTCTTTTTTTCGTTGCTTGAGTCCGTGTGTCATTGACATTGAGACATATTATATATATTTGAGGGGTAGTTTTTGGAATTTCACCGAAACCTCGTAGAAGTTCTACCGACACCATAGATTTTTTGGCGGATTTTAGGGCGATTGAATTGTGTGTGGTTATCTTGATCTTATCAAAGTTCAATGCTCTTTTTTTCGTTGGTTGAGTCCGTGTGTCATTGACATTGAGACATATTATATATATTTGAGGGTTAGTTTTTGGAATTTCACTGAAACCTCGTAGAAGTTCTACCGACACCATAGATTTTTTAGCGGATTTTAGGGCGATTGAATTGTGTGGTTATCTTGATCTTATCAAAGTTCAATGCTCTTTTTTTCGTGGGTTTGACTTTGATTCCGTGTGTCATCCTCAGTAAGACGTATTGTAAATGGAGGCAAATAAGGCCAATACAATGCACAATAACGAAAGGGAAATTAATTCTTGGTATGCTTATTTCATATGAAAGACATCATGAAAAAAAATCAACATATTGACCAAATATTTTCACAAAAATATATTACTCAAAATGCTTAAAACCCCAATATTTCAGACCTATTTTTTCAAACAATTACTTCGGGGGGGGGGGGGCCCTCAGTGGTATGTTCGGTTGGCTTAGCTATAGAACAGCAAAAAGTCAAGATTACTGCTTAGAAAATGCGTAAAACCTCCCTATAATTTGGGCCTATTCATCAGTTTTTTTTTCCGGGGGGACCCCCGGGCCCCCCTTTCTCCAGAGTAGTATATGCGTAAAACCTCACTAATTAGGGCCCATTTATCGATTTTTTTCTCCGTGGTATCAAAGTCTTGGGGTCCTAAAGACCGCCCCCCCCCCAGAAATTTTGGGAATTTACGCCAATGGTTTTGTGGCTGATTTTGGTGATTCGATTGTGTGTTGTTATCTTGATCTTATCATGTAGTAGTTCAATGCACTTTTTTTCGTGGGTTTGATTCCGTACATGTCACTGGCATTGAGATGTCTTCGATATATTAATTTGTGGTAGGTTTAAAATTTCACTGAAACTAAATAAATAATAAATAATTATTATAAATAAATAGATAATTTATTTAATTATTTATATTGTAGTAGTTTTTTTTATTTTTAACTACGCCGTGGCATTTAACTTCCGCCATCCGTTTTCTTGCAGATCAATGCAATCTGGTTAACCTCTGCTACTGACTTGATCAGGACACTTCTTATGGTTTTTTTCTGTAAATTTCTTCTCGGGTGTCGTGCAGATAAGTTAAGCAGAAAGGCTCTGCCGCTTCAAGTACACGCGGTGAAAGTGTTTCTGCCTTCTGGAGATAGTCATGACCCGTTTTAACCGAAATTCTGGCACCGCGCAGTCTCTGGGTAATCTGTAGGTCCTTTTCTGTCTCAGTTTTCCCATGATTGATCCTGTGGGTTGCCACGCACATGGCTTTCAATCATTTTTTGGTCGTGCCAACACCGTAAATTTGTTTTTGGGGGCCATTTGTTTGTGTTAGTTTGTCTTAACACTGAGTTGAATGCTCTTTAGTGTCAGGGACGGTTTCAGAAAAAGTTTTGGGGGGGGGGATGGCCTGAAAAATATCGCGTTTCCCTTACTTGAGTAATAATTTTTTTTAATTTCCTTCAAAAGTCCATTCTATCTAGTATAAAGCTATTTCTCTCGGGGTATCCGTCCCTGTTTAGTGTATTTGTATCATTGACTTGACACCGAGACGTTACGTTGTAACAGTACCGGACAATATTTGTGGTTGTTTGGAATTTCACGCAAACTACGTACAAGTTCTTCCAACACCATAGATTTTTGGCGGGTTTTCGGACGACTATCGCGTTGGGCTATCTTTCTCTTATCAGAGTTCAATGCCCTATTTTCGTGGGTTTGAGTACATATGTCATTGACATTGAAATGTTATGATAATGGCAACTGTATACTCTGTATACTACTGTATTTGAGGTAGTTTTGAATTTCAATCAGTTGTCCTGTTCTATAACAGTCCTGTTGACGTATCAGGATGGAAATTTATTGACAAATATTGAGACTTGTTATGGATACTTGCTATCTGTTTATAGTTTTCTAGTATCAGGACATTATAAAAAATGCACAATATTTTGTATTTGTCTTGAATTTGGTACAACATAATGTATAGCAGCAGTTGTAGCACGAACAGAAAAGAACCTAAGGAATCAAACCACTTTAATACTGTGTTGAAACTGATGCGCTTATTTAACAAAAGTCCGATACACAGTATGTACCTGAATTAGAGGATATAGAAAAAACTGGACTCCGCGTTATTTGAACCCACGATCTACGCATAACCGGGGCGTCGTCTTAACCGCTGGACCACAAGCCCCGACAAATACAATAACCTGGTTAACTCTATTAACTAGACTACCTCGGCAATAGGAAAAACAAACTAGAAATGAATTAATAACAAAAGGCTTTACCCTTCCATCGTTGTCGCACGCGGAAGCATCTCTAAATCGGAGAAAGGTCATTATTGTTTAATGCCAATGCTTCGCACTTGAGCGAGGCCACAGCGGAAGGGAAGCGACATTTATGACAACCCCGCAGCAGGAAGAAAGCCGCTGCGAGGCCGCCTGCGGGATGAGGTGCGTGAAATTTCGGATTAGCCGTCAAGGTGCTTTCGGGCCCGAGCGAAGCTAATGCGACGGGACGCTTCGATTATGAAAGAAAGGAGCTTATAATAGCTAGGGAATATCATCACTGTACTAATAAGTGGAAAAATTGTGGCCTTGTTGGTGCTTACAGCGTGTGTTGCGCAGTTTGTATGGATTATTAATATCACTAGAAAATAAAAATTGTATACACAGAGATGAAAGATTAAGGCCACGAAATTTGTATAAAAAAAAACAAGCATGTGCATCTTGTTCTTCTGGCTGTACAGCCTTTGATGAGCTTTGGCCTGCTCAGCAACACTCCTCCAGTCATCTCGGTTTTGCACAACGCTCCACCATCTACGGACTTCCAACTTGCGAAGGTCAGTTTCCAACTCATCCTTCCAGCGTTTTCGAGGACGTCCTGCCAGTCGTCTCTCTGTCATGCTTGCTTTGTACATTTTTTTCGGCATGCGGTCGTCTGACATTCTTACGACATGTCCCTCGCGTCCAATGCGTTAATGCGTTGCTCTTTTATGAACTGGACTATATCTTCTCCGTTGAGTAATGCGTCTCATTTCGGTGTTGTTTCTTATATGCCACTGAGCCACTCTCTGTCTTCGCATAGGGGTCCATAGACCCTCCTTAGGTGCCCATTCCATTGACCGGCTAGGGCTATTTCCAACAACGGTGACGTGGTAGCAGACATTCAAGACTTAGGTGGCGTTTCCACCGACCTCGCATTGCAGAATTGACGGAAATGTTAATTTTCTTCTATGCCATAGTTAAAATTGATCAATGATCATACAGTAAAATCACAAACAAACAAACTAATATTAAAAAATGGCGTCATGGGATATGTTAAGTACAAACATTTTAATAGATTTCTATAAAAAGAAAAATTCTAATTTCCGTCAATGTCATTTGCATTCTGCAATGCGAGGTCGATGGAAACGCTACCTAAGTCTTGAATGTCTGCTACCACGTCACCGTTGTTGGAAATAGCCCTAGCCGGTCAATGGAATGGGCGCCTTATTATCGCCGTATAACAAATCGAAGTACCCCTTTACGCGTTTTTTTGTTGTTGTAAAAAGTAGATTTTTACAGGAGATCGTAGCGACGTCAAAAATAGCCGTGAAATTAACAGAAATGCTCCTCTACATTTTGATGTGACATATGGTCTTCATTGACACCACGTATTTAAAGTTAATATTAATTTTGTCATTTTATGTATACTTCTCTTGTTGGAAAAAATTGGAATAAATATATATTTGATTTGGTTTGATTTGAATTAGCCACTGATCTTGAACTTCTTCCTCGGGACTACCACACCAATAGCTTTTTTTGTTGTACAAATCAAATGCCATAATCTGTGATAGAAAGAGGCACATATCGACATATCATATATCGACATGCAGCAGGGAGCACTTCTTCTAATTTAGGGATATTTTTGTCGGCTCTACGATCGACATTTCTTGTGAAACTCCGACTTTGTACAAAAAAACGCGTAGTGGGGGTACTCCGGTTTGCTGTTAAAAAGTTGTGTGGTGACTAGAGACTAGCCTAAGTAGTACAAGAATACCTGCTCAACCTTCGGTTTGCTGTTCACCTCGCACCTCTTCCTACTATGACAGCCTGCCACTAACCTACTCAACTTAACGGAGTCATTAAGTCTGCCAGCTATTGTATGTACATACCTAAATCATACGATCGAATTGTGCCAGACAACTAATAAGGGTGGAGTAATAGAGTAATAGTAAGAGTAATAGAGTATTACAAATTAAAAAAAAAAAAAAAAAAAAAAAAAATTATCTTTTTTTTGCAATAAACCCATAAGTTAATGTTAAATGAAATATTACACAATGTTTTACCATATTAAAAAAAATGCACAAATTTAACTGCATTTAAAAAAGGTAAATATACAAAAATGTAACTAAAACTAAAAAACACCATCTGCACACTATACATACCCATAAAATAGTCGTGACACGCCCCCTTAAACTTTTTTCATTTCTGATGGGGTGTGAGTGATGAGTGAATATAGAAAATATTACTGAAATAATAAAGGCTACTCGTGTATTGGGCAAATATTTGTCCAATTGCCGCCCGTCAAAGTTATCTCAATTATTTGCATAAGTTCAAACTTATTGCGCACCCCGCAATGAATTTCTGCAGTTAGCCTGTTTTTGGCTTCCGTCGCGTCTACTTGCCAAGTACACAAAATATTGGCGAAATTTCTAATTACAGATATTGTGCGGGCCCGTGATGTGGCGGTTCGTCGAGTACCAGATTGGGAAAGGTGGACGGGAAAACTTGCAATGTAACTTAATTTAAATTAATGTAATAAATACGTCTGTGTACTAAGCTTCTTCTTCTTGCAATGCCTCTTTTATCGAAGACCGGCGATCATCATGGCAGTGGTAGTCATCAAGGACGGATACAGGGGGGGGGGTTAGCTCTGCCCCCCTCCCAAATTTGGTAAATCTATTGTAAATTGTTTTATTACGCTCTGATTTAATCCATCCTACATATGTTTTTCCTATTTTGACCCACAACTACCCCCGCCCCCCAAAAAAATGGGCTGGATCCGTCCCTGGTAGTCATGATGACTGTACTAGGGAATTGTAATGCAGTGGTTTTCCGTTGCCTTCTACATCCTTACCTCGTCGACTCTTCATTGAGTTCCTCCGCCTTCGAGGCCAGTTTCCCAACCCCAGTACAGAAAAGAGTGCCCTGCCCAGAAAAAACTGTGTTTTTCGCTTAACCCGGCTCAAACTCAGTCCCCTATCTGTTCAGTCGCCACTACGTCCATCTTTCCCACGAGGAGGTATAGATTACGATTTTTCAACCATGTTCCAAACTTCCAAACCACTGGCAACAAGGCCAAATTCTTGAGCCCCAGAGGGTAGCGTACAATAGAATTTGGGGGGTGCCCTTGGAAGAGGCTGTATAGCAGGGGCGGAGCGAGGTCCCGACCCCCTGCTGCTGCTGAGGCCTCTGCCTCATCCATGGACACGGGGCTCGACGACCCAGCCTTATTACTTGTTAATTGCGACCGTTTATTGTGTCCGAAAATTGACGGGGTCGTTGGCAGGCAACTACACGTCGACCAACGCCCATAAAGAGCCCTTCACTCACTTCACTTTTTCCTTGTCTGGTAACTATATTGACCATTTTTGGAACAGTTAAAAATATATCGAACTTAAGCTTTCGCTTATGGAATGATCTTGGAGCAGTAGTACTGTGAAATGTACTTTTATTACTTAATTGTCTATAATAAACCAATCAGAGTACCCCTGAGTAAATGAATGGGATCCCTATGTAGAACAAGTATAATGACTAGTCTATATTTTAAGTATTTTTTTAAAATATTTTATTCAATATATGGTAGCATTATATGGTATATAATGCTGACATTCAACTAACTAATGTTGAAGAGGCAACCTCCTCGTTTATAACCAAAATTAATAGATTTGGAAAAATTCTCAAACTAGTTTTTTTAGGCAATTTATTAAATATCTCTAGCAAAACTGAAAAAAAGACGTCTGCCATATTTGTTATAGGAATAGTCTATTGCAATGTGTCCTCATTTTTCAATTGCCACCTATTCTGTTTGTTTCTTATAAATTTTCATAAATACTTAAAATATAAAATATAAATTCATTCATTCGTTTATTGACAAAGTGAATGGGCAAAAAGTGTTGGCATTAAGACATTGTACAATTCTTAAGTGTATGCTGTGAAATGCAAGTAAAGAAGTCTATTTGCATGAAATTTGCATCAGTGTGAACAAAGGACTTCGATGGCATAATGGTAGCTGGTTCGTACTTGTGCGAGTCTCTACACATCATGCGATCGGTGACCTGTCGTAACTCAACACAGGTATTACCTACAGAGGCGACTGAAGAGGTTATTCGGATACATTCATTGAATTGTTTGTATGCGAATAATCTTTTTTAAAAAAAAAAAAAAAAAATTGAATACAAATAGTTACAAGGTATAAACTTGCCAATTATTCTTAGAACTGGTAAACAATGGAAACTGTATGTGTTATGGATTCAATAGGTAACTTTTGTCGTGCTGGCGTGGGTAACTGCTGTGTTTATTTATTTATTTCTGTCCATGTAGTGCGACATCCTGAATTATTGTAGGATTGTCTGAAAGCAATTGTTGCAACTTGATGAAAAAATGCTACAACTTACTAAAGGCACTGCTGCGTCTTCCATTATTAGCAGTAACTTACCTGTAAGAAATAAAATATATATTATATATGTTTACTATAATATATAATTATTAATGATAGGTAACTCGTTAACACTATACAGTAGCATTAAGGCCAAACCGGAGGGGGTCACGTGACTGGCCTGGAAATGACTTTGCAGAGGGTTCGTAATATATGTTTTAAACCGCAGGGGTATAGTAAAAATTGATAGAAGGGTATAGTATACGCGTAGACATGCTTACACTATTGACTGAACCAAAAATTACAATTACATTAGGTCTAAAATTTGTGCATGAAGCAATTAAAAACATACCCCATTTAGAACATTTTTACGTGCCCCACAGGGAAGAAAAACCTCCAATTTTTGTAATGAAATGCACTTTAGTCAGAAGCTCAACACTTAATTTGACAGCAGTAAAGCGCCAGAAATAGGTAAAACTGCAATTATTTGAAATAATACAAGTCAAATACGGAACAGGTACGAGACGCGGGGCTTTGTTTATAAAATGGATATTCAACGATTATCAATATCAACAACCGTTATCAATATGGCTGCTAGTGTAGCCTGCACAAGATAAGTATGCAATTAGGCGGGGAAATAGCCTGCACAAGCTAATTACTAAACTACAGAGTTTTTGACCGGGTCCAGGTATCCGCTTTGCTATGCTGCAATGTGTAAGACTTTGATATTTTTTGCGTTGGTACTTATCTCTGGTAGTTGGCTTATGGTTAAAGGGTGCCTCGTAAGGCACATTACGACTCCCGCCGCTCCAGTTCTATTATATTTCTATGTACTGAACGCTCAACGGCCAAGGCCACAACCCTCCGGTTTGGCCTTAATACTTTCATGGTTACTGTTTTGCCAAATAAGTAAACTTAAACCTGTAGGTAACAATTGGGTGAAACTGCCAATTTATGGTTTAAAATCCTGAAATTGAAAATTTGGACCATCAAAATTCATTCCCTAATATACCTTATAACTACTTATACCTATAAGTATTAGGGTGACTCACACCGGCTTCTAAAAAACTGTCCTGTGGTAAATGTGAACCCCAAAGACATTTTTGTTCTAGTATATCCAGTCCTATATCCGGTAAAGACAATTTAAAGTTAGCTGCAGGATGGTGGGACCCACCCTAAATTGGAAATATCGGAATTCAAAGACTAATGAGCGAATCGGAGTACCTCCACGTTTTTTTGTACAAAGTCCATTTTCAAGGGAAATATCGATCGTGCCGAGGTCGATCTGAAAGCGTACTTCCAAATGTTTCGTCAACATCTGCGGCTGACATCTTCAGTGCATTGTGTGGGCTTCCAAGATTGTATCTTGGAGGCTTAGTTGCTGAGATATTAGATTTTTACACGTAAAAGGATTTTCCCCCTCCGATTTTTCATTCTGAGGTCACAACGATTGGTTGGCAGCAACTCCCTGCATATCATCCTCCAGCTCTCTCGGTCCTGCACCTTCTTCAGCTCTCGGTACGTTGGAACTCCTGAGTCCTCAGTTGGTCCATGAATTCCTTCTTCGGCCGCTCTTTTCTATCTGTTCCTACCACTGTGCCTTCAATGATGATGTGCACCAGATTTCCGAGTGTCTCTTCATAAATCCCGAAACTTTTTACTGTGTCAGTAACTAGAACAGGGCCACTGTGCGGAAGTGCAAGCGCTGCATGCAATCGTGCAGTAGTTGCACTTGGAATAGACAAACCAGTCAAGGCTATTTATTTCTTCCTAGTTCTCGGTCAGAATAATATTATGAGCACTGCCCGAGGTAGCCATCATGGCATTTACTGGCAATCCCACCAGCAGCCCCATTATAGCGATTTGGGATTAACGTAACATCGGGGTTTATTTTTGCTTTCCAATTTATACGTAGTATAAGGAAAGCTTTGTGATGGTCGAAATTTTCGATTCCGAGATTTCAACGGATTTACACGTTTTGAGGTCCCAGGAACCCAAAAAAGTGGTTTTTACGAAATGTCTGTCTGTAGCTCTGTCTGTCTGTCTGTCTGTTCATCGATTTCCGGGCAAACCACTCGGTCGATTTTGAATAAATTTTTCATGTAGGTTCACAAAAATCATACCTCGAGACAATTTTTTTTATTTCGGGCTAATTCAATTTGGGGGGGTTTTATTCTCAAAAAGCTCCGAAAAAACGTCTAAAAAAATTATTTATAAAAAACGCCTCCAACAATTTCTCTTTAATTCACATATATTGTAGTTACCATTAATGTTAACAAAATGCGGGGGGTCGCTTTGCCCTTGATAGTTTACTTCTGGGGGTAAAAAAATAAAAATAACTAAATTTTAATGAAAAAATGACTAATAAATAATTTTTCTGCGAAACCCTTCTATCGATGATTTCTTTCGTCAGGCATGTTTTAGGTGTTAAATTGAGTAACGAAACCGGACATGTTGCTTTCCCAAAAAAACTATTTGGTTTTGTGCAAAAAAAATTTTTTTGAGAAATCATAGAAAATTTACGCTGAAATGCATTGCGTGCCCTGCCATTATTGCTGTGTGGTAATGTGTTGGTCAGACCTATCTAGAATATACCTCACCTCCAGTGACGTCAGGTGAACAAACCACCCCCCCCCCCCATAGGAAAATTATTTACCATGAAATTACTAATTTTCTCTTAAATCTACTAATTTTGATAAATTGGAAAGCATGTTCGAGTAAACTCGGACCGGTTCTTCAATACCGCATTAGTAATGCATCACGTGGCGGTGTTAAAATATGCGCGGGAAATTGATATTGATGTGATGGCCAATCCGGTAACGAACTAGCTGGTGTCGAGTACCAGTGCCACCTTCCGAAAAAATCAAAAAGGAAGGATTTAGAGGCTGCCCGAGGAATAGGAAAGCTTATCTGTTTACAGCATAGGAAGGAGGAAAAGGCCTCTAGGGTAAAAAACCTCCTCTGAGGCTAAGGAAAGGATGTGTTTCTTATTGCTGTTCGAAAACAACTGGCAAATAAATTTTGAACACAACTATAAATACTTTTAGAATCCCCGCAAACAACACCCCTCCTCACCCTTCTTGAGGGCCAATGGGGGTGCTGCATAACATCTGACACAGCTCTTGGCCACGCCCTCAATGTTTGGCACCATGGGGGTTTCGTTATACCCCTGTTTTCGCGCCAAACTTGTAATCTTGTATGGTCTTGTTGAGGTGTAGCTTCCTCCTGCTCAGCAGGGCTTGCTGTTTACAGTAACTGTTGCAGTAACAGTTAACATGTATTGTTGTTCTGTCTTGTGTTCTGTTTGTCCATCACTCAAAAGAGGGTACTGTTAGGCCCGGTACACACGGACGATTTTGCCAACGTCTTTTCCATTGCAGCCACAGGACTAGCAGAACATTTCTTGTCGTTTTATCGACGATTTCGCCAGCTGGCGTACCGCGCAAAAGAGCACGGGTTTCCCCCTAGACACGCCCCGAACCTGAGAAAATGAATTTTACTATATAACCATGTATTTTTTATGCATTTTCAATACGACTCTCTTGATAAGATTTAGGGCTGTGGAACGAAAAATAATTAACTTCCTCAAAATTACTCGGTCGGCTTTTGTTTTGGAAAGTTTCACCTCATGCAACCTGATAAAACCACAGCTCGACTGGGACTATATCCTTCTCGCATGCTCATTAAAATATTTTACTGTACACGTAACGTACCTATTAAGTATTAATAATCTATGAGTAATAAGCTGTACATTTGAACCCCAGGTTCTCAGTAGTGCTAGGTATGAGAAACTGCGTACAGAAATTGCGCACTGCGTTAGTATACGAAAAAGCAAGGTCTGGCCGTTTTCCAGACAAGGTCGCTTCCAATGCCATCCCGTATACTGACTCATAAAGCTCGTCTTTCATACCACGATGTAACAAGGATTACATGACAAATGCACCGGTCCGAGTTTACTCGAGCATGCTTTCCAATTTATAAATTTGTAGATATTGACATGCGTAATTTCATAGGAAATAATTTCCTATATGGTTAAATTTCAGATCCCTCGAGGGGGATGGGGGGGGGTTCACCTCAATACATATTAAAAACCCCTTAAAACTCAATTGCATATTCTGGAACTAACAGACCAATACATTGTAACAGTAGTAACAATGGCACATGTCACGTAATGTATTGGAGCGTGAATTTTCCATAATTTCTCAAAAAATAATTTTTTGCACAGAAGCAAATATTTTATAGATATAATTGGGAATGCAACCTACCCACTTTTGTTATCCTATTGAACACCTAAAACATACCTGAAGGTAGAAATCATCGATAGAAAGGTTTCGCAGAAAAATTATATTTAAGTCATTTTTAATTAAAATTTAGTTATTCTTATTTTTTTACCCCCAGAAGCAAACTATCAAGGGGCACGCGACCCCCGCATTTTGTTAACATTAATAACGACTACAATATATGTGAATTTAAAAGAAATCGTTGGGGCCGTTTTTGAGAAATAATTTTTTTTAGACTTTTTTTTGGAGTTTTTTGAGAATAAACCCCCCCCCCCCCCAAATTGAGTTAGCCCAAAGTTAGCCCGAGGTATGATTTTTGTGAACCTACATACAAAATTTCATCAAAATCGACCGTGTAGTTTGCCCGGAAATCGACTCACAGACAGACAGACAGACATACAGACAGACAGACATTTCGTAAAAACCACTTTTTTGGGTTCCTGGGGCCTCAAAACGTGTAAATCCGTTGAAATCTCGGAATCGAAAATTTCGACCATCACAAAGCTTTCCTTATACTACGTATAAATTGGAAAGCAATATATAAAAATGTATCATGTACTGTACGTATATGATCAGGACATGTAAGAGTAGTGGTACAGACTTTCACCCGAAAGGTTGTTGGTCCCCCACTTGCTACATTTTCTGGCCATGCTTCGGAGGACTTGAAGGGACTTCCTAGTTGAGTGTAAGAGGCCTTAAAGCCCTAACTCCGCTAGGTTGGCTTAGTAATACAACAAAAGAGTCACTATTTATTTATTTATATCAATGGAGGACCCAGAAGGGTCTATTATTACTTAAAAGAAAGAAAATTGCCTTTTTTCCATTTAGGCGAATTTCGAGCCTTTCCGCCATTCTTTCAATTAACCTTGAGTAAATCAGAGTAGGAAATATGGATTTCTAATTTCAAAATTAGTGTTTTTCTTACCCTTTGGCTATTTAATACGCGTCTATTTTCTTAATCATATAGTGGCCATGCGACGTTTAAATAGTAGAATGAAATAAAATGATTGTTCAATTGGTAATACAAATCGGCTTTGATGGCAAAGTGATAGCATGCTTGTGCGTGTCTCTGCACACCATACGATCGGAGATGTGTCGTAACACATCGGATATATTCATTAAATTTTGTGTATGCAATTAACCTTTAAAAATAGACTGAAAAACAAATAAATAAAATACATAAACTAAAAAAAACAACTAAAAGGCCATTTACACATCATCACTCCCCCGTGACATTCACCCTTAAATTTCTTTCAACTTTTTTTAATTTCTGATGGAGCCCGGTAAAAAATGGCTTTTTATGGACGTAGACCTATATGTCTAGTGGTCGATTGAGCATTGCCCCGCCAACGACCCTATCGTTTTCAGACAGAGTATTGTTTCCGCAAGAATCTTTGGCCACTGGCAAACTTGTATGTCAACCCGCACCGACTACAAGCGATAATGGACAAGCGGAGACAAGCTTACAATGTAACAGGCATGAGCGTGCCTTCGCAACGTTCGGGTACGAGTCTTAAAGGATCTGTACTACATTAAGGTTGCACTATTGGACGTATCGCGTACGCGACATTCTCCTGACATATCTTGTTAAATGTGGACATGGCCTAATCACTTTAGCACGCACTGCACCCCCTCGCGGAGCATGTACCTTAATCATGCTCTGGACTCTGGTGCCAACTCGTTCCAGTTATTTATTTATTTATCTATATTGCCTGTCAGTATGGAGAAACTATGAGTCCGGGATACCAGACTAAATATAACTGACCTTGATTGCTATAAATGCATGGCGGTCGAAAGGGCCAATCACATCCGCAGATATACTGCACTCCGTAACCTGATGTTATCCGGTCCTAGCACGGTCTTTCTAAGGATCCTATCGCTATGAAAATGCTGCATGCATATGACAAATAGAGGGGAACTAGCTTAACCCCTTACGGAACAAAATATTGTAAGAAGATCCACTCTGACCGCAAAGGGTCCATGCGTACCTTTATTTTTAGAGAAACCGAAAAAGACCGTACGCTGGGAAGCCCCTTGTAGTAGTGAGGGGTCAACTTATAATGTGTCTTTTCCCTCACTTCGCTCCTGAGTCCAGCTGGTGCGTGAGTGCAAAGAACATGAACGTATGTATTGCTTGTTTCTGTCTCAACGCCTGCTTTCAGCGTTCAGCATTTCTGCTCTTAAGCAACACTGTCAGCCGATCGGGGGGAATGAGTCTGTTTCCTAACTTGAGGCACCCTAAGGGTAGACTCCTTCACCTCAGGGTGAAGGGAAGTGACTGACAGGGTGGACCTCCTGATTATAGTGGATTCCGATCCACTTGGGTGACACTAAAGTCCCACGATTAATTCGGAGGTGACCAGGACTCGAAACGCACTGGTAATCTCAGAGCGTTATCATGTCCCACCATGTTAGTCTGCCAACGCTGTGGAAACTACCAAGTTTACTGCAGTTTTGAACAGGTTCTGTTCTGGTGGATTCAACTTGGTATGGTCGTTGGCATATTGTGAGTAAGTCCTCTTTTTTAAAATAGAGAAAGGAAGAATGAAAGAAAATTAATTGTCTTTATTTTCCATATGGGTGAAAAACTGCATTAAGAATGCACAATAAAGGATAAAAAAAGACTTGCTTTAATCAAGAATAATATAGAAGGGACTCCCAAGCGCACGGTCTTTCCCATTTTCTCTAAAGAGAAATGGGCCAGTTGGGGATCTTCTAACCGTATTTCAATAAGTATGGGGAAAATAATGCCTAGTCAGACAATCTATTGTAAAATCTCTTATCCGTATAATTTTTTTCTATTTTCAGGTATACCAACAGACCCGCCCGAAGAATGGATACAGCTAGGGCAACCACCGTATCTTCCTCCGCCAATTAGGATTATAGAAAGAAAGGGCCGTAAGGAGACGTGTGAAAGGTACGTCAAACAACTCATGCTGAGGGGGGAAAATGTGGTTCTTGTGTCTGTTGCTAGTCCACTGCAAAAACTTCGCACTAAGGCTTCAACCTCTTGATTAGTGTTCTTTTTGTAACTCATTTATTGATTATACTGTACTTTTCATCATTTTCAATACCGGGTATTTATTTATTTTATAGTCTAAAAGCCGTTCCCACAGACTCTCAGTAAACTTTCCTGCCTGCGGGTAAACATTGCACGTAAGAAAGAATTCTGTATGTAATAATCAAAGGGAAGATAGAAGGACTGAGGGCTCCCTACAGAAGAAGAACACCCGGGTTGAAAAACCTGAGGCAGTAGTTCGGCAAGAGCACGAACTTACTTTTACTTTTTCCGCGCCATTTCCTCATGGAGGGTCGGCGGCAGAGCTGCGGCGTTTCCAGACGTTTCTGTCTTGCTTGTCCTCCCTTGTGAGCCCGGTTTCTTGCAGGTCGCATACAATTTTCCTCTTCAGGGTGAGTCTTGGTTTGGGCGCCCACGTGCTCGGCGTCCAGGTACTATCGCCTCTCCCACTCTGCGTATAAGCGCTGATGCCTCTCTCCTTTGCAGGTGTCCCCACCAGCTGAGCCTCTTCCCTCTTAGCACGACTTCCCTTTTCAGAGCAGCAATCTCAAAGGTCCAAATTGCCATGATGATTGTCAATCTTCGATATTTATTTTATTTTATTTATCTTCGGTATTTAAAGAAGAAAGCGGTTGTGGATGGACCCGCAATTCGGTAGCAAGTTGGTGCTGGTACTTGTGCGAGTCTCCACACACCTTGCGGTCGGAGACGTGTCGTAACTCGACAAAAGTACCTATTAGGTTACTTAGTGAGGCGACTGAAGAGGTTAATCAAATACATTCATTAAATTGTTTGTACTCGATTAACCTTTTAAAATGTTATTTGTTATAAGCTTACCTCTGGGCAGCGCTGCTCAAACTCGAACTAGAGTTCTATATTGGAGAGATGGGACCTTAAAGTGGGACAAAAAATATTTTTAAACCTGGGACCATCATTTTTACAATGGGTCGTCATGGGACACGTGGTGAGTGGCCCCAGAAATTAAAAATATATATTTTTGCGGGAAGAGGATCTATCCATCTCTCCTATATAAAACTTCAGCATGAACCTTCAACTGCCTTATTACTTTATTCATGAAAAATTTACAACTACCAGTTACGATGTATACAGTTTAAACATGTTTTCTTTTGAGTAAGGACACACTGAATCACCCAAAAATCTATCAGTTTTTATTTTATATTAAATTTACTACTCAAGTTAAATATTAAAGGTGTGTTCTATAATACGACCGATAAAGTACTCCATACAGTTCACCATATGTTCACTATAAATTGTCGACCGGTCACTATAATCTTGAATAAAGCATGTGCATTTATTTAAAATTTGAAAAAGTAATGACAAAAATAAGCTATGAAACCCATTAAATATTGTAAACAATTTAAAAAAAAAAGTAGTTTTGAGTAAGGGGCTGTTGACTCGTATCTGTACTTGGTTAAGTCATGCTGTCACCTGTTTCATTGCGTCAATGGTAAGCTTGTCTCAGCTTGTCCATTATCGCTTGTAGCCGGTGAAGGTTGACATCGAGAACGTATGCTAGTTTGTCAATGGCCAAAAATTCATACGGAAACAATACAAATAATGTCCGACATACAATACATGGGATCGTTGGCATTGGACAAGGGACCTATGGGCCACTATAAGTAGGCCTGGGTCCATAAAAAGTCCTTGGAAAATAACCATCTAAAAAGGGGCCGTTTGTCGAATCGGACATTTGTTATAGTGAGGAATATAGGTGATTGGGTACATAACGTGAACAATATATTCTGTTCTATAATACAATATTTCTATAATATTAGAATGTATTATAACTACTCCCCCTGTATAGCACATGTATGTGAGCCTTCTCTATTGTGTACAATCATAACAGAGACACGGTACTATAGATTGAACCCAGGGACATATAGAGGCCCAGAAAATATATGTCCAGTAGATGGAACTTCCATAATGGAAGACAAGACTGCCGCTGTTACAGAAGATCGAAGTGACTCAAGGTTAGTTCATTTAGACTTTAGTTAGGGCGACAAGAACAATATGAATCGCAAGAAGTTAGGGGAACGAATTCCAACACACATTTAGGAGCGAATACAATAAATTTTCAAACGTTTAGCCATATACTGACGACTAAAAAGGTTTGTACCTTAAGGCGTAACACCAGAGCACCCATATCTCTCGTTTCTTCAACAAAGCCTGGGGAGCGAAAAGAATCAATAACAATGAAGTTTTGAACATACATAGGCGCCAACCTTCAAACCTTCGACTAAGAGGAACCCCAAAATGTGTTGTTTGTTTTACAGACCTTTTTTATTTAATTACCAAAGCAAGATATAAAAGATTTGCCTCATTGCCCTCATTTAAGTTCTAGAAGACTACTTCATGCATCATACAAATAGGGCATTTTTAACTGTTGGTACCGTAGTTTTTTCATGAAAATGATTGAGGGCTAAAATTTTACGTAGAATAGATACCATGAAAAAATTACATAACCAAAAATTAATAATACCCTATGATGCATAAAGCAGTCTTTTACAACTTAAATGAACCAATATTTTAATAACTTGCTTAGTTTACTAAATAAAAAAATAACAAGTATTTCATTTTGGGTTGCTAATTTCCTACGGGACGTACACTCTTATATCCACACCGGCTGTAATTCACGGGTGCCTGAAAATTGCTGATTTCAATAATAGAAAGAAGTCCAAGGGTTAAAGAACTTGAAGGGAAATTCTATTACATTTGAAACATTGAACCTCCAAACGATGAGCCTAATTGATTTAACCCTTCGACGTTGTTTCTAAATGAGAGCAACATATCCAGTAATTCTTTGGTTAGAAGCAAAAAAGAGCTTAAGCAATGTGAAAAAAAATTCTATCCCTATGAAATTTTGAACAGTCAACCTTCAAGCGGTGAGTCTAGTGTTTTCACCCATCGACCACATTGTATCTTAAAAACACGTGCAGTAATTCTTCAGCTAGCAATTACAGAAGAAAAAATAGAGCACAAGAGACGTGAATTGTACTGCAATGAGACTTTGAGCCTAAAAACGATGAGTCATTAGTGCTTTAACCCGTCGACAATTGTTTATAAATACTCGTAGGAGCAACCTCTGCACTAATTCTTTAGTTAGCGACTGCAGTAGAAAAAGAGCTCAAGTAAGAAAATCTACTGCAATGAAAGTTTGAGCCTTCAACCTTCAAGCGATGAGTTTCAGTGCTTTAACCCGTCGACTATTGTTTATAAATACTCGTAGGAGCAACATCTGCGCTAATTCTTTAGTTAGCGACTGCAGTAGAAACAGAGCTCATGCAAGAAAATCTACTGCAATAATACTTTGAACCTTCAACCTTCAAGCGATGAGTCTCAGTGCTTTAACCCGTCGACTATTGTTTATAAATACTCGGAGGAGCAACGTATGCACTAATTCTTTAGTTAGCGACTGCAGTAGGAAAAGAGCTCATGCAAGAAAATCTACTGCAATAATACTTTGAACCTTCAACCTTCAAGCAATGAGTCTCAGTGCTTTAACCCGTCGACTATTGTTTATAAATACTCGGAGGAGCAACGTATGCACTAATTCTTTAGTTAGCGACTGCAGTTGGAAAGGAGCTCATGCAAGAAAATCTACTGCAATGAGACTTTGAACCTTCAACCTTCAAGCGATGAGTCTCAGTGCTTTAACCCGTCGACTATTGTTTATAAATACTCGGAGGAGCATCGTATGCACTAATTCTTTAGTTAGCGACTGCAGTAGAAAAAGAGCTCAAGTAAGAAAATCTACTGCAATGAAAGTTTGAGCCTTCAACCTTCAAGCGATGAGTTTCAGTGCTTCAACCCGTCGACTATTGTTTATAAATACTCGTAGGAGCAACATCTGCGCTAATTCTTTAGTTAGCGACTGCAGTAGAAACAGAGCTCATGCAAGAAAATCTACTGCAATGAAACTTTGAGCCTTCAACCTTCAAGCGATGAGTCTCAGTGCTTTAACCCGTCGACTATTGTTTATAAATACTCGGAGGAGCAACGTATGCACTAATTCTTTAGTTAGCGACTGCAGTAGAAAAAGAGCTCACGCAAGAAAATCTACTGCAATGAAACTTTGAACCTTCAACCTTCAATCAATGAGTCTCAGTGCTTTAACCCGTCGACTATTGTTTATAAATACTCGGAGGAGCAACGTATGCACTAATTCTTTAGTTAGCGACTGCAGTTGGAAAGGAGCTCATGCAAGAAAATCTACTGCAATGAGACTTTGAACCTTCAACCTTCAAGCGATGAGTCTCAGTGCTTTAACCCGTCGACTATTGTTTATAAATACTCGGAGGAGCATCGTATGCACTAATTCTTTAGTTAGCGACTGCAGTAGAAAAAGAGCTCAAGTAAGAAAATCTACTGCAATGAAAGTTTGAGCCTTCAACCTTCAAGCGATGAGTTTCAGTGCTTCAACCCGTCGACTATTGTTTATAAATACTCGTAGGAGCAACATCTGCGCTAATTCTTTAGTTAGCGACTGCAGTAGAAACAGAGCTCATGCAAGAAAATCTACTGCAATGAAACTTTGAGCCTTCAACCTTCAAGCGATGAGTCTCAGTGCTTTAACCCGTCGACTATTGTTTATAAATACTCGTAGGAGCAACATCTGCGCTAATTCTTTAGTTAGCGACTGCAGTAGAAACAGAGCTCAAGTAAGAAAATCTACTGCGATGAAACTTTGAGCCTTCAACCTTCAAGCGATGAGTCTCAGTGCCTTAACCCGTCGACTATTGTTTATAAATATTCGGAGGAGCATCGTATGCACTAATTCTTTAGTTAGCGACTGCAGTAGAAAAAGAGCTCATGCAAGAAAATCTACTGCAATGAAACTTTGAGCCTTCAACCTTCAAGCGATGAGTCTCAGTGCCTTAACCCGTCGACTATTGTTTATAAATACTCGGAGGAGCATCGTATGCACTAATTCTTTAGTTAGCGACTGCAGTAGAAAAAGAGCTCATGCAAGAAAATGTACTGCAATGACACTTTGAGCCTTCAACCTTCAAGCGATGAGTCTTAGTGCTTTAACCCGTCGACTATTGTTTATAAATACTCGGAGGAGCATCGTATGCACTAATTTTTAGTTAGCGACTGCAGTAGAAAAAGAGCTCACGCAAGAAAATCTACTGCAATGAAACTTTGAACCTTCAACCTTCAAGCGATGAGTCTCTGTGCTTTAACCCGTCGACTATTGTTTATAAATACTCGGAGGAGCAACGTATGCACTAATTCTTTAGTTAGCGACTGCAGTAGGAAAAGAGCTCATGCAAGAAAATCTACTGCAATGAGACTTTGAACCTTCAACCTTCAAGCGATGAGTCTCAGTGCTTTAACCCGTCGACTATTGTTTATAAATACTCGGAGGAGCATCGTATGCACTAATTCTTTAGTTAGCGACTGCAGTAGAAAAAGAGCTCATGCAAGAAAATCTACTGCAGTGAAACTTTGAGCCTTCAACCTTCAAGCGATGAGTCTCAGTGCCTTAACCCGTCGACTATTGTTTATAAATACTCGGAGGAGCATCGTATGCACTAATTCTTTAGTTAGCGACTGCAGTAGAAAAAGAGCTCATGCAAGAAAATCTACTGCAATGAAACTTTGAACCTTCAACCTTCAAGCGATGAGTCTCTGTGCTTTAACCCGTCGACTATTGTTTCTAAATAAGAGCAACATCCGAGGCTAATCACGGTGGAGAGGCGGAAGTTTTGGCTTGGACCTTGAAAGGCACCTTGTACCGAGTGACTGGAATATCTCAGGTACGAGTTTAGGTACCAGGTCTGCCAAATATCACGTGTTATGCACAATTGCGCACCCCGCAGCGTTCAGCCTCGCTGGTACCTTCAGCTGGTACTTGCAGTCAGTGGTGCAGCAGACAAAAGAGGTGCGAATTCGCAGTTGCTACGAGGCCAACGAGGTGTTGTCACGATAATAGGTGGTGTAAGGATGAGAGGACATCGGTCCAGTTGGAAGGGAACTGGACTATGACCCCGAAGGACGAGATTGTAGACTCGATGTAAAAGATTTTTTTTTTTCAAAATCAGAATGGGTGCCTTGGCTTCACCGGTAAGGGAAAGTGCCACAGGCATTGTTACAGCTTGAAATGACCGCAGAATATGTAAACCGTCTATATAAGGCAAAAAAGTGATCTTTCCTGTTACCATGGATACGCATACAGACAGTACTGTAGAGTGGTTTACCAGTACGATACACTTGGAAATGTACTCGCATGCTAAGCATTGGCTAGAAAATGTAGTACAGTAGCCATTAATAATTTAAATGCGCGTTTCACACAGATAGAAACACGTGCTAATATGTCGTTCTGTGTAGCACATTAATTTTGTGCTCATTCATCGCACCTGTCTACGCACTCAAGCCAGTTTATTAGGCTCTGTGAAATATAATGCATTAGAAATTATTTCATGTAGAGCTGTAAACCATTGCATGAAAAGTCTATAGGTATAGACTATTGCACGGAGCACGGCATCGCCAAGCATTGTTAAATGATGGTGCCATCTAGAATTACGATAATGTCACGAACGGTTTTTTTATGGACCTACACCTGCTTATAATCCTCACACAATGCCAACGACCCCGATGGATTTTCGAAAATTATTGATATTAATATTCCCGTAAGAATTTTTGGCCAATGGCCGTCGATGTCAACCGCCACCGGCGATCAGCTGAGATGTCACAATGCAACAGGATAAACATGGCTCATCGATACTTTTCAGGCGATGGTGGGGCCTAAGAGTGGCTCCCCAAGGTAAATCTGCGGAAATAGGAATGGCAGCTGCAGGATGAAACAACATCCGATTCCACTTTCCGGAGCTGTATCTGCGATCGTGGCTGCGCCCTAAATGCAAGGGTGGATTTTGCCTCCAATTTAGGTGGGGGGGGGGGGGTCAGCGGGCAGATTCAGTGGATTACAACATTAAAAAACATTATTATTTTTAATTCCCACTGTAAACCCATTTTTATCTAGTGTAAGTTCATTTTATTTTGGGGGGTCCAGACCCCCTGACCCCCCTAAAATCCACCCTTGCCTAAATGGCATCTGAAGATCAAATCGAATACCCCCACTACACCTTGTACGAAATCAAACTTCACAGGAAAAATCGATCGTAGAAGTATCAATTAGGTGATATCCATTAGAAGATATTTGCCTCTACATTTTGATATGATAGATTGCAGCCGTCACTAACACCGATTGGCCACACGAGTCGGGGTGATATGCTGATCACTACACGAAATCTGTCTACGGAGAGATGGACACTCGAGTTCTATTCCCATTTCTGTCAATTTTTCCATATGTTCCTTTCTCTAATTCGCAACAGTATGTGCGTGTTGATTTACGACACGTCTCCGATCACATGGTGTGCAGAGATCGCACAAGTACAAGCATGCTACCAACTTGCCATCAAAACCGATCTGCGCCTATCTTTAAGAGCGAAATTTAGGGGGGAAAATACCTACCATTTAACAAATTTGGACCAACTCTCTACCTTGCCCCCCGGTCACTACAAAAGACTTCATACGTCATCGCCCTATCAATAGAAACAAAAACAACAACAATAGTAATGAAATTAACCTCAAAACAGCGAAATAAAATTCTGTGACCGTGAAATGCCAGTCCAGTGTACTCAACAATGGCAACTGAATGGGGCCATTCGTTAGGAAGAAGTGGCAGCAACAAAAAGAAGAAGGAGTTAAAAGGGCAGAATAAACACTAACAATGACTAAAAACAACAACGAAGCCAGGACGGGGCACGATGAGGCGAGAGAAGGGGGACTTTCACTGGCCAGAGAAAGTCATCGGCTACCGATTTCCATTTCGTTCTGATGTCATCTCTTCTTCAATGCGATTTACTTTTTTATAGGCTCTGTTAACATTCCGGTTTATTTAGGGGAGTAAGGCGCCCATTCCACCGACCGGCTAGGGCTATTTACATAAACAGTGACGTTGTAGCAGACATTCAAGACTTAGGCGGGGTTTCCACCGACCTCGCATTGTAGAATTGACGGAAATGTTTATTTTCCTCTATGCCATAGTTACAATTGATCAATGATCATACAGTAAAATCACAAACTAAAATTAAAAAATGGCGTCATGGGATATGTATGTTAAGTACAAACATTTTAATAGATTTCTATAAAAAGAAAAATTCAAATTTCCGTCAATGTCATTTGCATTCTGCAATGCGAGGTCGGTGGAAACGCCAACTAAGTCTTGAATGTCTGCTACCACGTCACTGTTTTTTTAAATAGCCCTAGCCGGTCGGTGGAATGGACGCCTTAGGAGGAACAAATTCGAAATCCAGTTCAGTTAGGCGGCAATTCCACCGGCGATTTTACTTCATTTGTGATTTGAGATTTTTTGTTTGTTTTGTTTTAAGGAGACTATTATGTAGATACTTAACTTATCTATTATAAATTAAGTTATAACATGGTCGAGACTTATTAATGATGTCTATTGTCTGCTACCATATTATAACTTAATTTATAATAGATAAGTTAAGTATCTACATAATAGTCTCCTTAAAACAAAACAAACAAAAATCACAAATGAAGTAAAATCGCTGGTGGAATTGCCGCCTAAGTAGAGAAAAATAATAATAACAAAGTATTTATGAAGAAAAAAATAAATGTAGATGCGGCGAGATTATGGCCCTTATTATAATAAAAGTTGACTTGATAAAATATTACACAAAAAACATACAAATTTCGAAAAGTTTCGACTATTCGTCATTCTCAAGTACTTCACTTGTTTTTATGAAAGAACAAAGGTACCAAAAATTTAATATTTTCTACTATATGATGCATAAAGTAGTCTTCTACAACTTATCGTACATGAGCCAAATCTTTAATAACTTGCTTTGTTTATTATAGAAAAAATAAAATAGTTTAATAAGATAGTTTAACGTGACAACGCCTAAATTACTAAATCTTACTTAAATAATATATGGCTGGAAAGAGAAAGAAATGTGGAAAAGCCCTTAAGTAGTTTGAATTTTTTTCAATAGATAAGCCGAAAGAGGCAATTTTTGTTGAAAATCGTGCGCACCCCCTGACGTTTCACACCCCCAAAGCCAAACTCCTTGCTCGATCACCACAAATATAGCATGGCCTGAAAGAGGAAGAATAGACAAAGACATGGGCATAATTTAAATTGAGATAGGCCTTCCAGATCAACCCAAAAAATTGCTTTAAACCCGCCCATGCAATTCAAATGGGATTTTTTTGTCTTTTTTTTTTTTTGAAATTTTGTGTTCCACTCGTGTTTAAGGGGGGAAGGGGTGATTTTGAAAATATGTATTTATACTCGTTTGAAACCTTTATTTATATTGCTTCCAATGAGACATTAAAAATCAATTTCGGTTCAAAATTGCAGGCTGTGGAATTTCTTTAATCTATGCATGTAAATTGAAAAGTACCCTTTGAACCTGTTTTCCGCCGAAACACGGATGGCTTATTACACTCACCTGAGCCTGAACGAACAGACGGATAGTAAAACTGAATATATGTCTGGAAAGAGTAAGAAAGGTGGAAAAGAACCAAAGTAGTTTGAAGTTGTCAAATTGTTACTAGTTAACACCCCCAAAAACGCGGCCGAAAAAGGGCTATTTTCGATTAAAATCGGCTAATCCGGGTGCACGTTTCCACCCCCCAAAGTCGAACCCCTTGCCCTTTCACAACAAATATAGCATGGCCTGAAAGAGGAAGAATAGACGAAGACATGGGTATAATTTAAATTGAGATAGAGACCTTCTGCAACTGCTTTAAACCCGCGTTACCGATGGTGGTAACGCATGGTAATAACACTTTTTCGTTCATGCACCTAGTATTCCAGCCAACGCTCATCGATTTATTAGACGCTGTCACGTCAAAAAGTCAATAAAACAACATATTTTGGGGTGCTAATTTTCTATGTAGCATTTCCTTTTAACAATTGAGGTAAGTGACCCCTTTGAAGAACAGAGCTTTAGCCTTTTATCATTTGCTGATTCATGTTGACCCACACAGGAATACAAGTCCATAGGCTACAAGTTAGCACATAAAAAGAATCATTTGTTCCCAATCCGGGGAAAAGAGCTTTGTTCGGTATATAATCAGTTATAACCTGAGATAAAAATAGTGAGAACAAAAGCTGTGACGTATATATATAGACAAAGCGGTGCGACATTAATGCATGTGTGCACTGAATAACTGCACTTCGCGCAATCTGCGGCTTATGTAATGTAGACAGAGATCATACACGTGTGTAGGCTTGTAGTAAGCGTGTAGACAGGCTGCCCCTCCCCATCCGATTTTTGTTTTCCTGCGGCTGTCCCAGCAGCCCTATTATGGCGATTTGGGATTAATATAATACCGGGGTTTATTTCTTAGTACCGCATTATTAAGGTGGCATGTGACGGTGTTAAAATATTCAAGATTCAAATAAATGCATTATTGGAATAAAAGAGAACGATGGCATTGTTTTATAATTGAAGGAAATACTAATAAACATTAAAATGTACAGGTAGAATTTTGAAATATAATAAGAATTTTAATTAATGTGTCTTCCTCTAAGGGAATTGCACTGATTTGCTTAAAACAATTGGATAACCACCGGTATTATGATTAGTAGCAGCCGAAATTGAACGAATTGAAAGCATAATTAAACGGGTTCACTCTTACCGATTCTTTTACACTACGATATGAAAAATATTCGAGTTGAACTTAAATGAGTACTATTTGCAATGAATAACTGCACTTGACGCAATCAGTGACTTACAGACTATTATGCAATGTTGACAGTGTTCGTACACGTGGTAGGCTTGCAACAAACGTGTGGCCAGGCTTCGACCTCCCCTACCAAATTTTGCTCTACCGTATTCAAAACATTCCTAGCAGCAACCGACCAGTAGCGTAAATAACTTTTGCTGCGCCCCCCGCAAGACCTTTGGTGCGCCCTATCTCGTCTTATTATTTCATCTTTGTTATGAGTGATTGTCAACAGTGGAATGCAAGGCCGTAGCCAGGATTTTTTTCGGGGGTGGCTGTGATCCTATCTAGTGTATTCTTAAGAGGTTATGGTGTTACTCGTAGGCTATTTATGATAGCTTAGGCACATAAAATGCTAATTTAGTGGGGATACGGCCAGACAAGGTTTTGTAGATATGCGGACTAAATCATTATGTTACCATTACGACGGCTTAGATTTTACAGAAATAATATTGCACGTAATCCAAAGAGGGAGTCTCCCCCGGGGAAAAAATTTGAAAATATAAGTGTAATATAGTGGGGTGTTACCCATTTTAACAGCAGTAAGGTATAGATTTTTACAAAACTTACAGAGGAACGCTTAGTCATAGTGCAGCAAACAGGGGGGCCCGAGGAAAAGTTTTGAAAACATAGGCCCGAAATAGTGGGGTTTTACGATTTTAACAGCAGTAAAGCTTATAATTTACAGAGGAAGACATATTCATGTTACCGTACTCGATGCCAATACCGTACTAGAGCCCAATAAGCCCCCCTTGTCTACGGTCTTGGTGGAATGGGAAGAAAAAGTTTGTAGAATAAATTATAAAATAGTAATAAATGGAAAACGTACCAGCCACTGTCTGATTTTGCTGGTACCTAGTGCATTCTGCTGCCACTGGTGAAGTGCAGTATTGGCGAGAAAGAAATTTTTTTTAGTTTTAAATGAGGTGAAGTTCCTAATTTCAAAACTATAGTCAACTTGGATAAAAAATTGATACTTAATATTTTTATTAATTACGTAGATTTCTAAATTATCTTATTATTTTTGGGAACCGAAGTGCACCCCCAGCAATGCGGGGGTGTTATTTACGCCACTGCATCCGACAATACATTCTTCTTGTTTAGCCAACGCCCGTCCTTGGCTGGTAGACCATTTGATTTGACACCGTGCCGCATAGTAGAGCTGAGCCATTCCCCCCCCCCCCCCGTGTCGCATTTCGGTTTTCTACCTCAATGGCAATGCAGCTGAATAGCTGATCGGCATTTCCTTCCCCTTTGAAGCGGAGGGGACATTCTTCTTTAAGTTACAGCCGCTTGGCTGGTTGGCAGCAACAAATATCCGGCACCGATGCCTCCCCTCTCCTCGATCCTGGCACGCTCTCTTCAGCTCCACGTACGTACTGGCCCCTACATGAATACACCAATACTAGTAAGCAGTAGGCCTATGTATATGTGACAGTAAGTAAGCCCCTTAGTAACTCGCACCCGCACTTGTGGTTAAGTCATGCTTACGCCTGTTTTTTCTCTTCTTTAAAGGAAAGGTTAATCGCATACAAGCAATATGATTAATGTACCTGATTGACCTCATCAGTCGGCTCTGTAGATTAGCACCCGTGTTGTGTTATGCGAAATACGTAGAAATGATGAGCTCCATGCGATGTACCAAGAACCTACGGTGGCCAGGGCATGTGGAACGAACGCCAGACAATAGGGCTACAAGAGCAGCCTTACGCAAGGAGAAGACGAGTGGGATGACCACGGATGCGATGGCTGTATGACGTCGAGGTGGATCTGACGACATTTGGCGTCGATGACTGGCTAAGGAGAGTGCAGAGCAGGCCGAGGCGCTTCACGGGCCGTAGTGCCAAGGAGTAGGTAAGTAAGTTGAGTTACGATACGTCTCCGATCGCATGGTGTATAAAGACTCGCACAAGTACAAGCACGAGACCACCTTGCCACCGAAACTTTGTACATTGTGTCAATGGTATGTTTGTCCCAGTTCGTCCATTATCGCTTCTAGCCCGTGCGGGTTGACATCGGGGACGTGCAGCAGTTTACCAATGGCCAAAAATTCATACGGAAACAATATCAGTAATGTCCGAAAAACCATGGGGTCGTTGGCGTTGAGCAAGGACTATAAGTTGGCCTAGGATCATAAAAAGCCCTTCAGGACAATATTTAAGCCTGTTCGTGTGGGGTAGGTTGGCATCAGGGACGTAAGCCAGGCAGTTATGCCAACTTAAAATGAAGGTAGTAAAATATTAAAAATTTGGAAATATTATAGTAAAACTACGCTAAGTTGAGTCATATGGTACGGCAAAAAAATCACGGTAAGTTGACTGAGGCCTGTTGTGTAAGTGTTGCGCGTTCAGTGATCTTATGAATGATACAACTTAACGAAAGTTCTCGTCGCATATGTCATTTGTAAGATGACTGTCGTTTGCGTAACATTTGCACATTATGCCTCTGTCAACTTGCCGTGATTTTTCTGCTGTGGCATGATTCAATTCAACGTAGTTTTACTGCATCAATCAACAGAGCAATTAATTGTATGGTTTTAATCTTATACTATTTAGTAAAACGTGCCATCTTGTATGGCAAACAAAGCGGCAGCTCAAAACTTATTTACCAAACATAAACAAGCAGTTTCCCCCTATGTTTACATACGCCTAGAAACTGGCCATAAATAAGTAAATACAGATATGTATACGTACATATATGCATATTTCTGTTAAATTATACAATCAAGTACCTAATCGATAAGAAAGTATAAAATAAAATCGTCAAAATCAGGTAGTCATTTCATTGTCATTGTGCTCGTGCCTCAATGACAGTGTAGAAAGCTTTCTCCAAGAGATGGCCTCTAAGCAATTTAGAGAATTTAGTAGCATTTCTCGCCGCCCTAAGTTCAAACGGGAGTTTTCAAAGGTAGGCGAATCCTTGTAGTATAGGATCCAGTCGCTCACACTTGGCTGTGCATGGTGCTGGTATTACCAGGTTTCCTCTTTGCCTCGTGGTACAGGTATGGGTGTCCCCATTTTGCTTAAATCTTCCCCTCACCCCTTAAAATTTTAATGAAAGTATGGATTTGACTATATGCCCATAAAAAGCTACAATAACAAGAATATCCAAAACAATAGCCTGTTGACAACAGGTGAAATATGTGTGACCTAACTGAGGCGACAATAAACACCCTTCAAGGTGTTCGCGTGGACAGGCCCGTAAGCAACAGGGCGGGAGTGGGGGGGGGGGTCAGGGGGGGGGGCATGTCGCACGCTTTCTGCATAATGGGAAATTTACATACGGATGCTGTGAATGATCCCAACTAAATCTGCATCATTACGCTGTATTGTATAAAATGTATAAATGGTTCGACCAGCCATTGAATATTATACACAATGTTATAGTATTATTGTATAATGCAGAATATTTAATGGCTAGTCGAACAGTACCTATTGCTATTATCCGCCAATAGGCATGGTAACAAAAACCGAATCAATGAACTTGATTCATGGAGCAGTAGTATCCAAATCCGGTATGATATGCCGTGGTCGTTCTGATAACGTACTTCCAACGATCATCCCGGATTCTACTGCTTACTTAACTCCGGCCGTGAAAGCCTTTGTAATTATAACTAACTTGATTTTTATAAAATAAAAAATAAAAATTCAATGTCAATAAAATTAAATAAAAAATAAAAACTGACTGATTTTGGGGTGGCTAAGATCTACGTTCCAAATATCTGGCCATTTCTGATACACCCAACCATAAAAACTTTTAATTAATTAATAATAGTAAAGCCGAATGCATTTCAATGCAAGCTTTTTATTCAATTTCTTTCAATTCAATTTTTAATTCCTTCAATACAGTACAATACAACTTAGCTGACTAAATGATAATACTTTCTATTGTATTCGCCGTCAGTCTGGGGCAAGGGCGCTTGACCCAGGACCTCATGGTAGTAGAAGGTGTTGAGACGGGATTCACGGGAAACGGAAAGGAGTTGTGCCACCCATCTCAAATTAAGGTAGAATTCTCGTATATTTCATTCTGTCATTGTAGTTCAATTTCGACTCCCCAATCTCGTTTTTTCATTATTTAGCATAAAGTACCACCCTAGAAATAATTAAACTACTCGTGACTCCGTGGTATTTCATTTCAATAAACAAACAAAAACAAAAACTTAGTGTTTTAGCAAAACTTTTTATAACTACTAAAACTAGAATTAGTAAAACCCACATAAGCGTTAAAAAATTTACTTTGTCTAAGAAACGCACTGGCGTTAGTTAGTATGAAACCCGGAGCGCTTTCGGAAAGAACTGTCATCTACAGAGGGAACCCCACAGTTACACCTTATCGGCGTTCAGACTTGCTCAACTCCAGGAGAAGATGCAAATTTGCATTTTCTCAGCCAAAGTTAATTTTCTAACGATTATTTGGGTTTTACTAATTCTAGTGACAATAGTAGTTATAACAAGTTTTGCTAAAACACTAAGCTTATGTTTTTGTTTGTTTATTTAAGTACCATCCTGACAATATCAAATGAAATATTTCGAATTGAAATTGGAAAGAGGCAGGCTTGACTGCACCTGACACATTAGCCATTGTCAATGGCAATGAGCTGCGACTGCGCTTAGACCTTAATAAAGACGAAATAAATTAACAAAGCCATTTGTAAAAACGACCTTTTGTCAGAACCGCCAGAAATAAATCGCTAAAACCTAGGCACAGTAGCTGAGGACAGCCGAAATTAGTGCAAGTCACAAGGTTGCCCATGTATACAATGAGGAAGGAGAGACCTTGTCCAGGTACGGCCTTGCCACAGGTCCTGTCAAAGCCAACGCTTTTTCCAACCTTGATCGATACCTTCTCCAGCTCTGGAAGAGTGGAGCGCCCGCCTGGAGGCTCCAGCCAGTCAACCGTTGTAGGGGAAAGCCTCCTGGAATTCTACTTTCCAGGTACCTACCTATAACATAATGGTTCTGTGCTACACACCAAATATTAGTCTCTTATTCAACGATAATGAAATATATGGCTGATAAAGGTGGGGATGGAACCAGCCTAGCCCTTCAAAAATATGACTTTTATGACCACTTAAGTGAAAAATTATGACCAAAAATTTGGCCATGTGTCAACTCCGCACACAAGGTTTAACTGAATAACACAGTATCAGAGTAAAATTATTATTCATGGAAATTGTGCAAAAGTCGTTTAATTTACTATACTCCACACATTAAAATTATTATTATTATTATTATTATTATTATTGTTTTAAATTGGGAAAATGGGAAATACGTATTTCGCTTTTAAACAATTTTTTTCAAAATTATTTTTGGCGGGTTGGAGTTCTCGTGTCACGACTTTAGTTTCCGCCAAAATCCAAATCAACACGTGTGGAGGGACGAAAGACCACGTACGGGCGCTGGCTGAACTAAGAAGTAAGTAGCTACTAATGTAAGACATTTATGGCGAATTTCCGAGCGAATTATGAATATTTACCAGCAGTAGAAACATAAGATACAGCGTCGCACATTGTTTACATGCGGGTAGTGTGTTCATAATTCGGTCGGAAAGTCACCATAAAAGTACTGCGACTACTATTACATTTCCAATTAGCCTCAGTCCAACTGTAAAGAAAGAAAGAAAGAAATTTGTCTTTATTTTCCATATACTGTGGTGTTTTTAGGTTAGTTAATGTAACGTACCTTAAACGTGTTATTGTAAAAAGGGCTAAAAATGTCAACAGGAGAAACCTAAGTTAATTTAAGAGACCAACGGACCTCCCACACATACTTTTATACCAAAATAAATGTCACTAGAAATATTAAGCGTGCAGCTATCAATGAGGACGCATGCGTGATCTGTAAGTAAAGTTCCCCTGCATTTTGATAGACCACAGTTATGAAAGGCGAGACAAGTGCGCAGATTATGTCACGACATGTAGAGTAGTGGTACAGACTACGACTTTCACACGAAAGGTTGTTGGTTTGAGTCCCACACTTGCTACATTTTCTGGCTATGCTTCATGCTTCATTAGCAATAAAATAAAAATAGTCAATGTTTATTTACTTATTTCCCTCTCTTTCCTTCTTCTTCTTCTTCTTCTAATGCCTCTTCTATGGAAGATATGGCGATGTGTACTAGGAATGTAATGTAGTGGTTTCCCGTTGCCTTCTACATCCTTATGCCGTTGACTCTTCATTGAGTTCCTCCGCCTTCGGGCCCAGTTTCCCAACTCCAGGACGAAACAGTGCCCTGTACGGAAATCCCGGCTTAAACTCGGTCCCCTATCTGTTCAGTCGCCATTACGAGCTTCCATCTTCCCCACGAGGAGGCAAAGATTAGGGATTTTGCGTTAATTGTAAGAGTGGGCCGAAAGGACCAAAATTCAACCATATGGAAAATAAAGACAGTTTTCTTTCTTTCTTTCTTCGCCTCTGATGCCATAAGGCATTACTCAAAAGCTTTCTTCCATAACCGTGGTCAATTGATGTCAACATAATAAATATCAAAATTTAGTGGAACATTACTTAACTAACGTATGCGACTTGAGTGATAGCTTTAAGACCAGCATTGCCTGGGATATTTTACTTTCTATAAATAATACCTAAGTACAGGTGTATTGTATCACGTAGGACCTATAAATAATATAACCTGCATATTTACATACAGGCTATTTTTGAAGAAGAAAATGAATTGTAATGCCTGGGAGATATGGTAGCTATGGTACCTATCCAAGAACAAAAATAACTCGATAATGAATGGAGAATTTCACTGGATTCAGATGACGACAATGAATCAGTAGAAACCGGGCTGATAGGTCGTGGTCGATATGAAAGTGTGATTCCAATTCGTCAACATCTACTGCCGACATCATCAGTGGTAGGCCTACTACCTTTCATGTAGACTTTTAAGATTGCATTACAGAGACTTTCATTGTTTTTATTATTGTTATAAAGGATGGGTATGCGTCAATATTATTTATATTACTGTTTAGAATAACACTAACAGATGTAATCCGCAGTGAGGTTGAAGAGTGGTTGTATAGGCTATACGCTATGATACGGATGCCTGGAGAATAAATTAACATGTCCTATAGAATTTCAACTTGTATACAACAAATAGGTAGAAACCTGGTGGGTTATTTATAAAATTTTACAGATGAAACAAATATTGGCACTGCCAATGAACCACATTATATGAAATTTTTGAAAAGCAAAATTCAACAATTTTTGTCACACTGAAATAAGAACTGGGTCTGCGAAATAGACTAACAAACCAGTAAAAACAGCGTGCAACAGAGATGGACTTGCGAAACTATTTGCTGGATCACCAAAAAGGTGGATCCCACAGACGCTTGAAAAGTATCGTTAATGAGTTACTCTTCAAATAATAAAAATTAAAAGAAAATAAATTAAGGACAAAAATAATATATTAAATAATTAGCTTAATTTGGATGTTGGATGAGCTAGGGCTTAACTGCGAGCTACTAGCGGGGTCACAGGTGGCGGATAGTGATACGGCCACTAGATATAGTGGTTAGCTGCGAATATACTGAATAAGCAGTCCCCGACCATGCAGTGGCGATGGTGGAGGTTGAGGTGGTAAGTGCACTGGGCAATGCACTTACTAACAAATCCCTCACAGATCTTAGAAACCATCGTGACGTGGCGAGTAACACCGCCACTAAATAGGTGTTGCCCCCCCGCGCTGCACGAAGAGATGGACAATGGATACAACGGCGTTGGAGGAGATGCAACTTCAACGGCTGAGTATGCAGAAGATCCTCTCGGAACACAGCATAGCCTAAGGGGAAGAGAAGTGAGAGTCTTTTGAAGGCGATGTCAGTCGGCAGCAGGGCTGTCATCCAACTCAGTGGCGGAAGAGCCCTAAAGGGCCAACGGCAATGAGCAACACACGAATGGTGTACTGCGAAGGGGCGGGTGAGACTCCCAGCCGAAGAGAAGGCGATCACCTAGGGGCTGGGTACCCCGAAATCAACACCCCCATCCTCTGGCAGAGGTTGGGCGTAAGGCCGACGACCTAACACCGTAAAAAAACCCAAGTTGCGATGACTCAAGACACGCCTCGGAACAACTATACCGGAACTAGACGACGACCCCCGCAAAACAAACGAGCTTCCTTGGAAAAACTGGCTACGTGGAACGTACAAAGCAAGCATGACGGGAAGACGACTGCCAGGACGGCCAAGAAACCGCTGGAAGGACGAGTTAGAGAATGACCTTCGCGAGTTGGGAGTCTCCAGATGGTGGAGCGTTGTGCAAAACCGAGAAGAATGGAGGAGTGTTGTCGAGCAGGCCAAAGCCCACCAAGGGCTGTAGAGCCGGAAGAAGAAGAAGAAGAATTTGGATGTTATTTCTTTAGTAAATAATTTGATTTAATAAATGGGCGGCACCGCCATCTACTCATATAATGCAATATTCCTTAGTTTTCCAGTTATCCTGCGAACCGTACTCGCTGGCCAGAACGGCGTTGATAACAGGATGCCTCATAGAATCTGTATCAGTATTATATGATATATATATAACACTGACATTAAATTAACTTTGGTTGCAGAGGCAACCTCCTCGTTATAACCGAAATTAGAGGATATGCCACAAGCCCATGTGGTCCTGCGATTAAGACGACGCCCCGGTCAGGCTTAGATCGTGGGTTCGAATCCCGCCAAGTCCAGGTTTTTTCTATATCCTCTAATTTCGGTCATAGAATCGTGGATTGCCAGGTTGGCCAATGCGAGCCTGAAGACCGCCCTGAATGAGTACCTACGTGCCTGACCTTCATCTTCAACTAATAGCTAACCTTTTCCCTAAATATTTGGCCTCCGAATAAGCCACATACTTCCTGAAAAAGTGAATGACATACAGCTCGATTTAACAAATATTTTATACATACATTCAAAATTAGTTAAAGTCGCCATAAGGCACATTAACACCTAATAGACAGCCTTCGCGTATTGATCATGAGATATGAATAAACACGTGTATTTCCAGCTATTCTTCTTCTTCTTTAATGTTTTCGAAGGTTAGCGATCATCATGGCAATTCGGAGCTTGGAGACTGCTGCTCTGAAAAGGGAAGTAATGCTCTTGGCAAACCACTGCCTCAGGTTTTTCAACCAAGATGTTCTTCTTCTGCCGGGAGCCTTCTATCTTCCCTTGGAATATTAGAAGCAGAAGGCGATACTTTTTGTTCCTCATCACAAGACTTTGATAGCAAGGTGGTAGCGTGCTTGTACTTGTGCGAGTCTCTACACCCCTTGCGAACGCAGCTACGTGTCGTAACTCAACATGGGTACTAACCTTACACCGATTGGCTACAGTTATGGAACGTCCACCGGACACCTCCGCTAACCGTTTTTTTCAACATCCATAAATTTCGACAATGTGTTATTAGGACCACATACTGCGCATAAAAATGGAATAGTTTTTCAATTTGCTACTTTCTCAATTATTGCTCTACTTTCAATAAAGGTATAGTTCCTGTGAATTGTTCTTTATCCCCTACAAAGGTTTTCCCCTGCAAGTGTTTCATAAGCTGACCGCATATATTGACAACCCGGATCCCACCAAAATCGATTGTTTTCAGGACTATTTCATGCGCCATATTATAAGGGATTTCGGAAGCTGGCGTGAAGCCGACCGCACAAAGGTTTCCCCTAGACACTCCAGAACATAGAAATCTTCTTGTGGTTTCGCACCGACCATTCATCCCCACACTGGAATGGGAGAAACGCCCTACGGCTCAGTACACGCCAGCGATTCAAACTCCCATGACTCACTGAGAAATTTTTCACGTGCAAAAACCATTCAATTTCTGAACGTACTTCCGAAGATTTTTGAAGCTGAGGTGTGTCCTGGGCATGTCTAGGGAAAATCTGTGCGGTCAGCTTCACGCCGGTCTCAGAAAAGTTCTGAAGTTGAATAGGTGGTTTTCCAACTACCCAATTATGACAATGACAAATTTCTTAGCGAGTCACCGGCGTTCAAAACGTCCGTACCGGGTCAAAACTGCATACGCGGTGTAAGAAGGGGAAAAAGTAAAGTAAATTCGTGTCGGGGTGGTACTACCCGTGGTACAGGAGTTTTCAGGTTGCATCAACAGCCTCCTGTTTAACCTATCGACAGTCAGGGAAGACTGCCGGGACCGCCGGCTTTACATGCCCTCCGAAGCATGGTAGTCAGAAGATAAATAATTGTACCACTAGAAAATTTTGGCATTCGGGTGGGACTCGAACCAGTCACCTTCTGGATGATAGTCCGAGTCGTTACCTCTACGCCATTCTGACTAGAAGAAGGGGAAAGCTGGCGAAGATGAATTTATCATATACTGTGCATATGAAAGGGGCAAAGTTGGATAAGATCTGTACCCATTCTGACGCTTTCCCTGTCATATAGTACTCACCAGTCACTATACCAAGGTTACTAATTGTCAAGGTCAGGCACAATACCTCTCTAAACCTACTGACTCTGCAACTCAGCGCTTGTCCTTAACTTTTATAGTCTTCTAGGTACAAATTCTGTCTCCACCTAATCTGCCGCTGTCATTTTTGCTTTAGGATGTTATAGCTGAAAATATAATATAATTTGGATGTTATGGAGCGTAAAAAATGGCCACCCCCTAACTCCCAACATTTTTTATTTAATTTACTAAGCAAGCTACAGTATTGCATCTATTTCTCATATCTACAATATGTTTCATATCCTGTTTATTTTTTATTAAAGGTTAATCGCATGCAAACAATTAAGTGAATGTATCTGATTGACCTCTTCAGTTACCTCTGTAGGTTAGTACCCGTGTTGAGGTACGACACGCCTCCGTTTGCATGGCGTGTAGAGACTCGCACGAGTACAAGCACAATACCACCTTGCTATCGAAGTCTTCGGCCATGTGACGAGGAACGAATAGTTTCGCCTTCTGCTTGTAATAATCCAGAGGGCTCCCGGCAGAAGAAGAAAATCCTGGTTGAAAAACCTGAGGCAGTGGTTTGGTAAGAGCCCGACTTCCCTCTTCAGAGCAGCAGTCTCAGGTCCAAAGTCATGATGATCGCCAATCTTCGATAGAAGAGGCATCAAAAGAAGAAGTTAATAAAAATTTGGTCTATTGAAGTGAAAAAAAGTTTTTCTTTAAAAAAATGATTATTCGCATACAAATAATTCAATGAATGTATCCGCATAACCTCTTCAGCCGCCTCTGTAGGTAATACCTGTGTTGAGTTACGACAGGTTTCCGATCGCATGGTTTGTAGAGACTCGCACAAGTACGAACAAGCTACCACTATGTCATCGAAATGAAAATGAAATATATTTCCCCATGTATCCCCCAAGGGCAGGTCCAGGGCAGATTTTCGGGGGGAGCCATTCCGGGAAAAATGGGTGTAGATAACCAAGCCAAATTTATTTTTTTTAGCGACTGTGCAATCAGGCACATTAATTGAAGGAGACGGAGATTGGTACCGATACGTGCAAAATAGGGTGGTTTTACGCATTTTAGCAGCAGTAAAGTATAGATTTTTTAAACATTACAAAAGAATGCTCAAATGCATATTCATATTGCAGGAAGCAGGGGGTCCGGGGGTCTCCCCCGGGGGAAAATTTTGAAAATATAAGTTCAAAATAGTGGGGTTTTACGATTTTTACAGCAGTTAATTAAAATTGATCAATTAAAGATGGAAGACATGTTCATGTTACCATTCTGAGGTTTTTGTTTAGAACGTCCTATGTTATTATAGTGTACGCTAATTTTTCTCGGAGGGGGCCATGGCCCCCCCTTTGAACCCGCCACTGGTATCCCCGCACACCTTCAGGTTAAGGGGGCCTACAAAATAATTTGTTACGCCAATCATTTTAGAAAAATATACGAATTGTTATTTATTTATTTATGTATTATTTGTCTCCGTATAATGTAGTCACCAAAATAATAACCTTCCCAAAAACTTGCCAGCACCTTTTACAAGTGTTTTAATATTCTGACAGGTTTTTTCACCAGTATCCATCATGTAAGCGGTTATGGAGGCACCGAACGTAGCAGTGCCACGATGCACAGTGCTAAGATTGTTCACTTTGACAAGTTGCTACGAGATCCATCCACTGTATTGCCGCAATCTACGCGAATGGTGACCTCCACCCTTGCTATAGCAGTGCTAGAGTAAGGTTTATATATACTAATGTTATTCCAGGTTTTAGGAAATGCTATACTTTGCTGGCATGAGACGTTCGCGTGGCCAGCACTGGCGTTCGACCTCGGTTCCAGCACTTCTCCAGCCGAGGCCAAGACCTTGCCGGCCATCCTAATGCAGAATACCGCTCTGCCCGCCTCAAGGCCCCCTTGCCACCATCACCTTACTTATTGCGCGTACATTCTACATTAGTTCATACAACATCATTTGGGTCCACATAGGAGAGATGGGACAATACTTCCCGCCAAGGATCTTTGTGGTATTTCCTGCCACGACATCTTCAACAAATACGAACCCGCTTCCAAACACCAACATTTTCAAATAGGTCTATCTCAGTTTGACTTAACTTTTCAAGGGAGTTAGTAACCCGATTCTCTCTCAATTCCTTATCCCCCTTAACTCGCAATGAATATGTGGGAGCCATGTTTGTTATTGTTGGCACGTGATCACTAGGGCTCTATATTAGACAGGTATTGTCATCCGCCATTTTTTATCCATAATTAGCCTGGTGCATAAGCCAAGCATTGGGTGTTTACCTATTTATCATTAGAAATTTATCGTTGTTGATTTATTTTTATTTAAAAAACGTTCTACCAATTAGGGAAGTGTTTAATAAAAAATACTAAAACGTGTTTTCGTTTTTTTCAATCTTTTACTTTTATTAAAAATAATTACAATGCTTACCATATAGGAAATATAGGATAAAAAATGGCGGATGACAATACCCGGGTATATAGTGCCTTAGTGATCACAATAGTGGGCGCTGATTGTTAGAGGTGGAGCTAGCACGTTTTAATATAAGGAAAGGACGGAGATTTTCTTAAAAATAAGTCTAACTTTAGAGAAGCATTTAACATGGGAGAAAAACATTTTGACGCCAAAGTGTTATGATTATCGATATAATAGGCGTTTAAACAATTCCAATCAATAACTCATATTTGAAAAAAAAATGGAGGTAATAGATCCATTTGAAAATAGACAACTCAAGTCTCACCGTGGCTTCAAGGCCTGCTCTGGTTGGTCAAAAGAATTGTGTCAATTGGCCGAAGTTGCGATCAGTCGATGATGACGTGGAAGGTCCCACCAAAAATTAAAAAAACTCCACACTGAATATTCTGCCGTTACATAGGATAATATGAATATTAATTGTACTCATCGGATTTCCTATGGTAAAGGGAAAAACTCAGTTAAAATAGAAATTCTTATATTCAAAACAAAATCGTGTTGCATTGTAACAAAAGCTGTGATGGGTCGATCTGAAAGGGTACATCCAAACATTTTGTCAGCATCTGCGGTCGACAGCTTCACTGAAACTTTGCAGCCTTATAACAAAGAATTGGAATCGATTATAGAAAATGTTGGCCGCAGATGTTGACTAAACGTTTTTAAGTCCATTTTCAGATCGACCTAATGCCTTAAGACTGGTATCTGTACTTGGTTAAGTCATGTTTTCGCCTGTTTCCTTGAGTCAATGGTAAGCTTGTCTCAGCTTGTTCATTATCACTTTTAGC
Organism: Psococerastis gibbosa; assembly: GCA_963971405.1. NCBI lineage: Eukaryota > Metazoa > Arthropoda > Insecta > Psocodea > Psocidae > Psococerastis > Psococerastis gibbosa. The sequence continues at coordinate 1,850,610 of OZ020484.1, read as the reverse complement.
CGGTGTAGCTTGACATTGAGGACCAGTTTGTCAATGGCCAAAAATTTATGTGGAAACAATACAATTAATTTCCGAATCCATGGGGTCTTTGGCATTGGACAAGGGACCTCATGGGCCACGATAAGTAGGCCTGGATTCATAAACAGTCCTTTAAAAAAAGGCCTAATAATAATAGTACAATATATTTCCCAATTGTTTGTTTACAAGAAACATTACATTTATAGACACGGACATTGGCTTAGTCAAAGACATAAGGTGCCTAAGATAGAAGGCTCGGTGTACAAAGGCACATTCTATGGCAACAAATGCGCAGCAGATCTGTCAGACACAGAGACACAGTACACTCTAGCAAATGGGTGCAGTGGAATCTGCCACAATGCCAAAGTGTGTAGTAAATTTACTTGGTCAAAACTGCAAAATGAAGTAATGTGGTACCAAATTATATAAAAAATCCCTTTCGGCTCTGGCCGATCAGGTGTTGGGAGATTCCGCAGACCCTGCTTTTCCTCTACGCTACCTACGCTATGTATGTAATAAAAATAAAAAATACTTCATTATTTTCCCGACCACAACATCAGCACACAAAACACTCTTGTGTTCCAAACAATGACGACTACAAACTCTTACTTATTAAATTATTTTTACTTTGACTGGACGTCATCTTGAACTCGTTGATTTGTCGTAAAAAGTGTTGATAACCATTATTGTAGATAATAATACGGGTTTTCAGTCAAATTTTAATTCATTCCTCTGCAACCAATATTAACTGAGATATGAATTATTTAAGGTTTCAATCGGCCACCATCTTGTAACTAAATAGTGGATCTAGCTGGTTAACAAACTCGATCAAGACATTTGCATGATCAATTTTTGGGCCAAGTTTCATCAAAATCAGATAATATTTACGGAAGTTAGAGTGTTTCCTAAAATCTATATACATATATATAACATTTTGAACGGAGGGTGGTTCTAGGCTCAGGGGGTCATGAAATGAAAAGTTGTGAAGAAATTCGAAAGTCGAACATTGGTCGCCATCTCAATAGGTAGATGAATCTCCCTAAAATAAGAACAATAATAAGAAAAAATAGGAAACTTACATGATCAACACGTCTATCCAGGGCTTGCCAGCATGTTTCCCTGCAAAATAGAGAAGAATAGACATTAAATTTTTGTTTTAAAATTCACACCTTTCCTAATATCCTTCCTCCATTTTTTCCCCCGACTCAGGGCTCAAAAATTATCCAACCACTAAGTTTAAGGGGAGCTTATCTCACTATAAGATTTTGCTTAATGTTGGATAGGGTCCGTTTGTCGGAAAGAGCCTCAGTTATAACTCACTACTAGCTATATGCAAGGCCGTTTTTGTTTGGGAGGGGGTCCAAATTTGTTTACGTATTTTATTAATGAAAGTCCAATCTATACAGTGTAAAGCCCTTTTATTTCGGAGGGGGTCCGGCCCCTTTGAACTTCCCCCCGGCCACGGCCTTGCCTATATGCATACAGTACGTTCGACTTTTTTCATTTCATTTCAGGTTATCAGACCGCCGGACACTGTCCGTTTTTAGTGCGAAATCCAATTTCACAGGAAATATCGATCGTATAGAGATTACAAATGTTATATCCTTAGGAAAAAATGTCGCTTTATATTTCGTTGTGCTATAAGTGCTGTTTGCAAATAAATGCTTATTTATTTATTTATTTTATTTATTTAAGTGGCCGTCAATAACACTAATTGGCCACAGTTTATAAATACCTTCAACCAGCCACTCTGAGTCCGTTTTTTTTTACAAATCAAGTTCAATAATAATTGTGGCCGATAGACATTGACGACCACACACTGTATTGTACAATGTAAGTAAATGTAATGTAAATACTGTACTGTTAAAAATGCAAATGTCGAGGAACATTTCTTCCAAAGGATATTGAATTTTTCACGGCACCAATTTGTATTTATTGTGAAGTATGATTTTTTAGAACTGTCCTCGCTCCGGCGCTCCTGTTGTCTCTTAAAACTAGTCTAATTACTAATACAGAAAATGTCCTTTCCTCTTGATTTTCCTTCTGAAGTTGTTGACAAATGGGAGGGGGGATCTAGCATTTACTCCTATAGTGATTGGCTGCTGGTCTAATGGATTCCCATTGTCTCGGCAAGTTTTACAGCCATGTTTTTGTGTATTTTGTAACATAATTTCAATAAACATGTCGTTAGCAAATAAATACCACTTAATGAAGTACCGTAAATCTAGGGGTGGATTCTAATATACTCCATATAGCGTTAAAGTTTACTTTCTGGACGCATTCGCCGATATTCCTCACTACAACAAATGTCCAATTGGACAAACTTTCCTGTAATCTCCCAGAGCGCCACATAACATGTTTCGAGCTCATTCTGTGGTACATGACTACATGGTGCGATATAGCGGCACTAATATTGCTTTCCTATTAATGCGTTAGTATACGGCAAGGCCGTGTCCAGGTTTTGATTTCGGCGGGGGGGGGGGGGTCCAAAAATTATTTTTTTCGTAATCTATTAATGGATAAATTCTTCAAACCATACAGGTTTACATACAAAAATTTATCTCAGTGGGGGGGAGGGGTCCGAACCCCATGGACCACTCCCCTGGGCCATGGTATATGGAAAGCTTTGTGATGGTCAAAATTGACGATTTGGAGATTTTAGTGGATTTATACATTTTGAGGTCCCCAGGAACCAAAAAAAATTGTTTTTACAAAATGTCGGTCTGTCTGTCTGTCGATTCGTGGGCAAACTACTCGGTGAATTTTGATGAAAGTTGGCATGTATGTCCATAAAAATCATATTATTATTAATAAATTATGAATGGGTTTATACATTTTGAGATCCCAGGAACTAAAAAAGTAGTTTTTACGAAATGTCTGTCTGTCCATTTGGGGCAAACTACTCGGTGGATTTTGATAAAAGTTGGCATGTATGCTCATAAAAATCATATCTCGGGATCTGGAATGTTCCCTCCCTCCTGCATAGAGCTCTAGAAAGGGCGCTATGGAACATTCCATTGGGAGCACCTCATTGCCTAGGCTGAAAGAAATAATTTTCTTTGGATCCTACTTTCTTTTTCTCCACCAATACCCACGTAGTCTAATAAATTAGCTGGGCTCGTATCTGTAGGAATTTGGTTAAATTATGCTTTCGCCTGTAAGCTTGACTCAGCTTATCCATTATCACTTGTAGCCGGTGTAGGTTGACATCGAGGACGTACACCAGTTTGCCAGTGGAAAAAAATGCATACCGAAACAATGTAAATAATGTCCGAAATCCATGGAGTCGTTAGCATTGGACAAGGGACCATAGTAAGCCTAGCCACCTAGGTTTCTAAAAAGCCCTTCAGGACATTATTAAATTAAAAAGCCAAATCAGCTGAATTCATTTTATTATTCATTTTAAAATTTAAACTGATTCAACCATTATAAGAACTGAAGTGGTACATTAAAGAATTTATGTAGGAGAAAGCGAAATGTTTGCGTAGGTACGGCTACTAAATTCTTTCACTATCAAACAACAGTGTTCTGTTTAGTCAACCTTTCACTATCATTTTATCACCAGTGAAAAACTAGCACACATTTTTTTAAGAGAAAAACGGTTACTCCCACTTATTGAAAATTAATTACCTGTTAATAAAGCACAGACTTTGTCAAATATTAATGCTGGTAATTGGCGGCAAACTCCATTAGTAAAAAAAGAAAGGCTTTAATTTCAATTTGGGCGAATTTTGGGCCTTTCGGCCCACTCTTACTATTAACCCAGAATATATAATACAATATGAAATTTTCTTCTCACAAAAGTTATTTATTTATTTACTTAAGGACGTTTTAGGGAGCCAAGCCTACTTATAATGGCCCATAGGTCCCTTGTCCAATGCCAACGACCCCATGGATTTCGGACATTATTTTTATTGTTTCTGTATGCATTTTTAGCCATTGGCAAACTGCCAAACTGTCAACCTACACCGACAACAAGGGATGATGGGCAAGCTAAGACAAGTAAGCATGACTTAACCAAGTACAGATACGATTCGTCTTCTCACAATAGTTTCATCGTTCAAAATCTTTCATTTCATTTATTTATTGTTTGTTCATCTTTAGGGGGTCCGGCAATTCTCCCTTACTCACTATACCTTGAATGATGGTGAATAGGGTCAAAACTGCGGCATGCGAGGGTAGCACTCAACTTGAACTACTGAAACTAACTAAAAGTAATTTCGACTGACACCCTCCCCTCCTCCCCCCCCCCTCAGAATTCCTGGGTACGGTCTTGGGGCTTAGAACCAAACGAATAAAAAATGTAAGTTTTGACCCGATTCACCACCATGACCCTTTTTACCCCTAAAACTTTGACCTTAACCCTTTTGACCCTAAAATCCCCCAAAACTGCATGGACGGTCTGTGATATCGGCAAGCATATTACCCATGACTTTGGCAGTGAAAACCGCCACATGTAGATATTTACTAGAATACGGGAATTATTGCGTCGTCAGCGGTCTACAATACATGTTTGCTGAGTCAGCATTGACTCTAACTCAATTGAGGCTAGCCGCTTGTTACGTCACCAAAAAATCCGTTTAACATAATGTATTAATGCATAACAACAACAACAACAACAACAACAACAAACAATAGGCTTTGTCTTCGTCGTAGGGCGTATTAGAAGCCAATTAGGGGAGAGATTTCAAAATATTTTGTAAACAAGAAATGTAATTTTGACCAAATTAATTAATTTCTCGTTCCACATCCGCATAGTTATGAAAGTGGTCAGATGAAATATTCATTTAAAAAATGTAAGCTTTAGAGGGGAGTTTACAAATTCTCATGTCTTTGCTTCTGAAAACTCCAATAAAGTGGCTTAAGGCGGCTATTCAACTTGTCAATTTTTCTTCAATTTTGAATTTTTGCTTTCCAATTTATACGTAGTATATAAGGAAAGCTTTGTGATAGTCGAAATTTTCGATCCCCGATATTTCAACGGATTTACACGTTTTGAGGTCCCTGGAACCCAAAAAAGTGGTTTTACGAAATGTCTGTCTGTCGCTCTGTCTGTATGTATGTCTGTCTGTCTGTTCATCGATTTCCAGGCAAACTACTCGGCCAATTTTGATGAAATTTTGCATGTAGGTTCACCAAAATCATACCTCGGGATCAGTTTTTCATTTTGGGCTAACTCAATTTGGAGGGGATTTATTCTCAAAAAAATCCAAAAAAACGTCTAAAAAAATTATTTCTCAAAAACGGCTCCAACGATTTTTTTTTAAAATTCACATATATTGTAGTCGTTATTAATGTTAACAAAATGCGGGGGGTCACTTGCCCCCTGATAGTTTGCTTCTGGGAGTAATAAAATAAAAACAACTCCATTTTTTCTGTGGAACCTTTCTATCGATGATTTCTACCTTCAGCTACGTTTTAGGTGTTCAATAGAGTAACAAAACCGGAATGGTTAAATTCCCAAAAAAATATTTGGTTCTGGGCAAAAAATAATTTTTTTAATGAATTATAGAAAATTCACGCTCCAATACATTACGTGCCATGTGTCATTGTTACTACTGTTACAATGTATTGGTCTGTTCATTCCAGAATATGCAATTGAGTTTTAAGGGGTTTTTAATATATTGAGGTGGACCTCCCCCCCCCCCCCCAGGGTTCTGATATTTAATCATAGGGAAATTATTTACTATGAAATTTCACATTATGCCTATCTACTAATTTATAAATTGGAAAGCATGTTCGAGTAAACTCGGACCGGTTCTTGATAATGTCATTGACGGAAAATCATCAATGTTGCATTTATAATTTTACACCTCCTCCACTTTTCTTCAATAATTGACCGTTTTTGTTTCAATTTTTTCCAATTTTGTAAGTTTGCCCGCCGCCTTTCTTTTAATTTTATAATCTACAAGAAATTTTACGATTTAAATGATCTAATAATTCTTTTGTTCTCACGAAATTAATTACAATTATTAATCATCGACGCCATTGTTCAATTTTAGTTTGTTATTGTTGGCAAAGCGCGAGTTTACTCTATGATTATTGATCAATTTTAACATGCGGAAGTTAAAATGGACAGTGACATAGAGTTCAGAAAAAATCTCATCAATTTTATTATTGAAGAAAAATTGACAAGTGGAATAACCGGCTAAGCCTAATTCATATCTGGTAGAATAGTATCAGTCAGGGAAATACATTGTTGTTTTAGAAGGTTTTGAATGTTGTTATTATTTCTGTTCTTATTTTTTATTATTACTTTATTTTTCATTTGCCCACTTTCTTCTCTTTGCGGCTGTGGAATGAGAAATTAATTAATTTCGTAAAAAACAAATGCCCATTTTGTAAGGTAGAAGAAGTGACCCTTTACACTTTAATACTTACTATTACTTACTTACTATTAGTATAAAAAAATGCAAGCTAAGGTTAGGTTCACGCCTTCTAAAACTGGGGCCGAACGGTGTCAGTGGGCATGTAAAGCTGGCGGTTCCCAGTTGAGTGTAATAGAGGGCTTTATAGCCCTGACTCCACTAGGTTGGCTTAGTAATAGAACAAAAGTCAATATTTATTAATTGTTTATTAATCTCCAACATATACACTCACTGAGACCGTTGGAAATTGGGTGTACCGCGTTCAAACTGCTCGGACTGCAGGTTGCTGCATGTTTGCATTACCGACAAGAAGCACACAGTGTTTCCGCTACAGTTATCACAAAAACCTGTCTCCCACGGATAAGAGTAAAAGTCAGTAAGTAGACATTACAGAGTCAGAAAACAAGAAATGCATGGACTGACTAACAGCCGGTTGTAGCCAGGTATTGCTATAGTTTAGGAAAGTAAAAGTTAGCAGAGTACCTGTATAATTACAGTGTGAGCTAGCGGGGAACCCAATGAAAGTCCCCGTAATATCTGCGCTGTTTTACTTTCTATGTCTACACAATACACAGACAATGCAAAGAACTGTGTATTGTTTGGGTACTCTTTTAGTTGAGCCTGACGTCATTAGATTGTATATATGTTTTTTTTTATAGGTTAATTGCTTACAAAAAATTTAAGTAATGTAACCGATTGACCATTTTAGTCACCTCCAGGTTAGTACCCGTGTTGAATTACGACACTTCTCCGATCGCATGGCGTGCAGAGACTCGCACAAGTCCAAGCACATTACCACATTTCCATTGAAGTCGATTTTCGACTGCCGGCAAGGCAAAGATCGTGTGTTCGAATCCCACCGTTCAGTTTTTTCTAATACGTGACGAATCAGCAGAATCCGTGGTCGTTCTGAAAGCGTACTTCCGAGATGCAATCTTTGAAGTCTATGCAGTTCCACTGAAGTTGTCGACCGGAGATGTTGACGAAACTGTTGGAAGTACGCTTTCAGAACGACCACGGTTATCATCCCGGATTCTACTGATTCGTCCTCTGATTTTGACTGACGTCATTAGTATTTTGTAAAAAAGTTTACAAAATCCTACAAAATTTTAAAGGAAAAACTTATGGTAATGACATCATTTAGAACTTATTTGATAGAAAATGTGTGCCTCTACATTTTCATGAATGAAGAAGGCAAATTGTGGACCACCCACAAACACCTTGCTTGAGAAATCAATTATCTTAGTTGGAGGACAAAATTGCATGGGATATGACAATAAAATTTGTTCCCCTATTCAATTGACGCCTTCCCTAAACCTGAAAATGGTTATTTTTTCTGGAGTTTTCTTGGAAATCGATGACCAAAAACATGCGTTTGCAAACTTGCGTCTGCATAACAAAACAAATCCCACGTGGGAAATATATATAAATATAAAGTAAATAATAATAATAATAACTAGTAATGTGAATTTCAAAATAAAATGGGAATTCGATTGTATTACATGTTTATTTAATTTCGGTTTTAATTTATCATTAAAACTGAGTTTACCACTTCATCGCAGGATATATTCTAAGCATCGCTCCTTTTCTCTACCTTTAAAACCTCTAAACCAAAATTTCCCGTATCTTGTGCTCCCCCCCCCCCCCCAGGGTTTAATCCGGCACTGACGGATAGTAAAACTGGATATATGTCTTGAAAGAGTAAGAAAGGTGGAAAAGAACTAAAGTAGTTTGAAGTTTTCAAATTGATATTAACACCCCCAAAAACGCGGCCGAAAAAGGCCTATTTTCGCTGAAAATCGGCAAATTTAGGCGCACCTCCTGACGTTTTCTCCCTCCAAAGTCGAACCCTTTGCCCTATCACAACAAAAATAGGCCCAAAAGATGAAGAATAGACGAAGATATGGGTATAACTTAAATTGAGATAGGCCTTCTACATCTGCCCAAAAATTAGCGTCATCCATGAGTACAGAAATCAGGATGGCGCGTAATCGAGATGCGTAACCAAGATGGCGCGTAACAAGATTTTTCTCCCTACGTCGATAAAGAAGTTTCACTTCAATAACAAAATGCCTACCTCAACCCATCACGTATGCACATCATACTCCATACAAGACATAGCATACAATACATACATTCATGTATATTGTACTTACATCTAGCAAAGTTTAAGTTGCTTTTAAGCAGTTAATCTTATTTTCAATAACATTTTCCCCCTAAAACGGGCCTAGCCCATAGGGTGTTGTTTCGTACTATACATTTTATATACTATACACGTAAATTCGGTCTAGTGACGTAGTGGTAGCTTGTTCGTACTTGTGACCTGTCGTAACTCAACACAGGTATTACCTACGGCTATAGAGGCAACTGAAGAGGTTATTCAGATACAATCATTGAATTCTTTATATGTGAATAATCTTTTTTTTTTTAAATATTGTTTTGCAGCGATTGGAAATACACAATTCATTCATTCACTCATTCAACAGTTCCTTACTGGACATGTCAGTTTTCGTGCCTTTCCTCTAGATAAGAGTATTTCGGCAATTTACGCCAATGCACAATAGGGAGGTAAGAAGGTAGCTTTCATTGTTAGGAAAACCGGTTGCTTGAAATAGTTTAAGATAAGCTACACTGATCTCATAGAACCCAAGAGAGCCAATTTTTCATATAATTTCCGCTGCACCGTATATATATCAGTCAAAATTTTCAAAAGATTCAATAATAATTATACAACTCATTTAGTGTTGAGACTGAAACATTTCTCCTCAGTATAACTGTATTTTTTATGATTGAGTTTGATAACTAGAGGCTATTATCTTAGCGTGTAACAATGAGTTGATAAAACACACTTATCCGATAACAAAACTATACAAAACTGACTAATTTGTGCAGGTCAAGAGGTCATGGAAATGCTTGAAAGATGTAGTAGTAGTAATGAAATGAGCAAAAAATTAGTTTGAGAATGTAGACAGACAGTGGGGGGGGGGGGGGAACCTTACGGGAGTAAAACATTTTACAAGGAATCTCGTGCGTTGAACCTTAAATGATATGCGAAAGAACCGGTCCGAGTTTACTCGAACATGCTTTCCAATTGATTAATTAGTAGATAGAGATAATGAGTAATTTCATAGTAAATAATTTCCCTATGGTTACATTTCAGATCCTGGACCCTCTCTGGCTACGCCCTTGGATATTTCCTATCCCAAAGCACTGAATTAATCGATGGCATTGCATATTCTAGAACGAGCAGACGGCACACCAATACATTACCACAGAGCAATAATGGTAGGGCACGCAATGTATTGGAGCGTGAATTTGATATAATTTATTCAAAAAATAATTTTGTGCACAAAACGAAATATTTTTTGGGAAAGAATCCTGTTTGGTTTTTTTTACTCTATTTAACACCTAAAACATACCTGAAGGTAGAAACCGCCGATAAAAAGGTTCCGCAGAAAAATTATTTTTAGTAATTTTTGAGGAAAATGCCAAATTTCATCAAAATCGACCGAGTAATTAATTAAATGTAAATCCATTGAAATCTCGGAGTCGAAAATTTTGACCATCACAAAGCTTTCCTTATACTACGTATAAATTGGAAAGCAATAAAGTAGCAGAAAGAAGGAAGGAAGGAAGAAGATTTTCCTTATTTTCCACACGGGCCAATTTTGATCCTTTCGGTCCACTCTTACTCTCTGAATTTACATTGTACCTATTTTTATTTTAAATGCACAGATTTTATTACTCTTCTCTCTTCCTCTCTCTCTCTCTCTGTGTGTGTGTGTCTATCAAAGAGAGGCATTTTCAGGAAAACGAGACATACAGTATGTAGGTACTGCGAAAAATTAATTTATAAAGTTTTACGTTATAACGTGAAGTAATTAAACATAAGTAATTTTTCACTATGAGTGACAGCAAGTTTTACAAAGTTACTAAGGAGACTATTATGTCTATACATATGTATACGGTAGTATAAGAACGGTAGTAAGTAAAGGTAGTAGATTGTAGGTACGGGTTGAAAACGTCACCTTAGGGATTCCGTGACTCGGTATTAAAGTAGACATTAATATTTACAGTACCGGTATTATTATTTACTGTAGCCTCTATAATATATAATATATTAGAAGGATTAACTGAAACAAGCATTAACTCACAGTTTGGTTATCAGACCAAAGTAACAGAAGCATCTCACTCTGTTATAGACGTTTTTGACAGTTTTGTGTTGTTATGACGCCTTCGCACGCCAAGTTCTCTATACCTATCGTGTTTATCACCTCTGGGTAGCTAAAAGGCTGAATATATCCTGTTTATGTAAACCTAGCGATTGATAAGCTTAGTAGGAAAGGCTCATTTTTCTTGTATTCCATATCTTGGAAGTATATAGCTACCGTAACGAATTGGGTAATTGAGCAGTACCACTAGGGAAGAATCACCAGACAGCACCTGACAACAATCACAGTTATGATGGGAACTGCACTAGGATACGAAAAACAACCGGTAGAAACATTGGTGGTCCCATGTCAACAAATCTGTCCAATTTTCTTCAAAAAACATCCAATCCCCCACATTTTTAACGAAAGATGACACACTTTGTCGTATGTCAATAACGGTAAACCTCAACTAGCAAAAAAATTTGTTTTCACCCTTTTTCATTGGTACCTGGTTTAGGAAGATGAAGGAACAGTTTCGTTTCTTCAGTTCTGTTCAGTGTTTGTTCACTGCATTTAGCAGTTTTGCCTGATCTCTAACCTCCGAACTATTTTTGTTTTAGGAACCGAATGGTGATGACTATAGCAAGAACGTAAATGCAATAATAGGGGTCTTCACAGTGTTCGTGTTATCGAGTTATACCTAGTTAAGTGTGTTATATCAAGCTAAGTTAACACACCGATAACCCGATAACCAGCTAACCAGCGTGCTACCCTAAACCCACTTCCAAGTTGGTTAACGTGTTATTTACCTTGCTATAGCTCAGGTTTGACCGCCGCCATATTTGTTTTTGTCGATTGATTTGAAACACGAGTTTAAAATTTTGTAGTATTTAAATTTATTTGTATAATCTATTATCACAAGCAATTACCGTAAATACTTAAAATTATAATGACCAAAATGAACAAAAATATAAATAAATGTGGCACTAGAATTGAGTTCTGCCACTTTCTTTAAACCCGTGCCACGAACGTCTGACTACTACCACGTTGTTAACTCTGTCGATATAGCATGATAACTCACTCCAGAGGTCCACTCACGATTGTGTGTTATCTTGAATAGCACATCTAACTCGATAACTCGATAACACGAACACTGTGAAGACCCCTAGTGTGGTGACAAAAAAAAACCAGCAGATGGTACAAGAAGAAGTCGATGCAAAGGGAGAAGGAGATGAAAACCAAGAAAGAGGTGACCAGATTAAGGTCGATGTCACCAGGGGGGTTTACTCTTACTTAACCTATCGACAACGTCAGCAAGGGTGGTTGCTTCTAGTACCACATTTACTACGTATTTTGGCCATGCTTCGGAGGGAATGTAAAACAGGTGGGTGGGGATCAGAGTTGGGGCTTAAGGAAGCAAAACGCAGATACGTCATATTTTATTTTATTATTCACAGCATTAATTATTAGCCTACCCTAGGCTATATATACCGCCGTGGTTGCAAGAAGATAAGATCTTCTTACTTATGCCACCATATTAAATTAATTAGGTAAAAGTGATGTAAATAGCAGCGTTTTGCTTTCGAGCCGAAATAATCCTAACTTCGCTTAGCTGGCTCAGTAATAGGACAAACAGTATCATTGTTTGTCTTTATTTTTTAGGCCTACAAATAAATTTGAGGGTCTGTTGACGTTGAGGTAATGCTATTTATTATTCATATTAGCTGCCACAAACAAATAGAAAACCACACTATCCGGTTTTCGTAAAAAATCAAATTACACAGAAAAATGTAGAGGAACATTGCTTCTAATTTATGTCATCTCACTGTCATTGATATGACTAAGATCAACATTTCCTGTGAAATATAGTACAAAAATATTGGCTGTCATAAACTCATTGGCTGTAGTCCTGCTGCCCTGATATGTTTATTTTGGATTAACATAACACCGGTGTTTATTTTTTAATACCGCATTAGTAAAATGTGACGTTAAAATATGTGCGGGAAATTCAAATTTATTAATTATTGGAATACAAGAGAATGGTTGCATTATTGCTTTCCAATTTATACGTAGTATAAGGAAAGCTTTGTGATGGTCTAAATTTTCGATTCCGAGTTTTCAACGGACTTACACGTTTTAAGATACCAGGAACCCAAAAAAGTGGTTTTTACGAAATGTCTGTCTGTCGCTCTGTCTGTCTGTTCATCAATTTCCGGGAAAACTACTCGGCCGATTTTGATGAAATTTGGCATGTAGGTGCACAAAAATCATACCTCGAGATTGTATTTTTTATTTTGGGGTAACTCAATTTGGGGGGATTTTATTCTCGAAAAACTCCAAAAAAACGTCTAAAAAAATTATTTCTCAAAAACGGCTCCAACCATTTCTTTTAAATTCACATATATTGTAGTCGTTACTAATGTTAACAAAATGCGGGGGGTCGCTTGCCCCTTGATAGTTTGCTTCTGGGGGTAAAAAAATAAAAATAACTAAATTTTAATGAAAAATGAGTAAAAAATAATTTTTCTGCGAAACCTTTCTATCGATGAATTCTACCTTCAGGCATGTTTTAGGTGTTAAATTGAGTAACGAAACCGGATAGGTTGCTTTCAGAAAAAACTATTTAGTTTTGTGCAAAAAAAATGTTTTTCAAAAAATTATAGAAAATTCACGCTCAAATGCATTGCGTGCCCTGCCAGTATTGCTGTGTGGTAATGTCTGACCTATCTAGAATTTACTTCACCACCAGTGACGTCAGGTGGACAACCCCCCCCCCCCCCAGATGTCCGAAATTGAGCAATAGGAAAATTATTTACCATGAAATTACTAATTTTCTCTATCTACTAATTGATAAATTGGAAAGCATGTTCGAGTAAACTCGGACCGGTTCTTTTATAATTGAAGGAAATTTTGTGATAAGAAACATTAAAATGTAGCCTACAAGTAGAATTTTGAAATATAATAGGAATTTTAAATAATGTGTCTACATCTAAGGGAGAAAAAATTGAAAACTCACCCAAAATATAGCCGAGGGGCGAGGATTAATTTACAAATTTGAATTTCCTGTGTATTTTGCACTCATTTGTATAAAAAAATTGAATAAGCCCGGTTTTATAGTAATCCCCAATCGCCATAATAGGACTGCTGTTAGAAATTAGGTCTTGCTATTAATTTAGTCCTCCCAAGAACTAATTAAATATAAATAAAGATAATAAATATTCAGATATATGGACCAACACACTCCCAAACCAGGACGCCCTAAATAGAGGGCTGTGGCGGCGCTAATTCTAAATACGGTAGGGCCCCGTAGGGGATAAGGCGTAGAAAAAGTAAAAAGTAAGAAATCGCAGATAAGGTGTAACTGTGCTAGTGGGTTTCCCTCTGTAGATGGCAGTTCTTGCCGAAAGCGCTCAGGGTTTTATACTAACACAAGTGGGTTTCTTAGACAAAGTTAATTTCTTAACGATTATTTGGGTTTTACTAATTCGGGTTGTTATAACAAGTTTTTCTAAAACTCTAAGTTTTTGTTATTTTTTGTTTATTTTAAAAGTAAGAAGACCTAATTGACAACTGGACCAAACTTCTTATAATGGGAAAACACAAACATTGCCAAAACTCAAAATTTCAGCTAAGCAATATCATAGAGGGCACTGTGGCCCATAACTGAGGATAGTTTAAAGAGGGTTGTACAGACAAATTCAAATTAGTAAATTTATGGAAGAATTATAAGAAAAATGAGAAACATCTTCTGGTATGATGAATGAAATAGTCCTACAGTATACCAATGGGGGTCATTTGTGACGTCATTTTGTAGATGGCAGCACCAGTTGCAATGATATCAAAGCGTTGATTTTTCCATAAGCCTCAATACTATTTTAAAATTATTTTTAATTACGTATTATTTTAATGTGATATTTTTCTATAAATCATGGAGAATATATATATTAAATTATAGGCAGCGAAATAAGGTCCAGGCATAGTAAAAATATTATAAAAAAATATTAAAGGAATTAATTAGATGCTAAGAGCTTAGCTTTCACAAGCAAACGGCGGCCAATATGAATAATATGGATACCGGTTTGTCGTCGGCGAACCTAGTGACCAAAACTGTCCCTACAGAACCTCATTGAATGGACCAAATCTTCATTAACGTAAATAATAAATATAAACAAACCTATTTTGGGGTGATCCAGGGGAAGCCAATGTTATGGATGTCCAATAATATTTTTATTTTTTAATGCTTCTTTACAGTGAGCCTAGTTATTGCCCAAAGTTTTTTTAATTTTTTTAATAACTTTTTAACCTTAGTTGCATAGCAATGCAATGCATTATGGAGGATAGACTTCCTCATTAAAATATATAAAGCAAATTCGCTACTCCGAAAGAATAAGGACACAACTCTAAATCCACTAATTTACAGAAATTGGAGTTACAGTTTGTTATAATGAATTAGGCTACCTGACCCGTACCCGCCAAATAGAAAACGACACAACTGCCCTCGCGCGGAAAATGTACACACTACATTAATGCAAAATAGATTTTTTTTAAAAATATTTTAGCGTTATTAAGTCGAGATCGACAATTTTTGAGTTCTTTTTCTTCTGAAGTAACGACCTGCTGGGTTTTCTTAACAGAAGGTATGAAGCACAGTTGGGAAATGGGAACCATTATCATCAATAATTTTTTTTAGTCATTTTTTAGTATTTTCAATTTTTTGTCCCAGAATCGAACTATCAAAGGGGAAGCGACCTAGTTTATTTTTATTAAAACTAATAACGCAATGTGAATTTTGAAATTTTTGATATATTTTGACCGCTTTTCGGGACACCCCCCAAAATTGAGTACCTAAGCCCATAATTACGCATAATATAAAAAATGGTCCAGAGATATGTTTTTTTTTTAGCCTATGCATGCTGAATTGAAATCCATCGAGTAGTCTGTCCACAAATCGACGGACAGACAGACCCACCTTAGACAGAAAATTCGTAAACATCGCTTTTTTAGGTTTTGGGACCTCAAAACATGTAAACCAGTTGGAATCTCGAAATCGAAAATTTCGACCATTACAAAGCTTTCCTTATACTAGTTATACTAATGTATATATAGGAAAGTAAAAAATAGTACACTTTAAAATTAAGCTGTTGTGCACTTGTGAGCCTTCCATGCTGTTTAGTAGTGACTTAACCTGGGGTTAAAAATAACGTAAACGAAAAAGCATTTTGCAATTTGAGAATGCAAAGTGCTACTCTAAAACTGGTTTACTTTTGCTATTACTCTTAAACCCAGGTTAAGTTATTATTAAACGACATGGAATCTTATTGGAATTTAATTATTGTATGCATATATATAAATTAAACCACATTTGCTTGGAATTCATTGAGTTTAAAATGCTCCATAATAGAGCCTATAATAAAAAACAGCTAATTTATTTTTATTGATGGGAAAATTATCGAATTATTTAAATAATAATTGTTTACTTTTTTAAATTATTATTGTTTATATATGAGAAAAAACATGTTTAATTGACATTTTCCAGGAATAGGTTATTAAATTCAGCGATTCGGCGATTATTTTTTATCTTAACCTGGGATTAAAAAATATGTAGGCCTAAACAAGATTATTGTAGGTTGGAAAGTGCTACCTATCCAAAATGTTTTGTTTACATTTTTAACACCAAGAATGCGATAATATTAAATGCCATAGTAGGTCCATACTTCACAGGCGTAGGGGTAGGGCCTACTATGCCGTAATTAATAATAACTTCACCGCAATGGGTGAAAATTGTAAACAAGACCATTTTAGAATGCGAAGTGCTGATCTAAATTGTTCTGTTCATATTTTGAACACCACATTAATCAATTAATAAACGGCATGGTAATGAAACGAAATCAATTTTTCATTAAATAATTAGGGGATTGTAATTTATTTTAACAGATTTATATATATATATTTTTTTAAGTCAGTGAATTTATATGACAACCAGACGCTGATTGAAAATTACTCGCTTAAATTAATGACCAAAAAATATATGTATAAAAAAAATTACCAAAACATTTTTAGGTCCTATAGGCAAAATTACTGGTAACTTAATTATCCAATAATTTTTTATTAAGCACCTTTTCCATGAAGAGTAGAAATTGGCGTTGAATAATCCAAGTAATCCAAAAATTTGTGAGTAATCCAAATTGGCGTGGTATTCCAAAAAAAACTAAAAACACACAATAACACACGCGAAAAAACTCTCGCGTGAAACTAAAACGATAACACTAAACGAAGCACTCGCGACCGTGGTTAAACTCGGTATGAGAACTCGACGCCACTGCCACTTTCTCATGGCCGTGACGTATGAAAACTACATGCAGTGGCGGTGACTCCACTACAGGCAGCAGGATCGCAATGTTTTTTTACCCGACAGCCTACTGGCTGAGGTGTTGCCTATATCGGTGTAATTGTGGGCTTTTCAGGCAGGGGTTGGGTTCGAGTATCACTCGCCATTTAGTTGTAGCAATTTTTATCAAGCGAATACGCTTTAAAATGTAGAAAATTTTACACTACAAAATCTTTGTTTGTCAATTTCTGTCAATATTTGTTATGTTATATGCGCCATTTCTGTCCCATTTGCTTATCTGCTTAAATCACCTCGAACATTTGTCTAAATTTCTGCTTGCAGTCATGCCCCAAAAAATTATTAATTTTAATCAAAACCATAGGGATCAAGCTAGGGGAAGTGTGAACCTGCTATGGTCATTTTATAGTTTTGACTAAGAAAAAAATAGAAGAATTGAAGTATAAGAATATGTTAAAATTTCAGGTGGGACTGTGGGCGTAGTCCTAGGTGTGACTCGTTCCCATACTTCGGGACTGACACCTGGTACAAAGTCAATGGTAAGCATGTCTGAGATTGCCCACTAACACTTGTAGTCAATGTGGGTTGACATCGAGGAGTGAACCAGTTTGCCAAAGGCTTGAAATGCATTTGGAAACACTATCAATAATATGCGAAAACCGATGGGGTCGGTGGCAAGGTAAGGTTTAATGCACCTACGTCCATAAAAAAAAAACGTAAAAAATAATAATAAAGTGGGAGGTGGATCATTGATAACGATCACTCACAATCAGGCCTCGACCTTGGGGTCTTCCAGTGCCCCCTACCCCATTAAAACAAAATGTTGCGAAAGGAAATTGTAAGAAATACGACCAAAGTATAAGGTGTAAACTCTCAAGATCTACTATTTTATTTTTTATGCATGGGATTTTTCGACTGGCACCCCCTGTCTGCCCATTTATAAGATAGGGCCTGCTCACAATTGATTTTGGGGTATACAATCAGCAACAACTGCAAAAAAAAATCAATCAAGAGTTTAGTTGTGAAAGAGTGAAAGGAATATCTCGGAGACGGAACCCAGAGCCAGGCTAGTGAATATTATACAGTGTATTTAATTCACTTTCCGCGAAGATTATAGCGTTGTCACTTTCAGAGTTACTTTCGTTGCCGCCACGCTCGACAAATCTCGCAGACCGTACTCAATCCCAGCTATAGTATGCGCGGCAGACCAGTCTAACCTCGATTCGGGCGGTTGTACAGGCACGTGCCTAGGCATGCAACAAATCAGGGCTTAAAGAGGCAAACAGGCTGGTTCTTCTTCTGATGTCACAATCTCAACGATTGGTTGGCAGCAGCTATGGTCCGGGTGTGCTTTACTATAGAGACGCCAGTCAACAGTCGCACAATCGCCAACTCCCTTTAAACAAGCTACGGTTTTGCTGTCCGGCAGGTTTAGGCAATCTCTAACAGTATAAATATTAATACATATTTCGGTTCACAACGCCTAAGATGGCTGGGGCACGTCGTAAGAACGCCAGACGACCGCATGCCGAACAAGATGTACAAAGCAAGCTGTTCAGGAAGACTACTGGCGGGACGTCCTCGAAAACGCTGGAAGGATGAGTTGGAAACTGACCTTCGCGAGTTGGGAGTCCGTAGATGGTGGAGTGTTATACAAAACCGAGATGACTGGAGAAGTGTTGTCAAACAGGCCAACGCCCATCAAGGGCTGTACAGCCAGAAAAAGAAGAAGAAGAAGATATATTTCGGTTTCAATCTCTAACACGTTCATGGCCAATTGAGGCCGTTATATTGCAGTATTATATAGTATATTACTGACATTAAATTAATTTTGGTTGAAGAGGTAACCTCCTCGCGTTTAACAGCAATTAGAGGATAAACAAAAACTGGACTTGGTGGGAATCGAACCCACGTCGTCTAAACCGCTGGACCACAAGCTCATTGTACATTAGTAGAAATTGGGTGCACATATTTGTTGGGACTGCAAGTTGCAGTAAGCTAATATTTCCAATAAGAATCACTATGTTTCTGTGCCGACAGCTTGACGCGACTATGCCAAGGTGTTAACGAAAGAAAAATGGTACCAACCTAACCGACAAAGAAATATTTTTAAAGTTACAATTTTACGCATGAGCCAAAATGGATGGAAACATGTCATAGGCGACCCTCGGCAAGTCGCCCGGAGGGGACTACCTTGCCCTTCTGGTGAGCGCGCCGGCATGGCAATCGCCCGCAGAAGTGGTCGGCCCCGCTTACAAGGTTGCCAGCCTTCAAGTTCAAGTTGGCAACCTGAGGTACGTACCTAGAATGGCCAAGGTTCGAGCCTTACTCTGGATAGCATCGGTGTAGGAAGTGATCGGTATAGCTATGAATGTATGCTTAGAGTTCAATATAGGAGATAGATGGGGCGTTCGCTCCTGCCAAGGATATTTTGAGGGAGTTGTGTCTCTACTGCTGAGATCCTGGGGCGAATGGATACAGAACCCGAGTTGCTGCTGACTTACATCCTTTGGCCATGCGATGAGCAACGGAAAGTATCGCCTTATGCATATAATAATCCAAGGGAAGATAGAACAGAGGGCTCCCGGCATAAGAAGAACATCCTGGTTGAAAATCCTGAGGCAGTGGTTTGGCAAGAGCACGACTTCACTTTCAGATCCACCAAGCTTCGATACAAGATGCATTTTAAGAAGAAGAAAGAAATTTTTTTAAAGTCTTCTTCGACCAAATGACACGCCTCCTTTGGATCATAGCAAGACTTACAGCCACGACGGCATTGGAAGTTGTTTGGAAGGGCCCAAGGCGTGTATTTTATCGTCGAAGAAGAGGTAGCAAGCAGGTGGTACCAGAAAAAAATTCCACCCAGCTGTCGTATCCGTGGTCGTTCTACTCGTCTTCTCCTTTAGGGCTCCTTGTGTAAGACTGCTATTGTCTGGCATTCGTTCCACGTGCCCTAGCCACCAGATGCGGGTTCCCAGGCCTGAGCACTTGATCAAAACGCTATTTGGGATATTGTAGTCAGCATTTTGTCGGATTTGTCCAGCAGTTGCGCTTTTCCCCTAACCAGCGAATTAACGCTCCTATTAGGGTTGGTGGAAAACTTTTCAATATTATGTCCAGTCTCAAGCACCCAACTCTTTAATAGTCCGTAAACAACTGGCCTAATTTGGAGCCCCCCGTTTACAAGGTTGCCTGCCTTCAAGTTCAAGTTGGGAACCTGAGGTATGTACCTAGAATGGCCAAGGTTCGAGCCCTACTTTGGATAATATCAGGAAGTGATTGGCATGGTATGATCTATGTCTCTAATACATGGGTCTAATCGCTGGAACAGTATACCTGTAACTGGTTTTTGCTCCCTACACTTCATTTTGTGGCGTTTACTTGAGAGTTGTTGTTGTTGTTTTCATGTTATGGTTGTGGTGAATGTTGCTGCTTTTTTTTCATTTGGTTATTTCGTCTGGGTCTTTGCTACAAAACGGCGATGAGGGGTTTCCAAAATTTGAAGAAGTTGGAGCCAAGGGCTGTGCTGAGTGGGATAGCTACCCCTTTTTTCCAAAACCGTTCGGGTCTGATATCATCTCTTGCTGTTTTCTTTGGCTTATTGAAACCAGGTTTGCCTCCTCTGTTTTTTTTTCTTTTTTTTTGTTTTTTTTTTAAAGGGTAATTGCATACAAACAATTTAATGAATGTATCCGATTGACCTCTTCAGTCGCCTCTATACTCGTGTTGAGTTACGACACGTCTCCGATCGCATAGCGTGTAGAGACTCGCACGCTACCACCTGGGCATCGAAGTCGAAGTAGCCTGAGGTTTCACATTGTGTACCTCTGGTTACACCTTCCCTTAGTTCAGGTAGCTGCTGCAGTAGCCCTACACTAAGTCCTGTTTTGGCTTCACTGTGGTCAGGCCGTCAGCAGGGTATCATTCTGCCTCGTACAGCTCAACGACCGTCGTACTAAACTTGCCAACACATATCAGCGGGCCTACTATCTCGTTTAATATTAATTTATTAAACATGTAAACAAAATAATTTTTAATATAGGACTTTCCATTCTAAAATGACCTTGCTTGTAAGCATTTTTAATCCCAAGTTAAGTTAATAATAAACACCATAGTAAAAACGCAGGCCTATGGGCCAATTATGACGTTAAGTACTAACTTATTCTTTGGGTTAAAAATGTAAGCAAAACAATTAGAAATATTACTTTCCATTCTAAAATTATCTTGTTTACATTGCTAATACCAGGTTAAGATTAAAAATAATCAACATAGCAGGCCCGCTGGTAGTGTTGTGTACATTCTGACCGATTTATTTTTGGCAGTCTCTAGGTCCTTAGGTTCAAGTGGAGTGTGAACAAGGTACGCCATCGTATTGCGCATGTTGTGGAAGGAAGTGCAGACTATCTGCGGAAGTTTTGAGTTAAGTGAACGTAACATCTGATAAGGTACAAGATAGACAGACCAAGTGCTGTTATCGCACTTTTATTCACGTAATTCAATGTTGTGACAAAGGTGCCAAAAAATAGGCCTTCGCATGTGTGCCTTAACTTGATAAGTACACAAATACCTACACCTTAAGGCTTAATGCAAACAACTCTAATGTATCGCATTCATATCAATAATATGCGATCGATATAAAACTTACTGAGTAGGCTTCTTTACTTTTTCCTCGCTTTTATCCGTAAGAGGGGTCAGCGATATGGCAGGTCCTCTTCCACTCCTTGCAAACCTGTCCTTCGGCTGCAGTTGCTCCTCCTTCTGACGTCTTGGCGGACTTTTGCTTCTACCGTTAGCCTTGGCTGTTGTCGTCTTCTTCTTCACTCAGCTTCGGTAACAGTCATCGTTCCCGGGCTTTGTCGACTATGCTACGATTCTTCATTTCAGCTTTTCGTTCCGGCATCTATCAGCTAGTGTGAAGCCCAGGGACCGTCGCAGCATCCGCATCTCAACCACATGCAGTCTTTGCTCTTCGGCCTTTCTCAAGGCCCAGCACTCTGAGCCATATAACATGTTAGGTCTAACCACTTGCTTGTAAATTAGCCCTTTTATTGTTTTGGGCATTTTTCTGTCTGTTAGGATACCACTACGCTGTCGCATTCAAATATTACAATAAATAGTCTATAGTCAATTAAAAGTATTATTGCCTATCTGAATCTGCCTGAATCTGAAGCCCTATCATCCTGTTGGACAACCCCCCACCCTCCATCGACTGTTAACCACCCAAGACAAATTTGAAATGACGCTCCTGGCTGAGTCTCTCGCACCTCGAACTTCCGATTCTCTCCCAACAGGACTGCGATAGGCCATCTGTACGCATAGTAAAACTCACGGCGGCTGGTAGTTAAGAACCGGAAACTAACTTTGGCCATGTGAAAAGAAACGAAAAGTATTGCCTTCTGCGTGTAATAATCTAAGGGAAGGTAAAAGGACAGAGGGCTCCCCGGCAGAAGAAGAACTCAGGTTGAAAAACTTGAGGCAGTGGTTTGGCAAGAGCACGACATTCCTTTTCAGAGCAGCAGCCTCCAAGGTCCAGATTGCCGTGATTATCGCCAATCTTCGGTAGAAGAAGCATTAAAAGAAGAAGATTATTTATAAATAAATAAATAAAGTTTTTAATTTATAGCTGAGACCACCATAGTGGAGTAAGGGTCATAGGGCTCAACTAGGGGTCAACAACAAACACAGTAGTACAATTTACACGCCAATATTCGACAGAAGAAGCATTGAAAGAAGAAGAAGAGGAGGAAGAAGAGGAGGAGGAAGAAGAAGACGAGGAGGAAGAAGAAGGAGAAGAAGAAGACGAAGAATACGAAGAAGAAGTAGAAGAAGTAGAACTGAAGGTAGATGGGAAGTTGGTAGATTTGGCAGTATAAACGACGGTTCGCAGTTGTTGTTAGAAAGTGAATTGCTAGTCGGATCTTGACCTACATCCCTATTCCTTACTCCTACACCAAGTTACTCCTTTCTCCAGCGCATGTGCACTATCAAATGTTTTAGTAAATTCATTAAATATGTTAATTCCCATGCGACCTGCATTTATTATATTTAAACAAATACGCGGAGATCCTATCTCAATTGCCGGAGGTGTTGAATTAGAAATTGCGAGAATAGAAATTTAATATGAAGAAATAAAACAATAATAATAACAGTTTGCTCTAATAAATTTAGGGTGCTTTCTTGTACTTTGACCGGTTCCTATACTTGATTAAATTGAGTTAACACCTGTTACAACGTCGATTGTAAGCATGTCTGAGCAGTGCTGGGTTTGGCCTTGTGGGGGCCTGGGGGCCGGAATTGTGGGGGGGGGGCCCTTTCTCGGGGTGAAAAGTCTTATACCCTTTCCGCTTTCAATTATACGAGTAAAATGGAGATGCAGGATGCAAAATTGAATAGAGTAGGGCTATAGGGGGAATCATTAATGCCACGGCACGCTCCAATTCCCCGCCATATACTGTATTTCGCAAGTTTATTTATTTGCTGTAGTTTTTTGTTTTTTAATCTATTCTAATTTTGTACCTCCTGGCCCCAGGGCCCCCGCAAGAAGCCGTTAAAGACAAACCCAGCACTGTGTCTGAGCTTGCCCGTTGGCGCTTGTAGTCGGTGTGGGTTGACATCGAGCCCATGGCTAGAAATTCATTCGGATGCAACACCAACAATGTCTCATGGGCTCAGGCTTAATCTAAATTTTACTTCTGTCACAATGGGTACAAACAACCCCATAAAGGGTTACCAGGTTTTAATTGATTAAGATAAAATAATTTCTTTTTAAATGAGGAAACCCATACCTTTCAATGCATTGCTGCCAGTGGCGGAGCGTACATGTAAGGCGTGCAATGCCGCATTACACACAACAAATCCTTAGAATGTATTAAGAGCTTCGTTGAAATCTACAGGAAGCCGCGAGCAAATAAGATTGTATGAGCATGATGCTATCAACGCAGTCTAAGAAAATTAAGAATCTCATCACGTTAGAATTTTCTAATTTTTTCTTTTTAGGAAAATAAAACAAGCTATATAAAATGATGCGTGTTTTCTTTTTCTAAACTTAAATAAGTATTTGCAAGCATTACTCTCGTAATTATCCCACGCTCCGCCACTGCCATTGCACAGTGTGTGACAATTTATCATGCTAGTGCATTGTACAGTTGTACACATCTGCCCCCCCCCCTTCTATAAAATGAAATTGTTCCATAAATCCAATAGTTTAGGATAGGGAAAATCGTTGCAGCATGACTCACCAGTCACCACTCATAATTATCTATTATGCTAATTAATAATTAATTAATAACAAAATAAATAAAATAATTAATAGGAAAACATGTACGGGTTCACTTGCATCGGTTCTTTAGCTTTGTAGATGGCCTCTACGGTCAGGGGAATTACAGGAAGGAAGATATGGAATGAATAAATGAATGTATTTCCAAGAAAATATACAGTATGTATGCACATTACAATAGAATTGTTATCACTGGGCTTTAGAAGCCCGTCAGTACCTGTTACATTGTTGTTATTTTTTTTTTCAAAAAAAAAAAAAAAATATTCTGCTAAAAAACAATAAAAAAAAAAGTATTAAATTTATATTATGTGTATGTAAGATTTTGTTTTAACCAAAATAGAATATTGCTCAATATTTGCTTTATTTCTTGTGGAGAAATTGACCCAAACGGGATTCGAACCCAATTCTAACCTATCCATCGATGCCAGTCAGGTGGATTTGCATCCCGTTTGCGTCCATTATGCCACCCATCTTCCTTTCGCATAACACCTTCATCCACTCGTGGCTTCAATTCTATTAAATTTTTATAAACAAACAACACAGCCCTGTACGGACAATTAGCGGGTTGATAGCGTGTGACTGCTTTGTTAATGGGCATATTACATTAGTTTCGCCAAATGGTACCGACGTGAAGATGGAAAGCAAGAGTACCTGGTACCTGGTCACGTGGGCATGGCCCGCGCGAATTTGCACGAGGGCAGTGGGTCAATGGCAGCCGTCCCGCAGGCTAAGTATGAGTGACACCTGGCCCGCCATTTTTTCGGTGAATATCAACATTCTCACCACGTCATTTTCAATGAAAGTTTGCCGCGATGGTCACCCAACCAAACACATGGCGCCCAATGCATCAACTTTGCGAAAGTATACATTGTGTATTGTTTTGCTGTTAATAATAATTACCTACTTATAATTAGTGTATTTTTATTTTTGTTTGTTTACATATTCAAAAAATGGCCACCCTACCAAACATTTCATGATGCCCGATACATAAATTTTACTAAAGTATGCTTTGTTCTTGTGTTATTGTTAATAATAATGATTTAGTGTAGATTTTTAAAACTTCTTCTTAAACATTTTTTTCCTTCCACCAATGGCTCAACTGTGAGTAATACTCAAATACTAGTATTATATGCTATAAAACTATAAAATTGGGGGAGGGGGGGTGTAGATTTGAACACAATGTACAGTCAACGTCGAATTTTCAACCATAAAAGACTGTCTCGGGCCGACCAACATTTTTCCCTCGGTAAAGTATAAAATACCATAAAACTATCTAATGCTTTTGATTGGTTTAAATCGAGGGGGCAAGGGAAGGGGACAATCTGAAGTATGAGGTACGGAACCTGCATTGAGCTGGAAGGAATTGCCCAGAACCGAATGGACACTACGATGTAAAAATAAGCCGCAAACCTTTCGATAGTGTAACAACGAGGAGACGAAATCGTAGCAAGTTTCTGAAGAATGGTCGATGTGACCCCTAATTTTTTGGCAATGTCCTCACGCCAGAGTTGTTGAGGTGACCCAGGACGTGGACGATGGAGTAATTTCGATGGACAATGGCCGTCGCAGCACGCAGGACGACCTCGGAGGCGAACGAGAACTTCACCTTGCGTCACCACCTTGGCCCACTCCCACCCTACCTTACCTTACCATACCATACGAGTG
This sequence comes from Psococerastis gibbosa, assembly GCA_963971405.1. Taxonomy (NCBI): domain Eukaryota; kingdom Metazoa; phylum Arthropoda; class Insecta; order Psocodea; family Psocidae; genus Psococerastis; species Psococerastis gibbosa. The sequence continues at coordinate 1,824,786 of OZ020484.1, read as the reverse complement.
TTTACCCACGTATGCACTCATCAGCCCCATCTGCAGGCACCCCATAGGCCCACTTCCACCACACCCTGCTTACCATACCCTACAAGTGGTTTACCCATGTATGAACTCAACCACCCCATCTGCAAGCACCCGACAGGCCCACTTCCAACCCAATCTCCTTACCACAATTTACGATTGCTTATCAACTTATGCACTTATCAGCCCCATCTGCGGGCACCCCATATACCGTACCCACTTCCACCCCACCCTTCTTACCATACCTTACGAGTAATTTACCCATGTATACATATATTATGTACTCAGCCGCCGCATATGCAAGCACCCGATAGGCCCACTTCCACCTCAACCTGCTTACCACACCTTGCGAGTGCTTACCCACGCATGCACTCATCAGTCCCCTCTTCAAGCACCCCACTCCCACCCCATCTTACATGAAATACCTTACCTTACGAGTCATATCGTAAATGGTGTATACTCGTCAGCCTCGTCTTCAGACACTCCAGTTACCACAGCCACACTCCAACCCAATCTTAGTATACTTAACGAGTGTTTGCCCACGTATGCATTACGTACTCATCTGCCCCATCCTTAGACACTCCAGTTCGTATGGCCACATCCCCCCCCCCCCTTACCTTACTATAGTATATCTTACTGTACCTTACCCATTCTGTCCCCATGTTTTAACACCCCACAATCGCTCCCAAACTACCAAACCTCACGGGTGTTTACTCACGTGCATATAGTCATCCGCTTCAACGTCAGTCCTCATAGCAGCACTCCCACTCCATCTAACCGTACTATACCTTAAAGATGTAAGGGGTTCGCCTCATCAGTGCTGTCTTTAGACACCACGCTTTACCTCCCCGTACAGTGGAAGGAACCAATAGAAGAGAGAGGCCGAAGAAGGAATTCATGGATCAACTGAAGGAGGACGCAAGAGCTCGAACGTACCAAGAATTGAAGGGGAAGTCGCAGGACCGAGAGAGCTGGATGGAAGTGCTGCCAAGCAACCGTTGAGATTGTGACCGCAAAAGAAGAAACCAAGTTAGCGATGAGGATGCGCAACCTACTAGGAAGTCAAGAGGCCAGAACAGTAATGAATTAAGAAGTTTGCTACAAGACTGAAGAAAACAATTTCAAACAAGTAAAAAATCAGATTTTACAGATAAAAAAATTAGTAGATGAAGCCTCCACCACAGGAAAAAAATGTAAAGAATGAGTGGTAAACTTCAACGACATATTTTAACTGGGGGCCCTTTACCATCCGACGCCCCAATTCTGGCCGGGGGCTCTAAGGCCTAAACACGTGCCTATGTTACCTAACAGGGATGTCCGCCCCATCTTCACCCCACACATGCGTCGCACACATACTGAACACGGAAGCTTAAATACGATAATCACGTTTCTGTATCATATGTGAATCTTTCGTCTCCAAGGCTACATGTGGTCAGAAAATCCAATCCAGCAGAAAACGTATGGGGGTGTAAACATCCCAGTCACTTATGACGAACAATATCAGATAATTGGAAACGTCACGTGTTAATTACATACGTTAGATTGGTCACATATACCGGTAGAAAATTCGGGCGATTGGAGATTGGACAGGTCAACAAATATAATATATATATATATATTTTTTGCTTTCCAATTTATACCTAGTATAAGGAAAGCTTTGTGATGGTCAAAATTTTCGATTCCAAGATTTCATTCAAATTATTTATTATGAAATAACTCATATTATCTAACTACTAATTGATAAATTGGAATGCATGTTCGAGTAAACTCGGACCGGTTCTTTTGTATGTTTCCCTGGATGTCTCTGCTGATGTAATGACGCCCCCAATTATTGTCAATTATATTCAAGGGAGGACCTGAAATTCATAGCTGGCAAAGCGATTCGAATTAAAATTTAGAATATTGTACATGTTGTACAATTGAATTGTACCATACTGAGTTTTTAGTAAAACATGAAAATGCTGGTTAAAAAATTCCTTTCATCAAAATCGGATTATATCTACGGAAGTTTCCTAAAAATCTGTATGCGTACAAAAATACACACATACATACTTGTGTGTATAACATTTTGAACTGGGGGTGGTTTTGGAGTTTAGACTCAAGGGGTCATGAAATGAAAAGTTATGAAGAAATTTTCCAGAAGTCGAACAATGGTCGCCGTCTCAATAGGTAGATGAAACTCCCTAAAACCACAGCCAATCTTCCTAAACCATGTTAGGTAGTTTCGAGAGGGGCATAGTAGGCATAATTCGTCGTAGCGGTTACTTCTATAGTAAATTCCTCACTTACCCAAGTCTTCTTAACGATCCTATCAGCAAATTATGTCTGACCCCATCTTAACTACTTAACTTCTTGCGGTGATACAGCGGTTCTCACAAATTTGTTTTTGTTTTTTAAAAAAAGGTTACTCGCGAACAAACAATTTAATGAATGTATCCAATTAACCTATTCAATCGCCTCACTAAGAGACCTAATCGGTACTTGTGTCGAGTTACGACACGTCTCCGATCGCAAGGTTTGTAGAGACTCGCATAAGTACAAGCACGCTACCTCCTTGCCACCGAAGTCACTTAAACATCGACATACTATTAAGTGGTGGTCTTGGATGAAATCTGTCAAAAGCGGTAGGCAGGTATAGGTAGCCAAACTGTTAGAAAAGTTTTGATGGGAAATATACTGGCTCACCGCTATGCATTGGAACAGGGGGGTGCTACCTTACTGTATAACTGAATTCAGAATTCTCTTTACCGTGTCTTTTGTTATACAATTAATTTATTTATTGGGCTGCAAGAAAGCTGATGGCCGAAGCGTAATTAAAGAACCGGCCCGAGTTTACTCGAACATGCTTTCCAATTTATCAATTAGTAGATAAAGATAATGAGTTATTTCATAACCGGAGGTGAGGGGTGGGTCCGGACCCCCTCTGGCTACGGCCCCTATCCCGAAGCACTGAAGTAAGCGATGGCATTGCATATTATAGAACGGGGAGACCAATACATTGCCACACAGTAATAATGGCACGGCACGCAATGTATTGGAGCGTGAATTTGATATAATTTCTTCAAAAAATAATTTTTGCAAAACATCAAATACTTTTTTGGGAAAGGGACCTGTTCGGTTTTGTTACTCTATTTAACACCTAAAACATACCTGAAGGTAGAAATCATAGACAGAAAGGTTCCGCAGACGAATTATTATTTATTTTTCAAGAAAATTGAGTTATTTTTTTTTCATTTTACCCCCAAAGAAAACCATCAAGGGGCAAGCGACCCACCGCATTTTGTTAACATTAATAACGACTACAATATATGTGAATTTAACAAAAATAGTTGGAGCCATTTTTTAGAAATAATTTTTTTAGACGTCTTTTTTTAGTTTTTTTGAGAATAAAACTATTTTGAAAATGGTTTTTGAAAACCAACTTGCCAAATTTCATCAAAATCGGCTGAGTAGTTTGCCCGAAAAACGATGAGCAGACAGAGCGATAGACAGACAGCAGACAGACAGAGTGACAGACAGACATTTCGTAAAAACCACTTTTTTTGGTTCCTGGGACCTGAAAACGTGTAAATCCGTTGAAATCTCGGAATCGAAAATTTTGACCGTCACAAAGCTTTCCTTATACTACGTATCGATTGGAAAGCAAAAATAAATAAATAAATAATAATAATAATTAAGCCAGTTTATTTTTATTTTTATTTTAAATAAACATTTTGATAAATTTTGAAAAAATGGTGTAGAGATCTGAAAGAGTGTGTAACCCTTCCATCAGGCCAATCACACTTATTGCATTAACAAAAATTTAGGGGTTCCAGACGGGGGGGGGCACCCCCCCCCCCTCCCAGCGGTGGTTGGTGTTCAGAAAGCGTTCAAAACTGAATTTTCAGTGCTTTTGCTGTTTTTCAGCTAAGAAAAAGGACTAATACTACTATAAATTGATAAACTGCCGTAACTTCGAATGGTAACAAGGGGGACTCGAACCCCGAACCTCCCAGTCTCAGCTAAACAATCAGCAGATCTACTATACCTCTAGAGCACAAGCCATTATTTTCGCGAGGATTTCCTGTCTAGTCGCAACATAAGAAAACCCGTTGGCCCATGGCAAAGTGTATGACATTGGCATTGAGGCAAATGTGTGTCAGTGGGTCGCGAGCTTCCACTCATTATCATCCACTCTGTCATTGTGTCAATTCACTTATAATAATTCGCAATACTCCTTCTTACCTTTAATTAAGTATACATAGGTTCTATATAGCCAAAAAGCGTTATTTCTTCACCAGGCATTTAGGCTATTATCAAAGGGAGCCAGAGGGGGACGTCCAACATCCACCCCCTAACGGTTTGACTAGCTAACACTAGGTAGAATTGGCTTTTCTTTGATGAATTTACACAATATAAAAAAGTGCAGGAATGTAAATAAGACATAATAAGATTTTAATTTGTATATTTAAAAAAACTCAAATAAACCCGCGAAAATCAATCGATTTAATCGATATTTTCCATCCCACCTCCCCCCCCCCCCCCGGATCCAATCATAGTTACGCGCATACAAAGAACCCCAAGAGTTCTGTATATAGGGGAGGATGTTTAGGCAGACAAGGAATAAAAGGTAGAACAAAATTCAGAAGAAAGAAAGAAAATTGTCTTTACTTTCCACATGGGCTAATTTTGGGGCTTTCGGCCCACTCTAACAACTTATCCATTTACGATTGAGGTGAAGATATGAGCATGCTCTTTTTCTTCACATTTGTTGCTAATTAGTTTTCATTATTAGCATTTGAGCAATAGCTTGAAAAACTTAGGAGCGTATGTACCTACTGTAAGTAGCGTAGTAAACATTAAATTCTGATTTATTCTAACTCATAGAATAAATATTTACTATAGAATGCTAGTGGGTATAGGGCTGTTAAAGTGTTGCATTGTTCCCGTCTTGTAGCCGAATTAAATCACTTAGCACACTCCCCAAACACACCGAGTGCAACAAGTTACTGTACAACCTACGAGAAGCATTTTTAAGCCTTTGCATGCTTGGGGCTTGCGAAGTAATAATTTGTGACAGTGACTTCCCTCTATGGGTCCACTGCAGCATAGCCTAAATTAACTAAAACAAAATATGTTGTCTTATTTTAATTGGTATGTATCGGCAGGCTAATATTATTGACATTTTTAGGGCAACAGATTTCGAGGAACAGGAGCAGAGGAGGTGTCTCGTCCCGCCAGAGAAAATGTTGAAGCAAGGAAATTCGAGTGGAAACTTTAAGTCAATGCAAGACAATTCCTACCAGAAGGAAAAAGTCAAAAATTTTAGTTGTGTTCCTTCCTCTTCACTGTAAATTACTGTATATTTGTTATTACATTAATGTTATTGCATTATGCTGTATTTTAAAAGCCTTTTCCATGGGACTCACCTTGAGTTTTCACTTGTCACCCATGGCTTACAGAGTCAAAAGGAAGGGAACATGGTGGGTGTCACCGTATTGCGTTAGTGAGGAACTACCTGTCTGAATAAATAGGGGTTGTGAAAATGTCCAATACATGGTCTACTGTGACAGTATGCTTAGTGAACACGACGCAAAGACGTTTTTGCCACTTTCCTCATACAGGGTTTTGGTTTAAAATGTCAAGCCCCCAGTGACCTGTACGAAAAGGCCCTAATGAATGCTTGCCGTAACGTAAAGTACAGTACTCTTCCTAAACTCATGTTGGAACATAATTTGAAGTATTGTATGTGATACTTCCATACATTAATGCATACTGCGTAAGATACCACGAGCATTTTTTTTTTAAATATTCATTGACCATTGTACTGCAGATAGGCCTAGGTGAGCGAATGATACAAAAAACTAGTTGGTTTCATTAAATTTGGGTCATTACGGATTTATTAATATGAAATGACACATTAAATTGATATTGACTACTACATTTCAATTTTTAAATTTGTGCGGGAAACATCCAAGCGCTACCAAGTGGCCAAAATCCGAAAGTGGGGCGCAAATATTTTGTAACTTCGATCCTGTGATTTCATGAAAAAAATCGCAAAGCCCTGAAATTCCCCAGGCAAATCTTTAGGGGTGGGGGTGTCCCCCTGCACCTCTCTGGATACGCCTATGGTTGGGGAGGGGGTGTCCCCTTGCACCTCTCCTGCTACGCCCATGATTGGGGAGGGGGGGGGGGTGCCCGAGTGTCTCTTAACTATTTACTGTATCGTTGATAAAATTGTATCGGCGAGGATTTGAACCTTGGCTTATGCAAGCAGAGCAATGTAATTGAAGGGCAAGGTGAGAGGGCCGGGGAAAGCGACGCCCACGAAAACTAATGCCGATGATTCCGTGCAGAAGAAAGTCGAGTGCAGGTACTGGGGCAAGCTCTGGCATGTTGGCACCCATGACCAACATAAATTGTTGCCAATCTCCACCGCCAGGCGGCGCTTTGGGCAACCTATTATTTTCATAAACTCACAAATTAATCAACATCTGTTGGGTTAGAGTTGCTGATTTTACAATAACAGGTCAGGGCATTTTTTTTTAAACTTTCCTATAAATGAGGAGTTTGTATGCAAAAGGGGATTTGTCACAGACAATTTTTGAGTTGGTGGTATCACTGGAATCTTCGTATTGACTGCTACAAAAAATTTATTAAAAAGCCTAATGCGAAGCCTTTGAGTTGTGGTGCTACAGAAGAATTTTGAAAATTCCATGGAGAGACCGCACAGCCAACGAAGAAGTGCTCCATAGAATAAAAGAAAAAAGAGCGATTATGGCCACCATTTCAACAAGAAGAGGCAAATGGATGGGGCAAATTCTGAGACACGAAGGGCTCCTCAAGAACATCATTGGGGGTATGGTTGAAGGCACCAACTCAAGAGGACAACAGAGGAAGGAGTACCTACAGGATGTCAAGAAGGACCTAGGGAGCGAGTGGTGTGACACCTAATAAAGGACTGAAAAGGACCGCACAAAACAGAAAACAGTGGAGAAGAAGACTACAACATTCGCTGCAAACCAATCCATAGATTGTAACTCAAGAAGAATGCGATTCCTATATTATCAAAGAATATTAATTAAAATTTTACGTCCCATAATGATTTTAGAAGTATTTAGATTTTAAAAACTTCTTGACTCTCCTGGGTGTACAGTTTCAAGTGACAAATCGTCTTTTGCATAATTAGTATTTAGCGACTTCGTTGAAAAGGTGGTAGCGAGTCCCTACACACACCTTGCGGTCGGAGACGTGTCGTAACTCGACAGAAGTACCTATTAGGTGAGTTAGTGAGGCGATTGAAGAGGTTAATCGGATACATTCATTGAATTGTTTGTACGCGATTTAACCTTTTTTTAATTTTTTTTTTAAATATGCTTCTCAAATATCTAAGCCACAGTTCGTGGAACCGCGACCATTAAGTGACTGGTTGTGCAGCCAGCATTTGCTTCACACTTAAATGTTCTTTGTTTAAAGGGATACGTAGAAAACTGGCACCTTAAATATCAAATATAATAATTTTTATTTTTTATTTAATTTAGTAAGCAGGTTATTTAAGATTTTGTTAATTTAAGTTGTAAAAGAATACTACACTCATCATAGTATTTTTTAAATTTTTGGGGTTGTATTGTAGTTTTCACATGAATTCTCCATTTTACGTGAAATTTTACCCCATAAATTTTATGAAATAACTGCTGTACCAAAAGCAAAAAATACCGTATTATATTAATGATGAAGTAGTCTTCTAGACTAAAGCTTAAATGAGCTAAATTTTTAATAACTTGTTTTGATAATTAAATGAAGTCAGTAAAAACAACGGATTTTGTACTGTCGATTTCCACTTACAAATAAAAACAAATTAATTTAAAACTCCATTCACCAATAATTGCATAATATTACAAGAGTTAGTTTATTTAAAAATGCGTAAAAATCTATGATTTCGCACCCATAGGCTACATTATTTTAAAGCAATTTCTCCCGCCAGGGCACATAGCAAAAATCCAAGATTCTGCCACTGGTGGCAGCCTCCATATTTGTTGCATGTATGGTAATAGATAGTAGTGGCTCTTTCAGTTGGAGAGGGGGGGGGGGGAGGGAGATGACTGGGCCGGTGGGCAGACGGGCATTTGCCCGGTGCGCCCAACCAAAAATAGTTGCTTGGGGCCGGAAGTCCAAAGGAAAAAAAACGTAACATATTTAAAAATTGAAATGTAAATAAAATTGTGTAAATGACAAGCATTCGAGCATTGAAACAGCATTTGAATTTCAAATGTAAGCGCACGTCAGCCTTTTTGACCTGAACGGCCGCGGTATCCGAAAATGCCAGGGCCCAGTGGAAATTTTCAGTCCCAGTCCACCTCTGGGGGGGGGGGGGCTCGATAAAAACCCTCTAGCCTAGAATAGAGCATTTTTTCAATAAAACACACGGCTGCTCGCTTTTCTGTAGGGGCGGTAAATCTCTTAATAACCAGGCCCGTGAGATGAGGATGCTACCAAAAATTACTTAAATCCGGTAAATTCTGCGCTTAAACTCCCACAGATGGCGGAACTATAGCCGCAATTGTGTGAAATCCTATGCACAAATTACAATTATGTAGCCGGGCAATTGCAGTCTGTGGTAACTGCAGGAGAAAGTGCAAGTGCAGCCTGCACTTCCGTCCAAGCCCACTTTATATTCATCACAGCTCTTCAATATCGTTCATCTACCGTGACCAGAAATAGTGTCGTGGCCAAAAAAGTTTAAGACTATTAGCCTATTGATTGTATAATGGGAACGGAGAGCCCGCTGGCTGTGGCCAGTGGTGGAGCAACCGTGTGGCCAGGGCAGCCCAGGCCAGGGGCGCCAGAGCCAAAGGATGCGAAAAACAACAAAAAAGAAACAGTTATGTTTTTTTTAGTTTAAGTTTTAAATTTTCTTACAATTTTTAAAAATATGGCTTTATTGTAGCAAGCAATGAACGAGGAATTTCAGTGTGTGAAGATTAGGAACAGTTTGATAAGGTCTCCTAGGCGGTAAAACTATATGAATTCTGAAGGGGCGTCATCACCAGCCCTGGCCAAGGGCGTCAAAAATATGATAATATATAATAATACGAAGGTTGTAGGGTTGAACGACTCGTAAAAATAGTAAATTGCGTTAATTAAACAAATGGGCATGTTCGGACTTGGGAGGCAAGTGGGTGGGGATGTTCCAAATAAATAAATAAACATATATGTATTTCTCAATTTACAATCAATTATTACTCAACAAGTAATCGACAAGAAAGTATAAAGTAAAATCGTCAAAATATCGTCAAAATCAGGTAATTCTGTCATTGACATTGTGCTAGTGCCTCAGTGACAGTGTACCTAGAAACGTTGTAGTATAGAATCCAGTCGCTCACACTTGGCTGTGCGTGGTGCTGGTATTACCACACCTCCCCTTTGCGTCATGTTACAGGTGTGGGTGTCCCCATTTTGCTTGCATTTCCCCAAAAGAATCCGAAGTGGGGGAAGCAGTTACCACGGGGTGCTATGTGGGAAGAAAATACAGATTTTGAATGAGAAATGCAAAGTTGTAGGAGGAAATCCTAGAAAATATCCAATTTCTTATAAAGGTAAGGTACCTATATCGGCAATCGATTTGCCAATCAGGAAAACAGCAGTGATTGGGTCGCAATATAACTCCTTCCCATTTGTAAAGGCCAGGCATTGTATCGTCTCATCTAAACCCTCTTGTCTTGGACAGAGGCGACGCTTAAACAACTGGCTCTTGAATATTCGCTTAGCCCGCCCGCTTAGCTACAGGCCGAGACGTGCTATAGTTGCAAGATTGCGGGATCGATTGTGATGGTTTGAACAGGTTGGCCAACGGCCATACCAAGTGGAATCCGCCAGAACAGAACCTGTTCAAAACTGCAGCAAACTTGGTAGTGTGCAAAGCGTTGGCAGGGGACATGGTGGGATATGATAACGTGCTGAGACGAGACAAGTCAGTCAATAAGTCCTGGTCACCTCCGAACTAATCGTTTGACATAACTATGTTCCCCACTATAATTAGGAGGTCCACCCTGTCAATGCTGCAGGTAGTGATCGGCTGAGTTGTTCGCTACTGCAGTTGGTGAAAGAAGCGACGCAGCTGAGGGTTGGGTTGTTGCTAGTGAAATGAGGCGTTCAACTTATGTAGTTATGTAAGGGTCAATGACTGGCCCAGGGTACGTTCAGAGAGTTCGAACGACGTTCGTTGTAAATAGGTGAAGAACCGGTGTGGCCGAAGGTTACGCTGTTGATAGTCTACCGAACTGAACCGTCCAGGCGTTCGTACGGTACGGTCTAGAATTCGTCTGACGTTCGTTACATATGGGGAAGAATCGGCGTAGCCGAGGGTTTTACTGTTGCTGGCGAACTGAGTCGTTCACGAGTGTGACCTATACAGGGGTCAATGACTGGCCCAGGGTACGTTCAGAGAGTTCGAACGACGTTCGTTGTAAATAGGTGAAGAACCGGTGTGGCCGGAGGTTACGCTGTTGATAGTCTACCGAACTGAACCGTCCAGGCGTTCGCACGGTACGGTCTAGAATTCGTCTGACGTTCGTTACATATGGGGAAGAATCGGCGTAGCCGAGGGTTTTACTGTTGCTGGCGAACTGAGCCGTTCAGGCGTTGAACTTATGTAAGGGTCAATGACTGGCCCAGGGTACGTTTAGTGAGTTCGAACGACGTTCGTTGTAAATGGGTGAAGAACCGGTGTGGCCGAAGGTTACGCTGTTGATAGTCTACCGAACTGAGCCGTCCAGGCGTTCGTACGACAAGAATAAGCTGCTCGTAATATTTTTGGCAAGTTTGTTCGGTCTAGAATTCGTCTGACGCTCGTTTTACATATGGGGAAGAATCGGCGTAGCCGAGGGTTGTACTGTTGCTGGCGAACTGAGTCGTTCACGAGTGTGACCTATACAGGGGTCAATGACTGGCCCAGGGTACGTTCAGAGAGTTCGAACGACGTTCGTTGTAAATAGGTGAAGAACCGGTGTGGCCGGAGGTTACGCTGTTGATAGTCTACCGAACTGAACCGTCCAGGCGTTCGTACGGTACGGTCTAGAATTCGTCTGACGTTCGTTACATATGGGGAAGAATCGGCGTAGCCGAGGGTTTTACTGTTGCTGGCGAACTGAGCCGTTCAGGCGTTGAACTTATGTAAGGGTCAATGACTGGCCCAGGGTACGTTTAGTGAGTTCGAACGACGTTCGTTGTAAATGGGTGAAGAACCGGTGTGGCCGAAGGTTACGCTGTTGATAGTCTACCGAACTGAGCAGTCCAGGCGTTCGTACGACAAGAATAAGCTGCTCGTAATATTTTTGGCAAGTTTGTTCGGTCTAGAATTCGTCTGACGCTCGTTTTACATATGGGCAAGAATCGGCGTAGCCGAGGGTTGTACTGTTGCTGGCGAACTGAGTCGTTCACGAGTGTGACCTATACAAGGGTCAATGACTGGCCCAGTGTACGTTTCGAGAGTTCAAACGGACGTTCGTTGCAATTGGGCGAAGAACCGGCGTGGCCGAGGGTTGTGCGATTGCTAGCGAACTGAGTCGCTCAGGCGTTCCTACGACAATAATAAAATAAAATAAATATTGACTTCTTTTGTTCTATTACTAAGCCAACCTAGCGGGACCGCCTGCTTTACATGCACTCCGAAGCATGGCCAGAAAATGTAGCAAGTGTAAGACTCGAACTAATAATACTCGCACTATTCTAGGCAAGTTCGTATCGTCTAGAATTCGTACGACGTTCGTTACATTGGGGAAGAATCGACGTGGGCGAGGGTTGTGCTGTCGCTGGCGAACTGAGCTCACTTATGCGGGGGTCAATGACTGGCCCAGTGTACAGCCAGGACTACAGCTCATGCGCCAACAGCGGACGTTCACCCAACCTGCACTTTCTCAAAACACTCTCCCGTTCCTTCATCCCAAGATGACGAGGGAAATTAATATAGTCAAAGGGTGGCTACGATCATCCGCGGTGCAGAGCATTTTTGCTTTCCAATTTATACGTAGTATAAGGAAAGCTTTGTGATGGTCGAAATTTCCGATTCCGAGATTTCAACGGACTTACACGTTTTGACGTCCCAGGAACCCAAAAAAGTGATTTTCACAAAATGTCTGTCTGTCGCTCTGTCTGTCTGTCTGTCTGTCTGTATGTCTGTCTGTTCATCTATTTCCGGAGAAACTACTCGGCCGATTTTAATGAAATTTTGCATGAAGGTTCACAAAAGTCATGCCTCGAGACAATTTCATTTTTATTTTGGGCTAACTCAATTTGGGGGGGTTTTATTCTCAAAAAACTCCAAAAAAACGTATAAAAAAATTATTTCTCAAAAACGGCTCAAACGATTTCTTTTAAATTCACATATACTGACTTCGTTATTAATGTTGACAAAATGCGGGGGGTCGCTTGCCCCTTGATTGTTTGCTTCTGGGGGTAAAAAAATAAAAATAACTAATTTTTAATGAAAAATGACTAAAAAATAATCTTTCTGCGAAACCTTTCTATCGATGATTTCTACCTTCAGGCATGTTTTAGGTGTTAAGTTGAGTAACTAAACCGGACAGGTTGCTTTCCCAAAAAACTATTTGGTTTGTGCAAAACAAAAAAAAAACTGAAAAAATGAAAATTCACGCTCAAATGCATTGCGTGCCCTGCCATTATTGCTGTGTGGTAATGCAATGTAATAAGAACCGGTCCGAGTTTACTCGAACATGCTTTCCAATTTATCAATTAGTTGGGAGAGAAAATGAATAATTTCATGGTAAATAATTTTCCTACGGTTAAATTTCGGATATCTCGGGGGGGGGGGGGGGGGGGGTGTCCACCTGACGTCACTGGAGGTGAGGTAACCTCAATATATTTAAAACACATTACAACACAGTAATAATGGCAGGGCAGGCAATGCATTTCAGCGTGAAGTTTCTATCATTTTTTTAAAAAAAATTTTTTGCGCAAAAGCAAATAGGTTTTTGGGAAAGCCAACTGTCCGGTTTCGTTACTCAACTTAACACCTAAAACATGCCTGAAGGTAGAAATCATCGATAGAAAAGTTTCGCAGAAATATTATTTTTTAGTCATTTTTCATTAAAATTAAGTTTTTTTATTTTTTTACCCCCAGAAGCAAACTATCAAGGGGTAAGCGACCCCCCGCATTTTATCAACATTAAGAACGACTAGAATATATGTGAATTTAAAAGAAATCGTTGGAGCCGTTTTTGAGAAATAATTTTTTTTGACGTTTTTTTGGAATTTTTTGAGAATGAAACCCCCCCAAATTGAGTTAGCCCCAAATAAAAAAAATGGTCTCGAGGTATGATTTTTGTAAACCAACATGCCGAATTTCATCAAAATCGACCGAGTAGTTTGCCCGGAAATCGATGCACAGACAGACAGACAGACAGACAGACAGAGAGACAGACAGACAGACAGACAGACAGACATTTCGTAAAAACCACTTTTTTGGGTTCCTGGGACCTGAAAACGTGTAAATCCGTTGAAATCTCGGAATCGAAAATTTCGACCTTCACAAAGCTTTCCTTATACTACGTATAAATTGGAAAGCAATAATGTCTGTCCTATATCTAGAATATACTTAACCTCCCCCCGAGATGTCCGAAATTGAACTATAGGAATATTATTTACCATGAAAGTACTCATTTTCTCTATCTACTAATTGATAAATTGGAAAGCATGTTCGAGTAAACTCGGACCGGTTCTTTTAACTAGATTAATTGCATACAAGGAATTTAATGAATGTATCAGAAGAATATGTTGTGATTTTCAAATAAATTATTTTTTTATTGTTCTTTTACTAAGCAACGTAAGCTTCACCGTAGCAGAGTTAGGGCTATGAAGCCCTCTCTTACACTCAACTAGGAAGACCCGGGACTGCCTGCTTTACATGCCCTCGGAAGCATGACCAGAAAATGTAGCAAGTGTCGAACTCGAACCAACAACCTTTCGGGTGAAAGTTGGAGTCTGTACTACTACTCTACATATCCTGACACACGTTTACGGTTTTTAATGTTGGGCTTCAAACCCTGAACCAGTGAAATGTGAATTCCTGGAGTACTGTCACTACTGTGCTCTGTATATTATATAAAATCTTGTAAAAGAATATGGCTTAACAATAATATTCCCAGTCCGCTGACCTCTCAGTTTATCAACGAAAAACAGTGTTGTAGTTGTATTAGGGCAGCACACACAAAGTTCATTGGCAGATAATGCGGCATTAATGCCGGTACTTATCATACAGCGTCCAATATTAATTATGACGTCATCGGGTTCGTAATCCATTGTACAGTTATGCTGTGTTGGTATGGTGACTTTACGCTGGACTAGAGATCTATAAAAGGGAGATGCGACAAACACTCATTGGCGGCGCTACCCCCGAGAGTTTCTCCTGCTCCCCCCCGGAGCCCCCCCCCCCCCCGGAGCCCCCCCCCCCCTTTGAGATATTTTACATGTTATATTGCGGACTTTTTGTAAGAATTCAAAAACGTCAGAATCAAAACTGGAAACATGTTACTTACTATCATTCCTTCATATGATTATGCCATATGTTTTGTTTTTTCATCGGCCCCCCAGATAGAAGTCATGCCCCCCCCCCCTGGCCCCCGCCTTAAAATTTCTAGCGCCGCCACTGCAGACGCTTTCCACCACCAAAAATATTATTTTGAATGCCGGATGCCACTTGCCATGTCTGCTATGACTATGAGGTGGCATCTCAAAGAAAAAAATTATATATATTTTTAGTTTTGACGGGAGCGAATACCTCTTACTGATTTCTAGTCAGGACCGAGTGTAGGTTTTCTTCAGGGTGATTAAAAATGGCGCCCCTTTCTGAATTAGGGAAATACCTGACGTTCTAGAGGTACAGTGCATCGACATTTTTTCACGGCCAAGGGCGGAAGACGCGACATTTTGATGCGAAAATATAGTTTAGAACTAAATTACAGAATTCTCCGTAGAAAATGGCTGCCCCTGGATCAGACAAAAATCGGTTGCTTTACATTAATTTAATTTTAGTAACATGTAAGTCATAATGACTTGATCGTAGGTACCTCTTTTTTGTTTGGTTGCCAATTCCTTAGTTCAGGCATGATCAACTAATTTCCTATTATTTTTGCTTCTACAATACTTACTGGACATGTTCATAATTATAAAGGATGCGTAGGACACCATACATCTCCCCAATTTTTAACCCAAG
Source organism: Psococerastis gibbosa (assembly GCA_963971405.1). NCBI lineage: Eukaryota > Metazoa > Arthropoda > Insecta > Psocodea > Psocidae > Psococerastis > Psococerastis gibbosa. Next base: position 1,809,563 of record OZ020484.1, on the reverse strand, counting down.
CTTACCTGAAACAATGAAAATTATTATTAGGATGCACCTTACAGGGCCGTAGCCAGAAATTTTTTGAGAGGGGGGTCCATCTGACGTCCGTGAGGTAACCTCAAGATATTTAAAACTACATGCTATCTAGTGTACGCAAATATTTCGGTGAGGGGGGGGTGGTCCGGACCCCCTGGACCCGAAATGGAGGGTTTCTTGAAACACTACATTAGGCCAAGCGTGAGGCCTACCAAAGCATGAGGCTTCAAGAAGTCACCCCATTCACCCATTCATGCAGGTGTAATTTGCTAAAATTTCGGGTAGGGGGGTTTGAACCTACTGCATACGTGCCTGCATGGGCGTAGCTAGCAGGTGCAAAAGTTCGATTAAATCGATTCGTTGAAGCGGGTTTATTTGAACTTTTTTTTAAATATAAAATGGGGATTGTGTGTCCTTGTTTTGCCCGTGCATTGTGCGCATGCGGCACAACATTAAATTCTTATTTTATATATCAATTTTAAGTTTTAAGCACTTTTTTATATTGTGCAAACTCATCAAAGAAAACCCAATTCCATCTAGGATTAACTCGTCAAATCTTTATTTTAGTGCAAGCAAATCGTCTCCAATGCTTATTTCGTCCGCAAGTTGTAGGAAATAATAAATAGTTTCTCCATAAAATTACACGGGCAGCAAATTCTAGTTTTGATAGCTCGTTTGCAGCATTTGGTAATCAAATCATAGACATTAACCAGCGGTTTCATAATTAATCTCATAGCTATCACTTTCTACAGAAGTTAAAAGAAAGTGAAAACATTAGGTACTTAGTGTCATCTGCTGCAATATAACCACTTATTCCACGCATCTTACGCACACAGATCATCTTAATGTGATAACTATTGCATTGTTGTATTATTAGAGTTCAATGGAATAGCTAGGCGTACATTGCCAGAATACCTGGGGGAGGGGGCATTAGACCCCGTGTGATCCGTGCCCCTAGTTGTCAACATCCGAGAGGGGAGGGGGGTGGAGGTTTAGAAACCCAAACACTGTCATATTTATATATATCGTCGCATTTGCAAAAATTCGATTTCTTTCTATTGCACTAAAAAATTCGTAATTTTTTTTTTGTAAAACTGTTACATCTCTAAAACATTTATTGACGTAGTAGGAAGCGATAAAACAGTTTAAACTTGGCCCTAAATCATGCACAATTCAAGACAAGGCCGTAGTCAGGATTTTTTTCGGTGGGGGGGGGGGTTTAGAAATTACATTGGGTGTTACATAGTGGTTTTTATTTTTCCTCTCATAATCCGATTCTATCTAGTATCAAGCCATTTCATTTCGGGGGGGGGGGGGGGGTTGAACCCCCATGAACCGCCCTTGGCTACGGCCTTGGTTGAAGCAGAAGACAGTTGCAGATGCCATTAGGTCAGGGCTAAGGAACATCCAGCGGAGTAGTACGTAAAAAACTTTTAAGTAAACTGTTACATGTTACATTGTTACACTGTAACATTATAAGCAACTTTGGTACAATGAAGCTATACAATTTTGGTACAAAGAGTTGTAACGCACATTAGAGCACTGACATTTGAACTTTTTTTTGGTAAAGTGTTACAACTTGTTTCAGAATTTATTTGCTCGGAAACGAAAGTGAATTTGGTTACAAAAGTGACAATTTCTAAAAGATAACAGTGCGAAGTATTTTATTTAAAAAAAAAAAGTTAAACAAGTGCAAAACTGGGTGAGAAATATATAAAATGTGAACCAAAAAACTTTTAAACGCTCTCCTGAAAAATTACGTTTTTAGGGATGTAACACTTCATAAAAAATGCGACGATACATTCAGTTTATGATTGCAGTGCATATTCAAACATAAACATTGGCAAAAGAAGTCTGAAAGTCAGTCCGAAATTGCCCGAATAATAGGCATTAGAATAGTATAATTTTGTTTTAGTAATTTTTTTATATTTTAAATATTGTTATTCTCTGCAAAAAAAACTTTGGTATTTGTCAATCAATTTGATTTATTTCCACCGACTGGACTGATAATTGTTTTCATATAATTAAAGTGCGGTTAAAAAGAGAAAAATGTGTAACCATTTCTTAGCTTATGAAAAGTTATGTTGGTTTACTGACAAGTAGAAATTTTTACTTTGCACTTTATCATTGCATTTTAGCTTTCTTATAAGATGCAACAGTTACTTGCAGCTACCCTCCTTATTTACAATTATGACTTATGAATCTGTTATGACCAACAGACCCTGGCGAAGGTGTCGTAAGTCGACTTAACGGCTTAACTATTAATTTGCAGTGACTTTTAAGGCTTCCCTTACGTGATTCACTTAAGCTCTTATGATATAACAGCTCGCTTACGGCGCTTTTCTGACCTACAGCAGTGCCTTTGCACTTAGAGATAACGTTGTACTCAATGCTAGGAACAAACGAAAACTATAAAGTTCCACCTAACAGGGCAAGATTTCCTAAGATTTTGTGAACATAGGAGGGTGTTTCAGTTAGAATTAACTAATTGCTGATGTATGATTATAATATAAGTGAAGCATTGTTATAAAAGAGACAGGCTTACCTTTTTTTCCCTACCGCCTACCCGGTCAGCGGGTGCATATTTGAAAAAAAATCCTTTATCCTGATCAGTGCCGGATTAACTCTTGTGGCACAAGATAAGGCGGGCGTGGGTGCAAATTCAGTCTATCAACATTGCAGCAAAAAAACGTTTAATTTCTCGCCAATTTCAAAACTTTGTTTTCATTTGCATTCATTGTTTTCAACTCTTAATTTTTTTGTTTGTGGGGCCCGGAATTTTAGGCATTTTTGTGGGGGCCGTGGGTCTGTGCCCATGGGTTAATCCGGCACTGATCCTGATATTTTTGACAGCTCTATGTTTGATATATTTTCATGAGATATTGTCTCATTTGATTTTTTCTTCAAAGAAACGGGCAGCAGTACATTCCAATGGGGCCTTTATTTGTCCTTTTTCCAATTTAGGGCACTTTGCTTGCCCATTTGATGAGTTTTCATTATAAATTCACCTGCGGCCACAGCACCAACGTGAAAGAATAACTTATCTTGGAATAATTAATGTAAATTGACTTACGGTATTAAAAGCGTGTAAGATTAAAGACAAATAGCAATGTCGAAATGTACGATTCAGTGTCCATATACCGTTAGACACAGGTGCATATACGAAATGAGCGAACCATTTTCCTGAACGATATGAATATCGTCTATTTTGTTTTAATATTATTTAAAAGCACTGATTATAGTTTTACCACCGTATTTAAGTGGCTTGAACAATCCCCCGGGCAAGTGACTCTTTTCCATTCGTGCTACGTCTGCTACTGCTGTCATGCGCTTTGCCTTTGCCATGTACGTTAGGGGCACCTCTTTCACCCCCCCCCCCCCCCCGGAGTTGCAATAATTATTTTTCCCTTTTCAATAAGAGTCCTGAATTTTTTTTAATCACAGAATTAACCTTGAGTGAGTGCGTACCATATTTAGGCCAGTATTGTACATCTGTGTAGTCTTCAAATTAGCTGAGCTTTTGAGTAATGCCTTATGGTCTCAGAGGTGAAGACGAGAGAGTCCCTAATCTGTCCCTCCTCATGGTGAAGATGGAACTGATGGAAGCACGTAATGGCGACTGAACAGATAGGGGACCTAGTTTTAGCCGGGATAAGCGAAAAACACAGTCTTTTTCGATGCAGGGCACTGTTTTGTCCTGGAAGTTGAGAAACTGGGCCCGAAGGCAGAGGAACTCAATGAGGAGTCAACGACATAGGGATGCAGAAGGCAACGGGAAACCACTACATTACAATGCCCTAGCAAATTAATCATGCCATCAATTGCCATGATGATCGCCTATCTTCGATAGAAGAGGCATACATTTACCCATTCTTCCTTCTACAGCCGCAAAGGTATTAAAAATCTCTATCGGCTCTGGCCAATCAGGTGTAAGGAGATTCCATGCAAGCTTTTCCTCTATGCTATTGTACGGATGTAATTAAAAATAAAATAAGAATACTTCACTCTTTTCCTGACCACAACATCAACACACAAAACACTTGTGTTCCAAATTTCGAACCACAATGACGACTATGAACTTTTACTTAGGCGGGGTTTCCACATACGCCAATAGTCAATGGTAAATGTGGTATTGACGTTTTAGCAGACATTAAAGACTTACTAAAAATGTCTGCTACCACGTCAAAACCATATTAACCATTGACCATTGACGTATGTGGAAACCCCGCCTTAATCAAATTATTTCCACTTTGACTGGATGTCATCTTGAAATCGTTGATTTGTCATAAAAAGTGTGTATTACCATTTTACCATTATCGTAAACAATAATACGGGCTTTCAGTCAGATTTTATTTCATTCGCCTGCGACCAACATTAACTGAGATATGAATTTTATTAAGTTTCAATCGACCACCATCTTGAAACAAAATGGCGGATCTAGCTGGTTAACGAACTCGATCAAGACATTTCTTCATCTGTAGTTGCAATCTAGCGATTGGTTTGCAGCGAATCTTTCCACCTCCTTCTCCACTCCTCCCTGTCTTGGGTCGTTCTCTTGAGTTCCAAGTAGGTTCCGCATCTCATATCTTTCTTTAGGTCTTCTGCGTACGCCTTCCTTGGCCGCCCTCTTGCATTGGTGCCTTCGATTGTGCCTTCAATTATGGTGCTTAAGAGAGAGTCCTTCTTGTCTGATCAGGTGACCCATCCATTTTGCTCTTCTCACCGAAATGGAGATAATTAGGGATCTTTTATCGTTTATCCTTTGAAGTACCTCTTCGTTCGTTATGTGGTCTCTCCAAGATATTTTCAACATTCTCCTATAGTAGCACATTTTGAAAGCCTCCAGCTTATTTTTGCTTCTTTCGTGTATGAACCATGTCTCACAGCCATAAAGCAGCATGCTCCATACTAGTGATTTAAGCAGTCTTTTTCTAACATTTATGTCGATGTTGTTAGCCTCGAATATCTTCGACTTTTTGTTAGACGCTAGCTAGGCCATTTGAAGTCTGCTGGAGATTTCGGCGCATGATTTTCCATCGTGCGTTATTTTACTGTCGAAGTATGGAAAACTCATGACATTCTGTATGGCAACACCGTCAATTGAAATGTTGGTCTGAGTCTCTTTTGTGCCAAGTTTCATCACAATCGGATAATATCTACCGAAGTTACAGTGTTTCCTAAAATCGATATACATGTACATAGTACATAGCATGCATATAATATACTGTATATGTAACATTTTGAACGGGGGGTGGTTTTAGGCTCAGGGGGCCATGAAATGAAAAGTTGTGAAGAAATATTCCGGAATTCGAACATTGGCCGCCGTCTCAATAGGTAGATTAATCTGCCTAAAATTAAAGGTTTGCCGAAAATTTACATTTTACAATATCGTGCTACTGCTTAAAAGAACCGGTCCGAGTTTACTCGAACATGCTTTCCAATTTATCAAAATTAGTAGATAGAGAAAATGAGTAATTTCATGGTAAATAAATTTCCTATGGTTAAATTTCCGATATTTCGGGGGGGGGGGGGGGGTTGTCCATCTGACGTCACTGGAGGTGAGGTAAATTCTAGATAGGTCAGACCAACACATTACCACACAGCAATACTGGCAGGGCACGCAATGCATTTGAGCAGGAATTTTCTATCATTAAAAAAAAAAAAAAACATTTTTTGTACAAAACCAACACTTTTCTGGGAAAGCAACCTGTCCGGTTTCGTTACTCAATTTAACACCTAAAACATACCTGAAAGTAGAAAACATCGACAGAAAGGTTTCTTAGAAAAATTATTTTTTAGTCATTTTTCATGAAAATTTAGTTATTTTTATTTTTTTACCCCCAGAAGCAAACTATCAATGGCCAAGCTACCCCCCGCATTTTATCAACATTAATAACAACTACAATATATAGGGACATGTAGCGTATTTATTGGTACGGACTCTGACTTTCACCCGAAAGGTTGTTGGTTCGAGTCCCACACTGACTTAATTTTCTGGCCATGCTTCGGAGGGCATGTAAAGCAGGCGGTCCCGGGCCTTCCTAGTTGAGTGTAAGAGAGGGCTTTATAGCCCTAACTCCGCTAGGTTGGCTTAGTAATAGAAACAATAAAAAGTCCTTATTTATTTATTTATATATGTGAATTTAAAAGAAATCGTTGGAGCCGTTTTTGGGAAATAATTTTTTTAGACGTTTTTTTGGAGTTTTTTGAGAATAAACCCCCCCCCCCTTCCCAAATTGAGTTAGCCCCAAATAAAAAAAATGGTCTCTAGATATGATTTTTGTGAACCTACGTGCCAAATTTCATCAAAATCGACAGAGTAGTTTGCCCGGAAATCGACGCACAGACAGACAGAACGACAGACAGACAGACACATTTCGTAAAAACCACTTTTTTGGATTCCTGGGACCTGAAAACGTGTAAATCCGTTGAAATCTCGGAATCGAAAATTTCGGCCGTTACAAAGCTTTCCTTATACTACGTATAAATTGGAAAGCAAAAATAGCAATACAATGCATTAAATACATTAAATTGTGTTTTTTTATTAACTTCTCATCTGGCCATTTTAAAATATTTATTATGAGTTGACGCTATCACTGGAATAGTAGCATTGACTGTTATTTCTGCAAAACGCGTATGTATAGTATCAAAGATAATTCATTAAATTATTATAACCCATTATGGAGAACCACTTAGATTTTTGAAGTTTTTTGTCTCTCCTGCATAGACAGTTTGACAAATCGCAGTTTGTATACATACTCCTCATATTTGTAGCTTCCGGCAGGGGAAATTAATTAATTTCGTCGTTCTATGATCACTAATTATTATGAATTCTCTGCCTTAAACCCCCAAGTAACTTAGGTACCTTTCTAGTAATAAACTTATTAACAAATAGGAATATTCTATTGGATTACCCTAACGACCGACCTAATAACAAGCCTTCCATTATCAACAAGGTCTTACAATTAATTGGAAAACGAGAATACATTGCACATTAAAATGGTCATTATTGGAATGACCTCGCCTTCATCTAATTTTACCCCTTTAAGTGAGGCAAGCCCCGGCCTAAAAGCTAGCTTTAGGTTCATCGATGGGGTGAAGACGTAGGGGGTCGGTGACCCCTGGTGTAGTTTTGGAGGTCACTCACCCCGCCCCCCACGCAGACACGCACCTTACGCTGTTGGTGGTAACCTTTCCAAAAATATCATTTGGAGCACAGCATGTCAATGCAGCCAGTTTAAGGTTGTGACAATTGTTTGTAGACTGTAATGTAACGAATGTAAGAATGTAAGAGGAAACCGACCGTAGCTAGCGTTAATCACCTAAATCAGTTCGTGTCATTGCATTCCGATTTATACGTATTATAAGGGTCAATGGCAAAAGGATGCAGAAGCCAACGGGAAAACACTGTTTTACAATTCCCTAGTATAATCATCATGACTACAATTGCCATGATGATCGCCAATTTTAGATAGAAGAGGCATTAGAAGAAGAACAAGAGGGCGCAATGGACCACAAGGCTTAAGGCTTAAGAAAGTTACCTAAAACTACGGTAATACCCCAAAAATTAGAAAAATATTCACTTCCCACTGTCGTTTTCCCTAACCGATTTAAAAGTAAAATTGCAAAGGCTTTCACGCCCGCGGGGTTACGTGACGAAGCAGTAGAATCCGGGATGATAGGCCGTGGTCGTTGTGGAAGTGTACTTCCAAATGTTTCGTCAACATCTGCGGTAGACATTTTCAGTGGAACTGCATAGACTTCTAAGATTGCATCTCGGAGGCTCAGCAGCAACTTTGTTGTGATTTATGCGTAGTTTAAGAAAAGCTTTGTTATGGTAGAAAATGTAGCATCTCAAGATCTCAATGGATTTGTATACGTTTTGAGGTACCAGGAACCAGAAAAGTGGTTTTACGAAATGACTGTAGGTCAGTTCGTCGATTTGGGGGTAAATTATTTGATGGATTTTGATTAAGTTCATGTTGGTTCACAAACATCATATCTTAAGACCATTTCTTTTACTGTGAGTTAACTCAATTTTGGGAGGTTTACCCAACAAAAACTCCCAAAAAAACTATACTAAATATTTTTTTTCTCAAAAACAGCTCCAACAATTTTCTTGAAATTCACATACAATATTTTGCTGTAATCGTTATAGTGTAAACAAAACCAATTAGGTCACTTGCCCCTTGATAGTATGTATAATAAAAAAAATACAAATAAATACTCAATTTTAATGAAAAATTACTAAAAAATAATTTTTCTGCGGAACTGTTCTATCGATGCATTTTAACTCAGATATGTTTTACAGTTTAAGGTGTTAAGTATACAGGAAAAAAGCGAACAGGTTGCATTCCCAAACAATGTTTTGGTTTGAATTTTTTTTTTTTTTAAAAAGATTCATGGACAATACTGAAATTTAACCCTGGGACAATTATTTACCATGGAACTCATATCAGGGACGGATCCAGCCCATTTTTTTTGTTTTTTTTTGGGGGGGGGGTAGCTGAGGGTCAAAATAGGAAAAACTTATGTAGGATCGACTAAATTAGAGCGTAATAACTTAATTTACAATAGATTTACCAAATTTTGGGGGGCTTCTACCCCCCCTACCCCCCCCCCCCTGTATCCGTCCTTGACTCATATTATCTATCTCAGTGCTAATACTATAAATTGATAAATAGGAACGGGTTCACTTGTGCCGGTGACTTAACAAATCAAGTTCAAGAACTGGCCGATCGTTGCTAGTGACTACCACATTATGTACATCGAAAGGCAGCGGAGAAAGAACCCCCCGTCCCCTCCCCCGCGCCCCGTTCGCACCCATAAAGGCTGCGCCTGGCAAAGAAAGTAGGTACCGAGCGGGAGAGTCCCCATAGAAATTGCCATGACAACCTTACATATTTCGACCTTGATAAGCCCTAATTGATAGAGGTCGTTGCCCTCTCACCCTTACACGCTCACTCTTTTATTGGTCCAGGTAGGCAAGTAACCTTGCCAAAACTATATCATTACAAGCACTTACAAATGTTGTAAAAGTTGTAGATTTGCGAGCGACCTCACCAATGCTTGTTCATAAAACAATGTAAACATATTATTACCATCAGAAATAGCTGGTCTTGGATTAGTTTTCTATGTTTCAATGTCACGCATAATTTATTGATTTAACTAATAATCGGTATATATATATTTTTTACACTATTTTCAAGGGTAGATCCAGAGGGGGGTGTCAGGGGTAAGTAAGGAGGGTCAAGCCCCCTCAATAATTATATATAGTTTTTAGTTTTTTAAAATGTTAAATGGCGTACAAAAAATCTAATGTATGTATCCGATTGACCTCTTTAATCGCCTCACTAAGTCACCTCATAGGTACTTGTGTCGAGTTACGACACATCTCCGACCGCAATGTGTATAAATACTGGCACAAGTACAAGCACGCTACCACCTTGCCACTGAAGACGATAATGTCCAGGACCCCGGACCCCCCCCCCCCCCCGACGAAAAAAATTTCTAGCTACGGCCTTAGTATGCAGTAGCTTGAAATGAAATCGACGATGACATAATATTGTAGGCACAGTATACCTAGGTAGTTTTTTTTTTTTTTTTTTTTTAATTATGAACCCAGGCCTACTTACTGTAGCCCATAGGTTCCTTGTTCAATGTCAACGACCCCATGGATTTCGGAAATTATTTGTGTTGTTTCCGTATGAATCTTGGGCAATTGGCAAACTGGTATACGTTCTCGGTGTTATCGCACACGCGATAATGGACGAGCTGAGACAATCTTACTATTGACGGTGTGAAACAGGCGAAAGCATGACTTAGGCGCATATTCCACCTACGTCAATAGTCAATAGTAAATGTGGCATTGACGTGGTAGCCGACATTTTTAGACTGTCTTTAATGTCTGCTACCACGTCAATACCACATTTACTATTGACTATTGACGTAGGTGGAATAAGCGCCTCAACCAAGTACAAATATGAGTCGTAGGCACAGAATGATATGTAAATATTATCAGGCGTGGATCTAGAATGAGACCAAGGAGGGGGCTAAGATTTGAGAGGGGGAAATTTTTGAAGAATAGGCCTGAAATATTGGGGTTTTATGAATTTTCAAGGCAATAAGGGTCTATATTATAGGTAATTAATGCAAACTGAGCACGAGGGGGGTCCGGGGGGTCTCCCCTGGGAGAAAATTTGTGAAAAATTGGACTGAAATAGTGGGGTTTTACGCATTTTGAGGAACCTAATGGCCAATGGGGGGGGGGGGCGTAGATCCGCGACTGCATATTATGTTAATGGGAAGTTGTTAAAAAAACTTCTCTATAGGTTGTCAATTTAGGCTGCAACAATATTCTTAAACTTCATTCATTCATCATAATAAAAATGTTAAAAAAAATACAAGAATTATTATTATTATTATTATTTTTTTTTTTTTTTTTTTTTTTTTTTTTTTTTTTCCTATTTATTTAATGTTTTTGTCAGGATGTCTGAAGTCTTGCAAGACCAATGGGTCTGTCTGCAAGTTCTTCACTATATGTACTTGTACCTTTTTGAGACGTCTGTAGGCCATGTCTAGTATTCTGTTATTTTAATTTTAATTAAAAATTTATTCGAAATTTGAAATTAAAACTAAGTTATTTGCTAACACAGACGTGAAATAGAAAACATATTGCATCATCTATAGCGTTTACTGTGCGAGCCCCCAACAAGTTTATTAACTTGGGGGCCCACTGGTTTTTTTGTATTACAAGGGTATAATTGAATATATTTCTAAATATATTCCTTCGGCGCAGGGGAGTACCGACCGAAGAAGAAGAAGAGGAAGAAAATTCATTAAAAAAAATTTAAAAATACGGTAAGTGTAAACGTAGCATGATATCAGATAGAACGCCTCTGTTGGCTGAACGCTGTAGGTGCTGTTGCAAGGTCGTCGACCTTTGCTCAAGTTTGGGGCAGGTCCGGGCCACTGCGGGGTCAAAGACCGCGCGACAGCCTCGCTGTTTACACTAACTTTCTGCGGCTCAGTCGCTTTCATGGCCGCTTAATTATTTGGAGGAGATCTAGGTTCGAATCCTCATAGTAACATAATTTTTTTTTGGTTCGGGGGTAATGTTTTAGTGGCATATGCAAAGTCAGAACATGTAGAGTAGTTGTAGGGGATCTAATAAATAAATAAATAAATAAAAATAAATAAATAAATAAATATAAATAATAAATAAATCGTTATTGACTTTTTGTTCCATTACTAAGCCAACCTAGCGGAGTTAGGTCGATAAAGCCCTCCCTTACACTCAACTAGGCCCGGGACCACCTGCTTTACGTTCCCTCCGAAGCATGGCCTAAAAAGGTAGCAAGCGTGGGACTCGAGCCAACAACCTTTCGTGTGAAAGTCTGTACCACTACTCTACTTGCCCTGACAATCTGAAAATCTGACTTTCACCCGAAAGGTTTTCGGTTCAAGTCCCCGGCTTGGTGCATTTTCTAGCCATACTTTGGAGCCCTCAACAGAGGACGCATAGAAAAGAACTGTGAGGACACACTGCTGTTGTGCCAACGACCCTCCATGTAAAAGTAAAAGTAAGTAAGCTTTGGAGGACATGTAATGCAGGCGATCCCGAGTCTTCCAAGTTGAGTGTATGTACGGGTTCTTTTTTACGGCATTCGGTGGCATAGTTGGTAGGCTGCCCATACTCGTGTGAGTGCTTAGACATCATGCTAACGTAGACCTGTCAGATTCAACCAGGGGTGCTACCTACAGCCGCACCTGAACAAGTTATTCGGATGCATTCATTTAATTGTTTCTATGCGGTTGATAAAACCTGTTCTTGGTTTGGCTGGTATTCACGAAAAAATTTCAAATCTGGCCTAATTTGAGTGATTTTTTTGAAATGTGTCTTTTGGGTACTCCATGCGGCTTGGCTCTCCCTTAAGCCTCAGGGGACTTTGACCCCGGGCGTTTAGGGAGGTCGTACACGTAGAACGTCACCGTTCGCAAATGTTTGGGCTTGCTTAAACAGTTTCTTAAAATATTTTAAAATATGGAAAAGAATAACATATGGGGGGGGGGGGATTATTTTAACCATTTTAACACAATATTAAAAAATAATCCACACGCATGTATACAACGTTGAATTAAAATTTGAAAATACACAATACCATACATCATTAGATGCATTTTACATATCTTAAAGCCCGAGATGTGGGGGACATTTAAACAAAACGGGGACACTCCTCACACCTACAACACGAGGCAACGGGGAGACCTTGTAAGGCCAGCGCCATGCACAGCCAAGTGTGAGCGACTGGATCCTATACTACAAGGTTTCGCCTACCTTAGAAAACTCCCGATTGAACTGAGAGCGTGGGAAATGCTTCTAACTTCCCTAAATTGCTTAGAAACCATCTCTTAGAGAAAGCTTTCTATACTGTCACTGAGGCAATGACAATGACAGAACTACCTGATTTTGACGATATTCTGACGATTTTATTTTATACTTTACTACTATTGTGTAATTGAACGGAAATATATATTGCATTGTATTGTATCTAGAATAAGAGAAAATAGAAACAAAACAACTCAACTAAAATATACGTATTTCACTAATAGGTAATACCTCCGTTTATTAGGTACTTAACCAAACCGGTGGCCATCTAAACTTGGCACAATTACCGCTCCGATTGCGTCAGCGATGAAAGAAAATTGGAAGGGAAATTTGAGTAGGAACGACAGAGTTTGGGGACCTTGACGACAGCACAGCTCTGTCGGACATGATTTAAGCAAATCGCTGCGGCCTTGGGCACCGCTGCACCGCCACTAAATATCACGATATATGCGACAGAAAAGTCGTAAACATCGGCAGCCTTGGGCTGTTTTGGCACTACAACAATACTACTCACCCAACAGTCATGGCTGAAACTGTACAAGACTGCTTGCTCAGTATCAAACATAAAATTTAATAAAAAAAATATTGAAATATTAGTTGAATTTTTTATGAGTCACGCTCTGGCATGCAAGGGCCCCCAGCCAGCCTGTCAGCCGATGGCAATGACGTAAATTATATTTAGACAGAATATAAAAGTCGAGATCCTTAGCACTCTATTTCCTACGGGAATTTCAGGCATCACCTCGTTCGGATTGGTGGACAATATGTGCCGATATTGTGCGATGGAGGTCGAAAGATTCTAGCTGAGGGCCATGTGGTCGGGTACCCCAGACTTCAGTTAAGGCGCCCATTCCAATGACCGGCTAGGGCTATTTCTAAAAACAGTGACGTGGTAGCAGACATTCAAGACTTAGGTTGCGTTTCCACCGATCTCGCATTGCAGAATGCAAATGACATTGACGGAAATTTGAATTTTTCTTTTTATAGAAATCTATTAAAATGTTAGTACTTAACATATCCCATGACGCCATTTTTTAATTTTAGTTTGTTTGTTTGTGATTTTACTGTATGATCATTGATCAATTTTAACTATGGCATAAAGGAAAATAAACATTTCCGTCAATTCTGCAATGCGAGGTCGGTGGAAACGCCACCTAAGTCTTGAATGTCTGCTACCACGTCACCGTTGTTGGAAATAGCCCTAGCCGGTCAATGGAATGGGCACCTTATTATCTAGGGTGCGCTTTTTCTAATGACGGTTGGGCCTCAGCAGTAGTCCAACGAGCTGCCATAGGGAGATTTGCAGAAGCAATAGAACTCGACTAGTACGACTGGGGGACCTATGGGCCCAAATTGTGGCCTGTGTCCCGACTCAAGATCATACATATATGTATATACTGTATTTCCTACTGACTTTTGAAAAACTTTAGTGTCGCATGTTAGCATATATTTTAAGACAGTGGCGTATAGAAGGGAGCCCCCTCCCAAAATGTAGAAATGTAAGGCAGTATTAGCTAATATGAGTTGTTGTTATGCATAATTTGCCAGATCTAATAGATGATGTTCGGCACAACAGTGAGCAGTAGGTTACGCGGTTTGGTTCGTACATTTCAACGTAGTTTCGAGTTGTTCGAGTAGTTGATAGCCCTTGATAGGTCTTGCCCCCTCCCCCCAAATATTTTTATATATACGGCACTGTTGTTACAACAGGAACATTTATTAATGGTGCCGAGTAGGTATGCAAGGCCAAGAAGAATGGTTCAATCAGGGACGGATCCAGCTCATTTTTTTGGGGGGGGGGGTAGTTGTGGGTCAAAATAGGAAAACATATGTAGGATCGATTAAATCAAACCGAAATAAATTATTTAACAATAGATTTACCATTTTTTTTTGCTGTATCTGTCCTTGGGTTCGATGACATTTCCGTCAATTTTTCCTAATCTTCTTTTCTCCAATCTTTAGAGCTGCTAGTTAATTTAGGTCAACTATACTTTAGTAATTTAAGGTTTTGTTTTCATTGTGAAACTTCGTAGGAGGAATAAATAAATAAATATACATATACATACTGTATATATCTGTTAAATTATACAATCAAGTAATCAACAAGAAAGTATAAAGTAAAATCGTCATAATATCAGGAAGTAAAATTTAATATATTTCCCATCTTGTAGAAAGCATGTTATTGCTTTGTTTTGTTTTATTATCTTACGATTTCAGAAGAAAACTAAAACCAAAACTTGTATAAAAATGTTTCTATGTGGAGGGCATGACTTGGATTGGAGCTAGGCAACTATTTCTGATTTTTGAAATTTTTCTTATTTTCCTAGATGCGAGTAGATTTGATTATTTGCTGCGGATTGCATGCCCTTAAACCATACAACCCTTATATTTCTACGAAAGCTTACCACTTCATAGCATCTAAACTTTCTGGATGTTTACCTTCGGTCTTTGTCAATAAATAAATTCTCAAAATTTCTTCGGACATAGCTGATGAGACGGGAATTTAATAAAAACGTCTTTACTGAAATACCAAAGGTGAACAATACATATAAAGACATGTACTTGTACTTACCCTAAAAAAAATTTTATTTTATTTCATTTTAGGGCAGGCAAAATTCATAAAAGTATAGAAACCTTAGAATTATTGTGCACTTTTGTTACAATTCTATTATCCATGTTATATTACGTATTAGATGTAAGTAAGTTACGCGTGAATTATGCTGACGTTCAACGCCCATCCTTTTATGTTGGCCCATTTGCAGACTATTTCTAAGAAAATGCATAGGTTTACGCCCGTACTCCCCCCCCCCCCCCCCGCACAGGTCTTATGCGACATTGGAGCCCCAATCGGGCCCAATGGACTACCTGCATAAAAATTATATTCAGAGCGTATAGGTATGTATTTATTTTTTATTAGAGTTTTAATATTGCTGTGATAGGAACTGCAACAATTTTTAGAACAATACATTCATACATTAATTCATTGACTTTGAAAAATTTATTTTTTACACGGCAGATAGCTTTGTAGTCCAACTGTACTGTACCTTACGGTATCAATAGCTGTGAACGGTTTTCACGACGGGGCCACGCATCACTTCACCAGGCGTGACTTTATATTATTTTTTTGCAACAACTAAACAAATCTGAATGCGAAAATAACGTTTAGAGAGTTCACGAGTCTAAAGAGCCCTATAGGCGACAAAGTACCGATACTGAGGTGACCTCAATCAAGGGCGGAACCAGAACTCGATTTTTGGGGGTCATGCCATGAAGCAGCCTTCATCCCCACAAATCGACGAACAGACAGACAGACCAAGAGACAAAAATTGCGTAAAAAACACTTTTTGGGGTTCCTGGGACCTCAACACGTCCAAATCCACTGAAATCCAAAAATCGATATGTCGGCCATCACAAAGCTTACCTTGTACTACGTATAAATAGGAAAGACAAAAAAGGAATGTTATAGGAATAATTGACCCCCTCCTAAAATAATTCCTGGATACGGACCTGGCGAGAAGATGTACGATGCAACAAGTAGCAACATAATCAGTGAATATCGCTTACAAGTTACAACATAACAGTCCAATGTTCAGAACTAACAAATATTTAGTTGGTGAGTCTGTGTTACACAAAGTGGAAGTAATCTACTGCATATATAAATAGAGTAGTTCGGAACATGCCCCAAGTGATTGTGAGGGCTGTTAGTAACCGCCCTGCAGATTATTGCCAGGTTGAATGTTTAGGCACGAATAGTGAAGTGATCATGGTGGAAGCTTTGTTAATGGTCAACAAAGTGGACGATTTTCTGGTGCTCGAATTTAAAATGCCGGTACCTACCATCCCCATGCTGATATTAATGTTACTACCATCTTCTGTATGTTAGGGGGCAACAGGACGGGGAGGGGGGGGGGGGCATCACAGTGGACCTAGAATGCCGTTTGGTAATAGCTTAACAATAATGGAAACAGAACAATTTTAGAGTTTCCATTTTAAAATTGTCTTGTTTCCATATTAAAATTGTATTGTAACATTATTAATCCCAGGTTAAGTTAATACGAAACGTCGTAGTAGGCCCGCAGATGTAAAAACTCAAAGTTACCTGGAAATCTAAATTGTAGAGTTGTACAAAATGTCTTACTCCTTGAATGAAGTGACTTATCTATCTATCTATCTTATCTATATGTCTATTTCCCCTACGTATTATTTACTTCTAAAAAATTGGTTTAATGTACATTATTGAGGTTTTCTTAAGTAATAATAGTTGAGGCGGGAAAATGTATACTTCTTGCAAATGCTTCTATTATTTACGAATTTTTCATCTGACCACTTTCATATCTTTGTGACTGTGGAACAAGATATTAATATATTAATATATATTAATATTATTTATAAATAAATACACGATTCTTACTTGTTTACGAAATATTTTGAAATCTATTCCTTACTTAATTTAGTGAAAAACACGGGGCATCCTTTGTTTACATAATTGGAAATCGCTGCCTTAAACCTGGCTACGGAGAGTGTAACACAACGGACAGTCGGCAACCGAGTTTTTTTCTATTACAAAGCATGTCCATTTGTCTTGCGGTAGGTGTTGATATACCTGTATTATATCTGTATATATTATTTATATTTTATATTCACATTTTATATATATCATACTTTAATCTGGACATATACTGAATACTGAATTGGATTCTACACACCGTAAGTTTGCCTACAGATGGTGGTAGTGACCCTAGAACAAGATAGCCGATATGTAGTAAATTATTGAAAAAGTATGAATTGCCAGCGTCGCTGGTTCATTGGTTAATGTTAGCTTACACTCAATCAATCAATAAATAAATAATGACTTTTGTTCTATTACTAAGCCAACCTAGCGGTTACGACACCACTGACTCTACTAAGTTGCCTTAATAATAGTACAAAAGTCATTATTATTATCATTATTTTATAGTTAAGCCTGTCAGTGCTATCAAGATAGCCGATATGTAGTAAATTATTGAAAAAGTATGAATTGCCAGCGTCGCTGGTTCATTGGTTAATGTTAGCTTACACTCAATCAATCAATAAATAAATAATGACTTTTGTTCTATTACTAAGCCAACCTAGCGGTTACGGCACCACTGACTCTACTAAGTTGCCTTAATAATAGAACAAAAGTCATTATTATTATTATTATTTTATAGTTAAGCCTGTCAGTGCTATCAAGTTAATCCGCATTTTTCTTGTCCACAGACCGACAAAATTATTGCTAAATTTAGAGTCCGCATGAACCCTTTGAGCGTGGTGGATCTTTTGCAGAGAGACGAACACTACAATGTCCTCTCGATGAAAATAAAAAATGGACGACCCATTTGGTTTTTGGAGAAGTGACACAGTTAGTACATAAACTTATGGACAGAGTTCTATGTAGGACATATGATGGGGCAATAGCTCGCATCCAGGATATTTGTTGAATTTCAATGCAGCTAGGACGGGATTTGTAGCTGTTCCTAGAGGAAAAATATATAAATAACTATACTTCTTCATAGATTATGCAAATAATACTATATAATAAAACAAAGATATATACGAAAGTGTATAATGTGAGATCGTCAAATATAGTCAGTTTCAGCATCCGGATCATGGCGATTTTAATACCGGGGTTAATATAATACCGTTACCATGTCACGCGGTGGTGTTAATTCAATTGTTTAACATAAATGAACAGGAAATTTCAGATTCTTTATTTTTTGATGTTGGTAATCGTCGCAAGGGTGCCAAGCGCCGAAAATTCAAATAGTTTCTATTTAAACAATTGAATGATCTTCGGCTATATTTTTGGTGAGTTTATTCATTTTTTCTGCCTTGGATTTAGAAAAATTATTTATAATCCTTAATATATTAATACAAAATTAAAACTTGTTTATTTCTAGCGCGATATGCGTTTATATTTGCTACGGCAGCGTCGCGTCAGTTCAGTTCTTCGGTATTGCCAACATCACAATTTAAAAAATTCAGAAATTTGCTGTTAATTTATTTTAAACAATTGAATTAACACCATCACGTGACATGGTATTATATTAACCCCGGTACTATAATCGCCATAATCGGACTGCAGGTAGTAATACGAGGTGCGTCCAATATTAATTCCAAGGGTCGGATGTTGACAGAAGAGGCTGTATATCATGCACCTTTGCTATGATCTATGCAGACACAGTGGTGGCGGAAGGTGGGGCAGGGGGGCAAATGCCCCCCCCCCCCCCGTCAGCCAACGACCCGAAAGGCAAAAATACAAGCCTATTGTATTGAGAATTGACTAAATGTTTCTTTTAGGTGCATGTAATATAATATAGTAATATATTAATTTTGTAATAATATTATATAAATATAATATATATAATTAATAAAATATATTAATAATTCTTCAATGCACATTTGCCTAGTTAAAATCAAAGCTATCTAAGTACGTAGTTGGCTCTGATCAACTCTTATTACTACTCAGCCCCGATGGGCGCCTGCCTCCCCCCCCCCCCCCCAGATAAATAGTACTCCCGCCGTCTCAGGGCTGGGCAGAAATTGAGTAGTAGCTGATACAGTCACAAGGGTTGAGCAATATTTTAAAATGTCAAGAACTTAGTACTGCCGTGAGGCTGTGGAAGTCGCACCCTATGGAGGTGCTCACATCACAAGCTATCGCTCTTATCAAAGAAGAAGAAGAAGTGTACAGCGATCGGAAACTGAAGGTGCACAAAATTGCGGAAAAGCTTGGGTAACAAAAATTCCCTTTTGGCTCTGGCCGATCAGGTATAGGGAGCAAGCGCAGACCCCGCATTTCCTCTATGCCACATACCGCTATGTACATATGTAATTAAAAATACTCGTTTGAAGATTATTGTGCATCGACTTGTGCTCTGTCGTTTTAGGGAGATTCATCTACCTATTGAGACGGCGACCAATGTTCGACTTCCGGAAAATTTCTTCGCAACTTATCATTTCTGTGCCTAATTCTACCCCTCTTTCAAAATTTTATATATTATTATACACGAGTGAATATGTATTAAATTGAGCAATTTAAACACAATAATTGTAAACCCCACAACAAGACCTATAACAATTTACCCAGTTCTAAAACTAAATAAAAAAGAAAAAATATTCAATTACACATACTTCAACTAACTTGTCTTATTAAACTACACTTACATATTAATAACAGATCTCTCGTAAACACATAACAGTCTAGTCCACTATTTCAAATAAGGATTCCACCTCTTCCCGTCTCATCAGCCATTCCCGGACGAATTTGGAAAATTTATTTATAGACAGCGACCCAGGACAAATATTAAGTACCGTACGTTAAATAATTTTGGTACTATAAGGGTCTTCACAGTGTTGGTGTTATCGAGTTATCGAGTTAGATGTGCTATCCAAGTTAACACACAATCGTGAGTGTACCTCGGGAGTGAGTTATCATGCTATATTTAACAGGGTAAACAACGTCGTAGTAATCAGACGTTCGTGGCCCGGTTTTAAAGAAAGTGGGAGAACTCTATTCTAGTGCCACATTTTTTTTTTGTTCATTTTGGTTATTATAATTTTAAGTATTTACGGTAATTGCTTGTGTTAATAGATTATACAAATAAATTTAAATACTACAAAATTTTAAACGCGTGTTTCAAATCAATCAGCAAAAACAAAGATGGCGGCGGTCAAACCTGAGCTATCGATCGCAGCGCAAGTTAAATAGCACACTTAACCAACTTGGAATAAGTGCGTTTAGGATAGCATACTGGTTAGCTTGGTTATCGGGTTATTGGTGTGTTAACTTAACTTGATGTAACACACTTAACTAGGTATAACTCGATAGCACGAACACTGTGAAGACCCCTAATATATTGGTAGGGTTTGGTAAAATTTGCTATGTATGCCCTAGGTACTACAAGGTGCTCAATTCTTCTAGTATTTGCTGGTCTGGGTCTCTGTACCATGTCCCCACTGATTGTGTAAAAATGGAGTAAAAAATTCGCAATGTCTTGTATAAGAACTATGATAATATATGTATGTATTGGTGTATGCACGTAAGTACAGGTATGTATATCGATTTTAGGAAACAATCTAACTTCCGTAAATATTATTCGATCTTGATGAAACTTGGCACAAAATTGATCATACAAAAATGTCTTGATCGAGTTCGTTAACCAGCTATATCCACTATTTAGTTACAAGATGGCGACCGATTAAAACCTTACATAATTCATATCTCAGTTATTATTGGTCAGAGAGGAATGACATAAAATTTGACCGAAAGTCCCCGTATTATTATCTACGATAATGGTTACCACCACTTTTTACGAAAAATCAACGATTTCAAGATGGCGTCCAGTCAAAGTGAAAATAATGGAAACTTAAGTAAAAGTTCATAGTCGCCACTGTGGTTCGAAATTTGGAACACAAGAGTGTTTTGTGTGTTGATATTGTGAATGGGAACAGACAAAGAAATATACAGTAACTGGAGCGGCAGGAGCCATAATATCTCTTAGGGGGCACCCGTTAAGCCAACCAACAGAGTTAAGTACCAAAAAAATATCGAAGTCTTACACATTGCAGCATAGCAGAACGGATACCTGGACCCAGTCAAAACTCTGTACTTAGCTTGTGCAGGCTATTTTCCCTGCAGGCGACACTAGCAGCCGTATTGACAACGGTCTCCAGTTACGGGATGGGAAAAGAATGAAGGATTTTTTTTAATTTTTATTTACACACATAGCGTAGCATGGAGGAAAAGGGGGTCTGCACTGGCACGGATTCTCACTAAACCTGATCGGCTAGAGCCGAAAGGGATTTTTTTTTTTAATAAACCATTTCAAATCACAAAATGTACGTTCCCATGCATTTTGACAGTAGTGAATACCCCTATACGGGTGGTAACAAATTGTAGTGTCTGTGGTGTGATGTGTACTGACCTACATATCATATCGCTCCTTGAACTATCGCCCGTCATCATCGCCGGGTCAACATTTAGCTAATGCTAATGCATTCATGTTCCATTGAATGACAACTGCCCATTTATAATAATTTTTAATTTAGATGTGATGCTACTAACCAAAAGTCAGTCTCAGCACTGCGCTTTTAGAGGTACCGCGAATCACAGTATTGTAGTGCGGGCGACTCCCTTCCACACATTACCGAACATTTAAGGGAGGGAGAGTGTCATGTACCTGTATAGTTGATGTCATACTTGCACGTTACTGTCATAAATAAATAAATATTGACTTTTGTTCCATTACTAAGCCAAGTAGAGGCGTATTTCGGCCGATTTCTGTAATTGGCTCGTCACTGGCTTGTGGCAGGTACACGGTTGTCCCCTCGTAACGCCTGTGACACACCATCGACACAGAAGTCTTCTGAAGTGTGTTTGGAAATACACTGTTTTTGCAGATATTTTATATTATATATATATATATAAATAGCATATACTGTTTTTGGAGATGGAGATTGGAACAATCGCTGCAAACAAATCGATAGATTCAAACTACAAAGAAGAATCACCAGCCCATTTGCTTCCATGACAAATGTCACAGCGAGTCACCTTAGTTAGAACCGTCTGTGTGTACTTGTCCTCACATTAGCCACAAATTCAACTATTTATTGATGAAAGAGGTCTAATGTCCAGATATGTACAAATGTATACAAGTTACGAAGTTGATCTCAATTGCTTTAGTCAGGTCTAATCTAATATATGAACTGTCGATCATGGCTTATTACCTCATGGGCGATGGCAGAAGTAACGTAAATTTATTATAGACAGCGGTATCTACAGTACCTGCAGGGCTACCAACTGTACACAGGAGATGAATGGGTGGCCTTGTCGGATGGTTAGTCCAGGACCGGACAGGTACCGAAATGATTCTTTGTGTTTTGTTCTTGAACCTTAGCACCTGACGTACCTTGCAGGTATATATACCATATCTGGCATTCTGGTGGCATCTTTTATCATTGGTGTGTGCACATGTTGTAGGTACTTTTTTGCCTTGGGTCGACTTTCTGAAGCAGTAGAGGACGAATTCTGTGTAGGTCTCGATCTCTCACACAATTTTTGAGTTTAGAAAGTAAGATCCTCACACTGTCTGCGCTGTCAGGTGGGACAAGAAGTAGCAGAGGACATCAAAAGGCATCAAGAGTCTGTACAATCTCCACTTCCACGGAAAGAAAAGTTCAATTTTAACTTAATTCTTTTGTCTAATTTTTCAGTACCGTAATCGGGCCACCGGTAAGAGTGGTTGGAGGTCCCCATAATGTGTTCAGTGAATAACTCAAAATACAGTGTAGCCTATTTTTACACAGCTTACAATGTTGAGGATGTTTTTATTAAAATATTGGCCTTGTCGCCCCATTTGTGCCAATGTCAGCAGTTTTTATTTTTACGGATTTGGCCCGCTACCAAAAAATAACTATAACCACTGGATACCCCTCCCATAAGATCTACAAATTTAAAACAATTTACATAAAAATTGAGTTACAGCTAATCCCGATCACATTGTATATTTACTATATAATCTAGCAACATTTCAGACCGATTTCAAAATATTCTGTGAACAAAAAATAGCCTATAGTTAATTTGATGAAAATATTTAATTTCTCCTTCGACAGTGGCAAAGATATGAAAATGTCCAGATGACAAAGTCATAAGTAAATAAAATTTCAATTTCCACACCTAAACTTCAAGTTATTACATTGAAAAATCACGATAGAGTGCATTAAATTGGTTTTATGGAATAACGGTGAATATTAGTTGAGTAAATAGCCTGGTTTTTTAGAAAGCTTGCGTAATTTTTATTAATTTTTCATCTGACTATCATCTCATCTTTGTGATTGAAGAATTAATTTAATGCATCAAATTGACTCGGCTATTTTTTTTTTCTATCTTAGCAAATGTTTAGAATCTTATCATCTTATAAACGTTCCAAATGCGATTTTGCAAAACATTCAAAAACTGATCGTTTTTCGTAATATTGTCCTCTCCAGAGTCCCCAATCTATTTCCATTGTCTCTTCCTTGGTGTGATCTGGCGAAGGACAGGATCCGGTGGCGTGGTGTTGTGAATGCAGCCAAAAGTCCCCCAGGGCTGACAGCGCCAACTTAAGTCAAGTCAGTCAGTCTTCCTTGGTCTTCTCCCTCTTCGAGTTCCCTCTATTTCTTCCTCAGCAAGTCACTTCCTCGCTTTCAAAACCATAAAATTCAAAACTGGAAGGTTTATTGTAATAAAAAATGTAATAATAATAAATAAATATATAAGCTTATAATGTGTTGTCAACAGACAAAGTCCAAAAACGACATCACTTACAATATGACATAAAATAATAGATATCGATAGCACTTGTACATTAATTAAGCAAAGTCGTATGTTAAATATACAATTGTTAATAGTAAGTTATACCTAGTACCTAGTATTTAAAATCATTTGCAATCCATAAGATTTGTTTGTACAATTTGCAACAAATAAATCTTTGATTGACTGCTATAATATGAATAGCAGTTTTGTGTGGCCATGAGAATGTCTGTAGTGTTCATTTCTGGATCAATGACTGCACTTGCGATATTGACCCAATTCGCTGATCAATTAGACAAGTTTGCTAAATTACTATATATAAATATCATTAATTGTATGTGTAAAAACGAATTTCAATTTGTCCAGAAAAAATTGGGCACCCCAATTTTCCGTTTTCTCTTTTACGAGCGATCAGGCCCCTGGATTTTATAAAAATAGGTTGGTTTATATTTGTTATTTACTTTTATATTTAAATTATAAAGATTTGGTCAACTCAATTGGTAGAGGACCATTTCATACGTGGTACTACGGCGATTGTTTTTATTTTGGTGCAGAGGCATTTCCGTGAAACTGAAAGACGACAGAAATTTTTCGAATTTTCGATTCATAGGTAAATTATAACAAATATGAAAAACACTGCATAAAGGGGTGTATGAAATAGCCCTCTACCAATAGAGTGGACCAAATCATTATAACTTAAATGAACAACTTAAATAATAAAATATAAACCAACCTATTTTGGGGTGATCTATGTGTACGGCCAGCTCTCCCCGAGAAATACCAATCTTAGAGCCATTAAGAAGATGCCACAAAATTAGAAGAAATGTCCCTGTACCTTTTGGTACGTCGCCGTCACTAACACCAATTGGCCACAGCCTTCAACCTGACACCCTGAGAGTCCCTCATTGTATTACGAAAGCTCAATAACTTGTTCTCAATTGCATAATAATGGTTCACTCTGGACAGCTATAGGTCTAACGGTAATACAGGTGCGTACCAGTGTACCTACCTATAGTCTGCTGTCATCAATTGTGCGACATTATTAGCCAATCAGAGCGATAGTTGCATGTCTTTTAGACTACTGATGGGTAGGCTCCCTGCAGTGATAAAAGACTTGTACCGGCGACTTAGAAGGCAATTCCGAGGCAATTCCCAAGCAGTGAGAAGAAGAAGATGAGAGAGTGAG
Organism: Psococerastis gibbosa; assembly: GCA_963971405.1. NCBI lineage: Eukaryota > Metazoa > Arthropoda > Insecta > Psocodea > Psocidae > Psococerastis > Psococerastis gibbosa. The sequence goes on along the minus strand of OZ020484.1, from coordinate 1,784,660 downwards.
AGTGGCTGCAGGATGTTATTGGGGTAAGTGTATATTTATATTTTTATATATTGTATAGGAAGGATCCTATGTGGTTAAATAAACCATAACAAACGGTGGCCGATAGGTATTAATGATGGCCACATTAGGCACATTAAAATGTTTAGGAACATTTCTTCCACTTCATTACATCTGATTTATAGTTCTATGCAGTTCTGCGCATTTTTTTCCCACCCGCAAAGCCAAGCCCACTCCGGACTCCGGTTGTCTCGTCATAGCAACAAACAAGCCATAACAACAATAAAATTCCCCAAACAATTCAAATGAGGAAGTGTATAATGAAATTCCGTATAAAATGGAACTAATATTAGCTTATGATATACAGCAGCCAACGACCTCTTATCTGAGCGCTAACGGTCTTAGGCTGGCAGGCTGCCGTAGGTCGGTACTGATACCAAGGTACCAAACCTGGCACGTACGGTACCGCACTGCTGTATGGGACACTCTCCTTATTTGTCAGATAGTCCGTCATAATCCTATCTGTCGGCGCAGACTGATAAGCATGCGACAATGTTGCGAATCGGCTAGATAACGTGACGAGTATGGCTGCAGGGGGCAATGAATCCTACTGAGTACACAGTTATGCAATCGCCTAACTAATAACACTTACCCGTGGTATCATGGCAACCGTAATTTTCTAGTTTGTTTTCTATTCTATTTGCAAGTTAACATACGGACAGACTTGTTCCCGTATTTTATGTAGAGTGGTGGTACAGGCTCCGATTTTCATCCGAAAGGTTGTTGGTTCAAGTCCCACCTTTTCCGGACACCCATAGGAGGGCATGTAAAACAGGGCGTCCTGGGCCTTCCTAGTTGAGTGTATGAGAAGGCTCTATAGCCCTAACTTCGCTAGGCAAGCACGTAACCAGGATTTTATTTCGGGGGGTGCTAACTACCAGGGGGTCGGGGGGGGGGGGAATACCCCCAGTAAAATGGCGGGTCCACCCCCCCCCGGAAATGTTTAAGAATTTACATGCAAAAACACACAGTTTTAGTGTTTTTAGAGGGAGAAAAAAACTTACAGGTGAAACATCAAACTGAAGGATAAAAACTGCAAGGATAAAAAAGTGTGATCTCTTCCAAATTCAGAATATGGAATGTAAAAAGCTCTTCAAGTCTTCCGTTATCTGCAGAAACATCTTGCACTATCGAACCTACTGTATAACTATACACTGGATCGAACGAGAACAAAAAAAAAAAACTAATTTTTTTCTTTTTTTTATACATTTCGGGGGGGGGGGGGGCTTCAGCCCCCAAGGCCCCCTCCCTGGCTACGTGCCTGTCCCTAGGTTGTTCCATTTGGCGCCCCCCTTCCCCAATTTAATAAAATAGTAGAAAAAGAGGAAAGTCGTTCTCTTGGACGTACGCAGATTCTATAATTAGGGTGCATGACCGTAATTTCCCTTTCCCAGGCACCCAAGGGTTTAGGAGACCAAAGGGGGGCCCGGGGGTCTCCCCCGGGAGAGGGGGTTGAAAAACAAATAGGCCTGAAATTGTGGAAATTACAGATTATGAATGCAGTTATTATGTTTATATTTTACATGTGAAGAATATTACTGCTAATGAGGGGGGCCCGGGGAATGTTTTGAAAAGACAGGCTTGAAATAGTTTGTCGCCAAAAAAGTTTTGATTTTGCAGAAGAGAACTTTATTAACAAAACTGGAAAAAGGGGGACCGGGGTCTCCCCGGGCGAATTTTTTAAATAAATATATGAAAATGTGCTGTTTTACTAAAACTGGGGGGGAGGGTCCTAACCCTGGGGACCCCTCCCTTGGCTAAACCCATCAGAGGGCATGCAAAGCAGGCGGTCCTGGGTCCTATTTGAGTGTATGAGAAGGCTTTATAGTCCTAACTTCGCTAGGTTGGTTTAGTAATAGTAAAAAAAAACTAATTGTTTTCTTTTTTTTATACATTTTGGGGGGGGGGGGCTTCAGCCCCCAAAGCCCCCTCCCTGGCTACGTGCCTGTCCCTAGGTTGTTCCATTTTTCGCCCCCCTCCCCCAATTTAATAAAATAGTAGAAAAAGAGGAAAGCCATTCTCATGGACGTACGCAGATTCTAATTAGGGTGAAAAATGTGCTGTTTTACTAAATTTGGGGGGGGGGAGGATCCAGACCTGGGAACCCCTCCCTGGCCACGCCACTGCAAATCACACTTGATCAGAGGCCCAGTGCCCACAACAGTTGGCCAGGTCATAACAAAAACACAAATTCTCTCTGCGAGCAGAATTTTAAAGTTCAACTGCTTTAAATGGATGGTACGTTTTTGTAATTTTTTTGGTACGGTACCCCCAATATGGCACAATACAGTCAGCAGTGGCGGAATTACCGCGCGCTCGTACATTAGATTTTTAGTTGTAAACATTAAAAAAAATAAAATCAGTGTTTTATATTGTGATATTGCTGTATATATTATTGTATAATTTAGCCCCCCCCCCGGTCCACCCGTAGCCCCCCCCCCCCCGCCAGGATTTCTGGTGACGAAGACTTATGGAGGCTCCACAATAATTAAAGGGAAATTAATTCTTAGTATGCTTATTTTACAAGAAAAAAATCAACATATTGACCAAGTACTTTCACAAAAAATATATTACTAAAAATGCTTAAAACCCCAATACTTCAGAGCTATTTTTTTCAAATTTTTCTCCGGGGGAGACCCCCGGGCCCCCCTCAATGGTAGGTTTATTCGCCGTTGTAATATCTCAATTTTGTACTGTTTGCAAACATTGGCGTAAATAGGGGGTCCTGGGCTAAGCCCCCCCCCCCCCGAAGCACCCGTAGCCCCCCCCCCCCAGGATTTCTGGTGACAAAGACGTTATGAAGGCGGAAGGCATAGTATTCAAAATAACGAAAGGGAAATTAATTCTTGGTATAGTATGCTTATTTCACATGATAGACATCATTAAAAATCAACATATTTACCTATCCGATAGAAGTAGTTCACAAACATATATTACTCAAAATGATTAAAACCCCAATATTTCAGACCTATTTTTTCAAACTTTTTCATTGGAGGAGACCCCCGGGCCCCCCTCAGTGGTAGGTTTATTCGTCGGTAAAATCTCAACTGTGCTGCTTGCAAAATGCGTAAAACCTCCCTAATTTGGGCCTATTCTTCAATTTTTGTTCTCCCCTTTCTCCAGTATAGAATATTCGTAAAACCTCACTAATTTCAGCCCATTTATCAATTTTTTCTCCGAGGGAGACCCCCAGGCCCCCCTTTCTCCAGGGTATAATATGCGTAAAACCTGACTAATTTGGGCCCATTTATAGATTTTTTTCCTCCGGGGGATCAAAGTCTTGGGGTCCTAAAGCCCCCCCCCCCCGAAATTTTTGGATTTTACGCCAATGTTATTAATGTCCGCGACAAGGGCAGTGCCTATATCCGCACAAAGCCAAATCCGCCCCTGACAGTCAGTGGCAAATCCATACCTCCCTTGGGCTAAAAATATTCATGTGAAATGCTTAGGTACCTACAGTATGCAATGCAATGCCCGCAGCTGATCATTGGGCCTGCATCTGTTGACGGCCCTGCCGTGAGTATCATCTGCATATATTGCTGTTGCCTGTAGGCACTAAGAAGAAGGAGAACAAGAAGAAACATAAGAAAAAGAAGAAGCAGAAGAAGAGGAAGAAGAAGAAAACGAAGATTATTATTGTCGGGATAATTAATGATTACGATAAATACTTTCATTTTCAACATAAACCGTCCAAAAAAAGTTTATTACAGGCATAATAACGTAATAGCATGAGGAAGAACAGCCAATACAAAAAGTCCAGTTATAAAACTGTAGAATCTTCTGTGGGGTTGGTATCACACCCTGCCTGAATGGACCCCCTGGGCTGGCGTTGCCCTTCAACAAACAAAATTTTAAGAAACACCCCTCACTTTCAAAAGACGGCCTTGCGCAGTAAAAAAAATTGTTGACACCATACTGCGCTGCCAGTTATAGTACCGCATAGTCATACCTTGAAATTCCAAAAGTACAATGCATTAGGTACATTATGCTGCTCCCGTCGTTTGTATAGAAAAACATACCTGTAGACAGTGTTGAGATATCAACCTTTTTTTTTTAAATTCTGGGTAACAAGGGTGGGCAAACCTAGGCCGTGTGGCTTCTTTGGAAAAGGAAAGTAAAACCTCCATTACAATTAGGGATTATCACGGATATCGTTTACGACAACGGCTAGGATTCCTCGTAAATGCCGCTGCTTATGCTAAACAGTGTTAACTCTAGGATTGGGTTGTGGCTTCCTGTGCAATGGAAAGGGTCTTCACAATGTCGGTGACATCGAGTTATTTGTATTTGTAAATAATAATAAACATTCATACCGAATATCAGTCATAGCTTCTATTCACGATAGCAGTCACACTAATTCAAATTCGCTACCAACCACGCTCATTTTCTTACACATGTCGCGCCAAAAACCCCTAACTCACTCATTACCTTCTCATAGTAGTTCCATATAGAGTTCGAAATGGGAGAGATCCGACATTTGAGCCCGGCAAAATTATTTCTTGAAAGTTGAATCCTGGGGCCATCTCTTTTCGATTGCTGGCCATAGGAGAAGTGGCAGTTAGCCTGGGTATATTTTGAGCGGGAATGTCCCATCCCTCCTATATAGAAGTCTAGTTCTATACAGCATCTTCAATCTTGATTAGTTTGTTTACTAGCAGTGGGGATCCGCCATTGAGTCCATTGTGCAACGCGCATACGTGAAAGGCACATACTGTACACCTGGCACGCTAGTGAAAGTACCCACTCTCTCGTCAAGGTCGTCCGTAGACAGCTTTCTTCCATTGAGAGCAGAGCAAGTGGTTTGCATGCGCATCACCACAGTACCAACTGAATACTATAGTCCCCATGGCAAGGCCGTACCAGAACCAGGGGGAGGGGGGGGGGTGATCAGCCGGTTTTAACCAATAATCAATATAATCATACAATATCAAGCCCGTAGCCAGGATTTTTTTTCGGGGGTGGCTGCGGCAACTGTGATCCTATCCAGTGTAAAAAAAAATTCTTGAGAATTCAATTGTATCTAGTGTATTCTTTTGAAGTAATGGTGTTACTGAGTACATATATGATAGCATAGCCACACCAAACGTCAATTTATAGGCGGAATTAGCTTTGGTGCGAACATTGGCGCATAATATTTTGCGGATATGCGGACTAAATCGTAATGTTATCGTAACGACGGTTTAAATTGCATAGAAATGATATTGCATTCTAACCCAAAGAGGGGGTCCGGGGGTCTCCCCCGGGGGAAAAAATCCACCTATAAGTGCTAAACAGTGGGGTTTTACAGCAGCAAAGCTTACAAAGGAATGCATATTTATGTTGCTACAGGGGGGCCCGGGGGTTTCCCCCGGAGGAAAGATTTTTTTTTTCAAAACTTTCGGGGGGGCTGCAGCCCAATAAGCCCCCCCCCTTGCCTACGGCCTTGTACAATATGAAATACATTTGTGATACAAAAATACCGTGGATCCGGTAGGCCATGGCCCGTAATTTGTCCAATCGAAACAATTAATATTTTTCAGCCAAAATGCTATTTAGCATAAATAGTATAATCTAAACTTTACTGCTATCAAAATACCCAAAACCTAACTACTTAGCACCTATTTTATCAAAATTTTCCCCGAGGGAGACTCTCTACTCCCTCCCTATAATTATGTAGTTACACAAAATCTGTCTCTTAAACTTAACCTTAGGCTACTACTGTTGAAATCCATATAAGCCCACTGTTCCGCCCCTATTTTATCAAAAATCATCCCCGGGTTTTCTTAGTTAAATGAATGTTCATCGGTAACATCCAAATCTTAGTGTGAAATCAGACCAGGGGTCTCCATGTTTGTATTTTTATGAACTTTCGTTGGTAAAATCTAAGCCATATATGCGAAAACCCACACTATTTCACGCAGTTTTGTTAATATTGGCCGAGGGGAGACACCCGGCCCCCCCAGTTTGTATAATTACATGAATTTTCAACGGGAAAATCTAAATCTTACTGCGAAACCCTATTTCGGACCGAAAATCTTTGAATCAAACTTATTGAGGGTAATTCATAGTAAAACCTTGTAATGCTCAAGTTTGGGGAACATTTCCTTTGCAAGCAACGTACCCGGGGGATTTTTTAAGACATTTAATAATGAAGGCCTTCATCCTTTTCTTTTGAATACTCTCCAACGTAAAATATAAGTAACTTCATTTATGAATTCCACTAATTATATGCATACATTATTATATAGCCGACAGTTGGGATAGTTTTCAGTCAGAATACAATAGAACTAGAAGTAGTTATGACTCTCAATTTTTGATTACACATTACAACCGAAACCCCAAACAAAAATTTGCATTCAGACGTTAAACTAAAAATGTAGTACCATCAACCGTAAAAGAATAAAATATCCGAGAATAAGTGTAAATAACACTTAAATAACCCCTTAATGAATTGACTTACGGTACTAAAAGGCACTAAGATTAAACAAATGGGGTTGAGCATTTGTAGTAGTAGTATGGTTTGACACAGTCCCAGGCCACGGTGTGGGCCCATAGGACTCCAGTGGACCTCCTGATTATAGTGGATTCCGAACCACTTGGGAAACACAGTGAAGTCACACGATTAGTTCGGAGGTGACCAGGAGAAGTCCTACCATGTTTCCCTACCGGCACTGTGCACAGGACCAATTTATCTGCAGCTTTGAACCTGCTCTGGTCCGCTGGATTCAACTTGGTATGGCGGCCGGCTGAGCATTTGTAACGGGACCGATACTGTACTCGCAGCCCGCCAAGGGACATATAGGCAGGTAAATCGGACTCCAGTTTCAAATGAACCAACCATTTTCTGCTTAAATTCATTCAAATATCATCTGCTTTATTGTATTATTTTTTTTGAATTTAAAATCAGTTTTAATATAGGTACCATATTAAAATGCTTTAAATAATCCATGGGTAAGTTTACCATTCGAGATATGCTTTGAGCAAGACAGAATAAATGCAATAAAAAGAATAATAATGTGAAACAAAAAGAGATGGAAGAAAGATTAAAAAAAAGTTAATCTAAGTAAAGTAAAAAATCAATTTATTTCCTTCAAAAATTTTACAAAATCGATTGTAAAACTTTCAATGATATTTTTTTTTTTTATAGCCGGCGCAGTGAAGAATGGAACTATTGTAGGGAAGACTGCAAAGTAGCAAGCAATCACAAATGACAATATTTAGGAAAACATGGTTTCATTCAAACTTTTCGGTTTTGGTAGCCGGAATTTGGAAAAACGGTGGAATTGGTAAACGCAGAATTAATGATTTTTATTATTTGGGCTCCACCGCTCAGTCCTTGCTGAGGACGAGTTGTATTGTTCTCTGCAATTTTCCCCGAGTATGTTTCTTTATCCTGCGTACTTCGTTTCGGTGCCCCTTTCACGATGAACCCTCTTCTGCTTCAGTCGTAATCGATCAATTGTTTTACAGAAGATCTTTTTCTCCATTCATCTCTCTCCTGGGGGCTGGGTTCCTTAGGTTCCTTCCGTACCTTATATCTTCCTTGAGGTCTTCTGCTTACACCTTCCTCAGTTGGCCCCTGGAATTGGTGTTATTAAGGAGACCTTAACACCTGAGGAGGTGCTCTGTCCACTTGGCTCTTCAAACGGATATGGTGGTAATTAAAGATCCTCTGGGGACTGGGGCACCTCTTCCTTTGTTATGTAGTCATTCCATTACAAATTTTAAAATTATTCAACAACACCACTTCTCAAAGGCTTCCAACCCCCATTTTTTTTTCTCGAAAATGCACCAAGACTCAGTCATTAAGTAGTAGGTACCCTTTATTTTTTCAATTTAACTTTTTCCCAATTTACCACAGGGATATGAGTACCCCTTATATCTAAAACCAAGCTGCAGGGTTTAATGTTAATGAAAGGATGTGAATTCGACTCGGTAAACCAAACCCATTCAACATTTTATTAGTGGAGCTCAAGACGTCGCGCAACCCAACACTCAGAATTTGCAATACCTGGCCGTACCTATTGCAAACCTTGGCAATCAGGACAAACTGCCGGGGAAGACTGTGTGGTACTTCAACTCTTTGCCGAGAACCGGGCTCAACTTAGGCTTCGCCGAGAATTTGGGTCAAGATCAGAAGATGTAGGTCCCCGCCGGACCTTGACTGACATTTGCGGCAGTGTAAGATGACCGAATTGTACCTGATTCGCGTACCTGGAGCTTTCCTCGCTGGTTTTATTGTGTGCAGCAATGTCGACTGCTTTTAGATAGGCTACTCAAAATAGCAGGGACGGCGCGGTAAAAGTCGCTCAATTCTTTTATAGTGTGGGCAGGGCCGTTGTGGGAATAAGCAAATCTCAAGTTGAAGAGCAAATGGGGTTATCCCTCCCACAGAGAAATAAAAAATTGAGGCTTGACAGTCTTGGCTTAACTTAGTGCCCCCAAAATCATTAAGACATTAATACACATGTTTGCAGTGCAGATTCAAACATTAATATTGGCAAAGGAACAGTTTGAAACTCGGAAAAATTGCCAACATAATAAATTCAAATAGTCGAATTTTTGCGCTAAAGTGATATTATTAAGAGGACATGCTACGTAGAAAATGAGCACCCCAAATTTTGTTGTTTTTATTTACTTTTTATTTTTTATTTAATTAACAAAGCAAGTCATTAAAAATTTGGCTCATGGAAGTTGTAGAAGACTGCTTCACGCATCATGTAATAGGAAATATTAAATTTTTGGTACCTTAGTTCTTTCATAAATACCATCAGAACGGACTAAAATTATGCGTATTCTGGGATTTTTGGAAGAACAACAAAACCGAAAAGTAAAATTATCCGATTATATGATGCACAAAGTAGTCTTCTACAACTTCCATGAGCCAAATCTTTAATGACTTGCTTTGTTAATTAAATAAAAAATAAAAAGTCCATAAAAACAACAAATTTTGGGGTGCTCATTTTCTACGTAGCATGTCCTCTTAATATTATTGTTATGCTCTGCGAAAAAAATATTTTAATTATTCATTTATTCATTAAGTTTTCAATCAATTGGTTTTATTTCCTCGACAATCCTGGGGGTGGCTAAGCTCCCCACACCCCCCTAATTGCGCCAGTGGAAATGTCTCCCAGACCCCTCCTCTCTCTCAGTTGATCTATCAATCTTATTATTATTATTATTCGGCTGGCTCTACAGCCCTTGATTGGCCTGGTCAGCAACACTCCTTTGTGGAAGTCGTCTTCCCGTCATGCTTGCTTTATACATTTTGTTCGGCATGTAGTCTTCTGACATTCTTACGACGTGCCCCAGCCATCTTAGATGTTGCGCTTTGATATGACAATGAGGGCAGCCAAACAAGGATTTTTATAATCTTGTCCCGACAATGTTTTTTTTGGAAGGAGGAAGGGGGATAGTCACCTCACTATGTAAACATGTCCTGGCTAAACTCAGGTCCCTAATTTTTTTAAAAATCAGCACCGGTGCGTTGTTTAAGTGCCTGATGACCGCATGCCGAACAAGACGTACAAAGCAAGCATGACTGGAAAACGACTGGCGGGACGTCCTCGAAAACGTTGGAAGGATGAGTTGAAACTGACCTACGCGAGTTGGGAGCCCGAAGACAGTGGAGCGTTGTACAATACCGAGGTGAGTGGAGGAGTGTTGTCGAGCATGCCAAAGCTCATCACAGGGCTGTAGAGCCAGAAGAAGAAGAAGATACTCCTGTGTGTAGAGCGTAGACAGTAGGAATGAACTACCATTCCAATAGAACCTATAAATCACATTGTTCTCTGTCTAACAAACAAGCCAAAAAACTTTATGGGCCAGTTAAAGATCCTCTGTATGGATGGTATTGTGTTGAGTGTTGTTTGGTGACTCCAAAATGAAGGACGCGGCCTTCTGCAGGTTGTCGCAACCGGCACCTAGACCTCAACAATGCAGGACCGTAAGCTGAACCACCGCATTTACAGTGCCTTCTTCGTCTTTAGGCTTCTTCTATTGGAGAGACGGGCCATTCGCTTACAACCAACCATAGACGTAGTAAAACTATAGACTCATCGTAAACTCATTGTTAAAATTTACTTCGTATAGTCTTACAATGAAATTAAATTAAAAACACAACCGGTTTCGGCTCACGCCATCGTCAAGTGCGATTGAAAAAAGGTAAACAAAAGGTATGCAAGCTAAAACAAAATAAAATAAAACTCATTGTCAGGATAATACACAGCATCGCGTAAACGCATCATCGTAAACATTCGCATTGAAGCCTCTTGACTTCGGCTATTTCCGTAGCATAGGAGCAGATTGAGCCTTTTGCCATTTGATACCGTGGTAACATTTTATTTTTTATTAGATTATTTAAAGATTATTTAGAACGGAAAATCATGCCAGGTAACCAGCAATATTTTTATGCAGAACTTGGAGTACTTTTAATTCATATTTTAATCAATATTTTAAGCAAAGTTTTCCCTACTTTTAGATAAAAATAAATTTTTTTAATGCAGATCTTTCAGTACTTTTAATTTAAATTTTAAACAATATATATAATAAATGTAAATAATAAATATAATTATAAATGAAACAACAAAGAAAACTATAAAGAAAACATATAATAAAACTATTAAATTTGTATTTCCCGCCTAAATGCACCTATGAGGGGGCGTGGTCGTGGCTTCAGTCCTCCAGCACAGCCGAAATACAACATGGTGGCTCCATAGTTTTATTAGCTCCATGCAACCAACATTATATATAAATGAATCCCTATTTCCCTTTGTCCCGGCATCACGCGTGAACGGCTATTCACTATTTTTTTTTTTTGTTGTGTTCGTTATTGCCAGAAGGTTCTTATAAAAGAAAAAATTTAAAAATAACCTTTTCCCCGAAATCAGAACCTAATTTACCCATTTTCGACCCTTATACATTGGTTTTCCTATACTGCGGAAAACCCGATAAAAAACAATCCAGAACCACTACGGCCAAAATGGCTTCGTAGCGGTATTCAGTGAACCTTTGGCCAACTTTCCCCCAAGTCTCCCATCTATGTCATACCTGACTGCTTCTGGATAACTCAAAAAGTAAAAATTTGCAGCAACCCGAAAAAAATGCCCATTTTCGACGAAAAAACTCGTTTTTCGGGGGCAATTATGGCGCGGAAAAAATCGATTAAAAAAATTTAAAACCACTTTGCTACTTTCCACTATTCTTGGTCTTTACAACTGTATAACCGGTTTTGCTTCTCGACTAGCGGTTTCGCCACAGCTAGGCACTTAAGGGGGACGTGAAAGTCGCTTAGATGCGGGAAAAGGATACTCTCAGCGGTGCATGCATAAAGTTATAAATCCCACAGCCTGCAATTTTTAACCGTCATGATAAGTTAATATATCGTTGAAGGCAGTATGAATGGGGGTTTCAAGGGAGTATACTTCCCCCTCCCCCTTTAAAATCGGGTCAAACAGGAAATTTCACCAGATATTCCCGAAAATATTCCCGTTTTCTATAATTTTGAAAAATCTACCTACTTTTTTGGGGCCACAATGTTACGTAAATTTGCAGTTTTGTATGTTGTTTACTGCTGTAAGCAAATTATCAACAAATCATCCAAGCTAAGCCTACCATTTCGGCTACAGTGTGAATATCTTCAAGTTTCACTTTGAAAATGGCCTAGTAGTAGTATGGTTGGACACAGTCCCAGGCCACGGTGTGGGCCCATACGACAGCGGACCTCCTGATTATAGTGGATTCGGAACCACTTGGGAAACACAGTGAAGTCACACGATTAGTTCGGAGGTGACCAGGACAAGTCGTACCATGTTTCCCTACCGGCACTGTGCACACTACCAAGTTATCTGCATCTTTGAACCTGCTTTGGTCCGCTGGATTCAACTTGGTAAGGCGGCCGGCTAAAAATGGCCTATGTTTTGCTTCCGATTTCTATAATATGTATTTTATATGGATGTAAGCCCCGCTTCACGCTTATATATACATTTCTGAGGCCACGTCCCCTACAATAATTAGCAATTGAAAAAACCTACCAGGTTATATATGTTCTACGCGCTCGAATGTTGAAAAGTTGATTTTTTTTTTTTACTAGCTATCTTATGAATTAGCTCATTTAGGGGAGGGGGGTCATGACCCCCCCTCCCCCCGTGGGTCCGCCATTGTTTAGATAGGGTACTAAGGTGAAGTGAAGTCATGTTTACGCCTGTTACAACATGACAATGGCAAGCATGTTCCAGCTTGTCCATTATCGGCTTGTAGCCAGTGTAGGATGACATCGAGGTCAACCAATTGCCAAAAATTAATACGGAAACAATAGCAATAATGTCAAAAAATCTATGGGGTCGTTGGCAATCGACAAAGACCAATTGGCCATCATAAGTAATGTAAATCTTTATTACATGGAAAAGTATACAATTTTAGTATTAGTGGTCCAGAGGGGCACCGTTATGATTTTCCCGCGATGGGCCCCTCAAACTAAGATTAATTACTAATTTATAAACTAACTTAAAAACTAATATAGAAAAGACTAACTTAATATTATAAATACGGTTTTAATAAGTTAATCGCTACATAAAAAATTGTTTTTTCTTTTAGAAATGAACAATGAAACATATATAGAATAATAAATGAAGACGATACGTAGTAAAATACTCGTATGCACTGTTTGTATATTGGTTATACAATCTTAGAAGTTCCACTGAAGATGTCGACCACAGATGTTGGCAGAACGTTTGTAAGTACGCTTTCAAAACGACCAAGGCCTATCATCCCGAATACGACTGCTTCGTCAGTTAATTCGATGCTTCAGTAAGGTGCAGATCGTGGGTTCGAGTCCCACCGGACTCAGTCTTTTCTTAATACCCTATTTCTTCAACTATCTTCAACTATGACTCATCGAAATGACTTACCAAAATTAGAAGCATAGTAGGCAGCAGGCTTCGGGAGATAACCACGGGCACACGGTATTGTCTTCAGGTCACTGACACGCTGTCACAGCGCTATCTGTTATACAAAAGCGCACAATAGTCACCTACACAGTCTCACACCGCACTATCTGTTGCACAAAAGCACACAATAGTCACCTATACAGTCACACCTACACAAAGAATGCGTTACTCTACACCTGTCGCTGTAGTCTAAAGTTCAGGTCGCGTTTGGCAGCTTAAGGCCAAACCGGAGGGGGTCACGTGACTGGCCTGGAAAAGACTTTGCAGGGGGTTCCTAATACACGTTTTAAACCACAGGGGTATAGTAATAATCGATAGGAGGGACAAGTATAAGTGTAGACTTGCTGTACAAAAATTACTATTACTATAGGTCTCAAATTCGTGCACGAAGCATTTAAAAACATACCTCTTAGAACATTTTTACTTGCCCCACAGGGAAGAAAAATCTCTAACTTTTGTAATTACATGCTTACCACTGCAAATATGAACACTTAATTTGACAGTAAAGCGCCAGCAATAGGTAAAACTGCAATTATTTGAAATAATAAAATGTGAAATACAGAACAGGTACGCGACGCGGGGCTTTGTTTATAAAATGGATATTCAACCATGCCGTGGCTAGAGACCGTTATCAATATGGCTGCTACGTGTAGCCTGCACAAGATAAGTACGCAATTCGGCGGGGAAATAGCCTGCACAAGCTAACTACTAAACTACAGAGTTTTTGACCGGGTCCAGGAATCCGCTTTGCTATGCTGCAGTGTGTAAGACTTCGATATTTTTTGCGTTGGTACTTATCTTTGATAGTTGGCTTATGGTTAAAGGGTGCCTCGTAAGGCATATTATGGCTCCCGCCGCTCCAGTTCTATTATATATCTATGTATTCAACGCTCAACGTTCAAGGACAAAAGTCTCCAGTTTGACCTTAATAGCAAATCAGGCACCTGTGCAAGTGGCGGATTCCCAACGAGGAGGGGGGGGGGGGGGGGGCACGACAATTTTTCCGCTATTCCGCAACAGAGGCGTAAAGTTTTAGAATGATGGCGGGGGCAAAACCAAGTATACCTTATGACGTCATCAGGCTTTTTCGTAGGGATATTTTTCATGCATAGGCTTCCCCTTTCATGGAATCACAAATTCACAAAAATTTAAACCATTTGATAGTTGTGAACTTCGAATGATCTTAAACCTCAAGAGCGTAGCCAGGATGTTTTTTCGGGGGGGGGGGGGAGGTGGTGTGGCGACTGTGATCCTATCTATTGTAAATTGTACTCTTGAGAACTCAACAATTGTATCTAGTGTATTCTATAAAGGTGATGGTGTTACTCCTATATTATGTGATAGAATAGGCACATCAAACTTCAATTTATTGGTGGATTTAGATTTTGTACGGGCATAGGCAGATAATATATTGCGGACATGCGGACTAAATCGCAATGTTATCATTACGACGGTTACGATTGTATAGAAATAACATTGCATTCAACCAAAGAGGGGGGCTCACGGGCTCCCCCGGGGGAAACATTTGAAAATATAAGTACAAAGTAGTGGGGATTTTCGCCTTTTAATATTGTATTAATAAAGTATAGCTATAGATTTTACAAAGCTAACAAAGGAATGCTTATATTCATATTTCTGCAAACAGGAAGGCCCGGCTCCATGAACCACGTCTTACATTGCTCGCGCCCCCCCCCCCCCCCGCCAAAGGAACTGGCGGGGGCAAGATGGACCGTGCCCCCACCAACTTTACGCCCCTGGATTTCCGCGGCTTCTAATGTATACTGAGGAGTGGCAGGTTTTAGAATTTTGGGAGGGGGGCAGAGCATATTTTAACATGCTAATGCCGCCTAGTCGAGGCTTTGTGCCGCGTAGTGGAGTGGTACATGTTAGGGCCGGTGGCAAAAAGACTCCCACAGGAAGGCCAACTTCCAAATTTGTACCATAACAACACAATATTTTTGTAAAACTAAAATTGTATCGTCACTGGAACTGTTAGTGCAGTTTGAATTTACGCACTACGAGGTTGTGCGTTCACTTAACAATAATATTTTATACACTAAATAGACTCAGATTTTGCTTAGTGCCACCTAGTAAAAATTCCTTAAAATATGTGCTCGGGGGGGAGGGGGGAGGGGGGAGGGGGGGGAGGGGGTGACCGCACGACCGGAGGCTGGGCTCTGGAGGGGGAGAGACTGACTATCCGCCGTTACACTATAGGCCTATAGGCACAGTTATGGAAAATGGAGGGGGGAGGGGTGGGTGAGGATTATATATTGTATAACTTCTAAATACCATTACTGCGACATAACGGTGGCAGAGACGACCACACTCAGGTATATCATTGAATATATAACACTAGTGTTATATATTCAATGGCAATATGCATCAAAATGTAGAGGAACAAATGTAGGCCTACATCAGATAGTACACCACACAGGGACGGTTTCAGAAAAAGTTTTCGGGGGGGGGGGGCGGTGATCTGAAAAATATCGCGTTTCCCTTACTTGAGTAACAATTTCTCTTCATTTCCTTCAAAAGTCCATTCTATCTAGTATAAAGCTATTTTTCTCGGGGGGGGGGGCGACATTGGGGGGGGGGGGCGACCGCCCCCACCGCCCCCCCCAAGGATCCGTCCCTGACACCACAACTGATAATAATTTTTTTCGGACTGGCGATGTTCATTGAAACTGGTGCTAAAATGGTAGATGGAAATGATGGTGCACAGTATATCCCTCATAACGGCGTCTTTTAACAGTTTTGAGTTATACCGTCTGAGAAACACACCCCATTCATTTTAGCGGGAGGTGAATAAACAATTTTTCTTGTCTCCTGCAAAATCGTGTTTATGCAGTTTAAGTTCTTTAAGTACCAGGCATCCAACGTATTTGAAATATTAGAAATTGTCAAATTGAATTAAGTTATAGGTGAGCTGTAGTTAATCAATTTTAGGTGTATTATTACTATTGATTACATTTTAATTTTTATTATTATATTTTATTCGATCCAATATTTATTCAATCGAAGAGATATTTGGAATTTTTATGTAGAAGTTTACGATTTGAATGAAATTGGTAGGTATGCATCACGGATCACGGTACCTACATTAAATTGTGTAATAGAAGGGAAAACAGTGAAATTTTGGACAATTTTATTTATTGTATTTCTATGCAAAACTAACAAAATGAAAAAAGGGAAAACAGGTGATTGGTTTTTGGTTTAAAAACTGTCTATACGGCTCTCCAACAACAATCAGAGATATTTACTAACTGTAGTTTAGATAGGTTGCCTGCACATATTATAGTTTATTAATCCCAATTTAATACAGGTAGCCTGTTAAAAGTGTACGTCCCATAGGAAATAGGTACCCCACAATCCGTTGTTTTTAATAACTAGGCTCAGAAACAGGCTGTGAATAAACACTTCGCGAATAGATACCATGCTTTGTACTCAGCTACTCAGTATATTATTGCTTTCCAATTTATACGTAGTATAAGAAAAGCTTTGTGATGGTCGAAATTTTCGATTCCGAGATTTCAACGGATTTCCACGTTTTGAGGTCCCAGGAACCCAAAAAAGGGGTTTTTACGAAATGTCTGTCTGTCGTTCTGTCTGTCTGTCTGTCTGTGCGTCGATTTCCGGGCAAGCTACTCGGTCGATCTTGATGAAATTCGGCATGTAGGTTCACAAAAATCATATCTCGGAACGTTTTTTTTTTAATTTGGGGCTAACTTAATTTGGGGGGGGGGGGGGTTTTATTCTCAAAAAACTCCAAAAAAACGTCTAAAAAAATGATTTCTCAAAAACGGCTCGAACGATTTCTTTTAAATTCACATATATTGTAGTCGTTATTAATATTAACGAAATGCGTGGGGTCGCTTGCCCCTTGATAGGTTGCTTCTGGGGGTAAAAAAATAAAAATAACTAAATGTTAATGAAAAAAGACTAAAAAATAATTTTTCTGCGAAACCTTTCAATCGATGATTTCTACCTTCAGGCATGTTTTAGGTGTTAAATTGAGTAACGAAACCGGACAGGTTGCTTTCCCAGAAAAGTATTTGGTTTTGTAAAAAAAATGTTTTTTTGAAAAAAATGATAGAAAATTCACGCTCAAATGCATTGCGTGCCCTGCCAGTATTGCTGTGTGGTAATGTGTTGGTCTGACCTATCTAGAATTTACCTCACCTCCAGTGACGTCAGGTGGACAACCCCCCCCCCCTCCCCCGAGATATTGGAAATTTAACGCTAGGAAAATTATTTACCATGAAGTTACTCATTTTCTCTATCTACTAATTTTGATAAATTGGAAAGCATGTTCGAGTAAACTCGGACCGGTTCTTTTACTTATTGCTTTCCAATTTATACGTAGTATAAGGAAAGCTTTGTGACGGTCGAAATTTTCGATTCCGAGATTTCAACGGATTTACACGTTTTGAGGTCCCAGGAACCCAAGAAAGTGGTTTTTACGAAATGCCTGTCTGTAGCTCTGTCTGTGTGTCGCTCTGTCTGTCTGTCTGTTCATCGATTTGCGGGCAAACTACTCGGTTGATTTTGTCGAAATTCGGCATGTAGGTTCACAAAAATTATACCCCGGGACCATTTATTTTTTATTTTGGGCTATCTCAATTTGGGGGAGTTTTATTTTCAAAAAACTCCAAAAAAACGCCTAAAAAAAATGATTTCTCCAAAACGGCTCCAATGGTTTCTTTTAAATTCACATATGTTGTAGTCGTTAATAATATTGACAAAATGCGGGGAGTCGCTTGTCCCTTGATAGTTTGCTTCTGGGGGTAAAAAAATAAAAATAACTAAATTTTAATGAATAATGACTAAAAAATAATTTTTCTGCGAAACCTTTCTATCGACGATTTCTACCTTCAGGCATGTCTTAGGTGTTAAATTGAGTAACGAAACCGGACAGGTTGCTTTCCCAAAAAACTATTTAGTTCTGTGCAAAGAATTATGTTTTGAAAAAATGAACAAATGCATTGCGTGTCCTGCCATTATTGCTGTGTGATAATGTGTTGGTCTTACCTATCTAGAATTTATCTCACCTCCAGTGACGTCAGGTGGACAATCCGATATCGGAAATCTAACCATAGGAAAATTATTTACCATGAAATTACTCAATTTCTCTATCTACTAATGTTGATAAATTGGAAAGCATGTTCGAGTAAACTCGGACCGGTTCTTTTTTTTAAGAAAGCAAGATTTTAAAGATCTGGCTCATTTAAGTTGAAGAAGACTTCTTCAAGCATACTATAATATTTTATTTTATTTTTTGGTAGCGTAGCTTTTTCATGAAAATAATTCAGGACTACAATTTCACGTAGATATCATGAAACAACTATAAACCAAAAATTAATAAAACCTTATTATATGATGCATGAAGTAGTACAGCTTAAATGAACCAATATTTTGATAAATTGCTGAGTTCATTGAATAAAAAATAATAAATATTAAATTGCCGGCTGCCAATTTTCTACGGGATGGATGCTTTTCTATGCAGAATAATGATGGATTTGTTTAGCTTGCACCTGTAAATGCATAAAACCTGAACGAACCTGCAAGTAGGAAGGTAGGCAACCGTGTTAACAACTCATGTTAAATTCCATTTCGAACATTTCTGTAAGTTGACGAAGCCAAGCGTTCAGTTTAGCTTAAATTTGTATTAACAGAATTGAAAGTATCTTGCCCTGCGACTGAGGCGACTATTCCATCTGTCATTATTCCGTCATTTTGTGCATCAATAATTTTTGTTTTAAGGAGACTATTATGTAGATAGGCTATTTAACTTATCTATAGTATTATAAATATATAATTATACAGTTCTGATTGTCATGGCATGGGCCCTGGCAGTATTCAGTCAATGTCTCCAGCGTTTGGTTGATGAGGCTCACGTTGTTTTCGTTGATGTACAAGCTGCAACAACGGAAATAATAAAACAGTTCTGTTTTAAAAAAAAAAAAAAAAAAAATTAAGTTATAATATAGTAGAGACTTATTATTGATGCATAAATGACGGAATATTGACAGACGGAATAGCCGCCTTGTTTACGATCCCCACTGAATCTGAATCTGAACGAAAAAATAAAGATAGGGCGGACATTCGCAGAATTTTATAGCGTCTGTGCGCCCGAAGTTATTCTAGAAATGAAAATAATACCTCTGGGCAGGCCCGTAACCAGGGGGAGGGAACGAAATTTTTTAGCTTCTCACTAGATAGAATAATTGAACTTTCTAGATGTTCGACATTTTACTACTAGTACATACTACAGGACCGCAGCCTCCTCCCAAAAACAATCCTGGTCACTGTTACATTTGGAGGGGGGGGATTAGTTATGGGTCAAAATATCATAAACTTATGTAGTATCGACGTAATTGTAAAATTATAACGTAATAAATTAACTTACAAATGACTTACTGTACTCATCTTGGGTGAACCTTCATTCCAGAATTTCTACTATACGGCGCGGTCCCACGCGTTGAAATATTTTGTGGTGAATCCGAATCCTGGAGGCACCACTGTACATTGAAACATGAGGGTGCCGTCCTCCTCCATAACAATGGACCCGGTAAAGAGTTCTGAATTCTGTTATGGAGTAAGACAGCACTCACATGGTCCAATGTCTAGTGGTGCCTCCAGTATTCCTCTCAAAAACTAATCTTATTTCAAACATGCATATGTACGCTACGTCTGAAAACTTGTTCTCTAGGATGTTTAAATTTTATTTTGTTCACCCCTACAAACAAATAGCTAGGCAACTGAATAGACTATTCATTCACAATATACTAGTATCTGGAGAGAAAATATGACGCCCCCCTTCTTGTTTACAAAAATAAAATTCTCCGGATACATGGAACATAAATAAGCGTAGATGTAGTAGAAGAAATGCTCCTCGACATTTCAATGGTTAGGTTATAGGTCCACGGATTAAAAAAGTGTGGTCGAACTGTTTTAGCAACGGCTACGCTACATATGTGTATCAAAATGTATAGAAGAGCATTTCGGCTACTTTTACTTTTATTTATGGCTATACTTATTGTATGAATCTAGAGGAAATTTACATTTGCCCAAAAAAACATAATGATGTGTCTTTAAATGAACTGTGCATGGGGTTTTCGCTCACTTCACACTTTCAACAACAACAGCAACGTCAGGCCCATAAATGCAAAAAAAAAGGCTATTAAACAGGCAGCAGGCAGTTGAAAAAAAATTCACCACCTTTGCATAAATGACATTAAAAACTGTTCTACGAACTGGACAGGCTAGCTCTATAATGGGGGCTCCCCTTGCCTAGTATACCTTTTTTTATTTAGTAGGCTACACCAACATTTTAGCTTAGTACTCCAAAATTACGCCTCCCTACACACTGTAGGCCTAAATTCCAAGATTTCACTCAACACCTTGGCAATGGGTTACCTTATAGTTATATACATAGCAAAACATAATATTACAAATTAAGTAATGTAACTTTAGACTACAGCAAAAAAACTATAGGCTACATACAGTATTTAGAATCACTAAGCCAATTCCAAAGTATTTATCATACGTTTTAGATAAAATCCAAAACCACGTCGAACGCGATCCACCGTCGTGAAAAACCACTAAAAAATCAACTCTAAATATTCACAATTTCACACCAAAATACCATCAGCAAACTAATGTCAGCGACCGAACTAAGTTGACTGCCCTAAGACGAAAACAAACCGCGAAAATAGCCGAACGGCTCGGCCTACGCCGAGTCCGGCCGAACGTGACGTGCTACAGATTGTTTTCACGCTGTCTGGGCAACATTTCAGTGTGGAAGTAGATGGTAATGGGGCTCGAGTGTTGTGCAGGGTGACGTCATGGGTACGTCACGGGGCAACAACCTTGGTCGCGCGTAAAATCTCGTCAGCTGATTAGAGAACGGGGGGAATGATCGGGGTTCGACCCTGTGCGCTATCGCGTCGGTTTCATTGATGACATTTTGTGCAATTATGGAAATTAGAGAAATTTAGGTAGTAAGTGCTTGTCGGTATTTAATTATCACGTTTAGGACTAAATGGAGATACAGTATAATTATCGTATATGGGAAGGGCCTTTGGCACTCCTTCTTCTTCTACTTTATAAGATAAGATAATGTTTATTTCAAAGGTATTCATAGAAATCGTTACATACAATATAAATAATACAAAATTGCATCTTCTAGCGAAGAGTGGCTCTGAAAATCTGGTCCTTGCTGCTCTGATGAATAGGGAACTCTAGCTCGTGCCAAATCACTTTTCAATCGTGGGAAATACTAGTCCAGAAGAAAGACAGTCCGCCCAAAAACCTATCCATACACCAGTCAGTGGCGGAATTTAGGTTAACTACGGGCCATGACTGCATTCAAAAATATTTTCACCGTATAGGTGGATCAGTGGAAACTTTCGGAAAATTTCTGCCCTGTGTGCGACACCCGGGAGGAAATGGACAGAAAACAACTGCCCAGCTATCGCCAATAGCAGAGGGTCACCAGATTATGTGCTGTATTGGGCTGCAAGGAAGGATGCCTAATGCTATGGCGTAATTGAAAAAAAAGTTTTTCAGGCTGTTCTTCTTCTGCTGGGAGCCCTCATCCCTTCTATCTTCCCTTAGATGATAACATGTAGAAGGCGATATTTCGTCATTAGGGGGTCAGGGGCTTAGCCAGCCCCAGTTATTTGTCGAGTCCCCCCTCCCCAGGATTTTCGAGAGGGGCAGTGAGAGATTATGTTCCATGGGCCACCGGTGGTCCACAGACATATATCAGATGGTTAACGCACCAAAGGAAGAAATAAGAAAGAAAAAAAAATCAGCCAAGATATTGGAAATTTGAAGTAAATTGCAGTAAGTCTTGGCAATGAACTATAAAATCCAACCGATACCAGTACTGAACATTTAATTATATTTTAGCATGTAATAAAATTGTATAAACAAATCATCCTACAATTTAACAATATTCTTGACGCAGCTTTGGGGGTCCAAGGAAAATTATAAAATAATCTAGTGGTCCACGGACAAAAAAGTTTGGGAACAACTGTTCTAAATAATACTAAATAAAGTAGGGATTACGGTACCCATAAAAGTCCAAAAAATAATGCAATAACCAGTTTGAAACAAAATTTGCTGCAGACAATTGGCGGGAACTAGTAGAACGGAAATGAAACACCAGCAAACTCGTATGAGGCGCCACTCCAGTTTTAGTTTATTTAGAAGCTGTTTTATTCAATGCTTTCGTACTTTTTGTAGAAAGTACTTAATTTACCCATCATTTTTACATAAATTTTTCGATATTAAACGTTGGTTTATATCTTTCATCCTGATATGGAATAATTATTGGAATTATTGCAGGAAAATTGGAAAATTTTCTTGAATAATATAAAGCTAAATCCGGCACCCAGTCGGTAGAATATAGACTAGGTAAGTATGCAATGGGCTAGTACAGGTATTTTTGCGTTCCAATTTAACATTAATTTTATATTTTAAAATATAAAGCCCGGTATCCGTACGTATATATACAATAGAGAATTGAAATAATATTATGTTAATGTAACATCAAAAGCTTTCACGGCCGGTGTCGATTGAAGAACCTGTAGAATCGGGGCTGATGGGCCGTGGTCGAAATGAAAGCAAACTTCCAAACGTTTCGTCAACATCTGCGGTCGACATCTTCAGTGGAACTGCGTAGACTTCTGAGATTGTATCTTGGAGGCTCAGCAGCAACTGTGTGGGCACTGGGCAGGGGGATATTAATACTAAGTTGCGGGGTGGTGGGGGTGGAGGTGGAGTCTTCTTCATACCTGATTGGCTCCCTACTTCCCCAACCTGATTTCCGGATGATGACACCAGTTTCTTTGTTGTGGTCTTGTTCAAGGCTGGATACCAAATTCTGTTGACTTTCAGTCCTTCCTCTTTTCTATTGAAGTTCTGAGGGTGCTAGAGATCTACAAGCACCCTTCTTCAATTATTATATTGTAATATATATAATATAATTTATAAAAGCATCTTGTTTACATTTCTAATCCCAGGTTATGATTGGTAATAATAATTATCGCCACAGTATTATTCAGTAGATTTAGACTTCATTTAGTGTATCTTGGAACTTTTCTATTAATACAGGGCCGCCTGGTTTCTCCTTTTACGGTACATTGTAATTTATAGGTGACTGAGCCAATTGCAATGCCTAGGGGCTCAGTGAAGGTTAATCCTGCCCTGGGGCCAATCATTTTTATGTTAAATGTTATAGGAAAATTTGTAATCAGTATTAAAGCACAATTTGCACGACACACAACACAGTTAATAGCGTCCATGCGGGTCAGGAATTAGAAAGACAGCGGTGCGGGCGATGGAAAGTTCCCCTCGTCATCTGGGCTTGAAGGCGGCGTCGCCACTTCGGGCAGACCGGGATCCAAGTACTCCTGGAATGAAGGCAAATTAAAGCGAACACTTATTTTCGAAGAGGGGCTTAGGGCAGAATGGAGTAAAGGTGGTTGTTGAATCCACTATGTCGAAAACGCCAAACGTCTTAAAAATATAGAGAAGGGCCAATGGACCCATTGAACATCTTTGACTGAAACTCCCTTTCAAGTCTCGGACTGGTCCTCCTAGTCAACCTCTATTTGGCATAATGTCCGATGAAAGGGCAAATGATTGTTAAACATTGGCAGGCCTTATTGGGTCAACTGTGCTGCAGGAGCATTTGGTTTCTAGAAAGTCATATTTCGAGTAAGTTATTTCTCGTATTTCTCATTGCCTAATTATTCAGCTGCACTGACATTGAGGTAGGAAACCTAACTACTAAACAGGAGGGAATGGCTCAGCTTTTCTATGAGGCACAGTGCCATATAGCTTACCAGCAAGGACGGGCGTTGGCTGATGAAGAAGAAGAAGAGTATTTCTCGTGATTTGGTTTGCACATCAATGAGCAAAAATTGCACATTGACTAACAGTAGGCTAATAAACCAACAGGGTTAACTTACCTCATTTGCGGTTTGAGCCAATATCTTTTCCAGGCTCTGAACCAAATCGTTGAACGTCGGTCTTTCCTCAGGCCTGTAGCTCCAGCAGTCCCGCATTAAAAGGTAAATCTCCAGAGAGCAGCAAGTAGGTTTCTCCATGCGATGCCCGCTCCGAATCATTTTGAAGAGCTTCTCGACTCGAGGAACCGAGGGGTACGGTGTCCCACCTAAGGTCATGATCTCCCAGAGGAGGACCCCGTAGGACCAAACGTCGGACTGAGAGGTGTACACCCTGTCGAACAGTGCCTCCGGGGCCATCCACTTGACTGGCAGCCTTCCGCTGGTGGTTTTTCGGTAATAATACTCACGGTGCACGTCTCGGGCCAGCCCAAAGTCCGCGATCTTTAGAATGTGATTGTAACTGACGAGTACATTTCTCGCTGCGAGATCGCGATGAATGCACTGAAAAATAAAACTTCAAATAATGGGATGAAATTTCAGTTTCCCCTGCCGTAAAAAGTTACCATGGATAGAATACTGTCATTATCCGCTAGTTTAATTTCCGTGAATAATAGCAAATGAAATAATGATAATTCTCATTACAACAGATTTTCTGGATTTGCTGTGTAGAATTTTATACTTTCCGTTTAAAATTAAATTTATGACATCATCCTTCAAGTGGCATGAGATTTTTCTCTGCTGCAAGCTACCTACATTCTTCAAGGGACTCCAAACATAGAACATCGTTTAGAAATTGAATTAGAATTCTAGGCCATTACCCTTTTTGACGCAAGGTACTCCATCCCTCTTGCGACTTGACACGCAAACGACGCCAGGTGATTCTGGGTTAGGACAGGGTGATTTTTGCCTTTGCCACCAACGGAGTCAGTGCCCGGGCGACGCTCCCTGAGGTACTCCCTCAGATTTCCATAGTGGGCGTACTCGACGACCACGTAGGGAGGCCCTCCCTGGGTACAGCACCCAATCAAATTGATTATGTTGATGTGTTTCCCAATCATTTTCATAATTTCCATTTCACTCACGAGGTCCATCATCTCCGCATCCGTATGGTTGTCTGAAATCGTTAAGCGTTAGGTAATGATTTCATTGGATAGTCTGCATGGTGCTAGGCGAAGTAAAAGTTTTTGGGCTTACTGATATGCTTAAATATAACTCCTATGCGAATGTATTGTACTAGTTAATGTTTTCAGTAGGATTTTTTAAAACCATTTTGTCATCAAACAGTGAGACGAAGGCTTGAATCCAACTCATAGACCATATAAATTGACTACAATACTACACTTAATCTTTTTGCATTATAAGCTGATTTTTATCGATGACGTACAGGTATATTGTTGTATAATCTGGTATAAACCATCACACACCATCATTGAGGGCACAGAGGAAGGAACCAAAAGAAAAGGGCGGCCAATGAAGGAATTCATGGATCAACTGAAGGACGACGCAGGAGCTCGAACGTACCAAGAGCTGAAGAGGAAGGCGCAGGACCGAGAGAGCTGGAGGATGATATGCTGGGAGTTGATGTCAACCAATCATTGAGAATGAGACCCATAAGACGATATTCTTGTTGTGTATTTGCAGTAGTCCACATCTATTTATGGTGTAATTGGTAGTGTTATAAATGATATCATTGCGATGACGTCTCTCCTATCTGAAAGAAAATGGACTCAACTTTTAACATTTTCACAGCAACAACGTCGCTGTTTCCCTGTTTGACGACGTTTTTTGCCTCTGCCTGTACCACACGCCCAAACGCGCCTTCCCCGAGAGTCTTGCCGAGTGCAAGATTCTGCCGAGGAATCTCCCAGGCAGGGTCCAGTGACAACTCGTACTGCGTTACCAGCTCACCAGGGCGCACGCCCCTCCCTTTGCCTTTGCCCAACGTCACCATCTCAGTCTTCATCCTTACCAGTGGAATCGTGAGCGGCTGTGAAGCGTGGTTTTCGTCATTGCCTCTCTACCACAATTATTTTTTTCTCCGTCATCTGCCGATTTGTGCAATTGATGCGGCAGAAGCAGTAGCCGAGAACGGTGGCGAGGAAGATCAGTAAGACGCCTATGGTGATAATGTAGTACTTGGTCCGTAGCGCTGCTGATGCTACATCCTCAACTGGAACGAAGAACTTAACGCTTCAGCCTCAACAAATATTCCATTATAGCAACATGTTAACAACTGTCAGCTAACCCATAAAATGTATTGTGAAGATTAATAGCTTATAGCCTAATTTTTAATTAGTATTATTGGGAACTCTTAGCTGCAGCCTGATCGGGGCGTTTATAATACCGGTATTTATTTAATCCACTGGTAAACAAGATAATTTTATAATGGAAAGTGCTATTCAAAATTTGTTTGTTTACAGTTATAATCCTAGCGTATTTATTTAACCCCGGTATTATAAACGCCTCGATCAGACTGCAGGAGAGGGGACGGGAGCAATTTCAAATTGCATGGCTTCACTCATTCCTTTTTTCCCCAGTCATTTCGCTCGAAAAGGTCGGGTAGGTGGAAAGTTTGGATAATGGACGATTAACATTCAGAATGCGATACTTTTCGTTCCCGATCACCGTATGTTAGTTTCCATTCCTTAACCGTCAGCAGCAACTCGGCTTTTGTATCCATTCGCCTCAGGACCCCAGCATTCAGGACACGATCTCTCCAGGATATACAGGTATGCTCAGCATTCATAGGCCTATGTGTTTTATCTTCGCTCTTTAGCCTTTAGTCTTTGGCAGTCATTGTTTAAAGAGAAAATATCGAATGTGTCCATTCTTAAGTGTAGTTTGTAATTAAGAATTTCAGTTAATCCACCAACCAAATACCACATCAGCATAATCAAAAAATCAGCAGAACCATAGTCTATATTGAGTCTATCTCACTTTTGCAAAATTAAAGCAGGGAAAATATCTTACAACTTAATTATTATTTATGCAATACGTAAATTTTCTAACTTTCCGGCCTATTAGGCTAATTTAAACCATAACAACAAAAATGTCTCATATTATAACCCAGTGGCGGCGCTAGAAATTTTAAGGTGGGGGGGGGGGCATGGAGGGGCATGACTTCAATCTGGGGGCCAATGAAAAAACATAACACTTTTCATTGGGAGTAGGTATACCGTTCAATAATTTTGCAAATTTAACAAGATGTAAAATATCCCCGGAGGGGCCGGAGAAACTTTTTTGGGGGGGGGGGGGCAGGCCCCCTTGGGCACCCCCGCAGCGCCGCCACTGAATATAACCCTTACCTTCAAGAACACGTAGGTAGGCGCTGGAATGAATGCTCTCACTGTGACTGCTAGAAACGCACGTGTACCAGCCTTCATCACTGTGGGTCACATTGTAGATAATCAGAACTAAGGGATCATCAGGCTGCTTAACCCATTTCTGAAATGTGTGCAAGACACACAAGTTAAAGAAAGCACTTACAGTTCTATGTATACTGTGTATTGCTTTAACTAGGTGGTGCCGGTACACCATTCTCTGCACTTAAATTTGGCGAGACAAGATTTTGAAGAGTTACTTCTAGTGTTCGCCTGTTACGGCCTCGGTCTCGCTCCCGGTCTCGGGGGCGGGGGAGGGGGGGGTCCACTTCAACTGTATTAAAATCCCCTAAATCTAAATCACCCGCATATCCCTCTCTTCCAATTTTCAGCAAAGTTCGCTATCGGGAGCATCTAATTGGGCTAAATACACTAGATTCGCCAGCCAGGATCTGACATTGTTTCGCTCTCCATGTGTGAATGAATGGGTGAATGTCTCTGCACTTTAGTGTTCAAGGCAGTGCCCAGGTTTTGATTTCGGGGGGGGGGGGGGTCCAATTTTTTTTATACATAATTTATTAATGAATTAATGGATAAATTCTTCAAACCATACAGGTTTACATACAAAAATTTATTTCAGGGGGGGGGGGCCGGACCCCATGGACCACCCCCCTGGGCACTGCCATGTTAGTGTTATATTAGTAATAATATTGTACCTTTGTAACACTATTTAAGTAGCCCTCTAGTTGAGTGTATGAAAGGGTCCGAAGGCCCTAACTCCGCTATGGGAGCTTAGTACAATAAAGTAACTATTATTATTATTATTATTATTATTATTTAAAAAATTGCCCCTTAAACTAAAAAATTGAACAAAATAGGGAAAATAAAAAAAATATAAAAAAATACTTATTTTCAAATACAGACTATTAGCCCTTTATTTATTATCCGTATAATTTCATATACGTGGCTGGTCCGACAAGTACTTAGCCTACATAGTAGGGGAGCCCACGATGCTAAATGGGGATTTACTCGAGCGTCATAGAGACCTATGGGGTTTCAAAGCTTAGGTGTTAAAGAGAAAAAAATGTTATATAAAGTATGCCACTTCAGCGGTGGAGTAAGCAGCTACAGATTTTCAACAATGTAAAAAAAAACTGTTACGTGGACATACTCGAGCGCGTCAGATATTGATAGCATACATTCCCTACGTATTTTTAATAATGTGCGTACGTTAATCTGACCGTTTGCATGGTGGGGGTGGTCGTATGTAAGGGTTAAAAATGAAGAAAAAAAATTCGTCAGATTTTTTTAGGGGATGTTAAGTGAACCTATAAGAAGCCCACATTCAATAATCTGACGATACGGATGTGACGCAAGGTAGTGGCAATTATTTGAATTTGCAAAAAAAAAAAAAAAAATACAATTTTGAAATACTCGAGCGCGTCAGATTAAGACATGATATGGTTCGTCTTTATGCTGTTTCATAATCTGACGATTATCTGGAGGGATTTGCTTAATCTGACAATTTTTGTACAATCTTCTTCTTCTTTCTTTTCCTTGTCCAGTATTCCCTGGACAAGGAGCATATATTACAAAAATACAATACATAATAATACCATCCCGCATCCCCAAGCTAGCGCTTATTTGGGACAAAAGACTCATACAGTACTGCTAAATAAGCCTTAATCATTTATTTTTGTTATTTATTTATAATGTTTATTTTATTTTATTTTTATTTTTATTTTATTTTAACTTGTTATTTTAATGTCAGTTTTTATTATTATTATTAACTCCCATTGACCAGCCATCTTTTTATACCCGCTTTTAACTCACCCATCTGTTTAAATTTTTTCATTTGTGGAGGAAGTTCATTAAATATCTTTGGTATAAGTACTTTGTTTAATCTCTCTCCGTATTTGTTATATGTTATCTCAAACTTAAGCTTTTTTGGGTTTCTTGTATTGAACTTCCCTTTATCATCTATTTGGTATTCTTTTTTAAAATCTTCTTCTTCTTCTTCTTCTCGTGCCCCTTCAACGTTGAAGATTGCCGATCATTTGAGCGATTTGCACCTTAGACACGGCTGCGCGGATTTTTTAAAATAGTTGTCTCTTATTAATTTATAGCCTACTTGAATAGTTTCGTTATTGGCAGAATGTTAGCATGTTTGAATATTTCTTCGTATTGTTTGTATTTCTTGTTAATTTTATTTGATAACATGTTTTTTATTATACGCTTTTGTATCATTTCTAGTTTGTATGTATATGTGTTTCTATCTTTGAAGTATACTGTTATACCGTAGCTTAATAATAATAATAATAATAATACGTGTATTAAAAAAAAAAAAAAAAAAAAAAACATTTCACATTCTTCTAATAACGGGTGCCACAAAGCCAATAAAGGCGCATTGGGATCACCGCACAATTTACTTTATTATGTTAGTTTTTTAATCTGTATCAGTGAGTAGACTTAAAATAAAGTTCTTAATTGCAGACAATGTAATATTTTCTAGGTGTCCCGCCCTGATCATATCATTATGGTAACTCAAACCTCTATAGTTGACAGAATTTCTGCTGTGTGTTAATTTGTAATTAGGAACCGTAAGGAAACCACGTCCTGTTTGCCTAGTGCTTATGTTATTAGCAGAAATTCTGTCACCTTGAAAGTTACTCAAGTTACTTACAACCATTGTTAGTAAAATTTTCTTGTAGGGGAGAAGTGGGCAAAGTGGAATGGTCGGGCAAAGTGGAATTTCAATTTAAATTCAGAACATTTTGGCGCACCAGCACTCCAGTGACTCCAAAATGGTCGCCAGCTACCATTGCATCACTTGGCGGTATCATGGCCGTCGTCTACTTATTATGTGGTAAGTTACAGTTTATTTTGTTTTTTTTTCTATAAATATTGTATTATTTTGGTAAACCAACATAAGGCTTACTAAATTTAATTACTTAAAACACCTTTTTCTATTTTTTTTCCCTGGTTGCTAGGGTTTTTTACATCACATAAAGTTGATTTCATTGAGCTATTTAATGTGAGAGGGAAGTGAGGATGTTTTGTTAACATCGATGATGTTGCGGGCAAATGAGAATATAAGCATGCGGGCAAAGTGAAATGTTAATTTTCATTACATTCATACAAATGCGGGCAAAGTGGAATTGTGTAATTTATCTTCAAAGTTTCTTGTTTTTAGGTAAGAATGGTACACATTAATACGTCAGAAAAACCAACCAACATTCCTGGGATGAGTTGGCAATGGAAACCGCACTTGCTGCCATACGTGAACGGTGAAGGGGTCTCAATTGTCTCAATTTTCTGAAGAAGTAGACCTATGCCCACCAAGTCCAATCCGACCCGAAGATCTTGAGGAAGGCACCTGGGTTGCAGTGGAATATAATGATGTCCTTTATCCCATATAATTCACATTGGCTCCACTGAGTTTACTATTAAGTGTATGGAGTACACTAACAAAACAAAACAAGCACGTCTATGAGTTCGAGGACATACAATTGAAATTGAGGCAGCCGAAAATGATGAAGCGCGGTTTCTTTTATGTACCAGAACTGTCAACATACGCTATGAAGCTTGAATAAATTGTTTTCCTTAATTAGTCTACTTATTCCATTTTGCCCGCGTCATAATTCCACTTTGCCCGTAGTAGAAACCACTTTGCCCGCATCTGTTTTCTCACATATTCGGCTTAATAACTTGAGCACGCTTATAAAGAGCTGCTCTTATCTGTCATCACCCCCAAATTGAAGGCCCAAGCTATCATTCAAATTATAATGCGGTTTAATAACTCTAATACGAGTGGAGGGAGACGTTCATGAAAATTAACCATTCCGCTTTGCCCGTCTCTCCCCTACAATAGTTCAAATGACAAAATTCCTAACTCCTTAAAAATAATCCTCGTACTAACATTGTACCCTGTTTTATTGAGCATCCTCATGGCAAATTTTTGGCAAGTAACAATTTTTTTAGTTTTTGTAATTCCAGCACCCCCCCCCCCCCCAAAAAAAAAACAGATTCCACATTGTAATATTGATTGATAAAAAGCATAATAAATAGGTACCATGTCTTTTGTAGTCATGAATTTACTCAGGTTGTAAAAAAGTAAATTTATAAGCTTTAGCTTTTTATATACGTTATTAACATGCTGATCCCAAGAAAGATGGCTATCAATTATTATTCCCAGATATTTGATGTTGTTAACGGATAGAATACTTGGGCAGAAACAATTTGTCATTACATTGGTCATGTTTGAATGATGACAATTAAACAAATGACATTTAATTTCATTCGTATTCGAAATACTAGACACTCTATAAGGTGAATAATTATAAGGATATTCGATAGTCTAATGTTAGTTTTTTTCCAATTTATTATAAGCTGGTGTTCCGTAATCCACTTCATGATTCTTTTTATAGAATCAAGCAAGTAGCACTGTAGCAATGATGCATTTGAAGCAGAACAAATTATTGCACAATCATCCGCGAAACTTAAAAAATGACTATTATTTTTAATTTCAAGTTGCTTAACCCATTAATAAATATAAGGAAAATTAATGGAGCCACCCCAGAACCCTGCAAAATTCCATATTTTAGGGGTCTTTTATCACTTATATGCTGATCATATAATATATCAATATAATATATCAATAAAACAATAGATTTTTTTAAAACCGCTGAACTTAATCAATTGAAAAAGACAGGTAATATTAAATATAATATTATATTATAGTAACATTAATAATATTAAATAGTAAGTTTTTATAAACTTTAATTCACATAACTTTAAATAGCAAAATAAGTTAAAACGTTGGAAAAACGTTGTAAAGAACCGGTCCGAGTTTACTCGAACATGCTTTCCAATTTATCAATTAGTAGGGAGAGAAAATGAATAATTTCATGGAAAATAATTTTCCTATAGTTAAATTTCGGATATCTGGGGGGGGGGGGTGTCCACCTGACGTCACTGGAGGTGAGGTAGCCTCAATATATTTAAAACACATTACAATACAGTAATAATGGCAGGGCAGGCAATGCATTTCAGCGTGAAATTTCTATCATTTTTTCAAAAAAAGTTTTTTTTACAAAACCAAATAATTTTCTGGGAAAGCAACCTGTCCGGTTTCGTTACTCAATTTAACACCTAAAACATGCCTGAAGGTAGAAATCATCGATAGAAGGGTTTCGCAGAAAAATTATTTTTTAGTCCTTTTTCATTAAAATTAAGTTTTTTTTTATTTTTTTTACCCCCAGAAGCAAACTATCAAGGGGTAAGCGACCCCCCGCATTGTATTAACATTAAGAACGACTAGAATATATGTGAATTTAAAAGAAATCGTTGGAGCCGTTTTTGAGAAATAATGTTTTTAGACGTTTTTTTGGAGTTTTTTGAGAATAAAACCCCCCCAAATTGAGTTAGCCCAAAATAAAAAACATGGTCCCGAGGTATAATTTTTGTGAACCTACATGCCGAATTTCACTCAAATCCACCGAGTAGTTTGCCCGGAAATCGACGAACAGACAGACCGACAGACCGACAGACCGACCGACAGACAGACATTTCGTAAAAAACACTTTTTTGGGTTCCTGGGACCCCAAAACGTGTAAATCCGTTGAAATCTCGTAATCGAAAATTTCGACCGTCACAAAGCTTTCCTTATACTACGTATAAATTGGAAAGCAATAATAACATGGCGGCATGGCAACCGTGCCAACAGTAAGGAGGCAAAGATGTTAAAAAATAAACTGGATACAAAGCGTTATTGTAATATAGTGTGCTAAGCATAGGAGGTTTTTATTTTTATATAATAATATCACGGCGTCATGGCAACAGAAATCATAGTGGGTAGACGAGTGTATTATAGGCATGACACTTTCACACAGCTGCTAGCATTAAACTTTCTCGAAGAATCTTTGTTACTTCGGCTTGTGGAAATCGTCAGATTATATATTTTTCGTTATCCCTGAATTATTTCCTATCGAAAATGTAATAATTTAGTCACGCTCGGGAATGTCGAGATAACGTTTTTTTTACAACTTTGTAGACCCCTCCTTTCTTTATGTCACTACGAAATTATCAGATTAGTGAAATACACACTTTGTAGCATTTAATTAACTCACCATCCCTTAATCTGACGCGCTTGTGAATATCCGATGATCATTTTTTTTACTAATCTCATCCTTTATTCTTGACGGGTGGCCATACATAAGGGGCTCATATTTGGTGGGAGGCACTAAACAGGTTCAAGGTATTCTCCTGTATCTTAATCTGCCGCGCTCGAGTAAATCCACAAATCCCCACTTGGGCTCCCCTACTATGCTACTAACAGGAGAAGAACGAAAATTTTGGAATAGTGGCGATTTATTTCTCAACATTGTCTCTTTTTAACTCGATACACTTGACCCAGTGATTCTCCAACTTCCTTAACCCGCCTAAAAAAAAATGTTTTCTCGAGGTCAGCAAAATAGGCCTTCATGGCGGTGATGACCTCCTCATTCGATTCAAATTTCTGCCCGGCGAGTGACTTTTTCAAGTTTGCAAACAAAAAGAAGTCGCATGCGGCCAAATCTGGAGAATATAGTGGATGGTGGCCCAATTTGACCAAATTGTCCGTGTCAAGGGTGGACGTGTGAGCCAGTGCGTTGTCATGGTGGAAAGCAATTTTTTCTTCACCAAATGGGGCCGTTCTTTCCGCAATTCAACGTCGAATCGACCCAATAATTCAGCATACCATAGCCCTATGATAGTTTTACCTTTCTCCAGGTAGTCGTTGCAGATCACACCTTGTGAGTCACAGAAAACGGGAGCCATCCCCTTTCCGGCCGCCCAAGAACAGTTTTCACCTTCTGAGCACGTTCACCGGGTACAGTCCACTGCTTCGACTGTACCTTGGGCTCTGGTGTACCAGTGGATTCATGTTTCGTCAATGGTCACGAAACGACTTCGGATTTCGCTTAAGCAGCGTCAAACACTGCTCTGAAGTGGTCCCACGCTTGTTGTCCGGAGTGAGCAAACGCGGCACACATTGCGCCGTCAGCTTTCTCATGCCCGAAATGTAATGCAGGTTATAACCCTCTTGGTCTTTTGAGATGCCTATTGTCTCAACTATCTCACACAACTTCAATTAGCAGTCTGCCAATACGAGACCGTGAACCGCCTTGAAACTAGTTAAACCAATTTTTGACAGTCGCTATCGAAGGAGAAGAGTTACCGTACACAGCTACCAAGCGCTCTTTGATTTCGTTGCGCGATTTCTCTTCCGAAAACAAGAATCTAATCACCGATCGCAATTGTTATTTTTCCATTTTCCTAAAATCCGCAACACTCTTCTACAAGTTAGCAAAACAAAACCACTTGTCCGATACGACTGAAACTTTGGCAGACGCCGTCCACTGGAGTGTACAATACGAATTTAAATGTCTCTTGCGATAGTGACGCCATGGGACGCTGAGGCTAAGTACAGGTACTTCTCGGACCAGCCACGTATATATTTTTATATTATGTATATAAATTTTATTATATATATAGCAATATCATCTTTCAGAGTTCAGAAGGATCTCATTCATTGCCAGAAGGGTAGACGTGCTAATTATGCTACTTAATAAGTACTTAAGAGGACATGCTACGTAGAAAATGAGCACCTCTAAATTTGTTGTTTTTATGGACTTTTATTTTTTATTTAATTAACAAAGCAAGTCATTAAAGATTTGGCTTATGGAAGTTGTAGAAGACTACTTCGTGCATGATATAATCGGGTATTTTTACTTTTTGGTTTTGTAGTTCTTCCAAAAATCCCAGAATACGCATAATTTTAGTCCGTTCTGGTATTTATGAAAGAACTAAGGTACCAAAAATTTAATATTTCCTATTACATGATGCATGAAGCAGTCTTCTACAACTTCCATGAGCCAAATTTTTAATGTCATGCTTTGTTAATTAAATAAAAAATGTCAACAAAAACAACAAATTTTGGGGTGCTATTTTCTACGTAGCATATCCTCTTAATAACAAATGGTTTTTTTCAACAAATGCACCTTGTCCGGGGTTACTGGTCAAGGAAAAAAGTGAAGTGAAGTTATCATTATTATACTCTGGAACGAATACACCAATGCTTTGTAACAGTAGTAACAATGGCAGGGCACGCAATGTGTTGGAGCGTGAATTTTCCATAATTTCATTAAAGTATCTGTAAAGAACCAAATATTCTTTTGGGAAAGCAACCTGTTTGGTTTTATTATACTCTATTGAGCACCTAAATCATACCTGAAGGTAGAAATCATCGATAGAAAGGTTCCGCAGAAAAATTTATTTTTAGCAATATTTTATGAAAATTAACTTCCCCCCCCCCCCCCCCCCAGAAGCAAACTATCAAGGGGCAAGCGATCCCCCGCATTTTATCAACATTAATCACGACTACAATATATGTGGATTTAAAAGAAATCGTTGGAGTCGTTTTTGAGAAATAATTTTTTTAGACGTTTTTTGGAGTTTTTTTTTAGAATAAACCCCCCCCCCCCCCCCATATTGAGTTAGCCCGAATTAAAAAAAATGGTCTTGAGGTATGATTTTTGTCAACCTTACATGCCCAAATTTCATCAAAATCGACCGGTAATCGATGAGCAGACAGAAAGACAGACAAACATTTCGTAAAAACCACTTTTTTGGGTTCCTGGGACCTCAAAACGTGTAAATCCGTTGAAATCCCGGAGTAGAAAATGTTGACCGTCACAAAGCTTTCTTTATACTACGTATAAATTGTAAAGCAACAATTCATGAGTGAATTTAATACTAATAGGAAATGTGGCATACCTGAATGTCGGAAGCAGATCCATTGGGGTGAAGTCGGCCGCGTTTCCAGTAAATTTGATAATGATCTGTAAAGGAGGCTGTGGAGTAGTGAAAAGACGCTGTTTCGCCTACTAAGACCGTGGTGTTTTTCAAAAGGTCCCGCTGGGATATGATTCCTTTTACAAAGTTCAGGAATAGAGTAAATCCAGAAGCTACCCAGTTCTTGTCTTCTAAAGCAAACGGTTGGATATCTGCTTGGAAATAACCTTCCTCTGCAGTACAAGAGTAAACCGCTCCGTCTTTTCTAGTAGTATTTGCTAGTGTCATCCTGAAATAGAAAGAAACGAAATTTTTTTCGTTATCAGTCCATCGCTGACTGTTCTACACTTCCTTTATGTTTCCTCATTTTTACGCATCTGGATCTAAATTATTGCTTTCCAATTTGTACGTAGTATAAGGAAAGCTTTGTGATGGTCGAAATTTTCGATTCCGAGATTTCAACGGATTTACACGTTTTCATGTCCCAGGAACCCAAAAAAGTGGTTTTTACGAAATGTCTGTTTGTCGCTCTGTCTGTCTGTCTGTAGTTCTGTCTGTTCATCGATTTCCGGACAAACTACTTGGTCAATGTTGATGAAATTTGGCATGTAGGTTTACAAAAATCATACCTCAGGTTAGTTTTATTTTTATTTTGGGCCAATTCAATTTGGGGGTGTTTTATTCTCAAAAAACTAAAAAAATACATCTAAAAAAAATTATTTCTCAAAAACGGCTTCAACGATTTCTTTTAAATTCACATATATTGTAGTCGTTATTAATGTTGACAAAATGCGTTGGGTGGCTTGCCCTTGATAGTTTGCTTCTGGGGGTAAAAAATTAATATAACTAAATTTAAATGAAAAGTGACTAAAAAATAATTTTTCTGTGAAACCTTTCTATCGATGGTTTCTACCTTCAGGCATGTTTTAAGTGTTAAATTGAGTAACGAAACCGGATAGGTTGCTTTCACAAAAAAATATTTGGTTTTGCACAAAAAATTATTTTCTGAAAAATTGATATAAAATTCGCGCTCAAATGCATTGCGTATGCCCTGCCACTATTGCTGTGTGGTAATTAATGTGTTGGTCTGACCTATCTAGAATTTATGTCACTTCCAGTGACGTCAGGTGGACACCCCCCCCCCCCCCGAGATATCGGAAATTTAACCACTGTAATTAAATTAAATTACTGTAATATTCTCTATCTACTAATGTTGATAAATTGGAAAGCATGTTCGAGTAAACTCGGACCGGTTCTTTGTTTGATACCTCTGTGTCAAATCATCGGCAGACAGTTTAAAAAAGCCGGGGCAAGGGGGGGGCGGCTAAGTCTTAATTCCTACACAGGGCCAAAAAAAGGTAGAAAAAAGTAGAAGGAAGAAAAAGGGAAAGCCATTCTCATGGACGTACGCAGTTTTAAAAATACGGCAGAGGGTTGGAGAGACCTAAAGGGGGTCCGGGACCGGGGGTCTCCCCAGGCGAAATGTTTTTGTGGGGTTTTAGGCATTTTGATTGTAGCATCTTATTTTTTTATATTTTATTTATTTAAAAAGGTTAAATCGCATACAAATAATTCAATGAATGTATCCGATTAACCTCTTCAATCGCCTCACTAAGTCACCTCATAGGTACTTCAGGTACAGGAAACTGTAAACTATTATTCTTTATCAAACTAAATATTTTGAGAAATCTCTGAAAATTTTACAAATTTCAGATACAAAGGGGCCGATACGCCTATTGCATATAATAAATAATGAGAGCATGCAATGTCGACCAAATCCAGGAGTCGAATGAAACTGTAAAATTTCCATTCATGAAGCACTTTCTTCCACGGAAGCCGAGTTTATAGCTACAGCTGAAGCTACGAAGTAGGTTTTGAAGATAAATTCAGTAATTGAAGAACTGTTAAGAAATAAAACCATAAAAACTAAGTTATATGTTGATAACAATAGCGAGAATTGTTTAATCAAGACAGGTCAAATGAGTCGGAGGAGTAACCACACAGATGTGCGTTACCACTACCATTAATTGTAAAACTTTTCTGATGTCCTTTCAACATTGAACATTGTAACTCCGAGAATCCGAGACAGCTGACATGTTTACTAAGCCTTTGAAGAAAATTATGTGTGCTTAAGACCACACGACAGAAGTGAAAACTTAATCAGGACTAGGTTAATAATACAAAATACAACTTTCATCGTATTATACTCATGTTCTATATGCACGTGTATCGTAAAGTAAGAAGATTTACAGTTCCATATAAATTTTGCTCTGACTGATCATTCAACCCATCGTACTCTGGAAATGAAACTAAAGGCTTGTGGTAACTTACCTAAAATATGAAATGAATGAGATTGGAAATTGGCTAAATATCTAGAAAAAAACTGCGTCTATTGTTATTCCGTATTTGGTTGTGGGTTCATTTGGATCGTTTGATATAGCCTAGTTACGTTCCCGAGAGTGATATTTTATTTTTTAAAAAAGGATACCCAATATTTCACTCCTACCTTCTATGCCGCTCAGCTCAGACTAACTCTGCTGAGCGCCCACAGCCCAGGTGCATGGCCTGGGTTGCTGACTAGATGATTGCCTCGTCAGCATGTGAGCCCAGCACTTGCAGTTGGCAGGGACGTAACTATATATTTAAATCTAATGCAAATTTCAAAAAATCCACTAACGCCTTTGAAGTACCTTTTGTCATCAAATATAAAAATATTAAATAAAAAATTGTGTGTGTCAGCTCCGGCGCATGACTGGAGTTTACTCCTTAAATATTATTAATACTGTCTAAGCAGGCACAAAAAATGCTTACTAGACTTAGGTGCCCATTCCATATACGTACAACGTCAATGAAAATTATGAAATTGAAGGGCATTTCAATTTTACTCTATGCCATTGCTAAAATTGATCAATGATCAATTGATAATAGAGTAAAATCACAAACAATGAAACAAACAATCTAAAATTAAAAAATGGCGTCATGCGATATGACAAGTACAACTATTTTAATTGATTTCTCTAAAAAGAAAGCATTTCTGAATAAAAATTATAATCAGGATTAAATAATAAGGCGACGAAGAAAACAAATACAATTTCAAGAAACAAATTTCAAAAATTTGGCGCATACGCTTCAATTGAAAATTGTCAATTTTTGAAAAACATATGGAATGGCCCCCATCAATGAGAAATTGAAATGTCCTTCAATTTCATAATTTTCATTGACGTTGTACGTATGTGGAATGGGCGCCTAAGAAAAAGATATCAATGCGTAAGCAATCGTAGCAAAAATAAAAAAAAAAAAAATGAAAAACGTAAATAATTTATATACTTTTATTTAATTTACATTTATTTTGACTATTCGGTGAAATATTATAATCAAACATTTTACAAAAGTAGATTTTACATATCATACGTGAATATACTGTATATATCATTAGGAAGGTTGATAAATTATGCGATTTTTTTTCTAACTATTATTATTATTTTGAATAGTAATTAGTCTATAGTCTTCTGGACTCAGTTTCTTATTTTCGGTTAAGAAGACAACAACAGCTTACTTGTCTATATGCATCACCATTTTCTGCAAGAGAGAAGTCGAACGGAAGACAAAGACCAGAGTCGAACAAGCCATCTTGAAGCCGATTCTCCTCTATGGGAGAGAAAGCTGGACACCTACAACAAGCGACCTGAGCAAAATAAACGCGACTCAGATGAAATGCCTAAGACGGATTGCTGGTCGAACAAGGTGGGACCGAATCCGAAATGACCGCATCAGACACGACCTGCAAGTGGATTCCATAGAGAAAAGAATGGAGAACAAGCAGCTGCAATGGTTCGGCGACGCCCAAAGGATGGTCGAGAACAGAACCACCCGGAGGTTGAAGGAAGCAAGGCCACAAGGAAGATGACCCATTGGCAGACCGAGGACAACCCTCGAGGAAAGGATTGAACAACTCGCCGGAGCAAGAGGGAAATTAAGGGCCGAGCAGGGACGGATCCAGCCCATTTCGGGGGGGGGGGGGTAGCTGAGGGTCAAAATAGGAAAAACTTATGTAGGATTGACTAAATTAGAGCGTAATAACTTAATTTACAATAGATTTACCAAATTTTTTTTTTTTGGGGGGGGGGGGGCAGCTACAAAGTTGTCCATTTATCGTGGAATGAGCTTTATAATTCACATTGGATTAAATATCTAATTATGTGTGTAATTCATACATATATATTTATATAAACTAAATTAATAATTACATATCTAATAAATACAAATCACACTTGCTCATACGTACAGTATATACTGTAGGTAATACAAATACAATATCCAACAATACGCCTAATAATGAATGGGCGTGTGGACCACCCCTATGTTGGAATTCAATGCGTTTGAAGCTGCGCACAATAGGTTGCGCATGAAAAAGGTAACGAGGAAAACGTAACGAGGTCATTCGATCACTTGATTTCACCCCTCATATTTTTCTCTACCGGGCGTCTAATATGAAAATCGATTCTTAAGGATTAAACTCCAATAAACTCCACTAATTAATAATTATTATGTATTATTAAATATATAAATGATTTAATTCAATATTTATCAATCAATTAATTTAATTAATTAATTTATTTAATTAATTTTTTCTGTTTAATACATAGAAAATAAATAATTACTTAGTAGTTTGTTTATTAATATAACGTGGTGAATATTTTGCAAAAATAATGATAACAATATACGTTAATCGTTATTATATATATATATATATATTATTGTCTTGTACGATATTTTATTACATCGCATCATATAAAAAAAAAATAATAATAAAATTTCTGTAACAGTTGAGCTAAATTTGACTAGACTATTTAAAGTGTAAATTTTCCACTTTCAACTGTACACGAATTAATAACCTATGCGCGTATGGTGTAAATAAATAAATAATATAACGTATTGAATTAAATCAACGTTGGCACACTACATGCCGTGATTGAATCGATAGTGAATGCAACTGACGTGTCACGCTCTCTCATGTAACGGTCGCTGGGCGAGTATAGCAGCGACGCATTGACTAAAGAAGTTTTCACTTCAAAACCAAAATTTATTGTTCACAGGTATAAACTTCTTTAAGCTACAACTAAGTGTTTATATTTTTTATTATTATTTTTTAATTAAACTTCCATTTAATATTTATGTATAACTTTGTATGAAGTTTTTGCACCAAAGAAAATAGTGAAATAGTGTTTTTTTTTGGCTCAGCTATAACTCCCCATTATTCAATAGTTTAACGTATTTTAACTGCCAAAAATTTTGATTTTCCAGACGAAGACTTTATTTACAAAACTGGAAACATGGGTCCCCCCGGGGGCATTTTGTTTTTGAATGAATAGGCGCAAAATAGTGAGTTTCAACAATAGCGCGGGGCTTTAAGTGTGGGGCGCCCCTGGACAGAAGAGAGCTCAGCCTCTCGAAGTACTATTATTTCTATGTAATAAGAATTCATTCGTAGCTTTGCGACGTTCTTGTGTTAAGTAAGTACATACCAATTTTTGCTCATTATGACTCTTTGAGTACTTTCAGCAGGCAAGAGGTTCCCATCGTTCATCCATTTATGCCGTGACTCCTTGTCTGACCCACAAATAAAACTCACGTTGATCCCGGCGGGGATGATATA
Source organism: Psococerastis gibbosa (assembly GCA_963971405.1). Classification (NCBI taxonomy): domain Eukaryota; kingdom Metazoa; phylum Arthropoda; class Insecta; order Psocodea; family Psocidae; genus Psococerastis; species Psococerastis gibbosa. Next base: position 1,742,944 of record OZ020484.1, on the reverse strand, counting down.
GACGGCTGAAATTGTGTATAAAAATTCATTATAGCCGCATACAGCCACAGGTCGTGTCAAATGACAGTATGTGCCTAAAGTCAAGGTAGCTACGCTGTAACAGAAAATGTGGAGCCTTTGGGACAAGTTTGATGGTGTACGGTTTTATTTTTTATAAAATTACGGGTAAGACTAGTATAATATCGGTATATCATGTTCATTAACGCAAGTATGTAGGTAGTCTTCCTTATTTTATAGTTAAAAAAATATGTTATCAATCTGTTGTGTTTAGTTTATTGCCCATTTTTACACAAATAACGACAAAACTACAATACAACTGTTCGTGTAGGCTATCTGGCCCATGCCCGGGCAGATTTAAGTTGAAAGTGCATGGGAAGGTAAAGGGAGACATTATATGTCATAACTATGTGAGATATATCATGTGTCTCACTTTACCTGACGCTGGTCTAATTTTATCTTACCGTTTTCCTTTGTTGTCTTACCCTTTTTTCTAATTCATTTCGGGAAAGTTGTGTGTTTTTCATTCAGAATATAACAATAATAATGTAAAATAATATTTATTTATGCATTGTTCAAAATTGAATCAATCAAGTTTCAACTAGGTGCTGATAAGACCATGAAAGAATCAGTCAGTCTAGAGTCGAGATCCAACACTGTAACTGCATTATTCCCTTGTTCTTTAAACTATAATTATTCTATTTATTATTATTAGTAATTTAATATACATTCGTGATACCACTCTGGTGCGCCATACCCAAGTTCAAGAAAGAAGAGAAGGGCCCTTCAGAACTTCCAGCAGACTTCTCTTCTGGGTACACCAGTGTGGGTAAGTCCAGCCCTTTATTCTTTTCAATATAAAAATTACAGTCCACTGAATTCCTAACATGCATGTTTACTTTAAAAGTACCTATTATTATTAGTGTTGGAGGGGGAGCCCAAATGACAAGTCCCGTACTGGGCCGGAGAGGACGTTAAATCTCCAATCTTGAAATGAAATGAATGAAAAATGACTTCATTTAAAATAAACAAAAGGCGAACAATAAGACTATAAAGTCTTGTTTTCATGCTAACCCTAAAAAACAAAACAAAAACATTGTATTATTGATGAATGGTTGAAATTAAATAGAGAAGGAAACAAAGAGAGGAAGAGTGAAAAAAATAGAAGGATAATCTCCAATCTTAGGCAGAGTGCTCAGTGGGAAATTTAACTCTTTCTCTGGTCTATGAAAAGGAATACGGGTAAAAACATATAACAGCGTAGGTACTATTTCAACGAACTATTTCCAGGTATAACTATCGATAAAAATGGAAAATAATGTAAGGTGAAGTCCCTGCTTGAGAAAAAAATCAGCATTTTATCGTTGGCCTGAAACAGAAGATATTCTATGGTATGCAGCTGATGAAGGGAAAAAAATATTAATGTCCCCAAGCTGTCCCCATGCTCCAATTACAATATGTGTTAACTACAACATATGAGTGTTTCTTTTACTTTTAGCTCAGTATACTTCGTTCGTATTGGAAATACTGTTCTATATTTAATAATTACCAGAAAACATTAAATCTACCCCTACTACAAAAATTTTCAAACAACGAATTAAAACATATCTTAATCCTTATACAAACATAGGCCTACTAGAAGAATGCAAATTATAAAATAATTCATAACTTTTTATTTTTTTAAAGAATGGTAAACTATTATTTAATACTCCTAATAATGCTTGCTATTCTGATCAGTTTTTTTTATTTTTTTTTAACGTTAGGTTTTCTTTTAGGTTAAGCTCGATGTGTTGAATGGGGAACCATTCCATTGGGATCCCCCCTTCACAATTGTTAAACTACCTTATTACTAATTGTACACTTACTGTAATGTATATAAATATACGATACGTCGATACGATTACGATTTATCTCATTTTGCCTTACTATTATGCTATGTCCTACCTTGTCACACAGTGTCGACTTTCGTCTGCATATATGTTTAAAAACCGTACAAATGAACGGTGAAGCCTTCATTTCGTTGACAGCCGATCAACTCACCATCATTGGGCAATAAAAGCAAGAAAGTTTATGAAGGCACTCATGACCAAGATACAAAAATTACGTGTCCCACTTTACCTGAATTTACCTCACTTTGAAAATGTCCCGACCTATTATAGGCCGACATATTATAGAACGGGAAGACATTACTACACATTACACAGTAATAATGGCACGGCACGCAATGTATTGGAGCGAGAATTTCAGGTACGGTATATAATTTATTAAAAAATATAACTTTTTGCACAAAACCGAATAATGTTTTGGGAAAGCAACCTGTCCGGTTTCAATTTAACACCTAAAACATGCCTGAAGGTGAATTATTGTAATAATTAACCAAGCTAAGCCAAGTTCGTACACCCGCCCGACTGCGCGACCCAGTAGTTATACACGAAAGAGCGTAAACGTGAAAATTGACACTTTTGAGCCCCTGTAGTTTTGCCCCCAATGCACCTATGACCATGAAATTTCGAATTTTTCCTAAAGTTATACTACTCTATAACATATTAAAAACGCTAGGTTCCAGGTTCACAGGGGGCTGAGATATAGATACCTGAAAACCCCGAAAAAGCCGAAAAAACGAACGATATATCTTTATATAGTTATGTGAAGGAAGACGAAATATCAGCAACCATATTGCTGACAGCAAAGTCAGTACCAGACCTGGCCTTGCACGGGCAGCACGGAGACTATACCAGCAATGCGCAGCAATGCAGACATCAGTAATACGCTAGAACTCGAGCGATTAGTTACTTAAATAAATTTGATTTTTTTAAAAAGAAAAACTTTACATTTTGATCTTAATTATATATAAAAATCACGTATCACGTTGTTTGCTTGCGATGGACTCCTAAACTACTGAACCGATTTTAAATTTGATTTACACACCGTATGCAATTCAACCCAACTTGAAAGATAGTATAGCTTACATTTCAATTTATAGTCACAATAATATTTTATTATATTTATATTATTTTAATTTTGTCTGCATTTCACGGTTGCATAATCGCATATTCACAGGAAAATTTCCAAACTCCAACTCCAGCTCGAAAGGATTCTAACAGATGGCGATATCTGTTGACTGGATTGAGTGAATATTCAGTAGATGGCGCTATGTTAAAAATACAAACGTGTGTTGCTGAGGTTAGGTTAGGTTTAATTAGCCTCGCCTATTTATTATATAAACGTAAAAAGACATTGCGATTTTCAAAAACCCTGCTGCGGAGCAGTACACGGGACGGGATGGGTGAAAAATGTGCAAGTATTACATGCCCAATGAAAAATGTAATGAAGACAACGGAGAATGTGGAAAATTGACGGAATCCCTGACACGACATTCATTGACTGTTAGGCGGTACGAAGTTCGCCGGGTCCACTATCTGCCCTACCTACCTCATTCATACCCTTGAATTGATCACTACAATTTAATATAACAAGAAACTTAGCAGCAGCAACGCGTGGCCGGGCCCACTAGTTATATATATATACAAGCGGCTCCGCAGCAGCCAGAGGCTGCTGACTCCACCCCTTGCGCCTGCGGCGAGCGGCAGTTCGCCCTTGGCGGGGCCTCATATGGTTCGTCGAAAATGCGGGTGGCCGTTGTCATGGGTGTCTAATGAATCGTCGCGTCGAGAGCTATTCATTAGTGGCGCTACACATAGGCTAGTATAACATGAATGGTGTAGGATTTGTGAGGTAAAGAAGGAAGAGGTATGGATAAAGGGCGAGTTTGAGAATATAGTTATATCGTATAATATTATGTAGCTATCACTTTTCAATAAGAAATGACATGGGGGTTTTGAAGAAAAGCCATGAAAGTTTATTTAATTACGGAGGAGATGGTAAGGAGGCTTGGACCAACGACCGCTCGGGCTGCGCCCTCGCAGTAACTGATCACCAATCATCGTAGGTCGGCTGTTGGACGAAATTTGATTATACCTGCTAATGAGTGATATGGAGATATTCGACGTTAGTGATATGTAACGAATACAGTAGTATAATGTGTGACAATTTTTATCCGTATAAAGTACATAAAATAGAAATAGGAAGCAAAATATTGCCCTTTTTTAACGTGATAATTGATTAAATCCACCGAAATTTGCCGAAATCGTAGGCCTAAATTGGAGGAATTGTTGAGAATTTGTTTACAATAGTAAACAACATGCGAAACTGCGAATTTACAAAATATTTTGAACCCTATAAAGTAGGTAGATTCTTCAAAATGACCGAAAAGGAGAATTTGTTCCGGATTACATGAAGAAATTTCGTGTCACACCCAAATTTAAAGGGGGAGGGGGGGTTTGGGAAAATCCTCATTTATGCTCGTTTGAAACCTACATTCATATTGCCCCTAACCACATATTAACCATTCATGTGGGTTAAATATTGTGGGCTGTGGAATTTTTTAACTCGTTGCGCGCACAGCCTGATGTACCGTTTCCCCGCATGTCAGGCTTTAACACACCCCCCTTGTATACCTTGGTGTGGCGAAACGAAACGTCGGGTAGCAAAACAGGTTACAAAATTGGAAAGAAGAAAGAACGTGGAAAAGAGTAAGAATAATTTAAAACTTTCGATTTAATTTTACGACCCGAGAAACTGTGGTCAAAAACGGCCATTTTTCGCTTGTTACCGCACTTTTTTCACTTTTATGCAAGATTTTGCGGGGAATTTTTTTTGACCAACACCGAGGTACCGTATATTTCCAAAAATATTTTCTGCAAAAATCAATGGCCATAGAATGGAAAAAATTACACACCAATCGGAACCCCCGCTATAATTCCCAGGTCAATGTTATTCAAGGAAACCCTCTTATGGCCAAATGCATGTAAATTGCGGATTTTTGCCGTTTTTGGGACACTTTTTTGGAAAATATTTGTTTTTGACCGACACCGAGGTAAATTCTGAAAAATATATTCACTAAAAACCAAAGGCCATAGAGTAGGGAAAAATTCCCACCAATCGGAACCCCCAATATAATTCGGGGGCCAAAGTTATTAGAGAAAACCCTCTTATGGCCAAATGCATGTAAATTTCGTTTTTCGGCCGTTTTTGGGACAATATTTTGCAAAATCGGCCACAACTTTTTTTATTTTGAGGATGCGGAATTTTTGGACAATTTTTCCCCATTTGAATTGAATCAAGGAAATATAAATGGTTATAGCCGACAGGCTATCAGTCACCACTGCCGTTTCTGAACTACAGTGCAAAATGTGCTTATTCTGTTTTTTTTCCAAATATGACGTCCGCTGGATCTAGAAATTTGAAATTTTGCATGTAGGTAGGTAATAAATTGAAACTAACAGCAAAGTTGCAAAACCCAAAATATTCGCTGTCGTACCTGAACAGCAGCGGAGAAATAAAAAAACAAATCTGGCTTGTAGTTCTTAATTGCATGTTGCAATGGTAATGTGCGCTTTCTTGCCTTATTGATTGCTGTTATTTTTGTTGTTGCTGTTGTAGTTTCTGCTGCTGCTGTACTTGCTGTTGTTGTTGTTGTTTCTGTTTTTGCAGTTGTTGCTGCTGCTGTTTCTGCTGTTGTTGCTGTTGTTGTTTTTCTTGCTGTTGCTGCTGTTTCTGCTGCTATTGTTTTTGCTGCTGCTGTCACTGTTGTTTCTGCTTTTGTTGTTGCTGTTGTTGATATTGCTGTTTCTGATGTTGTTGTTGTTTTTGTTTTGTTGTGATTTTCATTGCCTTAACCAAAACCGTGATGATTACATGGCTTTGCGGTGCCACCACTTAACATACAAACAGCAGCGTCCGTCTAGCAGTTCTACTATATCCAATCGTTGCGTTTTAGATAACTTGGCCTGGAAAATGATGGTTTAGGACTGTGCTATTCAAAAGCAGTCTCATTAATTCATTGTGAACCAATAATTCGATACCGTCATTAAGGCTAGAATACAATTACTGGGTCGCCTATTCGTATGAAAATAAGACGCTCCTGGTGAAGTTGTGCTATTTTTTAGGTTAAGACCCAGGCCAAGTTATCTAAAACGCAGCCATTTATTTTGAAAAATCCTGTGACCTATGAACTTGGCCCTCATCCCTATCTCATAACTGTAAATGGCCAAAGAACTTGGCCAAATTTAAGATCTCATTACTTTGAATGGCTAAACTTTTTGCAAGATCGGTGTTAGGAACTTGGCCCGTTTTTACACGGAGTGTTTTTGTTGGGATTATTACTATTAGTTGAAAAAATTAGCACAACTTTTTAATGGGTAGACTTTTTAGTTTATACTATTAGGTAAACATTCCATTTGATATTTTTCAATTTCATTCTATCCCAAAAAAGTCCGAGGTTTTCATGTTTTTAACGCCCCAGGGACTCCACTATATACTGTACGTATAAATTGGAAAGCAATAAACTTGTTAGACGGCTAGACTAGGGCCCCACGCCCCCACCATACGTGTCCAACGCTTGATAGGCCTATTCAGAGGGAATGCCCGGTTACATCAATTAAACAACAGCTAATAGGTGGCATTGCTGAGAAGTTTTATGCGTGTGCAGCTGTCTCTTCTTTCCCTATCCAGAGGGAGCTTGGAAACTATGACCTGGACCACAGGCGATTTGAATGATTTTATGGTTCTCTTATAATGGGGATAGAGACGCTTACGGAGTTATGTGCGTTAGTCCGTACCCCGACTGTCAGCTCGGCGTAAGCTTATGTAAACGCACTCCAATTAAACCGCGACAGATACGCTTATTTCACTGTGTTGTTGTAATGTAACTTTATATTTCAGCAATGCAACTTAAATAATGAATGCAGGTGGCTTGCCCACTTTCAGGTACATGGCGTAAGTAAGACACACTTCAGGTCTAGTACACACTGCGTTGAAACCTGGTGCGAAAATTATATAAAGACTGCCAGTTATGTTCAAAGATTTCAAGGAGGAAATGAATCAAAATTTTAAGAGGGTTGAAGATAGCCAAAGTTTCATGAGCGACAAGTATGACGACATAAACTCAAAACTATCTACAATCTTATTGCTTCAAGAAAAAGTGACCACTTTAGAAAGCCAACTGATTGAGAAGGACAAGGAAATCAAAGCTTTGGGTACACGACTTGCGGCTCAAGAGCAGTATTCTCGAAGAAACACGATCGAATATATAGGGAAGTAGCAGTGACTCAAGATGAACGGGTTGAAGACATCGTGATAAAAGTCTCAGAAAAATTTGGAGTGAGGCTTTCGCCAGACGATATTGATGTTGCGCACCGTATTCCCCCTATGAATAAGAAAAAAGTACCTACCATTATTGCTAAACTTAATAAGCGAAAGCTGTCTGATGAGTTAATCAGTAAGAAGAATAAATTAGTGACAAATGCAAATACAACTGGTGTAGGTAATGAAAGAATTTATGTTGGAGACAGCTTAAGCCCATATTTTAAGGATTTGTATTGGCGCGCTAGAAAGGCAGGTAAACTCGCAAATTGGTCTTACGTATGGTGGAACAGAGGCATTTTGGCCCGTAAAAATGAACAGTCGAAAATAATAAAAATTATATGCGAAGAAGATCTAAAGAATACAAAAGAATTATAGTTTTAAGTTCATAAGTTCTTAAATTTTATATTTATATTTGTATGGATAATTTCCTAAATGATATAGACTCTCATTTTAATGAAACAGTTGAATTTGATGGTTGTAACCAATTTGATTGGAATGATCTACCTAGCTCTCTGCTCATTTTCCATCTAAACATAAGAAGCGTAAATGCCAATGTTGACGAATTTTTAGTTTATCTAAACTCATTAAGTTCTTGTCCTGTCTTTGATGTTATCATATTAACTGAAGCTCACCTTTCACCACATGATGGTAGTGTGTAGCAAATTCCTGGCTATCAAACCCACTATTGTACAACAAAGATTAATAAAAATGGTGGTTTGATTATTTTTTGTCGTACAAATTTAAATGTACAATACTATACCCTGACCAATATTAGAGAATGTGATGCTGCAAAGATTAGTTTCTCAATTGGCCCACAGCTTTTTGATATCCTCGCTGTTTATCGCTTACCGTCCTGTAATGAAATCATCTTTGTTGAAGATTGAAATAATTATTTAAAGAACATTAAATCTGAAACATCATCTATCATTATTGGTGATATGAATTTTGACATTCATGACCATTCCAAAAATATTTACACCTCTTTTTATGTTGACATGTTGGAAAGTCACGGCTACATCTCCAGCGTCAATAGACATACTCGAGTTGTAGGGACCAGTAAATCATGTTTAGATCACATTTTTTGCAGAATGGAATATTGTTTTACTGGAGCCGTGGTTAAAACTTTCATTACCGATCACTTTGGCACTTGCCTCAGAGTTGATGGTATACTAAACAATATTGAGCCGGAAAATAAGCGTAAAACTTACACCTTTGTTGATTATTCTCTAGCTGACTATCTTTTAACCTCTGAGAGACGGGACTCGATTCTATGCCAGACGGATCCCGTGGTGGCTAGTAGAAATTTTATTGAAATTATGAAAATGTATATCAGTGAGTGCACACGGGAAAAAATCGATAAACATAAAAATCTAAAACTTAAACCTTGGATTACACAGGGTCTCATGATCTCAATTCGGAAAAGAGATAAACTCTTCAAAAAATCCAAAAATGAGCCTGAAAACATTAATTTGATCAATTTCGCCAAAAATTATAGGAAAATTTTGTCAAAAATGCTTAAAAAAGCGAAAATATGTTATTATAAAAATAAATTTATCTCAGCTGGTAAGGATTCTGCCAAAACATGGAGGCAAGTTAATGAAATATCTGGCAAATCTAAATCTAAATTCAGAAAATTCGAACAGAAGGCAACAATATTATCACACAAAGTGACCCTTTAGAAATGGCGAACTATTTCAATCAATTTTTTTGCATCAGTTGGTACTAGACTGAATCAACTCACAAATAATAACCCTGTATATTATGAAGAAATAAATCCTAGAATACAAAGCATAAACAGTTTCGAAATATTTGATGTGAATGAGGTACATCAAGTGATAATGAGTTTGAAAAACTGTGCTTCGCCGGGTCTAGATGGAATATCCACAAAAATCCTTAAGAAATTCTCTGAGTATATTAAAGTACCTATCACTCATATCGCCAACTTAATTTTAATCACTGGTAAATTCCCTGATGTATTAAAAATTGCGGTTATTGTTCCTATTCACAAGAAAGGTGATAAGGAGCAAGTTAAGAACTACAGACCTATATCGTTAACCTCCAGTCTCGCTAAAATTATTGAAAAATTAGTAAAAATTCGATTATTGTTTTGGGTTGAACCTCAATTAATGGCACAACAATACGGCTTTAGATCAAAACTCTCAACTACTGATCCAATCTTAAAACTAACTAATGCGATCTACTCCAGTCTTGAAAGTGAAAAGAACCCAATTGCTATCTTCTTAGACCTTCAAAAGGCTTTCAATGTGGTTAACCACAATATCCTATTGGAAAAACTTAAAAATGACTTTGGAATATCTGGAACAGTACTTAAGCTTTTTGAAAGCTATTTAGATGACAGGTATCAGTGTGTACGGATTGGAGAAGTTATTAGCGGTTATGAAAAAGTATGTTGTGGAGTCCCGCAAGGAACAGTGCTTGGCCCAATTCTTTTTATACTATATATAAATAGCCTTAAATATTTGCCTTTGTTAGGGCAATTATTTTGCTATGCTGATGATACTGTAATTTTTTGTACTGGAAAAACATGGAATGAATCTTTCTTTAACACAAATCATGACATAAATATAATTAATAAATGGCTGTCATATAACAAATTAGTGCTCAATGTTGAGAAGACAAATTTCGTATGTTTCAGCTACACTAAAACGAGGCAGCCTTCAACTGATAGAGTCATACAGATACACGAGCCTGACTGTTTAGGGGTAGAATGTAACTGTTCGTCTATTACTAGAGTAAAATCAGTAAAATATTTAGGAATGTTAATTGACCAACATATAACATATGGTCCGAACATGTAAGACAAACGTCTATGCGACTTAGAAGAACGATATACATTTTTAGACGATTGAGAAATGTTCTGAATGTTCATCTACTACGTATGATGTTTTTCGCCATCACTCAGCCAATTGTAAACTACGGCATATGTGCGTGGGGAGGGACCTTTGGATCACTTATAAATAAAGTAAATATATCCCTGAACATTATCCTACGAGTAATGTTAAATAAAAGCAGAAGAGAACATGCCCAACCCTTATATAATCAATTACAAATTCCGTCAGTTTACCATACCTACACCTGGGAAATGTTAAAATTGGTCCACAATAATAAAATTTGCCTACCACCAGCCTCCGTTAAATATTACAACACAAGATCAGTACAGAACATTAGTTATTTCCCAAACATCACCAAAAGCCGCACGACTTTCTCGCCTGTTTTCTTGTCAACGAAAATTATAAATGCTCTCCCCACTCATATTACAGATTTACTAAGAAAAAAAGATTTTTTACCATCAACAAAGAACTGGCTCAATAATTCGGAAATAACATTTCTTAAATCACTATTAAATGAATAAATCGGTATAGGCCTACCTAAGTAAAAAATTAAGAAGTACTAAATTACTATATAAGTAATTATGTAAAATAACTTATTGTGATGAGATCCAAAGGCCTGGTTCCCCCACGTGCACATGTATTGCATATACATATACGTGGTGTGGAATGTGTTTTTTGACAATTTGTAGTCTTTCTAGTTTAATATAATTTACTTTACTTTTTACTTACCTAGTAACTAACTTATACTATCTACACACAATAGCATTCTAGCACCCATTTTACTGTTATCTATACTCCTTATTATATCCGTTCTGTTGCCTTCCTAGCTATATTAACTAACGCATCCACATATAATGATACAAATACATACATAAATAATTAGATACGCTGGGGAAGTTTTTGGTGCCATCGAAGCTTCTTCCTGCACTTACCTTACTACGCTATCCGCTTGATAGAGGTCCAATGTCCTTAGGGGTAGACCCGCATGGCCCTTCCGTTTACACATTTCGGGACGGGGTAAACTTGAGCTTGGCTAACGCGGGGCGGCTCGAGAAAACCTGAATTACCCTGAAAGGTTGTCCCTCACCATTTCGTGGCGTACATGCCTAAAAACTTTCTCTTCTTCTTCTTCTTCATATATACTGTATGTAAATATACATATATTATATATAGCACTATTGAATATTATATTATCGATTTTAAAATGTTCTAGGTACCGTACTAAAGAATATCTATACCAGAAATGTCGACAACAAAGGTGTGATGTGTGCATCCTCCTGCATTGCACACTTGACACGTGTAATTGCCATTATCATCAACGGTTGCATCTAGCAAGGAAATTCCCGAGCTTGAGTGAAAAACATTGCCATTTCTCCGGTTTAGCGGGGCGTCATTTCTGGTCCATGTGATTATAAGAGGCGGGCTTCCATTTGCTTTGCAATTCAGTGTGACCATATAGTTCACCAATGAATCGAAAGGATTCATAAATTGAAATATCTCGACAAATTTAGGTTTTCGTGGAGCCAGATAATTATAATCATCTGAGTTGACAAAATTGACATCATCTTGTCCAAAATTGGCTGTAAAGTGAGGTATTTCCATTTAGTACTAGCTATTTAGCATTATTCCATTTAGGCCAGTCAAAATTGAAACCAAAAATTGGTAAATCCACAAAAAAGTATTAGCCTATGTACTACCTAGCCTATCTGTGTTCTAAGTATAGTAGTATCTAGTAGTTTGCAACTCTCATGAAGTTGTGGAAAAACATGAAAACCGCGACCTTATCGGACTTTTTTCACTTTTTGCTTAGGTTATGCATTTTTCGAGGAAAGTTTTACATACATCTTGAACTAGCATTAAATATGTGACAATTTAAGCCCAATGGTAGCGCTACAGGTCAACTGGTTTAGAAATGCTGGAATTTTGAAAAAAGGTCATTTTTTCAAAAAGTGAAAATTAAAGTTTTAGTCTCTATTTAAACCTATACCGGTAGAACTTATGGGCTGGAAGTTGTAGGCAATTCAATTAGCTTTAAATAATTGAGGGCTGAACAGGGTACCGTTACTAGTAAGTGAGCTATTAACGTATGCAGAAATGATATAGTATGGTTGCAACTTGCAAATAAATTATATAACATAAATCATAATATACCGCCAGCTACCCTCCACCCAGAGCTCATAAAAGTTATTTCTTGGGATTGCATGAAAACAAGACTTTATAGTGTTATTGTTCGCCTTTTGTTTGCAATAAAGTCGTTTTTTCATTTCATTTCATTGCAAAAAGGTATGCAGAGGTGACTATGCACTTCGCTGAAGGCGGGACTCAAATGTTCTTTGATGTGTGCTGCCTGCTCTAGGAAATCGTACCAGAACGCTGCCCCTATCATTACCGAAAATGACGACGAAGAAGAACTTGAACACTACCCTGACGATCCACCAATACTAGAGTAGGCCTACCTGGATATAGTGGACGACGACGTTCCAGTTGTTGACGAGGACATCGAAAGTGACGAACCAGAGCGATAAAAACAAAGCGCCGATTTTTATTTTTCGATTCCTTACAACATCAAAACAGTTGTGAGCTATTGGAAAAAATCAACTTTTCATTTCACCTTATATTCTTTTGTGATTGTGATGGAACTACTAGGCCTACAGACCCACTCAGTTTACAGCTATTGTGTAATTGCCTACAACTTTCAGCCCATAAGTTATACCCGTAAGTTTAATGGCTTAGCCGTAATTTATGTTTATATAAGAACATATAATACTAATATGTCATGTTTTTTACTCAAAAGATTCTTGCTGTTAGTATAGAAGACCCTACATATCTATATAACAAGAGTATTGATGCAAACATTCCCTTGAGGTCTAATCTCCATTGTAGATAATAAAGAAAGGCCGAGGAATATAACAAATTAGTGTAGCCTACAAGTGAGCCTGCAAACAAGGGGGCTCCCGGAGGTCTTCCCCGGTCGAAACTTTTTGAAAAACCATCTTAATTGTGGGGTTTTATGTATTGTATTTTGACAGCAGTAATGTTATGGCTGGAAATAATTGGAAACAAGGGGAAATTTCTTCGAAGAAATGGGCCTGAATAAGAGCGGCTTTACCCATTTTGGTAGAAAAAAAAATGTAATTTTGCATAGGAAGTCTAGGCATAGGCCCTATATTAAGTTATTTTTTTATTAAATTTGCCCAAAATAATGACTTATTACCAAATCGTGGGGCTTAAGGACTTTAAGTGGTCGCCTTAATCGCTTAATGGATGAGGCGGGGTGCCCCTGGACAAAAGAGAGTTCAGCCCTCTTGTGAGACATTGAGGTTTGTAAAGTTTTTTTTTTTAGATTAATTTATCCACAGAGAAAACCTTTCACCTGTGTCAACGCGATAGAGAAAATGTCAAAAAGTTATAAACCGGCGTTATCGCAGGTTATGGCAAGCCTATAAAACACCCCAATCCATAATTAAATCCAAATAATTAATTGCAGGTATATGTTCTGTTTTTTTTATATTTTTAAAATAGTTTTATTTCACAATTTTGTAGTTATGCGTATAATATGCATGTTGATTATTTTTCGCCCAATTAGGCACCCCCAGGCGATGTGTTTACCTACATTATGTCTTAGGCCTAAAGCCAATTTTTATGATTATTTATGATCTGACGGGGGGGGGGGGGGGGGGGTAAACAGACCATTTTCTGCTTATGCGCACGTTAAAGGCTACAGCGAAATAATATTATAAATATAATAACTGTTATGTTCACAAAGTTATCGTACCATCCAGATCAGATTCGTCATCAGTCCTGATGGATACAGCAGTATGGTTCCCAGCAACTATCATAAAAATGACAAAAACTACTGTATATCGCCCCGCCATGATTATAGCTGCAAAAAAAGGGAGCATGACGTATTAATTACAGTGCAACTCAGTCAGCAGCATGGTGAGACTTGACGGCAGTTAACAAGAAGTCTTCCTAACCATTTTTGCTTTCCAATTTATGTACGTAATATAAGAAATGCTTTGCTTGTGACGGTAAAAATTTTCGATTCCGCGATTTCAACGGGTTTAAACTGTTTTGAGGTCCCAGGAACCCAACAAAGGATTTTTTTCCTCGGTGGATTTGGATGAAATTTGGCATGTAGGCTTACAGAAATCATGCCTCGGGATGGTTTCAATTTAGGATGCTTCATAGATCTCTTCTCAAATAACTTTGCGACATTGTACCTACTGAGACTACAATTTTAATTGCATTTTGTTGTGTATTTGGTGGTGTGTACAGCGTTGACAGGGGAACATGGTGGGACATGATAATGCACTGAGACTAAACCAGTCAGTCTACCATGTTCCCCAAGTGGTTCAGAATCCATTCTAATAAGGAGGTTCACCCTGTCAGTCAACTCCCCTTTCCCCCGAGGTGAAGGAGTCTGCCCTTAGGGTGCCTAAAGTTAACAAACAGACTCATTCCCCCCGCCAGGCTGAAAGGGTTGCTTGAAGCAGAAATGCTGAAAGCAGGCGTTGGAAACAACAACAACAACAACAACTGCATTGCAATTCCCTAGTACAGTCATCAAGACGTAAAGTTTAAGAATGTTGGCCTGGGGCAAAACCAAGTATAGACCTTCCTGCCGTCAACAGGCTATTCGTAAGGATATTTTTCAAGCATAGGCTTCCCCTTTCACGGAATCACAAATTTAAAGCGTTTGATAGTTGTGAACTTTGAATGACCTAGGACCTCAAGGGCGTAGCCAGGGGGAGGGAGGGCTATGATCCTATCTAGTGTAAATTGTTATCTTGAGAACTCAATTGTATCTAGTCTATTCTTTTTTATTTTTTTATTATTTTTAGGCGCGGGACTCTTTCGAGTATTTGCGCCGGTCGGTGTGTGTGTGTGCGAAAGTGATGGCTTCTTTGGCTACTCTTGGTAGTTGTGGTTAAGAATGGTTTTCTTGAGTTTGTCTACAGGTGTGGCATGACTTCGGTCTTGATTAGAAAGCTTAACGTTGCCGTGACCGGCCCATGCTTGTCCCCTATTAAGTTTGGCAGGGTGTGCGGTTTCGGTAACGAAAGTCTGCCCTCTGCGTATATAGGGCAAAGTGTATTCTATTAAGGATATGGTGATACTCGTATATTAATGTGATAGAGCTGAAAAATAGAGCTAAAAAAACGAGATGTGAACCTACATTCAAAATGAGTAGTTATTCAAAAAATGGCTTAATGATCTCGAAATTACATGATAAAAAATAATAATAATAACAAATAAATAAATAATAATAATCTTCCATATACCACCAACACACACCACTACACCTACATACATATTCACTATTTTTTTAAACTTGACACAAATTTTGTACTTTAACTGCATGCATTCATTGTATTATACTAGTATTTTAGAATATTGTAAAATTTCCACCCTAAAACGGGCCTAGCCCATAGGGAAGTGACAAAAAACTGTAAAAATTTTATTTTGGAAATAAATTTTGATTGATTGATTGATTGATTCCAACAATCGACAAACAGACAGACAGACAGTCATTTCGTAAAGACTAATTTTTGGGTTCCTGGGACCTCAAATCGTGTAAATCCACTGAAATCCTGAAATCTAAAATTTCGTCGTAAAGCTTTCGTTATAGGTACTGCGTATCAATAAAAATAAAAAAACGAAATTCCTCGTATATGTATATTAAATGAACTGTACCAATTGACGAGACCAAATCTTTATAGACCTATTTAAGTGTTAAATTCAATAAATGTATATAAACCAACCTTTTTTAGGTGATCCAATCCTAGCTGGGTCGCTTGCAGTCTACCACAATAACTGATGCTGTGTAATACTTAGTTGATGATGACAGCTGTCAGCTGCTATCGAAAATTAACTAATATAACACTGATGACCTGTCTGAGTTGAGGCGTTGAAACTAAAGTATTACTTCGCTGAAGGACCTTTCCATATATCGGTACCTAGTAGAGGGGGTGGGGAGTCCTCCCCGGGCGCCAATCACCTTAGGGGTGCCAAATTGTTCAAAAAGTAATGAACATGCGTGTTATAACAATAGAATTACAACTAAATAGACATTTAAAAATAAAAATACCAAATACTGTAATTATTATTTGGATTTCATTGTGGAATGGGAGTTTAAAATATATATTATACAGGGCAGCATCCAACCTGCAATAACGTTGGTTCATAAACTTTTTGACCATTTTCTCTATCGCTGCCTCATGTGGAAGGTCTTCCTCAGAATGAAAATTTATTTTTAAAAAATATTGACGAACGACAATGTCTTAGAGGCTAAGCTCCGTTTTGTCCACGGGCGCCCTAATAGTTTAGACTCCGACATTCACCAGAAATGTTTTTGGTTCGAATCTCACAGCTGCTGCATTTTTGAGGCATGCTCCGGAGGCCATGTAAAGCTGGGTCTTCCTAGTTGAGTGTGGGAGAGGGCTTTATAGCCCTAACTCCGCTAGGTTGGCTTAGTAATCGAACAAAAAGGTCAATATTTATTTATTCATTTATTTATGAAGCTAATAAAGCAACCAATTAAAGCCCCGAAACCAATTCGGCATGTACTCGTAGGTTCACAAAAATATTTTCCAGGGACGAATTTTCCCATTTTTTTCGATAACTTCATTTTGGGGGGTATAATATCCCAAAAACTGACAAAAAACGACCCATATAATATTTTCTTAAAAAAAGGCTCCGACAATTTCTTTCAAATTAACATAATGCATATTGTAGTACTTATTAATGATAGCAAAGGTTGACTTATTAATAAATCAAAAATGTCAATAATTGTCTTATTTATTTATTGACAGACTGACTTACTTGACTTATGGTGGCTGGGTGGGTCCGGGGGGACCTTTCGCCGCGTACACACAAGCTCGCCATCTCTTTCGGTCATGCGCCGTCTCTCTCCAGCTCTGACGATCAATGCCCGCTTTATCTAGGTCGACCATGGCCTGGTCGAACCATCTTCTTCGTGGTCTTCCTCTTCCTCTCTGACCGTCAGGCAAAGCGTCTAGTACTCTTAGAGGTGCTCTGGAACGTTCCATCCTCGCTACATGGCCAAGCCATTGGAGTCTTCGAGCTCGGAGTTCGGATAGCACATCCGCTGATTTGTATAGCGCATACAGTTCTGCGTTGTGCCTGATGCGCCATCCTCTCTCGTCCATTACACCTCCAAATATTCTGCGGAGCATCTTTCGTTCGAAGACCATTAGTAGGTAGTAGGTTAGTAGGTTAGTGCCCAAGCTTCAGCTCCATATAAGAGGACTGGGCGGACTAGGGTCTTGTACAGTCTTGTCTTTGTTGTCCAGGAGAGTAAACGTGATCGGAATAGGCTACTCGTTTGGAAAAAGGCAACGTTTGCCGCCTTTACACGGCTCTTCACATCTACACTTGTGTCGTTTGTCTCTGTGACCACGGAGCCAAGGTAGCGGAACTCGCTGACTCGTTCGAAAGAGTGATTGCCAGACTGCGCTTGCTGATGATGCTCTTCTTCCTTACTGAGTAAAAGGTACTTTGTTTTTTCAGCATTTACACTTAGGCCAACAGTGCTGGCTGCTTCTAATATTTTTGTGACCAGAGCTTCCGCGTCTTCTTTTTTGTGTGCTACCACATTTAGGTCATCCGCATACCCTAGGATCTTGATCAGGCCACCTAAGTCTACTCCACAATTCATGTCTCGGACACTCCGTACTACCTTCTCTAGCACCAGGTTGAATAACAGTGGTGATAAGCCATCCCCTTGCTTTACGCCTGTTTCTACTTGGAAGGGGGCCGACAAGTTTCCCTCGACTATCACTCGCGCTCTAGATCCCATGACTGCAACTTGGGTCATTTTCAGTAGTTTCTTTGGGATACCAAATTCTTCTAAGACTCTCCACAGTTTCATTCTCACAATAGAGTCATAGGCTTTGGAAAAATCCACAAAAATGTTATGGACACTTAAATTGTATTCCCAGCACTTTTCAAAAATCAATCGGAGGGTAAACAGTTGATCGGTCGTTGATCGGTTTCTCCGAAAGCCGGCTTGATAGTCGCCTAATACCTCCTCCGCAAACGGGTTCAGTCTACTTAGGATAATGTTGGAAAGTACCTTATATCCAGTGCTCAAAAGCGATATTCCCCTGTAGTTACGACAGTACGATTTGTTCCCCTTTTTGTAGATAGGTGTTATAAGTGCCTCATTCCAGTCATCCGGGATGCGTTCTTCACGCCATATCAGCAGTATAAGGTTATGCAGCTTCGTCAACAGTGCATCACCACCGTACTTAAACAGTTCAGCCGGGATTTCGTCGGCTCCTGCCGCTTTGTTGTTTTTAAGCTTCTCTACTGCCTTTCTGACTTCTTCCCAACTAGGCTCAAGCACCATGGGTTCAGCTGTTTGTATTGGTGGGAGGTCTTGGTCACTACTGGATGCAGTGGGTACGTTTAGTAGGGTTTGAAAATATCTCCTCCATTGGTCCATGGATTCCTGTTGATCTGGCAGACTACCTAGATATATTTAACCATGGGATAATAAATTACCATGGAACTAATACAGTACCCACGCTAATCAATATATAGGAAAACATACTGCTTCTTTATGAATTATTCTTCACTGACCATTTTCACATCATAGTGGGTGAAGAATTAATTAATTTCCCTAAGAAAACATTAATTTTCATTAAAAATGTTTTGAAACTGCGATAACTGTACAACTAAAATTATAAAATCAATACTGTATTTCAACAAAACAAAACGAAGGATTATTGAAGATCAGAATACAATATTTTATAAATTAAGCATATTGTATGCTGTGTCAGATATCGCGTCCCAGTTAGGGGCTTGGACCCGATTGCATAGTTTCATAATTGCAGGAATAGGGTAGGATTGTTCCTCCGTGCCGGTGCCTACAAGATTTAAGTGACAATTGGAAAGGTAAGTCAGTGGTAAGTCGGTAAGTGTAGTGTGTACACCCAATACCTCATGAAAAGTTGTCAACATATCAGGACAGACAGAAGACATACTGCTGAGCATTTTGAAATGATTTGTACCTACCTCGATTTAACACAGGTTTTTAATAATTTATTACCGTAGTGGACTAAAGCTGTAGTATTATTAAAATAGACAATAGTCACATTAACACATTGACTGCCATGGCTAGCGATATCACTAGACAGTGGTTTTCCATGTCCTGGTACGATGAGGAACTTAAAAACACTAATCACCATTTGCATCCCTTGTTTTAATCAATTACATTAAAGTTTGAGTCACCATAGCTTTGTTATTTTTCTTTGCCTGACAAAACCAAAAACACTGTTTTGTTTGTTAGATCCCTCTCTTTATTTTCGTCATAAGCTAAATATTGCCATGTCTAGTGATTTCAATAGACGGGGCATGGAATGAACATTTACAAGTCCAGCTATTTCGATAGACACGGACTCGCAGGAAAAATTTTGTGTTTAACGAATTCGGTAGACATTTCGCTATGGCGCCCATTCCATTGATCGGCTAGGGCTATTTCCAAAAACAGTGACGTGGTAGCAGACATTCAAGACTTAGGTTGCGTTTCCACCGATCTCGCATTGCAGAATGCAAATGACATTGACGGAAATTAGAATTTTTCTTTTTATAGAAATCTATTAAAATGTTTGTACTTAACATATCCCATGAAGTCATTTTTTAATTTTAGTTTGTTTGTTTGTGATTTTACTGTATGATCATTGATCAATTTTAACTATGGCATAGAGGAAAATAAACATTTCCGTCAATTCTGCAATGCGAGGTCGGTGGAAACACCACCTAAGTCTTGAATGTCTGCTACCACGTCACCGTTCTTGGAAATAGCCCTAGCCGGTCAATGGAATGGGTACCTAACTGGAAAACTACCGATTTTGGTCTGGCAGTGAATGCGTTTTAAATGATTAATGTGATTGGCATTTTATTCTTTCTTCATAAACTACATAAAATAGCGTCATACTGATATGCAATTGGGCAGAATAAATCCCACAAACCTAACTGAATTTATGGGATAAATAAAAACTGGACTTGGCGGGATTCGAACCCTAACCGGGGCGTCGTCTTAACCACCCCGGTTAGGCGTAGATCGTGGGTTCTAATCCCGCCAAGTCAATATTTGTAACTCTACAGGGAGAGGGGAGGCGGTTGTTCTACTGAAGATGGGGAAAGCTGCCCCCCCCCCCATGCCCATAGCTGGCGACGCTTATGGCTGCAGCTTGATAAATAGGCTAAAATTAGTGAGGTTTATAGTACATCCTGGAGAAAGGGGGGCTCGGGGGTCTCCCCCGGAGAAAAAAAAATTTATGAATTGGCCCAAATTAGTGAGGTTTTACGCATTTTACAAGCAGCACAGTTGAGATTTTACAGACGAAGAAACCTACCACTGAGGAGGGCCCGGGGGTCTCCCCCGAAGAAATTTTTTGAAAAAATAGGTCTGGAATATTGGGGTTTTAAGAATTTTGAGTAATATATTTTTGTGAAAGTAGGCCTACTTGGTCAATATGTTGATTTTTTTCATGATGTCTTTCATGTGAAGTAAGCATACCTACCAAGAATTAATTTCCTTTCGTTATTGTGGATACTACGCCTTTCGCCCCCATAACGTCTTTGTCACCAGAACTCGGGGGGGGGGGGGGGGGGCACGGGTGCTTCTGGGAGGGGGGGCACGGGTGCTTCTGGGAGGGGGGGCTTAGTCCAGGACCCCCTATTTACGCCAATGTTTGCAAGCAGTACAGTTGAGATATTACAACGACGAATAAACCTACCATTGAGGGGGGCTTGGGGGTCTCCCCCGGGAGAAACAATTGGATTTTTTTTTAAATGTAATTTATTCATGGATAAATTCTTAAAACCATATAGGTTTTCATACAAAAATTTATTTCGGGGGGGGGGGGGTCGGGACCCCATGGACCACCCCCCTGGGCATGGCCATGCCCACTGGTGCTGAATTTTAGAGTGTACATATGGCAGAGCCTGATGAGCCTCTAGGGTTAAAAGAAGTGGTACGAGTAAACCCATACATGCTCAGTGGCGTAATGGAAGGTTATCGAAGGGCGGGGCAGTATAATTTGGCACCCCCCTCCCTTTTCATAAAGTTTAGGAAAAGACAATAGCCTCATCACAAAAGACAACAGAGACATTTCAGTGCGTAGATAGTTCTTTAAATTAATTTTCAATCTGAGAAAGAAAAAAAAAAATTCTCATAACCTTATAAGCCAGTGTTACTGCATGTAGGCTGCTGCTTATAAAACCCCTAATCCCAAATCTAATCCAAAAATTCAGTGGATTTACTTGTTTTGAGGTCCCAGAACCTGAAAAAATTGGGTTTTACGAAATATCTGTGTCTGTTGATCTGTCAGTCTGCCTGTTCGTCGACTTCTGGGCAAACTGCTCTGTGGATATTGATGAAATTTGAAATGTATGCTCACAAAACTCACATCTCGGAAATATTTTTCTTATTTTGGGCCAATCCCAAAATATTAAAAAAAAAAATCGTTTCTCACAAACGGCTCCAACGATTTTCCTTAAACTCACGTATATTGTAATCATTATAATATTCCTAAACAAAAACCACCTAGCTAGATACGAGTAGATCGTAGATCGCATGCATCTTGGTAGTTTCGTTCCAAAAAATAAAAATAGGCTACTCTATTTTAATGAAAAATGACTAAAAGTAATTTTTCAATGGAACCTTTCTACCGATATTTTCTAACTTCAGGTTTGTTTTAGGTGTTAAGTGTAGGGTAAAAAAAACTGACCAGGTTTTCCACAGCAAAGTTTTGATTTAAAAAAAAAATTTTTTTTTGAAGAAATTATGGATAATTCATGCATTCATACATTGCTTACCCTGCCCATATTACAGTGTGGTATAGTAGCCTATATTGGTCTGCCTGTTCTACACTATGCAAGCATCCTATTGATCAATTCAGTGCTTTGGGATAGGGAAAGTCGAGGCAGCCGAAATGTAATCCAATGATAATTTTATTATTTAACATACTATTTACTATTATACCGTCGTTTCGGGAGTAGGTGCTACTCCCATCATCAAGCCAAGTCTTACTAAATAACACAGCAGGCAATGTAAGTCCAACTAAACCTTTGTTAAATAATATCTTGAGTCTCATGAAGGGAAAAAAATGAATATATATTGGCGATGGGAAACAGCGTGAAAATAATGGTTAAAGCTTCCACATAATTTTTTTTTTTAAATCCCAGAGAGGGGCGTACTCCTGCTGGGGGCGCCCCATGCACCTTATTCGGGATCCGCCACTTTTGGGGCCTAAATTGCCCCCACTGAGGCTACGTCACTGTATCTTTCGCACCTTCCATCATTCATGCACCACCAGTCCACCCTTCTCTCAATAAATCAGCAAACCCCATTTAAATTCCCCCAAAAATCCACAATGCAGCACATATGGCAGATCCTTGGCCATTTCACAACGGCCTTGCACTGCACTAGTAGGCTCCATTCCAGCCACTCCAGCGCTGTAGCTGGACCGTTGTGACTGTAAGCTCGATCTACTCAGGCACAGTGCACATAGGTGTTGCATTTAAGTTGTATTGTAGTGCTTCAAGTAGTGTTGTTATGGATGGCTGATTTCGCGAAGCTCTTCGCGCACGTGCACTATCGGGAGTTTTTCGTTTAAAAAACTGAATTAGCGGTGGTGTTTTGTGTTGTGCTGGAATTTTGGATACCGGGAGAAGCTAGTTTCGGTATGTAAGTTGGTGTATTTTATACTTTTGGTGCTTGGTCTATCTACTGTATATTAGAAATGGCTTCTGAAGAAGCCCTCCGTAGGAGTAAGGTGATTTTTATGAAGTTATAATCAACGTTTAGGCTATGTACGTACTACCTGACCACGATAGAATGACATTGGGAACACTTTGTTTATTCGAAAACTTGCATAGGCGGAACACCGAGTTTATTAGAGAAGTATTCCAAATGTTATCCTGTCGTGGTCGGGTATAGTAGCTTATAAATTGTAATTCGGAGAATATTTCTTATTTTTGTTGCTGGGAATTTTGGAACTTCAGTCTAGCTACAACAGTAGGTTGTTTCTGAAGTAGCCCTGTAGAAGTAAAGGCGAATAACATGAAGCATGAAGTTATGTTACGTTTCTTAAATTGCAATGCATATACCCGCTTATAGGCCTACCCATATACGTTAGTTCTCTTTTGGCAAGGGTAGACGGATCCACGAATTTCTTAAGAGGTCATATAGTACATACATATCACTAAATACGATTAGGTCCCTTACCGGTATAAAAAACAACCGTGATAACAATGGACCTCTTTCGTACTTAGATTTCAATTGAGAAATGACGTCAAAACGTAATCTTTTGATTGGTTGGGCTGGACCAATGATTTGATTGATCTGATTAGTTCACTATACGAAAGAGGTCCATTAAGTTATTTTCTATTAAAAGCAGTAGCTTTTTGGGTGTCGCAGCAGTCGCTTGTAAATTCTTTCAAACTTTTTGAGTGATATCGCGTCACTACACGACTACTGATTCTTGAGGCCTAAGGGTCTTAAGGGGCACTTCAGATGTAGCTGGCAAGGGCGTCACCAGCTTCCATGCGGAGTTGTGGCCACCTCTTCGTTTTTGTAGCAACAATACCCAAGACGAGTATCGCACCACAAAAATAAAAATTAAATAACCTAGTTTTTTTATAAAATTCCACCGTACATAAATACGAAATGCAGGTACATTAGGCACAACCACATATTAATCATTATAATTATTGAAAAAAGAAAGGAAAAGAAATATCCACAATTACTCGTCCACAATAAGAAGACACTTGCTGGGGAGGCTTACTATGTTAATGCACTAAGTAATAGGTAGTTCACATTGTAAGGTACTACCATTAAATCAGCTTTGGGGGCATGGTGGTACTTGTACTTGTGCGAGTTTCTAAACACCATGCGATCGGAGACGTGTCTTAACTCAACACAAGTACCGTATTTATAAGTTAGTAAGTTAGTGACGCCAGTGAGACAACTGTAGAGGTTATTCGGAAACATTCATTAAATTGTTTGTATGCAATTAATCTTTAAAAAAAAGTGTAGAGTTTTACTACTAAGATTAAATTATTCTTATGTTATCCTGAACAAGACGAATATCAGAATATTATATTATATTTTCTTCATTAAGAAAACAACCCTCACCTATATAGTATTGCTAGTTTCTCGTTCTTTCTTATATTAAAAGTTTAATCGCATACAAACAATTTAATGAATGTTGAATGTATCCTATTAACCTCATGGGTCGCCTCTGTAGGTTAGTACCCGTGTTGAGGTACGACACGTCTCCCATCGCATGGCGTGTAGAGACTAGCACAAGTAGAAGCACGCTACCACCTTGCCATCGAAGTCGAAAGTTAGTGACGACAGTGAGGCAACTGAAAAGGTTATTCGGATACATTCATTAAATTGTTTGTGTGCAATTATTCTTAAAAAAAAGTGTAGAGTTATACTACTAAGATTTAATTATTCTTAAATTAACCTGAACAAGACGAATCTCAGAATAGAATATACCTTTCCTGAAAAAAAAACACTCACCAAGTGTCTTCGTATTGTGGTTGAGTAGTAGACGTAGGAAAGGCCTGGGCCTCGTTACGAGCCTATTAATAACACCTCCGGTACTTATTGCATGCTTTGTTATAATGCCATAGCTCCAACATAAGATACGTATAACAGTCCATGTACCTAGGTAGCCTACCTTAGGACGGTGCCTAATCAAATTAAACAATAATACACGACACTATACAAGAGTTTGGCGCCAGGTGGCCTGTTATTAGAAAATCACAATTGGCCTACAATAAAGGTCTGCCGCCTTATGTATAGATAATCGAGGTCTACAGCCAGCCTGCCTGTGTTATTGCAGCATAAGCAGAATTTATAAAATCTTATGTGCATAGCATAAGCAATTAATATTACATCTAATTGGTTGCAAACAAGCCATGATCCCCCACTGTGCTGTAAGCTTCAGTATAATCAAGGTTACATAAGACAAGTATAGAATACCAGTAATAAACCAAAACGGCTAATAAATAATACAACAACAAAAAACACTCCAGGCTCAGCACGAGGTACCAATTTGATAAATAAATAATTATTCTTAAATTAGTTCACTTACTAAGCCAACATAGCGTAGTTAGAGCCGTTAAGTCCTCTCTACCACTCAACTAGAAAGATCTGGGACCGCCTACTTTACAAGCCTTCAGAAGCTTGGCCACAAAATGTAGCAAGTGTTGGATTCGAACCAACAGCCTTTCGGGTGAAACATCACGTCCAATAAGCGATTAAGGCGACTACTGAAAGCCCTTTGCTTCAGAGAAACTCACTATTTTGCGCCTATTTATTAAAAAAAAAATTCCCACTTGGCCCCCTGTTTTCAGTTTTGTTAACAAAATCCTCGTCTGCAAAATCGAAAATAGTTTCCAGAGAAAAAGCATTGATCCCCCCTATTTCGGATCTGTAACTTAAAAAGTTGCCCCCGCGGGAGACCCCCGAGCCCCCTTGTTTCCAGCTACATTCTTCTCAGTAGAATCTAACCGTTCCTGCTATCAAAATCTGTAAAGCCCCACTAATTTAGGCCCTCTTCCGGTCTCACGAACCCTCGGACGCCTGCGCAAATGTCACTAAGCCAAGGTCATACATTTCTAATTAAAAAGCTGCGTACACCCATGAGAATGGTTTCCCCTTTTTCTAAATTTTATGAGAAATGGGGGGCTGCTAATTTATACACCGCCCCCCAGAAATCCTGTCGTTTCGCCACTTGCAACAATGTCTCACTGCAAAATCAGCCACTGCACCATCACAAGAGTGGTAGCCTAGCCTACATATAAATTATAATTATGCAATCTAGCAGATCAATAACACAGATGTCAGTCGGTACTCGGTAGGTGATGTCGCATTATTTTTCAATGTTCGCACGCCACCAATCCCATTTAGTTTGCCATTAGTTTTGCATGTGTCTGTCTACATGAACACAAGTACCCGCAACATGTGCTCTGCCAATGATTGATACACCCATCATTTGCCCCCCACTGCGTTAGCGCATCCAACAGTCTAATAATTGTTAATAGGAGTTTACATTTAGGAGAATTAGATTTCTATATAGCAGAGATGGGACATTGGATAGAGCGCGCCAAAAAATATTTTTTAAATATTTTTGAATGTTTCCACGTCTCCTATGACTAGGCTTACCATATTTTTCGGGCTTCAACCCCGGACAGGTAACCAATTTTTTGAATAGGGAAGCACTTTGAACTTTTCTTTGGATTCTGTTAAGTTCTTGACTGCATTGTACAATTTAACATTTATTATTTACGCTATTGTATTGAAAATCGGTGCAATATAGACTTTCTATTCTATTCTATTCTATTGCTGATAAAACGTTTAAGGCATTAATTAAAGGAGACAATACATTTAGTGTTAAAGGTTATTTTTTCATTTATCTTAATTTCCTTCTATTTTATTTTATTCATCAAATTTACGTTTTAATTTCTCGTAAAATGTTAAGTTTTCAATACAAAAGGCTGACATATAAACCCCGGACAAATATCAACCCCAGACCGGACACCCGGACGCCCCGGACTGTATATGGTAAGCCTACCTATGACCAGTCATTGAAAAACCGTACCGGTGAGATTGAGCCCCAGAATTCAAGAAATATTTTTGGCGCACTTGAATGTCCCATCTCTCCTATATAGAAGTGTAGAGTTAATGACTCCGTTGGAAAAACTGCAGTTGGTGGGACCCACCATAAAGGTTGTTCCCAAGTCATGGGCAAAGCTTTTGGAAACATAGGGATCCTTCTATGGAGCTTGACCTGCAGCATCATGTCCATTGAACAATTTGTGCACCTTTATGCTGTAATCAGTGGTCTCGAATTTTGATAAATGCGTGCATGACATAAATAAAAACCTGTCGGAACAAGCAAACACTTGCTGCACTGATGTTAACTGGCAAGTGTGTGAGGTGATTAAGTGGCTTCGCCATATGGAACATGCGGAAAAGAAAATAAATAAAAATTGACTTTTTCTATTATTAAGCCAACCTAGCGGAGTTAGGGCTATAAAGCCCTGTCTTACACTCAATTAGGATGGCCCGGGACCGCTTGCTTTACATGCTCCCCGAAGCAAGGCCAGAAAATGTAGTGAGTGTGGGAATCGAACCAGCAACCTGAAAGTTGGAGTCTGTACAACTACTCTAAATGTCTTGATGCAAACTTAACTACTTAGGTCAGTTACTTGAACTGAGGAACAGTGTTACTCAAAGGTCTTGAAGAATTGATAAAGGATAGTTTTGGTGCCAAAGGTTATGATGAGTCTTAACCATAAATAGCTGACTAGAGTGGTACATTGAAGATGAGGCAGTGTGGTCTGGATGTGAACTTGCAATAAACCTAGCTAGGTATATTGCAATTAAACCTAATACTATTAGGTCACTCAATCTCTAGGTACCTACTAGCTATTTTGGGACATGACTTGGATATATTTGACTAGCGCGGCGTGAGGCGTGAGCCGGTCCCACAATTGGTGCTACTGTTTTCATGCTACCTGCCATCTTCATGTAAATCCGTAAGTAATGAGGCAAGGAATTTACTTCTTAACTGGTGAATCTTTATTTGTTGGCTTTATAAGCTACTGAAGCATTTAAATAGCATACCATCCAGTAGGCCTATATTTGGCATAAATTTCTGGGGTTCTAAGGAAAGTGTAGACACCCCTATGTGTAGTTTGGTGTACGTAGAACCTTATTTCCGATACAAAACTGCCCATCGGTCTTAACAGAATAATATCTCCAGGTATCGAAGGTTCAGTCAGAGGCGGCTTGGTGTGCTGTGGAGGAGTTGGCATGGCTGATCTTGAGCCTCAAGTTGAAAGAGGAAAGACCTTAACCAACTCCAACAGCAGAAAAGGCCCGACTATCCTGAATTAATGCTAAAAATCGGTTTCAGGATAGTTCGGGGGTGAAAAAAAGGTATAGATGGGATAGTTTACATGTCCGCAGCACAGGACTATGGCAAAAACGTTGTTATAGTCTTGTAATGTTGCGTGGACGACCAGTATTGAAATATCTGGTGCCATCACTGATCAGTGTTGATAAATATTAAATGAGAGGTCAAAGTATGCGATGGTCGACCTTTCACTTTTCGGCTAATCCCACAATAAGATGTTCTTACTGCAGGTTTTTGTGTCGTAACTTTTTTGATATATTTGTATTGTATATCCTAATAATAGTAATAATAATTTCTTTATTTTTCTGAATTCATACACATTTTTTCCATAATGAGGGCATCCCCAACTCCCCAAGTGTAAAGGTGCGTAGGGAAACACCCAATGCCCTACCTTATTTACCCTACGTATAAAAAAAATGCACTGACAAAGAATCCAGTTAAGGGAGTCATAATATCAGGAACAAAATTTCCAATAATTAATTTTTTTGACCTAGCTTCAACATGGACCCGTTTACATTCATTGTATAATTGAATAGTGCGGGTGCAACTAGTAGATTTGGTGTAATTTGGCAACGCTAAGTCGCCGGGTTGTCTTGTGACTCTATTTCGTGTTGCAACAGTTCGTACCACCTACTTGTGTGAAGATAGACATATACTGTACATAATGTTATCAGTAGGTTTCTATAGAGTATAGATTGTATTGTTTTAACCCAAAGGCCGGGCTGGGGGAGGTTACTACGTGAGCCGTAGGCCGAATGAAAACGCGTTCTTGAGTCGAACGCACAACCTTCGCCCTTACAGTCAAAATTCCTACTGCCTCAACCGCTAACCTGCACATACGAACGAACGTCACAACGGGTATATAGCCTATGTGTGTGGGTGGGCTGGCTCCTACGCCGGAAAGCTAGAATCGCTTCGGAAACAATGGCAGAAAAGGAGTGTTGAAAATGGCGGGCTATTAATTTAACAAAATATTAACTGTCGCTTTGTCGTTGGCAGCCCTGCTGGACACAGCTTCCGCCCATCATCAGTTTTCGCCTGAACATCCAATATGGCGGACCTGATAAATTATCATACGTCCAGGTTCCAACTTTTCATCTAGCTGGTAGCCAACGCAAAAACTTTTTTTTCCTGTGGAAGTCTTCCATCTCCTTACCTCGGTTCTCTACCCCCCCCCCCCTGCTAGGGTGCACGCCAGGTTTCGCGACAGGTTTCGAGAGTTTGCTCTTCTTCTTCGTCTGCTTCTTCTTCTTCTTCCGCCGACGCCCATCCTTGATATCCTTGATTGCTCAGCCATTTGACGCCGTGTCTCCCAGTAAATCCGTGACTCCAAGTATTAGTCATTTTCGGTGCCCTTGATTGCATGTAGCCTGTAGGACAGGGCAGTGGGCCAGGTGGTCTTCAGTGCCTTCCTCCAGCGAGTACAGGGGAAAAGACGGACACCAGGGGGGGGGGGGGCGGTGGTAGCAGCCTGTATTGCGCCCTGTGGCCATCCTGATGGTGGCCACTGCCACTTCCTAAGGCAGGTTGTTGGAGATGGGCGAAGCAAGAACACTTCAAAAAAATGAGTAATGTTTCAGACGCAAACAAACCTGCTTATGCACAGAAAGGTATTGTCACTGGTAACACTTATAAGCGAAGAATTAAACGCGTGGTTGATTTTTTGCATAATACGGTGGAATTGAAGGGGTATCGGATACATTAGTTATACAGAGTGTCCTGTTTAAAGTCTGTACGTGCGCACGTGGGAAGCTGTCCTCCCCAGCTGCACCACTCGATCGCCATTTATATAGTCTCTGTTGAACATGACTAATCGAGACTCGATATAAAACGAGAATACATTACCTGTATACTAATCTTCATTAATCGGAGACATCTTTGAATCAACTCCTCTTCTTCTTCTTCTTCTTCTTGTTTTCCCGCAGTGTCGTCTAGCACCACCTGTATCCAGACATCGGGCTTCTTCGACGTCTTTCTCAGCCAGCTTGTCGTCGCAGTGATTTCTTTCTCAGGTCGCCCTATGCCTCGTCATCAGTTCCTCAATTAATATTTATTAATTGAAGACATTTTTGAGTCAACTCGTTTCCTCTTTATCTCTCCTCTTCAGCTTTGTGAAGCACCACGTCTTTCCAGGCATCACAGTGCCTCGTCTCGAATTCCTCTCTCTTGGTGGCTTCGATGTTTTTCTCAGCCAGCTCATCCATCAGTTCCACAGCCTATTCGTACCTTGCCACCTTCTGCCCTCTGGTGTTTAGAAGAGTTCTAGAGATGGCTTCGGTCCCAAAGTTGACTTAAGCATTTCAGAGCCAATTTTACGCCCAAAACACACCAGAGAGAACTTTTAGCGACATATTCATTATTAGATCAAAGTTTATTGTTGGAATTTTTCTATACCCAAAAGGTCCGGTTCGAAATTCTTCATAGTCGAAGCTAGCCACATGCAGTACAAATGCAAGTTGCTTTGAAATGCCGTCAGCTTCGATGTTCGATATTATACTAACCTACTAAACCAAAAACCTTTTTGTAAGCACTTCGAACGGACCCTTTAGAGATTAGTGATGTATTGAGTCAAGTGAGCAAGAGACAAAGGTAGATAGTAGAGGCAGGCCACATGCAAATCCAATGTGGCTGTCCTTCGGGCTACCCACTCGGCAAACATCGCCTGCCTTATTTACTTACACAATACTAAATACCTGCCAATACACCCAATAACACGCTGTACAAGTCTTCTGCTTCTGACCTAGCATTATTTTCATAGGCCAAAATATAAATAAGAGGCAATCCACGAGAGCATGTGCATAGTGAGGGCGATTGATAAATGGAGTCGAATTTCACACGAGAAATTGATTGTAGTGCCATCGATGACGTGTTTTGTTTATATTAATTTTATAAATTTGAAGAAAAGAAGTATTTCAACACATGTTGCTCATCGGGCCATCGACTTCGATGGCAAAGTGGTATGTACTTATGTACTAAGTGCTTGTACTTGTGCGAGTCTCTGCTCGCCATGCGATCGGAGACGTGTCGTAACTCATCACGGGTACCAACGTACAGAGGCGACTGAAGAGGTCAATCGGATACATTCATTAAATTGTTTGTATGTGATTAACCTTTTAAATAAATAAATAAATAAATAAAAGTGAAGTTAAAAACCAAATCCCAATTGAAGCGCCTAAAAGCCCAGGGGCGCAAGCCACGTTTTTTTCGTTTTGGAATTAAGTGCATCATGCTGTTACTTCAGCTGTTCTCTGTCCTATAAACAACAGGAACATCGGAATCTGTCATTTTAACATTGCTTGATCTCATGGGAAAAGAGTTTACGAATATAATTTTCATTTAAACTACAAACCTTAGCCTCCATTATCTCAAATGTTTATTTTTGTCACTTGCACCTCTTGGCGCTTCAATTCAGAGTGAATTTTTCTTTAATTGCGTCGACTGTACAAAAGACGCATAGACTATTTTCTCTCAAATTTAGCAGTCAATAAAGGATGCGCATGAAATGTTTATGTACACTTGCACCCCTTGGCCTCCAGGCGCCTCAATTTATAGTGAAACTTTGTTTACTTGCGTGGACTGTACAAAAGACGCATTTTCTCTCAAACTTACAGGCCAATAAGATGCGCATAAATGTTTAATGTTGCCCACTTTGGGTCGTTTAGAAACGACTCGCCATTATTCTGATAGGATCTCCACATCCAAAGTTCAACGTTCTATCAACCTGTGGGCCATCGAATTATGAATGGAGGAGATGTTACAAGTTTAGGTGAAAGCTTACGATGTGTGGGACTCATATATCGCTATATCGTATTTGTAGGCAGATTTCATTGGATGGTAAAATTTATAATAGGTTCCTAATTGCCGAGGGCCTAAGTTATTTGAATATCATTTCCATTAAGAGAGAATCGGTTACTCCACAGTCCGTTTTCTGATTAAAATATAAATTATTATGAAATATCTATCGTTGAACTATGGACCATAAGACTTGTCTTGTTTTTTTTTTTTTAATAAAAAAAGATAATCACATTAAAACAATTTAATGAATGCACCCGATTGACCTCTTCAGTCGCCTCACTAAGTAACCGAATAACCGGCGTTTAAAGAGTTTGATAGATGTCCCACTGCACTGAAGTAGACAGTGTACTATGCAGCAAAGTTCGCATTTTGTTATTATGACAAATAAGAAGCGAATGCACCTTAAGTAGCCAGTGGACAACTTTTAAAGGTCCCAACCTCTAACCTCTTCCCTTCTCTACCCTACTTCTCATGTGGGTACCGTCCCATTGTTTATTTTTTCTACAGGCCTCGAAGCTACTATTTAGGTCTGTTGGTCATTTAGTTCCCATACCGTACCTGTACTATCCAATGTCAGTGGGTTGAGGTGTCTACAAAGACATAAGTGAACCATTGCCATGATTTTTGATTCTTGTTGGAATGCCTGACTTGCAGCAACCGATCAAAGTGAACTATCTGATCCCAACCCTAAGCCAAAAGAGTGCCCTGCACTTAAAATACTAAGTTTTTCGCTGATCCCAGCTGAAACTCGGTCCCTTATCTGTTCAGTCGCCATTACGAGCTTCCATCATCACCACGAAGAGGTACAGATTAGGGATTTTCGCGTCTTCGCCACTGAGGTGGTCCAGGCATTACTCAGCTCAGCTACTTTAAAGATACTGAACCCAACAGCTGATTTTCAATCATCGATGATCTCAATGACCGTGTACATGACAGAGGCTGCCAAAATCCTGCCAAAATGAGAAAACACTTTGAAGATGATTCCTGGACTATACAAGTAGCGAAGCCAAAACCGGTTTTAATCCATAGGCTGACTAGAGCAAGCTGAGTTAACTGTGAGAAGTATAACCAGAGGGGATCAATGTGAAAGCTTAGGTTACAAAAGGAGGCGAACCGCGTTAGAAAGGCTGTAGTTAGGACTACCAAATCCGAGTTGTAAAAAACAGACAGATTACAGCATATGAATAGACTCATTTGATAAGATGGAATTTATTGGTTTGACTATTAAAGAGATTGGGTAAGAGCTGGTGCGCGAATAAGAGACTGGAAGGAGAGTAGTAAAGGAAGAGGCACAGAAACCAGGTTGGGGACGATCTCAGAAGAATTTAGAAGTAAATATACAATAGTATTAGTATTTGAAGGGCCTTTTATGGACGTAAGCCTTTAAGGGTTACACGGGCTACAAACGACAATGGACCAATGGAGAGGTGTAAGCGTAAAACAGAGGAAGTGCTCAATGGTCTGAAGTAGAGGGACAGGAAGGAGTGGAGATGGCTTATTAATTACACCCCAGCGACTGAAGTCGATGTTGATGATGTTGTTGATGATGATGATGATGATGTTGATGATGGCATGGGTTCCCTTATCTTCCCTTAGGACCTATCGTCCACACTGCACTGGCCCATTCATTGACTCAGCCTGCCCACCATAAGACACACTATACGACAACCTCCCACTCTTGCGTCTCGTAAATCCACATGGTAGCAAACTGTCAATATAAAAACACACCGCGGCGGGAAGTATTGGATCAGGTAAAATAGGTATAATAAATACAGGTATTTGGCCGCATGGAGTGCGCGCCACGCCGGGCGGGGCTCCACTCCACACGTGGGGGAACGGGCTGCACGAAGAGTGCCAACTCGAGAGGTGTTTGCAAATTCTGGTACCTAGAGATTTCACACTGGATCCCTACTGGTGGCTGGACGCACCCAAATAATGCCTCGGGTACTACTGGGTAAGGAATGAGAATGTGTCACTCAAATGAATGGGTTTACTAACCTAATAGTAAACCATTATAAAATAAGCAACTGAAGAGGCTAGACGCGTTTGAAATGTGGTGTTACAGAAAAGTGGTGTTACCACGCGACGAATGCAAGAGTGCTAGAGGCTATTGAAGAAGAGAGACAGCTGCTGCCTCATATAAAAAGTAGAAGAGCGTAATTGGTAGGGCATTTATTAAGACACAAAAATCTGGTACACCCCATCACGGAACGAATAGAAGAGGGCAGCCGAAGAAAGAAATCATGGATCAAGTGGAGGAGGACACGTATAAAGAGTTGAACAGGAAGGTGCAGGACCGGGAAAGCTGGAGGAAGTTATACAGGGAGTCGCTTGTGATTGTGACCTCAGAGGAAGAAAATCCTTTGCAAATATTTCTATAGTTATGTGAAGCTAACCACAGAGATCCTGGTAAATTCGGGTTCCAAGAAATTTAACCTATGATCCATATTGGTGGCTGGACGCACACAAATAATGTCTTCCTGGATCCATCGAAATATTGACTGGATTGTTTATAAATAAACGGCTATAGCGGAAGCAAATGCACTAAAAGTATTTCCAAAACTGCAGCTAGTCAACTCCAGAAGCATCGAAGACGTTAGCAAGAAAAACGTAACGCCAGCTCGTGGTGGATCTTATGGTTTGAATGCGATTTGTTTTAATTTAATTTTAATTTTAACTTTGGATACAATCATCATCTGATCCGGTCATAACAATAATTTATTTACTGTGGATCTGCGTTTTTACTTCACCCTAAGATGTCCCCCAAGTTCCTCGAAGTCACCAAAGAAACCCTCACCAGGATTAAAGGTGCCTAAATTAAAAAAAAAGTAAAGCTAGTAAAAATACACTAACTAGTTATTATTATTAATTATTAAATTGCACGGATGCCGACTAACTTCTTAGGTGCTTGAGAATTTTTGAACTATGCTATTTCACTCAGGATTGCTACTGTCTTCTGGTTGCTGGACACACCCAAACTATCTCCCGGTTTCTGGCAAGGATGTGACAAGCGAGTGGCAACTATCTATTTAGGTCTAGTTGGGAGTGTACTCTTTCTGTCATTCATATAGCTTGTAATAGGCACGTTGACTCCCGGTACAGCTGCAAGTAAAATAGTGAAATTAATTACAGGGGTACTTTTAAGTTTTACTACTGACCGTCTGTCATTTCAGCACATAAAAGAAAGTACAAGGAATCAATAGAATTCCTTAAGTTTTTTAAATTAAAACTTCTGGGTGTGAATTTAGATGTTTCGGGGGCGTAGTGATAAGCTGTAATGATCAATCCACACAGACTTAAAAACACTTACTTTACTACATCATCAGCGCCCGTTCTGGGTTGCTCAGCCATCCGACGCCGAACCACCCAGTATCTTCTGTTGCTCTGGAAGCTGGAGCTCGGGACAATTTGACAAGACGTGGTCCTGTTCATCCTCGCTGTACGTCAGAGTGGCGTTTTCTGTCAGGCCGATTCTGTGTAGGTGCGCTTGGAGATAGTCGTGTCCTATTAGGATGCTGAAGAGAGACACAAACGCATGACATTCCGTCAGGGTGTAAAGTTGGGGGGGGGGGGGCACGGTCCATCTTGCCCCCAGCTCCGTTTAGGGGCGGGGGGCCTCGAGCATTTTAAGACGTAGTTCATACTTCATGGTCCCCTTTGCAGCAATATTAATGTTAGCATTCCTGTTTTAGGGTTGTAAAATCTACAGCTATACTTTACAACTATTAAAATGCGTAAAACCCTACTATTTTGCTCTTAAATTTTCAATTTTTCCTTAAATCCTACCTGATGACGTCATAAGGTCTACTTTTTTTTGCCCCCGCCAACATTCTAAAACTTTACGCCTCTGCATTCCGTCTCGGTTTTTCACAGTCAGCTGGAGGGACCACGTGACGAAGGCAAGAGTGCTAGAGGCTATTGAAGAAGAGAGACAGATGCTACCATATATAAAAAGTAGAATAGCGAAATGGGTAGGGCATGTACTGAGACACCAAATTCTGGTACACCCCATCATTGAGACACAGTGGATGGAACCCATAGAAGAAGAAGGCTGAAGAAGGAATTCATGGATCAACTGAAGGAGGACGCAGGAGCTCTAAGGTACCAAGAGCTGAAGAGGAAGGCGCAGGACCGAGGGAGCAGGAGGATGATATGCAGGGAGTTGCTGCCAACCAATTGTTGTGATTGTGAACTCTGAAGAAGAAGAACCGAATAAAAACAAATAGTTTTCAGATCTCTATAGAAAAATTTAATCGAGAAAAGCCCAAACTTACACATCGACGCTGATACTGCAATGTGTCGTACGTCCAAAAATGCGATTTATCAGGTTAACACAGCACCATGGTGACCAAAATAAATGAATACACCTTGTTGCAAACGGTCGCTTGTCAACAGCCAATAGGAAAGAACCAATAAATCATTAAAATTATTAATAAATAAATAAGACAAACGTTTTTTTTGCTCCTGAAAAGTAAGCTTTTTTCACATTCATTATCAGGGACGATATTATACTACTGCTGCGAGGGCAGCGCCCTCTTAATTACGTTAGGGCCATATTAAAGTAGACGGGCGTAAGCATATAGCAATATTAATTGGCAGACCGCTGGACTGTGGTTATTAAGGTGTGGGTGTGTAGATTGTTGGTGATTGTACTCTGGCGCCATGTTCTTATTATCTCGTATAAGGCCCACTGTATTAGTTACGAGTCAATGGTCAGACAAAGGTGTCAAAGGTATAATAGAACCTTATTTCATGGTCTAGGTCTGTGCCACCTATAAGGTAGTGATTTTTAAAGTCATTGGCCTATTGTAGGCGTTATTGATGTATGTAACGTAACCAGGTTCAGTCACACTGGCAAAGATTAATTATGTATTGCCATTTTGGAGGAATATTGTATTTTTCCAATTAAAAAATTGACGAATGTGCCTATGAACTGCAAGGTTAAAAATAAGGTAACTCACTAAAACTTTTACAATGTTATAGCTCTCATGCGCTAGGATTCGATCCAGAAGGGAGACAGGTGCAAAAGTTCGATTAAATTGATTGGATTTCGCGGGTTTATTTGAAATTTTTTGGAATATAAACATTGAAATATTATATCTAGTTTAAATTCCCCGCACTTTTTAACAATGTGTAAATTGATCAAGGAAAACTCATTCTATCTAGTGTTAACTCGTCAAATCTTTAGGGGGGGGGGGCCCCCTGTACCTCTCTGGTGATTAGTTTGATGTCCCGATGATGTCAGCAATCGCACATCTTCTTTAACCGGGAAACAAAATTACTCCTTTCTTCTTTCCAACATTATTCTTTCTTTACAAGTTTCTATAGCCTTCTAAATATTACATATTGTAGTAGGCCACGTGTAGCTGGTTTCCGGTTGACTTGCATTACACAGGCCCGATTGGATATCACATTGCCCCCGACCGCAATTCACCTTATAGTGTGCGAAAATAAATGATGAATGGACCGTTTTCATTTACTTACCTTTATTTAATACTAGCCTTATGACACAACAGGGTCGGGACATGTAGAGTAGTGGTACGGGCTCCAACTTTCACCCGAAAGGTTGTTGGTTCGATTCCCACAATTGCTACATTTTCTGGCCATGCTTCGGAGGGCATGAAAATCAGGCGGTCCAGGGCCTTCCTAGTTGAGTTTAAGAGAGGAGCTTTGTAGCCCTAACTACGCTGGGTTGCACTTAGTTATAGAACAAAATGCCATTATTATATTTTATTTAGAGCCGGTCTCACATACCGTACAACCCTGGGTTCTTTGAGTAATATTTTCCTCATTTACTTCGTAATACTTTGTCACAGTAAATAGAATAAAATAACTTTGTCAAATGTCAAGTATTACTAAAATGCATTGAAAGCGATCGGTTCGGCACCATTGGCGTAAATTCCCAAAAAAAGTTTTTTTTTTTTGGGGGGGGGGGCTTTAGGACCCCAAGACTTTGATTCATTACTCATTCACTTCTGAAGTATGCCTAGTAAATTATATGACTTTTTATTAATATTATTATTTAATGTATATGAAATATATAAGATTCAAGCTTAGTAAAACAAAAAAATTAAAAAGTAAACTTTTGCTTTTAAAATTTTAAAAATTAAAAAAAAATTGTTTTTAGTCTCCTGAGTTCTGACACGCTCAGCGACCTAGTCGTCTCATCCTCTATATGCATGACGGCCAAGGCCGTAGCCAGGATTTTTTTTCGGGGGGGGGGGGGTGTTTGAAATTTCATTGCATATTACATAGTGTTTTTTATTTTTCCTCTCAAAATCCGATTCTATCTAGTATGAAGCCATTTAATGTCGGGGGGGGGGGGGGGGTTTGAAACCCCCATGAACCCGCCCTTGGCTACGGCCTTGATGACGGCCAAATTGCAGAACCTGTTCTAAATGGAGGTACCGGGCGCGGATTTAGACATTTTTCTCTGGGAGGGTGGGAACATTTTTGCCTAAAATTGGAACCTATGCATTTAGTTCAATTAGAAAAAAATTGATAAACAAAACAAAAGAAATTAGTGAGGTTTTACGCATTTTGCAAGCAGTACAGTTGGGATATTACCGACGAATTTATTTTGAAAAATAGGTCAGAAGTATTGGGGTTTTAAGCATTTTGAGTAATATATTTTTTCCCTAAGTTCATAGCTTTTTTAATTTATATCGTCTTTATATTAGTCATAAATTTTTCCTTACAACCCAGGTGTAAGATTTTAAAATTATTAAAATTACGAAGATGGCCATGACCTCAAACCCCATTGCAATGGCACTTGTACAGGTGAACCTATTTCAATTTTCAATTAGTGATGGCTCCTGCATGTACGAGTATTAACTAATAATAAACTCATGAGAATTTATTTTCGATTTCCATTCTCTTAATCGTAATGCTACCTCATATAAGGGTAGAAAAGTGAAATGGGCAGACACGAAAATCTGGTGCACACTATCTCTCACAGTGGAAAGAAGCAATAGAAGAGAGCGGCCGAGGAAGGAATTCACGGATCAACTGAACGGATCAACGCAGGAGTTCGAACGTAGGAGTTGCTGCCAATCGTTGAGATTGTGACCTCAGAAGAAGAAGAATCGTCGAATAATAAAATTGGAATGTTCTATTGAAAAACGCCGTTTTCCAGAAGGTGCAGGCCCGTAGCCAGGGGGCAGGTACCCCATTCCGAAATTTCTGTGTGAAATTTTACTACATACGATTATTACATACTACTATAGTACTATTGGACCACAGTCCCCTCCGAAAAAATTCAGGTAGAGAAGGGGAAAAGACAGATGTTTACAACGCCCCAGCATAAGTTAATACTGCATAATAGTGGCACAAGATTTTGCGATTTTTTTTCAATCTTTTGATTATTTTTGATTTTGATTTGATTTGATTCGCAAATGAAATCAAAACATATTACATATCTTGCTGTACGGTACCTATCTATATTTAATTTTTTTCTTTCAATAAAGACTTTATTATTTATACATACAGTAATTGCTCACTGAGCACGGGTTTCAATGAAACAAAAGTTTTTAGGTTCATATCAAAATCTTGCTTAAACACACGACTGTAGTCACCATATGCGTATAAAATTGAATGTAAACGACCTATTAGCAAGATAGTTTATATTTTAAGCAAGGAGTGCTGTATTTTGACGCCTCTGGCTTGTTACTTCCAAATGTATATCATAAGCAATAAGTATATATACCTATGAATGGAAAATTGGACATGAAATGGACTGTAAGTAAATAACTACTAATCTCCGCTTTTAGACATGGATTTCTCTTAAGCTAAGCTAAATAAATAACATATCATAAGGCGCCCATTCCATCGACCGGCTAGGGCTATTTACAAAAACGGTGACGTGGTAGCAGACATTCAAGACTTAGGTGGCCTTTCCACCGACCTCGCATTGCAGAATGCAAATGACATTGACGGAAATTAGAATTTTTCTTTTTATAGAAATCTATTAAAATGTTTGTACTTAACATATCCCATGACGCCGTATTTTAATTTTAGTTTGTTTGTTTGTGATTTTACTGTAAGACCATTGATCAATTTTAACTAGGCCTATGGCATAGAGGAAAATAAACATTTCCGTCAATTCTGCAATGCGAGGTCGGTGGAAACCCCGCCTAAGTTTTGAATGTCTGCTACCACGTCACTGTTTTTGTAAATAGCCCTAGCCGGTCAATGGAATGGGCACCTTAACATGATACTATTAAAGCAGTAAGACGCATATATTTGATATATTTCAAATGTACATTTGTAAAACAGATTCTCATGGAAATGTTTATAACTTCTTGAGACAAGCGAAACCGTGATGGACAAAACAAAAGGAGAAATACATTTTTTGCACGTCGGAAAATTAGCAAACCACTCACGTCCTATGTAAAGTAGCGCGGACTGCGGTGGCTAACTAATCGGCAAAGGCTTCCTGCTTCGAAAAACAATAGCCTGCTTCTGCGCAATGTGGATTGGTAGCATTTTCAGAAGAAAAGGCCTCTAATTGGAGCTGCGGGAACGATATATGGTGCACCTAGTATACCTGGTGCCTGATGACCTTGGCGGCATCGGTGTCTTTTTGTCGTCAGTGTCCCCTGCATAGAACTAGAAAGACTAGAGTTCTGCCCTGCCGTGACTTCATGGGTTTCGGTTGGGTTACATTGGAACACATGGTGCTCCGGTGCATCTATAGTCTAGTATATACCTGGTGCTTTATGACATTGGAGGCATCAGTGTCTTTTTGCTTTCCAATTTATACGTAGTATAAGGAAAGCTTTGTGACGGTCGAAACTTTCGTTCAACGGATTTACACGTTTTAAGGTCCCAGGAACCCAAAAAAGTATTTTTTACGAAATGTCTGTCTGTCTGTCCGTCGATTTCCGGGCAAAGTATTCGGTCGATTTTAAAGAAATTCAGCATGTAGGTTTACAAAAATCATACCTCGGGACCATTTTTTTTATTTGGGGCTAACTCAATTGGGGGGGGGGGGGGTTATTCTCAAAACACTCCAAAAAAACGTATAAAAAAATTATTTCCCAAAAACGGCTCCAACGATTTCTTTTAAATTCACATATATTGTAGTCGTTATTAATGTTGATAAAATGCGGGGGGTCACTTGCCCCTTGATAGTTAACTTCTGGGGGTAAAAAAAAAAAAAAAACTAAATTTTCATGAAAAATGACTAAAAAATAATTTTTCTGCGAAACCTTTCTATCGATGATTTCTACTTTCAAGTATGTTTTAGGTGTTAAATTGAGTAACGAAACCGGACAGGTTGCTGTCCCAGAAAAGTTTTTGTTTTGGTTTTGTACAAAACAATGTTTAAAAAAAAAAATGATAGAAAATTCACGGTCAAATGCATTGCGTGCCCTGCCAGTATTGCTGTTTGGTAATGTGTCGGTCTGACCTACCTAGAATTTACCTCACCTCCAGTGATGTCAGGTGGACAACCCCCCCCCCCTTCCCCCGAGGTTTCGGAAATTTAGCCATAGGAAAATTACTTAACATGAAATTACTCATTTTCTCTAACTACTAATTTTGATAAATTGGAAAGCATGTTCGAGTAAACTCGGACCGGTTCTTTTCGTCAGTGTCCCCCTCATAGAACTGGAACGACTAGAGCTCTGCCCTGCCGTGGCTTCCTGGGCTTCGGCTTGGTAATATTTGAACAAAAAATATAATCTGCAGCAAGTGATAGAGGATGTAGAGGTCAGTATATACGTGGAGCTGAAGACGCCTGGATCGAGGGGAGTGGGGGCATCAATGTCACATATGTTGCTGCAGTGCCGTATTAACCCTTGGCGCCTGGGGCACAGGCCTACGCCCCCCCCCCCAAATGCCGAAACTTCCAGCCCCCACAAACGTGATTTTTTTGTAAATAAAAAATTAAAAGTTGCAGGCAACTTCCAAACTAAGTTTTGAAATTGGCGGGAAATTGAACTTTTGCACCCACGGCCCCCACATGGGTTAATCCGGCACTGTGTTGCTGCCATCCAGCCAGCCAGTCGGCTGTAACTTGAAGAAGAAGAATATATTGAAACATATGGCGCACCTATAGTCTAGTGTATACCTGATGACCTTGGAAGCATTGGTGTCTTTTGTTGTCTTTGCCCTCTACTCCCCTACCTAGAACTAGAGAGACTAGAGCTCTTCTTTTCCGTGACTTCATGTAGGGTTCGGATTGGTATTACGCTTTGGTGTACCTGGCATAACTTTTGGCTGTTGATATATTTATATATATGTACCTGTATATCCTTGGTGGCGTCGGTGTCTCTTTGGTGACAAGTACAACGGTTGTGAAGCAAATTGCAGCGACAGGAGCTGTTGCAACGATGTACCTAGTATATCTGGTGCCTGATCAGCTAATGGCGGCAACGGTTTCTTTCTGTAGTCAGTGTCTTCAGCATATAACTAGAAGGAATAGAGCACTTCTCTCGGAGTTCCGGTCTCTGGAAGAGGCACTGGAGCTGGAGAAACCAAAACCACCCATTCGGCCTGTGTCCTGCCTAATGACTAAATACAAAAAGTAGAGAATTTTACATTAACGGTATTATGTAAACAGTGATGCATTGCTTCAGGGGCAGATCAAGGATTCCAACGGAGTGGGGGGCGCAAAGAAAGCACCAGGCTAAAGATAAAATTGGTCCCTCTCCCCCTAACAAATGATGTAGTTCACTGTAACTTTCACAACTGTGGAATCTACCTAGGAGATGGGCCCGGGGGAAAAATTTTAAATTCAGGTGTGAAAATATACTCTTTACAATTTTTTCATTTTACAATGGAAAGTTCTATTCGAAATCATTTTGATTACATTTTAATCC
The DNA here is from genome assembly GCA_963971405.1 of Psococerastis gibbosa. Lineage (NCBI taxonomy): Eukaryota > Metazoa > Arthropoda > Insecta > Psocodea > Psocidae > Psococerastis > Psococerastis gibbosa. The sequence goes on along the minus strand of OZ020484.1, from coordinate 1,700,302 downwards.
CAGGAATAAGTTAATCTAAGCAGCATTTCATAGCTACTGCTTAATAAAAAATACTGTGCAATAAATTCAAGAAAATTTGCATTACTGCGAATCGAATTCAGTTTAAAAAATGAGAAGCAAAGTACCTAACCAATTTTATACTTTTTGGATTGTAAGTTAAAATAATAATAATAATAATAATGTTAAATTATGTATTGTACTTAACTTTTGACCCCAGCGTGACAAGTCATTTTTGTACTTAGTGCCGGGGATTTATGCTTCGATTTTTATTGATTGCTCAATTATATATATACTTACTTACTTACTTACTTACTTACTAAATTGTCTGGGAAAATCTTTTACCTGCACTTATGCGAAGGAAATTATTATTTTTATAAATTTTGCTGATGTCGTTAGAGGAATTATTTCATTCATTCTAGGTATTTTCCCTCGTTGATGCATAGGCCTAGTTCTATCGAGTTACCATAATATGGTAATTTCCTGATTGGATCGATTAGCACGAAATATGGATCATCTACGCATGCGCCGCCGCGTACATTCCCAGCTTGAGGCTGTATAAAAGGGTGTAGCCTAGTGGTAACGACCCGGACTCTCATACCAAAGTTACCGAGTTCAAATCACACACTGGTGTTACAAAAACTATACAACTCTGTTAAATGATGGACCAGCCTCCCCTTTCAGTTAAGAGACAGTCAGGCACCCCTACATCCTACACGGTTCGCTATATTCTTCTTACATAAAAAAGGAAGATAAATTGCATAGAGGGGGGGGGGGGGGGCAAACGCACACACCGCTTAGGCAAACTCGCCTCAATAAAATTGCACTAATCTCTTTGCCGCTACCACTAGCTAACATCTATGCACCATAGATCAGTGAACGAGAAAGACGAAAATATCAATAGGGACGATTATTATTATTATTATATATTAATAATTTATGTTACATGTAATTAAAATTAAAAATTAACATATAAAAGCTGAATCTAAGCCTAAAGCTAAATCTATAAATCTAAAAATAAAGAAATGCGATGTAAGAGTAGGATGAACAGGATTACAGCACGCATGGCCGTGACCAGGTGACCAGGGGGTGGTCGGTCCAAGGGGTCCGGACCCCCCCCCCCCACCGATTGTTTTTGTAAGCCTGTAATGTTGAAGATTTGGAATAAATTAATTTGAGTTTGAACACTGGATAGAATGGACTTTGATTAAGAAACTACGTACAAAACGTTTTGGACCCCCCCCCTGAAATCAAAACCTGGGCACGGCCTTGACAGCACGTCATACAAAAGACTCCTCAAGTCATGATGATCAAGACCTACAAATTAATCTGAATGTCTGCAAATGCTGCTGGTCTTTGCTCCACAATTGCCCACAGTATGACCTCCAGCTGAAGGTTTTAATCATCAAATTGGAGGACGCTTTATTAGTTTGCTCAACTTTACTTGCTCTTGTAAAGCACGTTGTCTCAAACCTTCCTAGTTGTAGCTCTGTAGCCCAAACTAACGTAGGTATGCTAGATTGGTTCAGGTGCAATAAAACAAATAAAGTCATTACTTATTAATTTGTAAAATTGTTATTAATTGCATTTCGTGCTGCATACGACTATGTGCAGATTGTCTTGAGGCTAAAGAACTTTCGCACGGTCTTTAGGCTTGTTTTATGTACCTAAGATTAGATGGTATAAACTTTTATAGCTTCCGCTGAGTCACCGTGTAGCTTCCTCCATCTTTTTAGTCTGTTCTATATTTCTTTCAGTAAGTATACTCATCGGCTAAGATGCGTTTCGTTTCATAAATTAGAAACAAATATGACAAGCTAGACTCTATGATGCAGGGTGTCTCGTTCGATCTATATGCTGAAAAAGAAGTTATGGTTGCCATCCTCGGTGAGCCGGCTGTGTTTCGGCTATTGAAGCAGGTCCCTACAATTAGCGAGGGGTGTGTCGGGTTCAGTGAGGTCACACAGGCCTCCCAATGTCCTCCTATGCCCTTCCATACTTACGGTCATTCATATACCACTATGGCGCCCATTCCACCGACCGGCTAGGGCTATTTACAAAAACGGTGACGTGAAAGCAGACATTCAAGACTTAGGTGGCGTTTCCACCGACCTCGCATTGCAGAATGTAAATTACATTGACGGAAATTAGAATTTTTCTTTTTATAGAAATCTATTAAAATGTTTGTACTTAACATATCCCATGACGCCATTTTTTAATTTTAGTTTGTTTGTTTGTTTGTGATTTTACTGTATGATCATTGATCAATTTTAACTATGGCATAGAGGAAAATAAACATTTCCGTCAATTCTGCAATGCGAGGTCGGTGGAAACCCCGCCTAAGTCTTGAATGTCTGCTACCACGTCCCCGTTTTTGTAAATAGCCCTAGCCGGTCGGTGGAATGGGCGCCTATAGGTTATTCGCACTAAAGTAGCTTTTGCTTTTTGTTGAAGCTACTTTGATGTCATGGTGGAAAAGCGCCTAAATGAGTTATGAGTTTTTCGATTTTAATTTCTGGATTGGGACTGTAAAAAATCCCGTAAGAAGACACTTTGCCCTATACCAATATACAAAGGGCAAGCTTATCTTAAGTTTTGGTCCCTCGAAAAATCACCTTGCATAAATGGTTGGGTAGACCCATGATTAGGCGGAAAAGGAACAAGGTACAATGCAAACCTTATGATGTATCGTACCTGTCAACAAGCATCACTTCATAATACAGTAGTACAATTCAATAAGCGTTTATAGAGCCGTAAAGGATATTGTGATAGATTAATAATATTAAATGGCCATGACGATTAAGGCCAAAGAATGAGAGAAATGCCACCTTGTTTACAACACAAAGAGGGGCGTCACTCGCCTACCTATACCACCACATCGTGAGCACTTGCACCACTTGATGAAGGTTTCAACACTACAGCCAATACTGTATGAATTATTAATGGAGAAGTTGGCAGATAAAGATTTTGGGGTTCATCGGGTAATAAACGAGAACCCATTAGGGGTATTCACTGTGTTGGGGTTACCAAGGGAAAGTAGGAAACTGAGGGAAAATGGAAAAAGAGAGCGCCAGTTTTTCGATTAGAGAAATGATGCCATAAGGAAACGCTTTTCCCAAGTCTTTTGGGTATACTGCACTTGGGAATCGAAAACGCCCATGTTTGTTGTTGTTTTGCTTTTGAAATTTGCTTTTTATTTTTATTTAATTAAAAAAAGACCGAAATGAATAAAAAAACAACAAAAGGATGGTCAACCTACTCACCCTCCTCCCTCTCCGATGCACTAGGAAACAAAACAACAGCCACAAATAATATCATACAATTCCTAAGAGCCACCGGCCTCTTCTTCAACATTTAACCCCCCCCCCCCCTACTTACACAACAGAACGGACAACTCTCTACTACAAAATAATCAGTAAACATTCCCAATTTTCTAGCGCAAATTCCAAATAGGGACCCGCGCTTTAAAAAAAAAGGAAACACGTGACTACAGCACATGTTCATAAGTTAATAGCCAAAGACAAAGAAACTTTGGAGGTAAGTTAGGTTAGGCTTTTCTATTTCTATGATTGGCGGAGGCATCCTCACGCTAGGCTATTTCTCTATTTTCCCATTTCCCCCTTTTTTCCTTTTCTATCAGCTCAGTGAATACCCCTATTGTGAATGTCAATAAATTAAGTATTTCCAACCCCTAAAAAATAATATGTAGTACAAAAAACAGTTTTGCCCCATGGTCTAGGCCAGTTTCAGGAGAAAATATTTAAATAAAATAAGATTTATAAGATTTAAAGCAACATTAACTTTGTCGGATGTACAAGGTCTGTCCGGAAAGTAATGTCAGTGAATTTTTTTTTACTGAGACTACGCGCAAGCGCGCGCTTTACTGGCTCAGATTTTGGTGGGGGTATCTGGCAACAAGTTCCAACAAGCGTCAGCTGGCTACCGATCGTAGTAGTGGTCACATCAGTTGTTCCATGTGAGTCGGTACAGTAACCCGGTGCAAGAAGAAAAAAAGCGTTCGCTTGAGCAACGGATGGCGATCAAGTTTTGTGTAAAACTGGAGAAGAGTGCTGCGGAAACCATTATAATGTTGAAGAAGGCTTTCGACGACGATTGCCTTTCGGGAAGGCAAATTTTCTACGCCAACGACGAGCCCCGCGCTGAACGGCCATCAACCTCCAATACTGTTGTCTTTTGAAGGTTTTAGTAATGTTTAATTTATCGGAAATCAAACGGACACTGACACGTCGATCAGTGTTCAACAAGTCACGCACATGTTGCACATTGTCGTTGGTAGTGGAGGTTGATGGCCGTCCAGCGCGGGGCTCGTCGTTGACGTGTTCCCGACCTTCTGCGAAGGCCCTATGCCACCGGAAAATTTGCCTTCCCGAAAGGCAATCATTGTCGAAAGCCTTTTTCAACATTATAATGGTTTCCGCAGCACTCTTCTGCAGTTTTACACAAAACTTTATCGCCATCCGTTGCTCAAGCGAACGCTTTTTTCCTTTTTGCACCGGGTTACTGTACCGACTCACATGGAACACTACTACGATCGGTAGCCAGCTGACGCTTGTTGGAACTTGTTGCCAGATCCCCCCCACCATTACCTGAGCCAGTAAAGCGCGCGCTTGCGCGTACAGTCTCCGTAAAAAAATTCACTGACATTACTTTCCGGACAGACCCTGTAAGTATGAATGATAATGTATGTATTGCATGGTGTTGTATTGTATGGATTATGGTGTGCGCACGATGAAAGTTTTCTTTTTCATTTTCATTTTTATGACTCTATAAGCCGTTTGTATGTTATTAAAAAAAAAATATATATAATTTGGTGAGTTTTTTTATATCCAGAGGAAGCTGATTAAAATACTCTTTTACAACATAGGCCAATGGTTTTGGGTGTAGCTTGCCGTTACTGTTGATATGGGTAGTGAATGAATGAATAACGATTTTGTTGCAATACAATTGGCTAACAATAAGACTATAAAGTACTTTTTTTCATGTTAACCAGTGGGTTGGTTTCTATACAAAATATGTACCTAGTGTTGTTGATGTGTTCACCTATCTTGCATTAGCATGATTTTAAAAATGCAGCGTATGGACTCATTTATGTTCCATTGAGGGGTTCGGCCTGAGTACTGGTAGAGGATATTCTTTCTGGACCAACGCTCTAATATATTTTACGACACCAAGTGGTTGAGCCAGAAATTGTAAATAAAACTGTCCTAGCCTAGTAGCAGATACAGCACGCCAAATATACATAGTAAACATTGCATTCTGTAGGTTGAAGCTGAATAATGCAATACGTAATACATAAATAAATTGTTTAGCGGCACACCTCCTATACAAACGTAAATATAATAAATAAAATTAAGTAGTTGCTTGTGCGCGCATATGCACTCACAAAGGCCTCCCGCTTGTGCCTATATGGTAAAATCATTCATTTTGCCTTTTATTCAGTCACGAGAACTTTTTACCGGCACGGCAGTTATGTAACTCACTTGAAAAAAATTAATCATCACCGGCTTTCAAAGCGCAATTCATTACTAATTGCTCAAGGAAAAAATAAAATCAGGGGGCTTCATATTAAAAGGGTGCAAGATGACAACAATGGCTTCTATTCGAGAAACCATATTCAAAGGTCTGAAAATGTTTTTACTCGTTGTGTTAACATTGGTAACAATGGCAACTGCTATGACACTAAATGTTTAAACTAATTTTCTCAACAAGTCTCTGCAGCAGGCCTTTTGGAATTGGCTTATTCATATGGTTAAAAATGTAAACAAAACAATTTTGAGTATCACTTTCCATAAAATAATCTTGTTTACACATTTAATCTTAACATGGCATTAAAAATTAACACACAAGATAATTTTACAATGGAACATGATATTACAAATTGTTGACGTGACAATGTCTAATAAATCGATGAGCGCTGGCTGGAATACTAGATGCATGTACGAAAAGTGTGACGTCATGCGTGATATTCGTGGGTGATGTTCATCCGTAACGCGGGTCTGTAACGCGGGTTTAAGGCAGATGTAGAAGGTCTATCTCAATTTAAATTACACCCATGTCTTCGTCTATTCTTCCTCTTTCAGGCCATGCTATATTTAATGTGATAGGGAAAAGGGTTCGACTTTGAGGAGGTGCGCCAAAATTTGGCCCGAATTTGCCGATTTTAATCGAAAATAGGTCTTTTTCGGCCGCGTTTTTGGGGGTGTTAATATCAATATGAAACCTTCAAACTGCTTCAGTTCTTTTCCACCTTTCTTACTCATTCCATATATTCAGTTTTACTATCCGTCTCTTCGTTCAGGCTCAGGTGAGTGTATAAGCCATCCGTGTTTCGGCGGAAAACATGTTTAAATGGTACTTTTCAATTTACATGCATAGAGTAAAAAAATTCCACAGCCTGAAATTTTCAACCGAAATTAATTTTTATGAGTACAGAAATCTGGATGGCGCGTAACATGATGGCGCGTAACCAAGATGCGTAACCATGATGGAGCGTAACCAACATGGCGCTTAACCAAAATGACGCCTAACAAGATTTTTCTCCCTACGTCGATAAAGAAGTTTCACTCCAAAAACTCAAAATACTTGAACTATACGATATGGGACTACGACCAATCACACAGAAGTAATGCGAGCCTCGCGGCAGGCCCATATCATTTTTAAGCAATATTTATTGATTTAGGTGTTGTCACGTCAAACTATCGTCTGTAAACCGACTTTACAGACCAACCATTTTTTGTTTGTTTCCATTTTTAATCCCAATAATATATGAATTTACTAAACGGTATAGTACTAGTAGCTGGTCGAAGGCTTCGACTACGACTTCGACTACGAGGTAGTAATTATATTTTATTATAATAATAATTAATAATTAATTTCTAAATCCTACTACATCTTGTTCAGTATGCGGTCGTCTGATACTTTTACAACGTTCGTTTATTTACCTTAGAACTACTTAACCATTGCTGTACTTGGACTAATTGGTAAATAGGTAAGCATGTATACGGGTTCACGGGTTGTTTTTCTTTGTAAGCGTCGACGTTTCTAACCCACTCGACGTCCAAATATGGGGTCTTCGATATGCACGGCAATACTTATGCTGGGCTCATTATAAATACTAATCCTTTACCAATTATTTATCACACGTCATAAATGTATATTATCACCCGTCATGATTAGTTACTGGTCCAGGGGGGCGTTTCGAAAGGGTATTTTGAACGTATCATAGCAGACAATAGTGATTAGTTGGGGTTTATATGCCTTGTATTGTTTACTGATAGACAGAATAATAACTTGACTTTGACCTCTAAGAAGACGAAAAAATGGGAGTGATCATGCTGGCTTTGTACGTGCCCTATTGTTGGTTTTGCTTTTGACTGATTGTAAATGCTACACTGCGTTCAAAATAAATTAATAAGGCACACTTGCCTGGCCTTTGAAGTGTTTCACGCTTATTATACAGACGCGGTATTCACAACGTTTCGAATCGATTATGTTATCGCGTTGTATTTCAATTTTGGAACGTATGAGCGTTTTCTATTGTATCTGAAATTCATCTTCTTCTTCTTCAAATGCCTCTTGGTGGCGATCTTCATGGCAACTGTAGTTATGACTAAAATACTAGGGAATTATAATCCAGCGCGGGAATCCCGTTGTATTTTGCATCCTTATGCTGTTGACTCTTCATTGAGATCTTCCGCCTTCAGGGCCAGTTTCCCATGCCAGGAAAAAAGAGTGCCCTGCACAAAAATAGACTGTGTTTTTTCGCCTTATTTCGGGTCCAACTCGGTGCCCTATCTGCCCTTATGCTGTTGACTCTTCATTGAGTTCTTCCGCCTTCAGGACCAGTTTCCCATGCCAGGAAAAAAGAGTGCCCTGCAAAAAAAGACTGTGGTTTTCGCTTTATTTCTGCACCAAGTTCCAACTCGGTGCCCTATCTGTTCAGTCACCATTACGGACTTCCGGGAACGGGGGGAGGGGGACTTGTAAATAAACCAAATAAGTGTTCAGTACTGAAGTACTACCTAGATATTGAACTTGGGAATATGGCGCCGGTAATTCTTTGGTAGGGATATCCTCCGCTCACATGAGTGCCTTTGTTATGGAGATGAGGTTAGGCTGCCTTAGCACTTGTGTCAATGTCTAGTGCAAAGGTATTCTCCCCTTTGAAAGGACTCGGTACTTCGGGCCATTCAGGTACTATAGGTACATAATTTTAGGATTTTGAGAGTTTACGAGTGATGGGACCATGGGAGCCAATGATTAGAATTTAGCAATGCCTTATAGGTACCGTACCGTTTTGGGTCAACGATTATTTCTGAGGATGAAATAGACATTTTTGCAATCTCCGTATGATACTGTTGACATTGGCCGGAATAGTGTAGCTGGTAGAGAACTGGACTGCGAAATGGGAGGTCGGTGTTCTAGACTCGAAAATGTTTTTCGCATGATGCTGACTTATATTTAAACACAGACTAAACTTATGGCTTCATGAGAAAAGAACGGATCTAGAGAACTTACTATTCCATGTAAAACAATAATTTTATACTTCAGTCATTAGTGGTACAATTTATCATTTTATGTATTCTTGTATTGCTGAAAAATTGGAATAAATATATAGTTGATTTTATTTTATTTGTACTGTACGTACAGTATTACAGTTGTTAAAATGTAAGGTGTTTCAACTTCTATGTGTCAGGATTGTAGGACCATGGGTGGATGGGAATTCTCTTCATGGTACGAGGTATTAACATGACGAATCTTCAACATGGAATGAGCGTGTAAGCACCAAATATTTATAGTAAGGCGGTCAGCACTGGGTCTCAGCCCTAATTGGCTGAACCATATTAAGACCCAAAACTTGGCGGTTACCCTATCTAACGATTTTGTAACGGTTTTTCCTGTTTACATACAACAAGTCAAGTAAACTACTGAACTGACATCCAATGGCAATGAAAAACAAGACATTTTTCATTGGGAGTAGGTATACCGTAACTTGTTATACTATACTTGTTACCAGTTCTGTCTGACGTTTTTGAATTACAATAATTCTGAAATTTAACAACATGCAAAATATCTCAAAATTGGGGGCCCTGGAGGGGCCTGAAAAACACACTGCACTCAGTCAGTAAAGCTAAAGTACTCGAACTATCTACTGTAGGTATTATGCACACTGTCACCAGCTATAGTAGGCCTACTATTCTGCTATCTCGCTTTCTTGAGTCATCCAAGTCTAGAAAAATGCATTTAATTCGAGCCTACGCAAAGCTCTGCCTACAATCAGCACTTTTCATCTTATACAATGCAGAGTGTGTCATGTTTTTATCGAGAAACTATTAAAATAGCTTTATCTATACAAGGAAGCCGTATGACAACCCGGTTGACGCTAATAATAGCTCTTCTCCAGTTATTATGTGTAATACATTCTGGAAAATGTCTTCTGGCTGGAGTCGGGTGTTTCTAAAGACGTCAGTTGACAGGATATGGGGGATTTCATTCTGAATACTTTTATTAAATAAAGATATAACAGAATTAATGGCTGTTTACCAAAGGGTTAGTTGGACTTACATTGCCTGCTGTATTAATAGTCATTAGAATCCAGAAATTTCGCCCCATTCCCCTGACAATGGGCTCCGCCCTAATTGTTCGATGACTTTTATGCCTATTAACATAACAGGCAATGTGAGTCCAACTAACCCTCTGTTCAATAGAATTACACCATTGCCATTAACCATTGCCTTAAACCTTCAAGCCAGGCCAAGTTATCTAAAACGCAGCCATATATTTTGAAAAATCCTGTGACCTATGAACTTGGCCCTCATCCCTATCTCATAACTTTAAATGGCCAAAGAACTTGGCCAAATTTAAGATCTCATTACTTTGAATGGCGAAACTTTTTGCAAGATCGGTGTTACTGGTGTTAGGAACATGGCCTGTTTTTACACGAAGTGTTTTTGTTAGGATAATCATTATTACAATATTTATTGTCTAATAGTTTAGTGTGTAATAGGGGGAATTCGCTAATTAGCCAGCTTCACGGCTCCATGCCATTATTATAATAAAATCTAGCTAGACTAATAAATTCCATTTATATTCTATAACAGCTGTGACAGCTTACTATCGGCCGATAAGACGCAAAGCCTACAAGCCGACGGTTGTACATACTGTACTGTATATGAAATTAAAAGTATTCCAACAATAATAACCGAACAATGCAAGGTTACAGCGCGAGACGTGTTCCAACTATTAATGTTGAAGCTTTTAATGCGTTTATCTTGTCAGACGCCTAATAGGGGGCGGAAAAAACGACAGAAATAGCTCAAGAGTTCTAAATTTACTGCAATTCTTTGAACCCGCACCTGGTTTTCCTTTGTCACTCTCTTCTACCAAGACAGGTTTTTGTTTTGGCTTCTGTTTTTAAATTGACTCGACTCTCAATTGTTTTGTTCCATCTGGGGCTGCAGACGCAAGTCTGGAACGTGCTGTTTCTATTTATAGGCACAACAAATCAAATCAAGTCTGGAATACTCGAGTTTTTTTGGTATGCACAGACTGAAGACTACCTGCGTAGAAAATTGGTAGTACTCCAAAATTAAATACTTTTCATTTAAATTGAAATAGAAAATTTCATTAACTCAGCAAGATATAAAAAATTTGGCTCATTTAAGTTGTAGAAGACTACTTCGTGCTACATATAATCGAGTATTTTTACTTTCCAGTTTCTTAGTTTCTCAAAAAATTCCATTTTTCGCGAAAATGATTTTTATGAATGAACTGCAATACCAAAAATTTAATATTTCCTATGACATTATGCATGAAGTAGTCTTCTACAACTTACAAGAGCCAAATCTTTAATAACTTGCTTTGTTAATTACATAAAAAAGAAACAGTGAATAAAAATAATATTGATGCGTGAATACCATAATTGAGGAGGCTGTTTACAAACTTGGCCAACTCCAAGTTTTAGAATTTTCCAGGAGAGCGGATTTTCTGTTGAAAATTGCATTAAGTTTATAGCTAACCCCAGACTTCTCAGCCCTTCTGTGCGCAATCTGGCTGCTTTTGTCACTTAATTGTACAACGTGCAGGTGGACATTAAAATTTTCTGCAAGGTCGGATCAAAACCCAATTTAGTGAAAAAATGGAGTTGGCCACGTTTGTAACCAAGCTCCTCAATTATCATAGAAGTGATGGTAATTGGTAGTTAGAGGGCCAAAACCATAGTATTTGGACAATTTATGCCATTTTGAAAAAATTCCTCTAATTGAGATTGGCTGTTTCTCGGTTATTAATAAGGGTAGGAAAAGGTTTATGCATTCTAAATTGTAGCAAAATTTATGTTTTACAACTTTGAATTATAGTTTTTGGTCCAAAACCGCTTAGTTGAGAAGTTATGAGCGAAAACCTGAAACAAGTCGGAAAATTTTGAGGTTTCCCCCCCCCCCTCCCCAAGTTAGCACAGGGTCCTCGAATTGGATAACTTGGCAGAATCATCCCACATTATCCCCAAACAAACTGTTAAAGTTTCATTAAGTTCGGAATTTTTTCCAGCAGACCCCACTTTTTTTGCTGTCTCCTGGACTATTACCAAAATGTGATTAGAATAGAATAGAATAGAATAGAATAAATATATTTTTAAAAAATTAAGTAAATATCACCCAAAGAAAAATATTAAAAGTCATACATAAATAAGGGAATACTTTACCAAGCAAAGAGCTCCATAAATTAGATGAATTACGAACAATAAAACAGTTATTTATCATTGAAGCAATATCACATACATTTAAAAACAAACACAGAATACCACAAGTTCAGCACTATTACGTCACTAGATACATGGAAACACAGCCACTACAAGTATCCCTTACGAGACTGACCTACATACAACGACAGGCCAAGTACGTAGGACTAACGCACTACAACAGACTCCCGACCAACTATTAAACAATTGAACGTATTTCGAAAATATCTAAAAACAAATCTCAACACCGACTAACGAAGACTGAACAATTTATTTACAGACTTACTAACTGAACGTAGATTAAGCTTTTTTTCAAATTTAAGCTGCACACGGGCTGAACCCTGCAGCATATTACGATTACTGTAACATAACTTTTTATGGAAATATAAATTTATTGTATATTGTATTGTATTGTACTTTTCGAAAAAAATAAGTCTCAAATATTTAGAGAATAGAAGAATAGAATAGAATTTATTATATGCCAACAACAGAAATAAATGGATCCAATAACGAAGGCATTTACAATAACATAGCAATTAGCAATTTACAACCCAGAAATATTTAACAATTAAAATTAAAAGTAATTAGGTAAGCGTTAATAAGCAATCGTCAATTCATAAAACCCCGTAAACAAATTTTAAACAGAGGTAGGTTTTTCGCATTTTGGTAGGAGTCAGGTTTATATTAAACCGACGAAAATTCATGTAACTGCAGGCAGGAATATTTTCTTCTCTCATCTCATCTCATTTATCAACATTATTCTCCTGTAAAATTAGACGGATCTCTTAATATGTAAAATAAGAGAAAGAAGCCCATTCGCCATTTCTTCTGATTTTCTACCTACTGTTCCTACAATTGTTAATTACTTGATATTGTTAATAGTTTTCTTATTAAGACTGATCAACTTAATTATATTGCAATTAAATAGTCCCACGGCGTAGGCGGTATTGCTGTTGACTATTTACTTAAAAAGCTGCGAAACGATCAGACATTGAAATTCCGCTGATTCAGTTACAGAATTCGCACATAACAGCCGTTTCACTAATTAGCTGCTTACCTCTTTGAATTTCATTGTTGGCGATTCTTCCACTCCAAGTCCTGTACACTTGTATAATGAACCATCAGTCCTTTGATAGACAGTGATGCCGCTATTGCTGCATGTTATATGCAAGTTTATTTCAATATATTTAGACGTTCTGTTTTGGAGATTTATGAGGTGAGTGAGACGACAGTCGAGCCTTATCGTATTAGTCTATTTTACTTTACTTTTTGAACCAGAAGATCGAAGATGGACACATTTGAGATTTGCCATACTGGTAGAATGAACAATTTTCTCTCTAATCTTACCTTCATCGGTAGGGAAAAATGACCCTGAATTCTTCGTTAATAGATATCCATCGATTTAAATTAGTGGATGTGGAAAAACATTGACTTGCCGGATTCGAATCCACAATCTACGTCAACAGGCAATGGCAAATCCACCGGGGGGGGGGGGGGTCAGGGGTGTCATGACCCCCTCCCCCTAAATGAGTAAATTCATATGATTGTAAAAAAAAATTAAAAACAAATTACCTTTTAAACTTACATACAACTTGTGACCCCCTAAATTTTTCGCTGGATCCGCTCTTTCTAACAGTGGCGTCGTCTTAAGTTTTTTCTATATCATCTAGACTAATTTCTATAATCCTCTAATTTCGGTTATAACGAGGTTACCTCCTCACCAAAGTTAATTAATAATTTAATGTTAGTGTTACATGCGTATATGGTACCTTATAATACTGCAAAATAATAAATTAGAAATCCATCGATTGGTTTGCAGAACCTATTTCTGCCCGTCCCCCCTTGATCTCTGTCCCGGGCCGTTCCAGGTTCCGCATCCCATATCTTGCTTGATGTCTTCTGTATCATATGCCTTGCTTGGTCAGTCACAGGTATTGGTGCCCTCAATTGTACCATCTATTATGGAAGAGTTCTAGTCGATTTTTTACAATAGTAAAAGTTATATACTGATTACTTCTGCCAAAAATGTCTTCCAATGACTCACACTCTACGCCTAGAATGCGGGAAGTCCCAACTAGTGACATATAGCGCCCAGTGGCAGACATGTTGAGGAAATAACTATTCGATGTTGACCTCTAAATTGGGACAAGTTCTTTACTGCACAATTATGTGGGGGCGTGTGATGCAATGGACAAATTTCGGATTGTCACCGCAGACACGTAGGCTTGCTATGGGCCATTCATGTGTGTGTGACGGCCGTGACATGCTGAACTTGGCTTATATCACATCTTTGACAATGTTACACGTATGTTGGTAGCACTGGAGACCTACACAGATGTATCAGAGACAATGTAGATTTAATTGTAGCATAAAAAAAGTTAAATCGCTCGTGACTTCGTGATAATTAATTTTAAACAAGAAAAAAAAAATAGCAAAGATTACGAAAGATGCACATTTAGCATTCCTTCTCTTCGGGTTTAACGCTACTTAACCTTGTGAGAGTTTCCATGATGACTTCGTAGAACTTGGGGAAGAAGTAAAAACATAATGATCCACAGTGTTTTTGTATGCATTTTTGGCATTATATTGCAGTATTATATGGTATACTGTACATAACACTGCAATATAATATAATGTACGAGGCATTGCCTTTATGGCAGGAAGCTCACAGACTTGTTCGGTTAGATAGTTGTGTAGCTGTGTTAACCTGTCTAGCAATACGAATCATGTCAATAAGAGCATATAAGTAGAGGTTATAGTAGAGGTTATCAACTGTTCTTGTCGGCGCTTGTGGACCAGCGGTTAAGACGACGCCCCGGTTAGGCGTAGATCGCGCGGGTTCGTATCCCGCCAAACCCAGCAGTTTTTATATATCCTCTAATTTTAAGTTTGCATTTTTGGCCACTAACAAACTGGTATACGTCCCCAATGTCACCCTACACCGGCTACAAGCTGTAATGGACAAGCTAAGACAAGCTTACCATTTACGCAATGAAACAGGCGAAAGCATGTCATAACCAAGTACAGATGCGAGTCAAATACTATGGTGCTATAGCTTACATAGGTAGCCTACCTAGTACAAATAAATACGGTCTACTTAAGAAAAATGATTGTGATGCAGATTTTAAAAAACCTTAATTATTTTTATTTTTATTTATTTTTCAGGTAAGTGCTGATGTATTCATTTCAAATAGGTGTTTCTTCTGTACTTGTAATTGACAAGACAGCCAAGAAAGGTAAGCTTGAGGTGTAGATAATTCGAAATAGTTTAGATTGTATTCTACTATATATTTCTGGGCACATTCCTCATTAAAATGTTTTTACCTGGCTGGGTAATTTGCAGGCAGATCCAGAGCTCCCCACGAGGGTTTCCGGGGAAGTTCCGGGGAGTAGGTCTAATCTATTCTTGGCTCGGAACACAGCAATGATCCTGCTCACGGTTGAAAATCCCCTATCCGCCTCTGTTGGTCGACTGTTTCAGAATTCTCTGGAATATCTGGAACCTTCTGGCCTATTTTGTGTACTGTACTGTCTGTACTGTACCAGTGTCAATGACAGTAAGTGCCCCCCCCCCCATAGGCTATGCGAATGCAATCTACTTGCACTTTCCTACTTCCTACTTTTCCAACTTTGTGAACTCGAACAGTAGTGTTCTCTCCTTCAGTGTTCAACCTCCTCTCTCTCTCTCTCATGCTGTCGTGCTGCTGCTGTCGTATCCTCCATCACCCCTTCAGCAATGAGTCCTCTTTGCTGCTCCATTCCTCACGGCCTTGAACCAGGAGCCCGTGACCTCGGGGAAACTTATGCAAGATTGCGCCTTACTCATCGCATGGCATGGCCGGCGAGCTTCCCTATATGGGAACCCGGTCCGTCCTCCCCGGCCCGACAACACTGCTTTCCTGCCGTATACTGTACCTGTACGACCTCAATTTTAGTTCCTAAAGGTCTTTTCCGACCAAGGCAGCGCCTATCGCACCTTACTAGCTCATTTCTTCCGTTTATCTGACTGCTTGAGATCTTTTCTGACCAAATGGGTACCTCCTATACAGTTTCATGGTGCTGGTAGAACAATACTGCTTGCCCCATCATATACCGTACTTGTACGACCTCAATTTTACTTCTTAAAAACCTTTTCCCACCAAGGCAGCGCCTATCGCACCTTACTAGCTCATTTCTTCCGTTTATCTGACTGCTTGAGATCTTTTCTGACCAAATGGGTACCTCCTATACAGTTTCATGGTGCTGGTAGAACAATACTGCTTGCCCCGTCATATACTGTACTTGTACGACCTCAATTTTACTTCTTAAAAACCTTTTCCCACCAAGACAGCGCCTATCGCATCTTACTAACTTACCTTTCATCCGTTTATCTGGCTGATTCGAATCTTCTCTGATATCTGTTGCTGGTGGAACAATACTGCTTTCTTATCGTATAATGTAACTAATTCCTAAAGGTTTTATTTCTGACGAAGGCCTCGTTCAATTTCTGTGTTTATCTGATAGCCGCTTCAGATCTTTTCTTTTACTGCCTATATACTATACTTTATTCCGCATAATAAACGAAGGGGCATTCTAGATTCGAGAAGACATTTGTAAAATACAGGTGCATACACTAGCTCTAGGAGTGTTTCTAGCTATTTTTATTCGTGCTTGTTTAGTTTTATTTTTTTGTCAAATTAGATGGTTATGGTAACTACTGATTTATGCTGCTGGCTGAATACCACTTCATTCATGCCGGAAGCCTTTACTATTGAATAAAGGGTTAGTTGGACTTACATTACCTGCTGTGTTAATAGTCATCAGAGGCAGGGACCTCACAGTCATCAAACAATTGGGGCGGAGCCCATGAAACCAGCAGACAATGTAAGTTTAACTAACCATTTGTTCAATAATAATAATAATACATTATTTCCATTCACCTTTACTATTAAAATCAAGGCCGTAGCCAGCCCCGAAATGATATGGCTTGACACTAGATAGAATCGGATTTTGAGAGGAAAAATAGAAACTACTATGTAATATCCAAGGAAATTTCTGAAACCCCCCCCCCCCCGAAAAAAATCCTGGCTACGGCCTTGTTTACAATATATTGTAACCCTTTACCTCCAGAATTTATGTTCCTAAACGTCTTTTTCTAGATCTACTGCGTCTAGCGAGCACTAGACAGTAAACCAGTATGGGAAGGTCCATAGCGCACAGCATCCATCATCCGACAAGTTGATAGGCCAGCCTAAATTATTGACATCAGCTCGTAAATTTAGAAGTTGTTTATCATCATAATTATTAGGTAAATTGGGTCAAAGCAGTCAGGTACGATACATTGAACCATAAAATTGGACATAAATAGTCCTTCCCTCTTTCGATGAATAACCACGTGGTATTGCGACCCGTTATAGCTAGGGGTACTCAGTATCTATTGGTAAACTGGGACAACTTGGAAAATTAGAAAAAAGTGAATAAATAATAAAGAAGTAGGTACCTACAATACTATATAAATGGAAAAAGACATACATTATTGTTATTTTTTAATTTCTACTGTATTTTACCACAGGCTAGGGGTGTATGAAAGTATTCTTTCGAACACCGGAACACCTGCGATTTCTCTAGGAGTAGGTAGGTTACTCATATTTCTCGAAATTCGTTTGTTTGGCAATTTAAGAATGTACCTGTATGGTATGGTAAGTACCTAAATATCATATATCAGACGAAATTTTGGTGTGAATCTCCATAACTGTGACGGTTCAGGTTTCAGTAGGTTCGTTGGCCTAATTCACGCTGGATACTTATGAACAAACATCAGGTATTATGAATATACACTACCCTAATCAATTATTTGACGATAATGAAAATAATACTGTAGACAATAATATAATTAGAATAAAAATTTGAAAAAGGGTTGTGTATAAAAATTTGTTTATGCCTACCTACCCTGTTAAAAAATCATCTAGAGGAACATAATGTTCCATGTGATAGTTTCCTTGGTGACTTCGTCAGTGGCGGGTCACTGGGGTCATGACCCCCCATAAATAAGTAAATTCATAAGATAGTAAATTTTTTTAAAGTGAATAAAACTCAACTTTTCAAAAAAAAATTATCTTTTAAACTTACATACAACTTATACCCCCCCGCCTCTTATATATTTACCACTGGATCCGATCCGCCCTTGGACTTCAAGGAACGTGGAGAAGAGGAAGATCTTATGGAAGACTAAGAACGCAATAATCCGCAGTAAAAGTAATTATTAATATGACCGGTTTCGGATACAACCCATCATCAGATGAATCCCTACTAGGGAGTTCAGCAAAGGCTCTGTTCAGCTTCGCCGTCCAAGTACCTTTTATACATGTCCCAATGAAGGCAAATCGTGCCATGCCTGCTGGTTCAGTAATTTCAGAAAAAGTCACTTTATTAATTTAATACTACGCTAAGACAATTTATTGTAATCTACCAACGCACGCAATATACTTAATATCTCGTACATATATTTAATGTCTTGCCGCCATTTAGTAAATACGGCTCCCTACAAGCTATTTGACAATGGTCATAAGTTTGCCCGCATAATCACACGATAGGCCGCAGTTTTCAACACTCTCTCTCCACGCATGCGCGGTTACATGCATTCGTTTAATTTGACATAAATCTCGAATCGAACGGGTTTGGGCCGCCGCGCCTTTGCCGTCGTATATGCTGCCCGTTGTTTTCGGCTAATTTAGGAGAGTTAGTTTTGCATCTTTTGCCCCGAGCATATCTTCTGGTTTTAACACATTTTAGTGCATTCATTGAAAAATTGCAATTAAGATGCAATCAGATACCACCATTATTATTATTATTATTTTTTTAATTTATGGCGGATTCTATCATAACGCTCCCTACAGTGCAGTGGCGTAGGCTATAAAGCATGTTTTTATTTATTTTATTGTATTAGTAATTATCAGAATAATATACAATATAAATAAATATATAAATATAAATATCAGTTCCTGAATAAAATGCATTTGACAGTGAGTGTACCAATATTTAAAAAAATTAATTTACCTAACTTCAATTTCAACTTCAATAAAGTTTGAAGGCAATTATGCATTTTTGCTTCTGTACGATTCAATTGTGTGTCAGAAATAGGAACATACCATGAATCAAAATGCTTAGAAAAATTTCTCCTTGTCTTCTGATATTTTTCACAGCTTCACGATTTTATTATTAATTACCAGAATAATGATAGCATGCTCAGTTTCCGAATAAAATGCATTTGACAGTGAGTAGGCTACATCAATATTAAAAAAAAAACTAAAGTATCCTAATTCAAGTGCATTTATCTCAAAATACGTTTGTAGGCAGTTATTCACTTTGCCTTCATGCGCTTCAATTGTGTGTCCGAAATAGAAACATACATCAAAATGCTCAGAAAAATTTCTTCTTGTCTCAATTAATAGTCTTATGATATTTTTAACAGCTCTACAATTAATGTTTCATGAGATCTTTGATTTTTACGTTTATACGCCTTTTCTCCCTCCTATTAACTCTTAAAACTTTAAGGGCAATGTCCCCACGAACAGTTTTTGACCCAAATCTAAATTTAAAGTTGATATCGATTATAGAGCTATTTGAAATGTCAAATTCACTAGAAGAAGTATGGCCGTCACAAACGAATTTCTCCGGGCAACCTCACTATCCGTTGTTTTAAAAAAAAAAACTTTTGGCTCTGGCCGATGAGGTGTAGGGAGATTCCGCCGACCCTGTTTTTCCTCTACGCTATGTAATAAAAAATAAAAAATTCTTCATTATTTTCCCGACCACAACATCAACACACAAATCACTCTTGCGTTCCATACTCCGAACCACAATGATGACTATGAACTTTTCCTTACCAAATTATTTTCACTTTGACTGGACGCCATCTTAAAATGGTTGATTTGTCGTAAAAACCGTCGATCACCATTATCGTAGATGTTGATAAGTCAGATTTTAATTCATGAGTAGAGGAAGAAGAACGCAATGATCCACAGTAAAATACTTTAATAGTGACCGGTTTCGGATAAAATCCATCATCAGACTCGGGTCTCCGAAACTGGTCACTATTGAAGTATTTTACTGTGGATCATTGCGTTCTTCTTCCTCTACTCATGATGTTCTCCAAGTTCCACGAAGTCACCAAGGAAACTCTCACAAAGATTTTAATTCATTCCTCTGCGAACAATTTTAACTGAGATATGAATTATATAAGATTTCAATCGGCCGCCATCTTGTAACTAAATAGTGGATCTAGCTGATTAACAAGATCGATCAAGACATTTGTATGATCAATTTTTGTACCAAGTTTCATCAAAATCGGACAATATTTACGGAAGTTAGTGTTTCCTAAAATCGATATACATACATAAAAACATATGGAGGGTGGTTTTAGACTCAGGGGAGAATGAAAAGTTGTGAAGAAATTTTCCGTAAGTCGAACATTGGTCGCCATCTCAATAATGAATCTCCCGAAAAATCAGGTTAGTGTTAGTGAGGAGACCAGTTCGTATCATGTATCAAAATGTAATTTCTTTTTAAAACTTTTAACATCCCTTTTAACTTAAAAGGGATACGATACAGCTATTTGGTCCATATTTCAAGAGAAAGAGAAATTTGAGTTTTTTACCCCTATAAAGTTTTTCTTCTTAAGAGAAACGTCCTCACGACTGTGCCACTCTTTTCCCCGACAAATCCTCAATGCTATCACATCATTCTTTCGATCGTCATCGTCATCATCATCGGCGAAAGGGAAACTTCTTGACGTGTTGCCTGCAGGCAGCAAAAAGGCTGAGACAATAAAGACTCATAACCGTGATATACCACTGTCGTTAAGATGCACGAGAACACGAGACAACGCGGCTCTTTGTTTTAACGAAGACATCACAATGTTACTATCTATTCCATCGTGACATTTTCCTTTTTTGGCTGTCCAGGATGTAATTTAATTGGAATTTGGATGATTTAGGGCAGTGGTTTCCAACCAGTGACGGTCACTCAGGCCGACAATGTTACATCTATTATTTTTTATTTTTTAAACAAATTAGAAGGCTTTCAAGGATATCACTATATTTAGCTTATAGTTGATTTTAATGTACGACAAAGTTAATGTGAAACTTAGGCACGCATCTTTTTTACAGGTTGTTGTATTCTCGGCTTAGAATGTTTAGAAAAATTGCTTGTTTCTCCTGATATCTTTGACAACGCAACGATTGATATTTCATGAGATACTTGACGTTTTCACTTATAATTCACGTATCCCTCTGCCAATGTCTCTTAAACTATATATGCTTCCAGTTGTCCAATCTCTTACTTCAGAGGTCGTCCAGTAAGCCATCTATTTGGCATACCATCTCCCGGCACAGTATTACAACCATTCATCATCTGGAGACCCCTCGGATTGGCATTTGAACTGCCACCACTCTAGTCCCCAAATGATCATAGAGTCCCTTAAACTATATATGCTTCCAGTTGTCCAATCTCTTACTTCAGAGGTCGTCCAGTAAGCCATCTATTTGGCATACCATCTCCCGGCACAGTATTACAACCATTCATCATCTGGAGACCCCTCGGATTGGCATTTGAACTGCCACCACTCTAGTCCCCAAATGATCATAGAGACCCTTAAACTATATATGCTTCCAGTTGTCCAATCTCTTACTTCAGAGGTCGTCCAGTAAGCCATCTATTTGGCATACCATCTCCCGGCACAGTATTACAACCATTCATCATCTGGAGACCCCTCGGATTGGCATTTGAACTGCCACCACTCTAGTCCCCAAATGATCATAGAGACCCTTAAACTATATACGCTTCCAGTTGTCGGACAGCGTACTTCAGAGGTCGTGCGGCGCGGGTGCCGCAATTAAGCCATCTATCTGGTATACCATCTCCCGGTGCAGTATTACAACCATTTGGAGACCCCTCAGGCTGGTATTGTCGGTGTGGCATTTGAACTTTTTCAAGTGTCGCCATCCTCCGAGGTCGGCATCGTGTTCAGGGAGCCACAGGGTCATGATATTAATATGATAAGCTATGTGGTAGCGTCAAAGAAATGTAATATCTGGACTGATCGCCGCCCAAAGGCTCGATGAAGAAACTTTATTAAGAAGGGAAACGCCATATCTCCCATTAAACCTTATATAGTGTTCTCTCATAGCAGTGTCAGATCCAGGGGCAGGGCCGCAGTTGTTGTTTCCAACGCCTGTTTTCAGCATTTCTGCTATAAGCAACCCTGTCAGCCTGGCGGGGGGAGTGAGTCTGTTTCTTAACTTGAGGCACCCTAAGGGGATACTCCGTCACCTCGGGGAAAGGGGATTTGACTGACAAGGAGGGCCTCCTGATTATAGTGGATTCCGAACCACTTGGGGAACATGGTAAAGTCACACGATTAAATTGGAGGTGACCAGGACTCGACACGCACGTAGACTGACTGGTATAGTCTCTGCGTGTTATCATGTCCCACCATGTTCCCCTGCCGGCGCTGTGCACACTACCAAGTTTTCCGCAGTTTGAAACATGTTCTGCTCTCATGGAATCAACATGGTAAGGCCGTTGGCGGCAGGACAGCAGTGCTGTATGTTCTTCTTCTTCTCCTTCGTCTGGATCCACAGTCCGTGGTTGGCTTTGACCTGCTCGGCAACACTCCTCCATTCATCTCGGTTTCGAACAGCGCTCCACCATCTACGGACTCCCAACTCGCGAAGGTCAATTTCCAACTCGTCCTTCCAGCGTTTTCCAGGACGTCACGACACGTTTTCACGACATTCGTCATTTCATTCCTTACAAACTAACTCCACCCTGCATTTCTCATGTTTATTATCCATTTTAGTAGCACCGGGCATATACGTGCAATATATAGATGTCCATTCCCCCCGAAATCAGGTTTTAGAGGCTCACGGTGGTTGCCATGCTAACAATACGGTACTACCTAAGTTATATTATTCCCCAAATTAAGCACTGGGTGGTTTTGTACGGGTAATAATGTCCTGCGTGCACCAAACTACGAGGTACATATATGAGGTATCTACGCTTTCCTTAGAACTCCAGAAATGGGCCAAACATACTTATATTCTACTTTAAAAATGCTTCAGATTGGTTTAAAATCCTATTAAAATTTCGTTCGTGCGCACAAGCGCTGTCAAATTTTCGCACTCGCCCACTAGCGCCTGATAATTTAGAAAATTAGGCTACTAAGAACATGAGCTATTGTCATGAAAGCATATGCGAACACAGAAGAATTGAATACATCGTATTAATTCGTTTTAGCGGGCCGCTGTAACCACGTCATCACTTCACTCACACCCACTTGTGTTACATTGTATATTCAACGACAGAAGTCAAATACAGTAACTAATTGTAAAATGGTATTCAGTAGCTTGTGGTAGCGTCATCGCTCCGTCTTTAGGACAGGAAAGGGAAACAGCCGCGATGGCTGGGCGGAAAACTGTGTGACGTCTTATGCTATGACTCAAATCAGGTACATCTGGGATCATACGATAAATGCCACACCTCTAACTACACAAGGTCGGATAAAAGGCAGTTTTGGAACTATAAAAGCCTTAAACACCGCTCACAAGGACATACAAAGCCAACTGAAACAATAGACCTTAATGAAGCTACCGATTGTTTATTGATATGCACTTGCTGCATGTTGAATTTCATTATGCCACAATCGACGGAACGTTTGGAAGGACTCTCTCTGACATACAGTCCATCATCCCAGATTATATTGCTGCGGCAGGCTCCGGCTGAGAAGGGTTTATACGATATAAATGATAGAATTGTACCGAAACCATTACAGCAGAAGCTTTTCATAAATACAGCCAAAATTTACTAAACCTGTGTTACACAACAGTAAAGCTGTGTATTGCTATACTACGTATAATGGTTGCGTGAAGTGTTAACTAATGTGTAATAGCCTGATGGCTTTCATCTTAGTGACCTTTCTTATTTGATTATGGCACATTGTGTTAATAGCAGCGGCCTGTGGCTACCTATACTCTCAAGCTATGGCACCAATACAAAAGAATAACTTATCTATTATTCACAACAACAAGGGGAAACTTCTTGATAATTTAGAAACCATTGAGTTTAGGGAAGCTATGGTTAAAAACAAAGCGTTACTTAATGATATAAATTTAACCTTTTTAAGTAGTTGTTAGCGCCACCATTGGTTAATGTTTAAATGTTCAATTTAAAATTGTTTACTTTATGCGATGCTGTGTGTATCATAACAATGCGTTTTGTTTTAGCTTGCATACCGTTTTGTTTTGTCTGTTTCTCAATTGCACTTGACGATGGCGTGAGCCGAAACCGGTTGGGTGTTTTTAATTTATTACGTAAAACTGTACTAAGTTAACAATGAGTAACAACAAGTTTTACAAAGTTACTAGGTAGACGCGACTGGGCGCTAGAAGGGGGTGCAGGAGCACTGTGGCTTACCTTGCGACGTGTAGGTGACGCTTACCGGTACCGGTGCTGAAGTACACTTGCGAAGTAGTCGGAGCCGCCACAGTGTGATAGGATGAGGTGATTGGCAGGAAGAACGAAAGAATAAATAAATAAACAAATGAAATAAATAGAGATGTGTAAAGGTAAACGCGTGAGCTTAAAGGCAAGACCTGAACTGGACTGCTGCATGAGAAAAGGACGGCACCAAACTCAACTTGCTGAGTTTTGCACCAACATGCTCAACTACTAAGGAGACTATTATGTTTATTATTTACAAATAGTAATCTATAAAAACTAGACATTGCGGGGCCCGAGCCCTCGATCTATCCCTTTCCGGGGGTTTTTCTTACCACTGCATCAATTGCCGACATAGTTCAGGTTTGACTTGATGATGGTCATCGAAATTTTTCAGGCAATTCAACAGACCACAGTCAAGGGCGGATTCAGTGGAAAATTTAGGGGGTCACAAGTTTTTTTGTAAGTTTAAAGGGCATTTTTGTTGTTGAAAAAATGACTTTTATCCTAATTTTTTTTACTAGGTATCTTATATGAATTTACTATCAATTTGGTCATTTAGAGGGGGGGGGTCACGACCCCCCTGACCCCCCTGTGGGTCCGCCACTGACCACAGTATGACTTAACAAAACACAGATGCGAGTCACTTCATGCACTATAAGTCTTTTTTTAAAATGATTTTTTCATGAATTTGATATTTGTGTAAATTTCTGCCCCGCTATCAGTTTAAATAATCAATGCCCCGAAACTAAAACATTCCTTATAATACTATGTATGAAATAGTCCTCTAGAATTTGGATGAACCAAAGACCAAAAAAATTAAATGAAAAATCAAAACTATTAGATTTTGAGTTGGTCCCTGGTCAGCTTCTTTATAATTAGATTTGATAAACAGGGCAGTATATCAGGAATTATTGGCACTTGTTTCACTAATCCAGGTTAATCCAAGGATTTTAAAACTTAATTTACTCTTCTAGGAATCGATTCGCACGTTAAGTACCATCATAAACTAGTTTCAAAATCGCGGATTAAACACGTAATTCAAGACAAGTTGCTCTCCTTTACCCGCAGCTCCTAATACGACCTATTTTACGATTTCATCGCCCAATTCGATCAATGTCTACAGCAATTACCTTCTTGTCATTAATGTAGATAATGATTGTAATTTTGTACAATCTGTCTCATTTGCGTCTGAATTAATGAAGTCGGTACGTATACTCCGTTGCTTTCCTTACGCATAGCCCTGCTAATAAGTTCTTCATTGTTCTTCCCCAAAATATTGAGTCGAATAATACGTCCTACAGCATCGTAAGATTTCTTTGGCCACTGCAGTTCACAGCAATTACATCCTTGTCATTATCTTCGTCTGGACGCAATCTTGTACAGTCGTTACAATTTGTCACATTAGCGTATTAAAGTTACGTATATTTACGCAGACTTCATTATCATCCTTGAATCCAGCCCTTTTAAATATTGAGTCCTAATAGTAAGTCATACAGTATTGTGAAATTTCTTCGTCCACTTCAGGTCGATCATTGTCTACAGCAATTACTTCCTTGTCATTAACTTCGTCAAGACATATGATTGTAATCTTATCTTGTTGTTACAACCTGTCTGATTTCTGTATTGTCATTAGTATTTAGTGTAGGTATATTTACGCTGACTTCAATGTTCTCCATGAATACAGCTCCTCTAAATATTGAGTCCTAATAGTAATTCATACAGTATTGTAAAATTTCTTACAAAATAATGACTGGAATGTATTATTGTTGTTACAATCTGCCTCATTTGCGTATTGTAAATAATTATAATATTACGAGTACAACAGACTCCACTGTTTGCCTTGCATACAGCTCTCCTTAACATTGTCCTCAGTCCTACAGTATCGTAACATGTCTTCGTCCACCCCAGTTCGATCAATGTCCACAGCAATTACCTTCGTGTCATTATCTTCATCAGGACGTAATGATTGTAATCTTGTACAGTTGTTACAATCTGCCTCATTTGCGTATTGTAATTAACTCATTAGCATGAATTTCATTATACACCCATTTTGTATGGTAATTCGCGTGAAATTAATTTAAGGTCTGTAATGCGAGGATTCGCGCATCGCGAGGGCGTTAAAAGTGGCAGCTTGCTAAAAAATGATGGCCAATCATAACGTTAATAATCAATAAATAATCTGGATTTAATTACAGGGTAGCCTGCGTCCGAGTGAAATTTCCAGTACCAGTTTGAAAAAAATATGGATTGGTAAGAGGCTCCTCTTTCTTCACCACTGCTCTGTTTGGAATGCTCAATCAGCAAACTGCCCGGCAGCCGCGTTTTTTCCTAATCATGTTAAGATACCACATAACGTTGGGTGGACCCAGGTCCAGGTGTATCTTTTCATTTCGAGCTCGAGCTTCCGTTTACAGTCCAGTTCCGTTCCAGACCACATGTAATCGAAAATAAATTAATAATGGTGCATTGAAATGGAATGAAATGAAATGAGAAACCTCCGAAGGGCTACTCTACCAGCTTACCTCTTTTAGTTCACAAATTATTTTTCAAATTAATAACATAAATTTTTTTGTTTTTGTTCTACTACTAAGCGAAGCTAAAGAAGTTAGGGCTCTAAAACCCTCTCTTAAACTCAACTAGGAAGACCTGGGACCGCCGGTTTTGAATGCCCTCCGAAGCATGGCCAGCAAATGTAGCCAATGAGGTTCTAGAAAATTAAAAAATATAAGAAAATTAAAAATTGCCGCGACCGCTAGGCTGTCTACGAGTAGGCTACACAAATTTTGACATTTGCGTTTACGATAGATTTAGTGAACCCCAGGGCTCGCTAAATTCCCTTGCTGTTCTAAATTGATATAATTTACGATCGGGCATGTAATTCTCGATCTAACATTATTAATAAAGGGTTGCATGCTTAATACTGGATAGTGAATACCCATATTAATCTGTGTATTTAAGTTAGCACATTATTCTCAAAATGTATTTGGGAATGGTTGATGAGACGGGAAGAGGTGTAGTACTTATTTTAAATAGTCCTTATGTTAAATAAATAAAACTTAACTTAATTTTATATTATTTTAAGGCAGGGAAAATAGTTATAGCCTAAGCCTGTTATTAAGTTATGGTTAACATGAAAAAAAGACTTTATAGTCTTATTGTTCGCCAATTGTATTGCAATAAAGTCGTTATTCATTCATTCAAGCCTAGCGACGTTACAATTGTTCTTTATATATTTATTTCAATGCGCGTTCTCTTAGTGCTTACTTAAAGTGTACTAAATACAATTTAAAAAATCCTCATTCATTTATTATTGTGTTGCCAAATACCGAGGACTTCCAACGGCAACAAAAAAATGACCTCCAAATTGTTACATTTTGTTGAATAAAATTGGCCAGTATCAGATATGGCACAATCGCACGGGCGACCCAGGTACTCATATAGATAAAGATCAAACCGTGAGTGCAAGTTCAGGTACGGAGAGGAATCGTCTCACACTTTTTATTTCATTCGGCAAAAAAAATGACTCGATAACAATTGGCTCGAAGTACGCACGATGTCGGACGTGTCGTAACGCGACCTCCCCCAGCATCACGCACTCTCTATTGCGAACAAGTTTCATTGTCGATAACAAGAGACAATCGAACACCCTATCAGGCGCGGATCTACGGGGGGGCTATATATATAGCCCCCCCCCCACATTAGGGTCCTAAAAATGGGGAAAACCCCACTATTTCAGTCCTATTTTTCACAAATTTTCTCCCGGGGGAGACCTCCGCCACCCCCCCTGTCGATTGTATCTTATTATACATATATTATATATATATATTATATATATATTATATATATATATGATATATCGTATTGTACCTATAATATAAAACCCTTATTGCTCTGAAGATGCGTAAAACCTCAATATTTCAGCTTTTTTTTTAAAAAAAACTTTCGAAATTTAATCTTAGCCCCCTCCTTGGTCTCATTCTAGATCCGCGCCTGCACCCTATATAGAACAGACGGGACATTCTTCCCACTAGAAATATTTTATTGTTTGAGCTTGTCTGTTATTGCTTGTAGCCGGTGTAGGTTGACATCGAGGACGTTTACGA
Source organism: Psococerastis gibbosa (assembly GCA_963971405.1). NCBI lineage: Eukaryota > Metazoa > Arthropoda > Insecta > Psocodea > Psocidae > Psococerastis > Psococerastis gibbosa. Next base: position 1,671,967 of record OZ020484.1, on the reverse strand, counting down.
GTCTTCAGCGGCCAAGAATTCTTGCGGAAACAATACCAACAATGCCTGGAATTCGTGGGGAGTTTTTTGAAAATAAAACCCCCCGAATTGAGTTAGCCCAAAATAAAAAAAATAAATGGTCCCGAGGCATGATTTTTGTGAACCTACATGCTAAATTTCATCAAAATCGACCGGGTAGTTTGTCCGGAAATCGATGAACAGACACAAACACAGGCACAAACAGAGCGACAGACATTTCGTAAAAAGCATTTTTTTGGGTTCCTGGGACTTGAAAACGTGTAAATCCGTTGAAATCTCGGAATCGAAAATTTCGACCATCACAAATTCCTTATACTACGTATCAATTGGAAAGCAAAAATGTAACATGATACATTGATACAAGTTACCAGTGTGCTTAGGCCTTAGGCTACATGATTGACCATGGCTAATCGGGTGGATGGTTAAATAAGCAGAAAGGCTACAAGGGTTAATATATTTATGAACTGGTCAGTGTTTCTTTCAGGGGGGCTCTCCCAGAGCTCAGAAGTGCAAGTCTAACTCTAATGCCAATGGAGGAGGAGGTAGATGAGCAAGGAACCAGCCACCCCTCTACCTTGAGGGAGGGGTATTGACCTAAAGGCTAAGGGAGAACCCTAAAAGAAAACTAAATTTGAAAGCAATAATATTCCCCTAAATATTATCTCAGTGTAGGCCTTCTCTACTGCCCAAATAATAAGGTATATGATTTACGTTATTACGTTAATACTCAGAGACCACACATTGGCCACCCCTAGATCATCCCAAAACAGTTTTTGTTTTCCTATTTATACTTAGTAATAGTTATAAAGCAAGCTTTGTGATGGTCGAAATTTTCGATTTTGAGATTTCAGTGGATCTACACGTTTTGAGGTCCCAGAACCCAATAATGCTCGTTGGCATTGGGGAAGGTTCAATAACCATAAGCAGTAGGCCTTTGTCCTTAAAAGCCCTCAAAATATAGTAATAAAAATAGTAGTAATCCCCTCTACATTATCCCCGTGTACAGCCTGTACAGGTAGACCTACTCTAGGCTGTTCTACTGCCTTAATAAGTTATAGGATTTACCTCCTTAAGTTATTACGCTAATACCTAGACAACACCAATTCTTAAAGACATGAACGATTAAAACAGTTTTGAACGGTAAATTTATATTGGGTTACTGTAACGATAAACCGTCTTATATAGGATTATCCGTTCGTCTTTGACAAATATTGGGTATGGAAGCTTCAACGTATCATTGTTGGGCTGCGCTAAGTCTCGTTATCATAAGGCAGCTGGGGAGAATGGGACATTGTTTACAAAGCTTAAGAGATAACCTGACCAGAACAGGATTGAATCAACGCTTAAATTGGTTTTGTGTAAATACAGTATATTTCATGTGAAAGACTTAGTGTGTGATAAAACTGCTCTATGAGTTTATTAAACCCTAATAATTTAATAATAATAATGTCCTGAGGGACTCTTTATGAACCCAGGCCTACTTATAATGGTCCATAGGTCCATTGTCCAATGCCAACGACCCCATGGAGTTCGGATATTATTTGTATTGTTTCTGTATTAATTTTTGGCCATTGGCAAACTGGTATACATCCTTGATGTCAACCTACACCGGCCACTTAATCGATAATGGACAAGCTGGGACTTAAGCTTACCATTGACGCAATGAAACAGGCGAAAGCACGACTGAACCAAGTACAGATATGAGTCTTAATGAACTCTACGTAAATATAATTAAAACAAAAGCTTACTTCAAAATGTTTCGTCAACATCTCCTTAGTGTACTTTAGTAAATAATTAAATAAATAAAGACTTTTTATTGTTTCTATTACTAAGCCAACCTAGCGGAGTTAGGTCTATAAAGCCCTCTCTTACAGTCAACTAGGAAGGGCCGGGGACCACCTGCTTTACATGCCCTCCGAAGCATGGCCAGAAAATGTAGCCAGTGTGGGACTCGAATCAACAACCTTTCGGGTGAAAATCAGAGTCTGTACCACTACACTACATGCCCTTTAGTGTGTGATTCAAACAATTAAAGAAGTCTGAGCAGTGGCACTGAAGATATCGACAGCAAATGTTGACGAAACGTTTCGAAGTACGTTTTTTTAGTTCGACCACGGCCTATCATTTCGGATCCTATGACTTCGTCAAACTAACGTCAGCTGTGAATGAACAATAAATAAATGAGGGACAACCTGTGCGGGGAAAACTTTACGGATGAAAAAAAAAATCAAATTTCGAAGGAAATATCCATCGTAGAGACATGCAATATGAGATGTCATAAAGCTTAGAAGAGATATTCCTCTACATTTTGATTTTTTATGTACATTATATGAAATTACTCAGAACCTCAGCTGCTTTGAAGGCATTTCTTCCATAGCATTCTGTGTATTGTAGCATCACGGACAAAATTTCTCAGTGGTAACTAGTATACATAAACTTGCTATAATGTCAGGACATGTAGAGTAGTGTAACAGACTCCGACATTCACCCGAAAGGTTGTTGGTTCGATTCCCACACTTGCTATATTTCTGGCCATGTATCGGAGGGCATGAAAAGCAGGCGGTTCCGGGCTTTCCTACTTAAATAAATAAATAAATAAGCGTTTATTTGCAAACAGACAAAGTCCAATAATATGCAAATTAATACTTGAGTGTAAGAGAGGGCTTTATAGCCCTAACTCCGCCAGGTTGTCTTAGTAATAAAACAAAAAGCCATTATTTATTTATTACAATACGTTTAACTTGCAATAACTTGTAACCTGCACCTGATCATAGTTACGTGTATAGCAAGAATAATGGCTTGCTTATTTTTTACATGTTCATGTATGTATTTTAGAATACTTATTAGGATTCAGGGCCGAGGGGGCACAACTTATTTTTATGTTCATCTATTTTTTTGCTTTCCATCTTATACGTGGCAGGCTATAAGGAAAGCTTTGTGATGGTCGAAATTTTCGATTCTGAGATTTCAACGGATTTACACGTTTTGAGGTCCCAGGAACCCAAAAAATTGATTTTTACGAAATGTCTGTCTGTCTGTCTGTCTGTCTGTCTGTCTGTCTGTTCGACGATTTCAAGGCAAACTACTCTGTCGATTTTGATGAAATTCGGTATGTAGGTTCACAAAAATCATACCTCGGGACCATTTTATTTTTATTTTGGGCTAACTCAATTTGGGGGGGTTTTATTTTCAAAAACCTCATAAAACACGTCTGAAAAATTTATTTCTCAAAAACGGCTACAACGATTTCTTTTAAATTCACATATACTGTAGTCGTTATTAATGTTGACAAAATGCGGGGGGTCACTTGCCCCTTGATAGTTTGCTTCTGGGGGTAAAAAAATAAAAATAACTCAATTTTCATGAAAAATGACTAAAAAATAATTTATCTGCTAAACCTTTCGACCGCTGATTTCTACCTTCAGTCATGGTTTAGGTGTAAAATTGAGTAACGAAACCGGACAGGTTGCTTTCGCAAAAAACATCTTGGTTTTGGTGAAAAATTTTTGTTTTGAAAAAATGATCGAAAATTCACGTTCAAATGCATTGCGTGCCCTGCCATTATTACTGTATGGTAATGTGTTGGTCTGACCTATCTAGAATTTACCTCACCTCCAGTGCCGTCAGGTGGACAACCCCCCCCCCCCCCCCAGATATCGAAAATTTAGCCATAGGAAAATTATTTACCGCGAAATTACTAATTTTCTGTAACTACTAATTGATAAATTGGAAAGCATGTTCGAGTAAACTCGGACTGGTTCTTTTTATTATAAATGCACGGATTTTTAATCTATCAGTCTATCTTTCTCTGTGGTATCAGGTATAAATAAACATGCTATTACATGGAGCCCCACGATACAATGCTTGCAGATTTTGAGATAGGTCTTAGCACCATAGCCCACTTCCAACCGAGACCGCAAAAATCCCCTCGATATGGGTAAATAGTAGGCAGAAGTTGTCAAACTACCTTCTGGTCTAATTTTGACCGCAGGCTAGAGCCTGCCTAACCACCGTTTATCACCGAAATGACATTAATTAGGTGGCCACAGTCAGAGCCGTCAATTACGTAGCACAGAAATGGAGTTTGGGAGATTTTTACTTTTATTTTTTATTTATTTTTTAATAAAAGATTATTCGAATACAAACAATTCAATGAATGTATCCGAATAACCTCTTCAGTCGCCCCTGTAGGTAATACCTAGATGTTGAGTTACGACAGGTTACCGATCGCATGATGTGTAATTGTGTAGTGACTCACCCAAGTACGAACAAGCTACCTCTATGCTATCGAGATCAGACTGTTTGAGGACAAGGAAGGAGCGAAATTGTCAAAAGAGGGCTCGGGGTTGTGCAAATAATAATAATAATGTTCTGAAAACAATTTTAAGAACCTACGCCTACTAATACTGGTCCCTTCATTGCGGGGTTTGGCTATGGGGCCACTGGCCAGGGGGGCCATGGCCCTCCCCCCCTAAAAAGGGGCCCCCACCAAAAGCAGCAAAATACAAAATCGCAATAGATTAAAAACTAAAACAACTAAAGCAAATATATAAACTTGTCGAAATATTTGGCGGGAAATTGGGACGTGCCGTGGCATTAATGATAAATCGACTTGCTCTATTCTATATCCTGTGCCTCTATTTTATGAATGATAGTGGAATATTCGTGTAGGGGTGCAAGACTTTTCTGCTCGAGAAGGGGCCCCCACACAATATCTACATCCCTACAAGGCCAAACGCGGCACTGGGTCCCTTGTCCAATGCCAACGACCCCATAGATTTCGGACATTGTTTATATTGTTTTCGGTCGTTGGCAAATTAGTCCTCAAACAAGTCCTCGATGTCAACCTACACCCGTCTACAACCGATATTGGGCAGGCTGTGACAAACTTGCCATTGGCGCAGTGTAGCAGGTGAATGCATGACAACCAAGTACAGATACGAGTCGGGGTTGTACTAAACGTGAGCAGATTATTACCTGAAAAATTGAGGCGTATAGAAGCCAAAGCGTATAACTGCAATTTTTTTAAATTTTTGAAATAACTGTACCATGGTCTTTCTGAAGCACTTACGTATCGTATCTATTTAGAGCCGAATCAGTATAACTGTAGCTTGCTCAGTTCCTGAATAAAATGCATTTAAAATTCAGTTCATCAACGAAAAAGGTTACTGTTTCTTAACTGCAAGTGCGTTTATCCCAAATTAGTTTGACCGCAGTTATACCCTACCGCGGTTAGCATATAAATATACCCACTTCAAATACAAAAAGATTAGATTTTTATTATTAGCTAATAAGACACCCCAATTGTATCAAAAAGGCCTCTTATTGTGGTAGTCATATGTAAATGCGGTTGCAATAGGTCACTTTCTTCCAAGATTTCATCATGAGGTTTCATCCATTAAAAATCTTGCACAAAACAGTTATGCGTCATTGTTTAATAAACCACCATACGGCTTTAAAGACCGAAAACGACATGCATACTAACCAGCTACCAGGTACATTTCATATGCTCAACAAGTCCCTAATTAATTAAAAACAATAGTAAAAGATACAGAACAGTGAACATTGTAAAGGACGCCAGTGGGGATCTTGCTTAATAACTTAAAAAACCTTGTTAGGTGCTAGTAGTTTATTATAGCGCTTCTGCAGTGAACAAGGATTATTCACTGGGAGATATTGTAGTTGTGGCAATTTTTTAAAGCAAAATATAGTAGCCTATTTGTAGGTATTTAGGGCAAAAAAAAATATTGTACATTAGACAAAAATACAGTATTCGTCATTTTTATTAGAAAATTAAAGTATGTTACAAATGTAATACACTATAAATAGTTAAAGGTTAAGTTTTCTGCAATTTATAAGAGTATTTCCCTTCATTAAAGGTTACGTTTTCTGCAATTTATAAGAGTATTTCCCTTGACTCTTCGCAGCCTTGAGCAACTGTTTTTCCCCCTTAAATACTGTTAGGGCTTCACTGCATTCAAATATCAGGTTCATATAAACCAATAGTTAGTTTTTTATTAAGTTAGTTTTTGTCATGTTATTAAGATAAGAGATTTTATTCATGTTAACCCTTCTATAACTATAATAACAATAAGTTAAATCAAGATTGAAATGGTGCTTTGTTTCCCTCCTCACGCCACTTCAAATTCATTACAGAGAATACTTATTTGGAAAGTAAAATTGTTCCAGTTATAAAATATAGTAGATATTTTAATTAATATAGTAGGGTTGTGGAAAGATGATTATTTTATGTACTTACAGATGGTTTTGGTTGTTCTCTTACTTGATGTGGTTCAACCTTTCCCGAGCTCGGTTAGGAAGTTTCCTTTCTTGAGATAGATTCTTGCATGTAAAGTAGTTGTGCAGTAGTAGTAGAAGATTAAATAATATGTTAAAGGTAAAAGACTTGTTATTTTAGTAGAACTTATAAGATTATTTAAAAGTAGTGGCAGTTGGTTGCAGATATGAAGAGTGTGAACTTGAAAGTTATTAGAAGTGATAGCTTTAACATAGGAGGCGCACGAGTCGCCCGTCGCTAGTTAGGCGCCAATATTTAAATAATTGTGACTATATACTGTATATTTTAGAAATAAATATAGTACATGGTATCTTGGTCCAAAACATAGTACAATACTATATAATATAGTACGGTTGGCAACCCTAGTGGCAATCCATACCGGGAAGGGAATTTTTTAATTTTTAGTGATTCAATTTTTCAATTAATATTAGACACTCTAGTTCCATTCATTCTTTCGACATGACCCAGCCATCTGAGTCTTCCTGATTTTATGTCGTTAATAGTGGATGGCTCTACTATATAGTGCATATTTATAATTAGTCCAATTAAAGGTAAACTATAACTTTTCCCCACAATGCAACTCAACACCGTGGATTATGTAAGGATGACACATGTTATTGCTCAACTCGTGAACAAGCTGCCCGCTGGCAGCTGCCGCGTCGGGCTTGTTAGAAATCAGGGAGCGTCGTACCCGAAAATGCAAAGAAATCAGGCTTGGCACCCATTGAGAACTCTGATAAGTGGGCGCCTTGAATATCTTCAGTGTAGCCGCGTGAAAGAAATAGTCACGCCAAACGACGTGTTCAAAGGCTATAGAACATACCATGAAAACATTGTTGTTGCAAAAGATTATACTAACTGGTTCACTGGGTTCGACCTCTTGGGTCTGCCTTAGGGACCGTCCATAAATTTATACATTTTATCGCTCATGGGCCTGATGGCTTAAGAGGACATGCTACGTAGAAAATGAGCACCCCAAAATTTGTTGTTTTTATGGACTTTTTATTTTTTATTTAATTAACAAAGCAAGTCATTAAAAATTTATCGACTTCGATGGCCAGGTGGTAACGTGCTTGCACTTGTGCGAGTCTTTACACGCCATGCAACGTGTCGTACTCATCACGGGTAATAACCTATAGAGGCGACTGAAAAGGTCAATCGGATACATTCATTAAATTGTTTGTATGCGATTAATTAAAAAAAAAAAAAAAAAATTGGCTCATGGAATTTGTAGAAGACTACTTCGTGCATCATATAATCGAGTATTTTTACTTTTCGGTTTTGTAGTTCTTCCAAAAATCCCAGAATACGCATAATTTTAGTCCGTTCTGGTATTTATGAAAGAACTAAGGTACCAAAAATTTAATATTTCCTATTACATGATGCATGAAGCAGTCTTCTACAACTTCCATGAGCCAAATTTTTAATGACTTGCATTGTTAATTAAATAAAAAATAAAAAGTCAATAAAAACAACAAATTTCGGGGTGCTCATTTTCTACGTAGCATGTCCTCTTAAAGGATTTCATCTTCTTCTTCTTCTTCAAATGCCTCCTCTATCGAAGGTTGGCGATCGTCATGGCATTGTAGTCATGACGAGCATACTGGGGAATTGTAACGCAGTGGTTTATCGTTGCCTTCTGTATCGTTATGCCGTTGACTTTTCATTGAGTTCTTCCGACTTCGGGGCCAGTTTCCCAGCCCCAAAATAAAAGAGTGCCCTGCACTGTGTTTTTTCGCTTATCCCGGCAAAAATTCGGTCGAATTTTATTTTATAAAACATCAACCCGCTGAGTTTTTGGAAATTTATTAAGATAATTTTTGAAAACTATTATTTTTGCTAGAAAACGTTATTTAGCAGGGATTTTTTCCCTAAATTTAAGTTACATGGTTAAAAATCTGGTCTCGTGACTGCAGATTGCACCATTAGTGGTGTTAAATAAAATATGACGTCATTTTTTTGTCACCCATGTCTGCCGGCGGTTTGGCTCTTGTGTTTCACAGTTAAAAACACCAACATTTATTTATTTATTCAATAATATTTACAATTTTTTCATGAAAGAAAAACAAATTCTACTGATTATTATTATTTTTTAAGCTATGACCTACCTTATTAAGCGTGTTTTATGTTGTGTTGTTACAAAATAACTAAATTGTAGGACATCTTTTTACCGACTCAATTGTTCCTGACGGCTTAGGACGCCACCAGGGACGTATTTGAGTGTCTATACAGCCTCTAGGCAGCGAAGTCTTATATTTTTGAAATTGACAGTTTCATTGCCCAATAACATTCCCCCAAAAATATTTATAATACTCTACACCTAATGAGACTGTTTCTTTATTACATATACAAGTGTTTCAATCATTTCGGCGGTATCGTTTATATCTGTGATACCCCCCGTTGTTCCTTCGACCTTGCTCGACAGTTATGGCCTTGTTTTATGGGACTATTGAAATTTTATATCTATTTTTTTCTCTCCATCTTTGGTGCGGGACAGATCAGAACTCTGGGTCATCCGGTTATGTATATACCTGCCAGCCAAAGTGTAATGGTCCAAATTTATTGTTTACGTCTATAATAGGCGTTAGAAGTTGTAGCTTGTAGACTATTGAGATGTATTGTGTGGGTAGGTAATGACCAGGGAGGTATTCAGGAATAAATCGTGTCAAACTGCAGTTAACTCACTGAATTTCCTCAGGGTAGGCATACCTTTATATGTGGCTTTTCCCTGCAAGGAGGTAGCAGGATAAAGATAAAGATAATGAGAGCATCTATTTTATCTCTTGGAAATAAGTCAAATAACATTAAAATAACGAAGAAACATTATGGCATCTTCACCTGATTCACTATACATGCAGAAGATTCCTTAGTCTTCAATGATTTGCAAGCTGGAAAGCAGGAGCTACAGTGTTGGAATTAATAAGTATATTATATATAAAAAAATTTCACTCAATTCCACAACATAAATTTTTAATAGAAACAGCTGTTTCAGTGTAACACCATCTTCAGACCATTGAGATGTATTGCGTGGGTGAGTAGAGTCTGATGATGGTGTTACACCGAAACCGCTGTTACTATTAAAACTTTATGTTGTGGAATTAAGTGCAATTTTTGATATATAATATACTTATTAATCATGTTTCACTTCCACGAAGTCACTGAAGAAACTCTCTCATGGACAGTGTCGGGACCATGGTTAATTTCTATTTTTTAAATATTTTTATATATAAAGCTAGTAATAAGCGAAATATTAGTTTGGAACTCCTGAGGTCCTCAGAACCATTCATAGCTCAGTGTCAGTTATAAGAGCGGATCCAGCGGAAAATTTAGGGGAGGGGGGAGGGTCACAAGTTGTATGTAAGTTTAAGAAGTAATCAGTAACGACGTGTATAATGTCGTTATTGTTGAGAAGTTGAGTTTTATTCAATTACATTTTTTTTCAAATTATTCATTGTAAAAGCACAGTTCGCCCCGTTGGCCAGAAGGAATCAAGGAGTCTTGGCCAATTTCTTTCTTCCTCTGAGGTCACAATCTCCGAAACGTCGCTCCCTTCCCCTTACATTGAGCTCTGCCCTAATTTTCGAGGACTGTGAGGCCCCTTCCTCTAATGACTACTTATTGAACTCGTTAGGATGGATGGTTCCAAGGTCATATCGTATTATTTTATAGGCTACGAGTGTATCGTATCGTGTCATTCCTTCCCCACCTCGTCCCTCCATCAGTTCCGTGGCCTGCCTTGCCACCTGCTGCCCTCCATTCCAGCTCTGTACACGGCAAAAGAAGTCATTACTGTTTATTAAACTCGTTACGACGGATGCTCCAAGGTCATAGCATTATTTTATTGCCTATATTGTCATTCAGTGACTACTGCCCATCACAAGAAGACTTCTTCCGACATCTACCTGCACCGGCCCTGATCTGAATTAATTAATTAAACGCTCGCGTTGTTTGTGCAGTGCATATGGCCCAAGGCTGGCCGCCACTTCACACTTCGCGCCTTCCTCGTCGCCAATGAATGGAACAGCTGTAGACAGCCGTTCGAGAGTCGTTCGATAATTGATCGAGGGGAGTGATGATCCATCACTAGGCCGTGCCCACGCGCGCACATACTACCGTGCTTGCGTGGGCCCTTCCAGGTTCGGGAAAATGAGTCAAAACTACCTGATGAAAAAAATAAAATAAAGTGCGCTTCAATGAATTACTGGGTACCTTATAATTTTATCGAAGATTGATGATTTAAGCGATCCGGAATAATGAGAATAAAGTTTACTGTCATGTAGTACAGACTTTTAGTTATTCATCGGAAAATGATCACTGGGTCAGTGCTGTGGTGACCCGATATTCAATTATTTTTGTCAGGGCCGTAGAGGGGGAGGCCCGCTTGGGCCGGTGGCAAATGTATAAAATATAGACAAGATGGGCACTAGCTATCAGCTTCTTGCCGCGGGCAGAATTACGCCAACGAAAACGCTTACCACTGAACCGCTCACTGGTGACCTAAACATCTATTAGATCTCACAAATTATGTATTACAACTCACATTAATTAATTTAGTCATACTTTTCCCCATAACGCGGGTGGTGGAGGGGACATTTTATTGGACTTTTAGGTCTATTTGCTAATAAATGATTATTTATTTATTTATATATAGGCTACGCCTCTGCCTGGGCTCATGTGTGACTGTGAAGTCGCACATGCCAAGCATTGGAATACAAAAATATTTCCTCTCGCTACTGTACGCATAACAAATTGAGCCCGGCACAATATACATTGTTAAAAAAAATAAACCCAGTTTTTTGTCCCCGATGCGTTTTGAACCCATAGTGATCAGATGATAAGATCTGAGCACGCTCCCAATGGTTCCTGGAGCAAAAAATATATAAATTACATTGAATTGAAATAGCATCGACATTGAAAGAATAGTAAACAGCTCAAAAAGCAAAAAAACAAAACAAACAAAAATATGGACGCAGAAGTACGAGTAAGTGATCCATGAAAGAGTTTCTTCCTCCTCCTACAAGTAGGCTACCTCAAACTACGCTTTGGTAAAATGAGCCCTAATTTATCATGTAAACGTAATTAATAAGTATATTATACCATATAAAAAATTGGACTCAATTCCACAACATAATTTTTTAATAGTAACAGCTGTTTCGGTGTAACACCATCATCAGATTTTTATATATAATATATACTTATTAATTAATGAAGTAAGTGATATACTATACATATATGAAGTTCACCGGGTCCACTAGTAAGTAATAAATATTAATCCCCATTAGACCTACATTTCCCTCGGGGGGGGGGGGGGGGGCTACACTTATTCTGTGACAATTAAGACTAATTAAATAAATAATATAATAATAATTATAAATACCTAATAAAACCTGTTTTCATGGTCGATAAATCCCCATAAGAGTTCAGGGGGGGGGGGGAGCAGTTGTCTTACCTTGCCAACTGTTCCTGGACACGATCCGGTTAGGTCTCAAAATTTGTTGGCCTTCCCAATACTGAAGTGCAGAATTGCTCAGGCCCTAGTTTCACAGATTCTCATTTCTCTCAGTGCCCTTTTCTATTGGATTATAATTACCTACTCTCTTCAGTACAATGTTTGTGTATTTCCGAAGTGTTTCTAACAGTCCTGGACAACTTTAAAACTAAACTTTTACATTTAGGCTACTTGATACCTGAAAAGAATCAGGTTTCCTCGTGCCGGCTGGAGCAAGTTTCCGGACGAATGATGGATCGAGAAGTAATTAAAATAATTATTAACCGTAATATTTTAGACGAAGGTCTAGGCAACGTCTTAAGGTTTTGTAATTTGTCGACTGAAAGCAGGCTCTATGACAGTGACAAATATATTGTAAAACTTACTGTAGATAATATCTCTTGGGATTTTTAATGTGTTGTAGGCTTATAGCTAAGAAACAACTAAATTTATAGTCAATAGCGGTTATAATTGTTTTAATAAGCCATAAAATTGGTTTTAATTGGGTTTTTATGCCTCTATCGGTAAATGTTTTATTGAAACACAGTACATTTAATAAGGAGTGTCATTCAAAAAGTTTCTTGCAGGGTAGGGGGCAAGGAGACGAGAAAGGGGTACAATTAAGCGGCTTTCACCATTATTCAAGATATTTCTGTATTATATGGTATACAACACTGACATTAAACCAACTTCGGTTGAAGAGGTAACTTCCTCATTTTAACCGACACTACAGGATTGAGAAAAAACTGAACTTGGCGGGATTCGAACCCACGATCTACGCCTATCCTATTCCTACGGGTATCGTCTTATCCGCAGGACCACAAGCCAGACAAGTACAGTGTCTGCTAAATCCTCTGCTTGCAAGCTCTTTGAAAAGATTCATATTGCTAGACAAGTAAGCACAGCTACAGAACTATCCAACCGAACAGGTCTGTGAGCTCACTTTATTGCATAGAGCTTTTGCCTTTATTCAATATATTGTAGTATAATATGGAATCTTGCCAAAGAGCATATAAGTGGAGGATTTAGCAGATACTGTACTTGTCGGGCTTGTGGTCCAGCGGTTAAGATGATGCCCCGAGTAGGCGCAGATCGTGGGTTCAATTTTTTTTTCGAAATCCTCAAATTTCGGCTAAGCAGAACCAATTGACTTAAGCTGTTGAACTCACTCTTCGAGACTACCACACCAATCGTTTTTTGTACAAATCAAATTCATTTGCCATGCAAACTGTGGTAGAAAGACTAGAAAGAGGTACATATCATGTATCTGCAAATTTTCTTCTCTTTTTCTGACATCTCTACAATTGATATTTCCTGACATCAGAATTCATCACATTAGAATCTTACACTTATAAGGCTTCCCCTCTCATTGTCTCTTAGCTCCCTCCGAATATGATACATTTGTTTGTTGTATTTATATGCACCCGTGGTAAAGGTCCAACATATTATAAACACCAATAGGTCAAAACCATCAGGAGATTGCCTATCATGCTCTAAATCTACTCTCATTTCCCGATTGTCATGAACATTTCCAACGAGCTGTCAAGCCAAAACACAGCTAAAACATGTACTTATACTATCACATGATCCATTCCTTGCACGACCATTCTTCGGCTGAGGTATCGTACAACTGTAGCCGTCCAGAGCAGAAGTAAACAGTAGACGGGCACACAGCACGACGTCCACACGACCCTTTCCCATCTGTTACGCTCGTGACAGTCACTGAAACAGTGATGCTGATTTCCCCCAGGGGTGCTAAACAACAAATGGTAACTCCTGGATGAAGTTGATGAAACTGCAGAACCGGGCTAATGACTGTCCGATCAGAAAGCGTACTTCCGAACGTTGCGGTAACACCTGTGGTCAATGTCTTCAGAGCAAAGTGGCAGCTGGAATCATATGGTACTGGTAGTTTTGCTTTCGAAGTGAGCTTTGCACGTTCATGACAGTTAATGGAACAATGCTGGAAGCTGAAGTTCTGGCACAAATGCGAAAGGAGTATTTCTCCCAGGGGTGCTAAACAGCAAATGGTAACTCCTGGATGAAGTTAATGAAACTGCACAACCCGGGCTAATGAATACCTATCAGAAAGCGTACTTCTGAACGTTGCGGTAACACCTGTGGTCAATATCTTCAGAGCATTGTGGCAGCTGGAATCCTATTGTATTGGCAGTTTTACTTTCGAATTGAGCTTTTCGTGACAGTCATGGAAGCATAGATTGCAGGAGATTCTAGTGTTCGATTTCAGTTGCCAATGATATGAGGTGTTTCCACGATCATGATACTCACAGAATCAGAGCAAATAGATGGTAGAACTACTTGTGAATTGACAGGGTTGCTTTAAAAGTGAGCTTTACACATTCGTGGCAGTCGTAGATACATGATGCCAATAGGTTGCTGGAGATCCGTATGCCTGCACTTGCATTAATTGATATGGGGTGTGCGTACGTTCATGGCACTCACGGAAACAGAGCGAATATATACTACCATCCATCTATTTCCACTGTTTCTGTGAGTGTCATAGACGTACAAACACGAACTACTTGTGAATTGACAGGGTTGCCTTCGGAGTGAGCTTTGCACGCTCGTGACAGTCATAGAAACATATAGTGTCGATAGATAACTGCAGATCCGTATGGACACTTGCAATTGATATGGGGTGTTCGTACGTTCGTGACACTCATGTAGATAATTAGATAAGTGCCTGAAGAACCATGTCCTGTCCGCTTTACCTTCACCATGAGTTGTGGGCTATTTGTTCTTTCCGCAGTTTCTGTTCCGAATGGATTGTATAGTGGACGGCAGTAGTGGCTACCTCACCATTGATATGCTTGTAGTAGTAGTTGTAGTAAATTTGACATAAGTCCCAGACCACTGTGAGGACTCACAAGACACTGACAAGCTTGTGGAAACGCAGTTCTTCTTGCTGCAGTAATTTGCAGTTTGATTGATTAATTTGAACGCTGTATATATAGTAGTACTATACTTCTGCTTTATCCAATGGTCCCAATCAGTGGCGTCATTTCAGCTTTAGCTGCTTGGGTGGGGGGAGCAATTTTTTCTACGATGCACCTTTTACAAGAATTGAAGATAACCAATTTCCAGAGCCCCCTTTTACATGACTGAAGGGAAAGCAAATTCCCGCCGTTTATTAACCTAAGAGTCAAATTTATCGTCCATTATAAAAACATAGCCTCGCTGAAATGCAATGTTTGTTCCTATAATTATGCAACTGCAACATGCGACTGAACAAGTTCAAAGTGCTGAACAGAAAAGACTAATCACAAATGTAAAAACTGGGAAAGAAAAACAAAGAAGTCAATTTAAGTCATGAGCAAGAAAATTCTATAGGTGAAGAACATGATGCACTTAAATTGTTACTTGTTTCCAAAGATTATGTTATTTATTGCATGCGAGGTGCTAAAGATGCAATGGCAGCTTCAGACGATAATATATAGTGTGCTCTTCCACTTGCCAACACGTGTTAAGTGGTCTTATACTAATCCGTCTTTTATATTGTTAGAATCAGAACCGTCTAAGTCCACGATTTTGAGAAAATGAACGGGGCATTCATTCAATCCCGTAAATTGGTAAACAAAACAGCTCACTCATTCTAAAACTTCAATGCTGTACAATCTTTTACTGCACCTTTAGCACTGTCGGAACCGGATTTATCCAATAAGCCCAGTTAAGCCCCGGCTTAGGGTCCCCAGTCCGCTAGTCAAAAGCCCACACGGAACAGATGCCAGTAGCCAGCCAAATGTTTAAAAATTATCTATCTATTATCTATTTCGCACCGATTTTGCAAAAATGTTCCTCCTAGAGATATCATCGGAGCCAGGATGGTATGGGGCCTCCACTACGCCAAGGGTCCCCACGTCACATGTGTCAATAGCCAAATGTCTAAGTATTAACTGTTTCGCACCGACATTTTGATCATTTTCCTTCGTGGAGACAGCCGGACCTCCCTCGTTGCATTCTATGATGAAGACGGCTTTCGATGGCTTGGGACCCCACCATTCTAATGGCCTTCACGAATCACGACACATGTGTCAATAGCCAAGTTTCTAAAAACTAACTATTTTGTACCGGTATTTTTAGAATTACCAACGGGGGAGTCCACCGGACCCTCCTCCTCGCGCCCTCTGATGACAACACTGGCTCCAACCCTGGATGATGTGACGATAGGAGTTCGTAAAGCGTCAAATTCGATACAAACGTAGAATTTAAATTTAATTTGCTATTTGGAGATGTCCTGGCCTAGGAGCCCCTTACCGGGAATATCCGGCCCTGCCAGGTCTTTGCCATGAGAGAATACCACCCAGCTCTTCATGGTGTCTCGAGTCTCAGCCTCAAAACTCAGTCAGCAGATCTTCATTTACCACTGGCCAATTTACAGGTCACTTATTGAAACTCAATTTTTATTTATTTTACATAAAATATAAGAAGACCTGGGCGCACAAGAAAGGAATATCAGCAGCAAGCGATGGAGGATGTAGGGGCCAATATATATGTGGAGCTGAAGAGGGCATGCCAGAATCGAAGGGAGTGGAGGCATCGATGTCACACGTTGCTGCCAACCAGCCAGCCGGCTGTAACTTGAAAGAGAGAGAGAGAGAGAGAGAGAAAGACCTGCAGTATATACTGTAGTTACTTTCGCTTACCCTCTGCCTTCCTCGAAAACATTAAATTATGCCTATAACAAAGGAAATAAAATTAGCATTATGCAATACAATAGGTTTTACACATTAGAAAGGCGACCCTCAATATTAAAAAAAAAAATCTTTTATTGTTATTACACCAGCTGCTACAGTCAAATTAACTTCAGAAAGACTAAATTAATTGCTCCGTAATCCAGTGGCGTGCGGCGCAATCTGACAGGTGGGCATTAGTCGGGACATTGACATTGAGGCGGGACCTTCCGCGAGCGTGACCACTGCACACCTGCGCGGTCCGGCGCGGGCTGCGGGGGCGGCAGGGGGCGCCCGGCCCTCCGACCCACTCCGAGCGTCACGCGCCGTCTGAATGACGAGGGGTGGCGAAAACAGTGGCGCCCCCAGCGACAGGGGGTGCGGGAGCGGGCTTCTTCTGCGCGGACGGTGTCAAGGGCGGCACGATGAGGGCTCTACTAGGCTGGCGCCGGCGTTTAGTCGTTAAAGGTCGCGTGGAAAGGTGTGATTTAACCTATCGCGGCCTTATGTACAAAAGAACTGGTGACAATGAGCTGTGTTTTCCTGTTTAGGAAATTCACATTGGGTAAGGAGAGAGCATCATAGCAAAATCCACTGTGGTCAAATTCAATAATTGTGGGCAATCTGCGTATGAAAGAGGTATATATCATTTTAAAATGTACACAAAATTTTTTTCTGTTTGCCCTGATATTCTTGACACCCCTCAACTGACATTTCATTAGATATTTGACTTTTACACTTATAAACCTTTTCCCCCTCTCTTAGTCTCTTGCAATGTACCTAGGTGCAATGTTCAACTTGTTATGGCAAGGAAATAGCATTTGTTATCAATCACATCCTAAAAAACTCAGCCCAACCCAAACCAGCCTACAATAATAGTCGAAAATAGACATCATAATTATACAGGTTGGCACTTTGTCTCACATCGGGTCGGCAACCTTGTTCCCATCTTCTTTTTGTCACTATTCGAAACAAAAAATTGACCATAACGAAACACTCGTGATGCTTCTCTAATTACTTGTTTCGAAATCCTACGCATCGTTTCTTGTAGCTGGCTGTCCCTAAATGCACTCACGCATTAACTTGTTGCCATTTTATTGGATTTAAAATGCGATTTCGTAAAGTGGATTTTGGACTCTAATGGCTTCTCTACGGTGTGTGTGGGTTGCCACGTCCATTTGCAGCCCATGGATTTTTTTGTAGTGACAAAAACTATTAAAGACTTGCCAGTCTATTATGGACGGGTATTTAATGTGGGAGAAATACTTGGAGGTTACAGATTTTGTCTTGGGAAATTCGGGTGGCGATTCAACTGAAATCTTTTGGGTGTTTTTTTTTTCAGTCGATTCTGAGTGAATAGCCTTATTCGATGATATACTTTCGATTCTGAATGAATAATGGATTATATATGTATATTATTTAATATATTGTATATATTCGAACCACCCCATGCTTGTCTGTGTGAGTGAGTGGGCTTATTTAGTTCTAAGACAATAGCAATTCGATAACATTTGTAATTTTTATTTGTTGCTGTGCTATGGTAATAACATAGATTTTAATAATAATACTAGATATCGAACTCCCAAGGTCTCTGTATGGAGTGTTGTGAAGCCATCCGCCATTGCTATAAGTGGATAGAAAGAACGGAAAGAACGCAAAGTACCTGTTATTAAATGAGTACTTCTCGAAGAAATAAATTTTATCTTGATTTAATTTCAGTTAATATTGTCTTTTATGTAACTATTGATCAAAATCCACTGAAAATAAACTAAAAGATTGAACTTTTGAACGTAATTTTCACAGAAAATGTTAGGAAATCTCATAAGAACGCAAGGTGTTAATGAATGTAAACAACGTTTTCTATCCACTTATAGCAATGGCGGCTGGCTTCAAAATATGCAGGGGAGTTCGTTATCTAGTATTATTATAAAAATCTATGGGTAATAGCTAAACAATAAAGTCAGTATTTTTATTTATTTATATTTTGTAATGAAGCGTCAGAATGCAAAGAAATACACTGGGGTGGCTAAAATAAGTCAAAGGCTGCAGTAAGGGACACCAATTCAGGTTTTGACCTGAGACAAAATAGAAAAAATCTTTCCGTCACGTCATACTAAAGTTAAAAATAACCTAACCTGTTTGCTGACGCTCATTCTAAAGCGTCAGAAACCTGGTGTTCTAATGGAATTTCTCCATGATATAGTTTTATGGTGTAACCATACAAGTCTGATGACTGGACGGCAAGGCATTTACCATAAATGTTGAGCAAGGGCATTCAAGTTGTTGAGTGACGTGACATGCGCAAAAGCTGCTAAAAAAGGACTGAAATGGGACAATTGATGCGCGGAATTCTACCTACGTACCGTCAATATTTGCTCATTTTTTATTAAACAAATCCAGTTGGCTGTGGTTCAAATAACTGGGGAAGACCCTCCACTTGGGCGGTTATTCCAATATATATCATTTTTATATAATCTGATCACAATTTTGCGTTTTATTCCATGGCGTCTTCCTTTTCAATGGCTGGCATTTAAAAATGACCATGTATTATAGCGTAAAAAGTTTCGCGTCCTTTCGATTATAAATTATATACAAATAACAAATAAAACTTATATGGTGCCATCTGGAAGAAAGGCTATCACAAAACGTTTAATTTCTCTTATTAGAGGTGTTTAGCAACTGATGTGATTTCGTATTTTTAGAATCTTGTCATACAATACAATGATTATTAACATAGACTACAATTTGCAATAGGCTAATTGAAATTTTTTTAAACCCTATTTTAATGCATTAGTAGATTTATATTATACCTCTTAAAATTATGTTTTTTCCTAAAACAAAAACGTTAGTAGGGCATAAAATAAGAAAAAAGACAATTTCCCCCAATTAATTTATATTCGATGATTTAAAAGGGGGTCACGTGACTGCAAAATGTGACGTCACTTGTGATTCCGGGGAGTGTGCGCCAGTTGGGGAACTACTAATAGGTTGTATTGGTGGTGAAGTCAATTTGACGTCATTTCAAGGTCACCTATGTGTGCCAGTGTTTTGGCTATTGTAATCCACAGTCCAAAACACCAGCATTTATTTATTGCTTTCCAATATATACGTAGTAAAAGGAAAGGTTTGTGATGGTCGAAATTTTCGATTCCGAGATTTCAATGGATTTACACGTTTTGAGGTCCCAGGAACCCAAAAAAGTAGTTTTTACGAAATGTCTGTCTGTCGGTCTGTCGGTCTGTCGATGATTTCTATCTTCAGGCATGTTTTAGGTGTTAAATTGAGTAATGAAACCGGACAGTTTGCTTTCCCAAAAAACTATTTGGTTTTGTGCAAAAAAATTTTTTTTTGAAAAAATGAAAGCAAATTCACGCTCAAATGCATTGCGTGCCCTGCCATTATTGATGTGTGGTAATGTGTTGGTCTGTCCTATCTAGAATTTACATCACCTCCAGTGACGCCAGGTGGACGACCCCCCCCCCTCCCCGTGATATCCGAAATTTAACCATAGGAAAATTATTTACCATGAAATTAATCATTTCTCTCCCTACTTATTGATAAATTGGAAAGCATGTTCGAGTAAACTCGGACCGGTTCTTTATTTATATTTTACTATTTTACTTTTCTTTCATTCAAAAAGCACATTGTATTATTATTGTTAACCTATAAGCTATCCCATCAAGCACACTGTGCATTATATTTTATATTTTATATTTTATTATTTTATTTTATTTTATTTTATATTTTTATTTTTATTGTTACAAGCAACAAAAACAATTAAGTATAAATTAGGCGCGTTTAAAATGACACGAAAAAATGATGATAATGGAATGGGCGAAACGTTTAACCTGCATCTCTCCAATGGCTGGTCATAAGAGCCCGGGCGGGTGGCCACAGAAAGTCAACAATATAATTTTAGCGGAAATTGAATGTTCTACGTATATCCCCGGATAGTGTAACAACACGGCAGCTGGAGTTGTTGCAGACCTCACTACTCTAAAACCGGTTGTTGTTGTTGATTTTGTTTCTAACGTCTGCATTCAGCATTTTCGCTTTTAGCAACCCTGTTAGCCTGGCGGGGGGTGTAAAAGTCTGGTCGTTAACTTGAGGCACCCTAAGGGGAGACTCCGTGACCTCGGGGAAAGGAGATTTGACTGACAATGAGGGCCTCCTGATTATAGTGGATTCCGAACCACTTGGAGAACATGGTAAAGTCACACAATTAAATTGGAGGTGACCAGGACTCGACAGGCACGTATGCTGACTGGTATAGTCCCACCGCGTTACCATGTCCCACCATGTTCTCCTGCCAACGCTGTGCGCTCTACCAAGTTTGCCGCAGTTTGAAGCATGGTCTGCTGTAATGGATTCAACATGGTAAAGGTTTCCAACCAAAGAGCCCACTAGAGACAAATTATTACCCGCAGGTGACTCGAACCCGTTACCTCCCTCACGAGCGCCATTTGTTCCTATTTCCATGTGAGAGCTCGCCCTGACCGGGATAAGTGGTGGGTGGTTCCACGGTATGACAAATGGTTTTGAGCTGTATATGGGCATACGGAAGGCCGCTATCATGCTATATTAGTATGGACTGCATGGCGTGCAAGTGCTCTGTACGGCCTCGCGAATAGGGTCAATAACAATATTACCATTTCCGACCCATCTTTTAGGTGAATTTCCGACTTTGAAAGGGTTCCACTAATTTTCCTACGCCTAACATACTAATATGGACATGTACAGGTAAACCTGTGAGGCTGTGAAGTCGCCCAGCGACAATGATGTTGAACCATTATCACTAGGCCTATATAATCAGCTGAATTCATAAACATCATCAATTCAATGCTTTGGTGTAGGGAAAGTCGAGGCAACCAAAATTAAACCCTAGGGCAATTATTCATTATTTCCAAGGGAGCTAATCATAATATCTGTCCTGGTATATATAGGATACATAAAGGTACCTACAGTATATAAATAGGAAAGCATGTAGGGGTACCAGGGTCTCTTACAGGAAGGGAAGGGTTTTTGAGGGTATCTTATTTAATGCTTAGTTGGAAACAGGTTTTTAGGCATAAAGAGCGAAGAGTACGTTCATACGTAGTTTTAGTCTATTTCCGGCTGTTTCCAAGGCTTCCATTACTACTTTGAATCTATGGTGCCACTGTGCAGGAGATTGACCTAGCGACAGTGGGGAGATGGTTTCCCCTCACAGCGCTCTGCCTACGCTGTGGTTTTCTTTTAGGGTTCTCCCTTAGCCTGTAGGTCAATACCCTTCCCTCAAGGTAGAGGAGTGGCTGGTTCCTTGCTCATCTACCTCCTCCTCCTCCATTGGCATTAGACTTGCACTTACTTAAAGCCGGTGCTAATCGCCTTGTTCCGGTAGCTTTTTCGGCGTTCTGTGGTATTTAATAAGGGACCCCTCGCCCCCTTCAGCCTAGAGTTTGCGAAGAATACGTTATCAGGGACTGGCGACCGCCCCCACCGCCCCCCCCCCCAGAGAAAAATAGCTTTATACTAGATAGAATGGACTATTGAAGGAAATGAAGAGAAATTGTTACTCAAGTAAGGGAAACGCGATATTTTTCAGGTCACCGCCCCCCCGAAAACTTTTTCTGAAACCGTCCCTGTACGTTATCAGGTCGAAATCTCTAACATATGAAGCGCAAATGAGGCTGTGCTGTTCGATTGTTCGAATTGTCGCGTCAAATTATGCCACCAAATGCAAAAGTGTTTCTACTTTTATTTTTAAGGTTAAAAAAAACTTATTTATTTGTCATAACTGACTATGTTAAGCTCTGCTGTGAGGTCATTGGCTATTGAAGGTTGGCACTTTGGAAAACAATTACCCCGGGGGGGGGGGGATAACTTCTGAGCTCTGGGGGAGCCCCCCTGAAAGAAACAGTGACCAGTTCATAAATATATTAACCCTTGTAGCCTTTCTGCTTATTTAACCAACCACCCGATTAGCCATGGTCAATCATGTAGCCCAGCGGTTCCCAAAGTGTGGTCCGTGGACCCCCAGGGGTCCGCGAACCTATGACAGGGGGGCCGCGACGGGTCCGTGGCTGCGGACCCCAGGGGGTCTGATGAAATTTCAGGTTTAAATTTTTTTCCTGCATTGCCGGTACCAAAAAGTTCAAAAAATGAATTTTCGAATTATGGCGTGAATTTGTCTCATGTAATATTCATATTATTACATTAACAAAAAGTTCTTTCTGCAGCTTCACAATGTAGAGTAGAGTGGCTACGGCACTGTGCCTCGCAAGCGGCCAGACCATACCGTACTCAGAAATACAGGCATGCTGAATCAGCAGTTAGAGATCACCTGGATTTCAGATTTCAGGCTGAATGTCTCTGAAATGGAACCGAACATATTGAAAATTGTACAAGAAAAATCACAATTTCATTTTACTCATTAAATAAATATTATTATGTAAAAACGTTATTACAGACTTTTAAAGCTAGGTTAGCGTGAGAAATCCATGTTCTTTTTATCTTCTGGTTTTTGGTACTTTACAGCTTATATAGGGGTCCACCGGATCATTTTACAAATTTTGGGGGCCCGCGATAGAAAAAGTTTGGGAACCGCTGATGTAGCCTAAGGCCTAAGCACACTGGTAACTTGTATCAATGTATCATGTTACATTTTTTTACTTTGTAGAAACAATAGTTGGCGACCTATGTATATCGGTAAGGAATACTGGACGGCACCGCCATATTCGAATGCTCAGTGGTGCCGTGCAGTATTCCATACCGAGGCTTATCAAGCTATGATGGGACCCAGCCGACAAAATTTTTAAGCTTAAGCTGTAATAAAAACCTGGCTTTCGTCACGCCTATTATCCTATATTTACGAGCCGTCTGGGCATTTTCCCCATAATAAACAACCCATTCGCTAATCCCCTCTTATCCCCTCAGCTATTAAAATTCCGAAAAACGATTTTCCCAGGAAGACCTGTAATAATTCGAAGGCCGTTGCCCAGAAGGGTCCATTATCAGGTATTAATAAGGTATTTAGCGAACTAACCAGGGACCGATTTGCCGGGGACTTGGCATAATCGCCCCCTTATGACAGGCTCAAATTGCAGCTCGTTATAGTTTACCGTGGAGACCTACCGGGAGGTATCGCATTCTAGGCATTCTTTTGCGTTGGAGTCGCTTTTAAATTGCTTCATCGTGGCAGGGTCGTTTAGAAGGGGTACGCCGCCAAAGAAATAAAATAACTGTTTGTTTGTTTTTCAACGCCTGCTTTTCAGCATTACTACTTTAAACAACCCTAGCGGGGGGAGTGAGTCTGTTAACTTGAGGCACCCTAAGGGCAGACTCCTTCATCTCGGGGAGAAGGGGAGTTGACTGACAGGGTGGACCTCCTGCTTATAGTGGACTCCGAATCACTTAGGGAACACAGTAAAGTTACACGATTAATTTGGAGGTGACCAGGACTCGACACGCACTTAGACTGAATGGTAGCCTCAGCATGTCCCACCATGTTCCCCTGCTAAAGCTGTGCGCACTACTAAATTTTCTTCAGTTTTTAACAGGTTTTTTTTTGTGGGTTCAACTTAGTGTGACAATTGGCAGAAATTAATTATAACTAGAGATATAGGCTCTAATTGCTTTTGGTAGGTCTGTGATAGGGTAGACCTATCGGGAGGTATCGCGATCTAGGCATTCATTTGCATTGGAGTCGTTGTTAAATTGCTATATTATGGTGACATGTTGCTTAAAAGAGGGACCATCATAGACATTCCAGCCTGTCTTTTCCTGCTGTAACCATACCATTGGTCATGGCTTCATGGACACGGCAAAATCAAACCACATGAGAATTTTTCTCTGAATTAGGTATCCAAATTATGGCTAAATTCAGAAGCCCGTATTCTCTAACATGATGCTTTACAGGGGCTATGAAATCCTGTCCCACTGCAGCAATGGAGATAGTACTGGACTTCCCACCCCTCCATGTTGCAGTGGAAACTTCAGCCGAAAGGGCATTATTAGGAGCGGGTTAAAAAGGAGTGGAAGGGCAGTTAAGAGAGACTCAGCCTCTCTGACTACGTCTGACCACTGCCTGGATATGCCAAGCGATAGAATCCATCCATCATAGAATTCGAAACTATATTAGGGACAAAGAAAGAATACTGCGAATCAGCAGGAATTCTCAATAGTCACACAATCAAGTGGTTTACTGATGGCTCTAAGCTGGGACATACAAAACCAAGAACAGGCCTTGGCGTCTTTGGTCTTAGGGTTATATATCTGAAGTCTCTTGGGGATACAACTACAGTCTTGCAGATTCTGCAATGAAGGAGTGAAGGACCTCAAGCACATTCTCCGCACGAAGAAAAGCAGCATGCTCGGGAAGCTTGCAGTTACATGTAAAAGACCTACAACTTCTAAATCCCCTCAAGATCTTGGTTCTCCTGAGGGAGATAGTTCTCGAGGAAGAGATGTAGAAGTGATGTAGATACTTTGTTGTAGGGGCACAATAGGCCAAATAGGCTTAAGTGCTCACAGGTAACACCTGTACCCCAATTTAAAAAAAAAAAAAAAATCATAGACATTAAATAAGTGGACGCAGTGAGTTGTGACCATTAAGCGCCACCTCCACCTGATATGCTGACAGGGATCAGAAAGTTATTAATAATAAATATAATAGGTAAACATACTGTATTTAATGTACCTATAAAATGTCCATGGGAAAATGACATCGCAAAATATTAAAATACCTCATCGCATGGGATAATATTCTACTACTTGATGATTAAATTTTTATTAAAATTAATTAATAGAAAGGAAGATATGGATGTGATCTTGATGGGTTGTGTAAGGCTATGACCAGATAGACAGTTGACCATCGAGCTATATAGAGTATACATGTACTACGATACATAATCATACAACGAGAAAGTTTCTCCAAATCAGCAAACCGCCATCTTGCATAATCAACCCCTTTCCCCATTCAACGAACCAATAAAAAAATTCTCACTTGTGATAAACAAATATTGTTTATAATTATAGGGTAAATCGAGAAACTAGCCAGTTGGCTTTAGGGTGTGGGCGTATTGTATTTGCGGAGACACTATAGGTACGATTTTCCGCGATACGAGCCATAAGTCTGCGCGCTATGACCTATGAACCTTCGTTATCGCCCAGGGACTTTCATTTTTCGACCTTTTGCGTTACTCTCTGACTGATTGAATCAGGTACATGGGTAGAAACAGCCTTATGACTGTATATTATGATAGAATGCTAAACGGTGATGATGTTGTAGACACTAGACCTTACCATTATTCACAATGAAAAACTTCTCATAAGCGATGGCTAACCTGCAGTATATTATGGTGGGAGAAGGGGAGGCGTTTCACTTTTGGCTATCCCCTGACAACGGGATCCGCCCTAATTGTTCGATGACTGTGAAGCCCCTGCCTACATGCCAAATTTCATCAAAATCCACTAAGTATTTTCCCCACAAATTGACGTACAGGCAGACAAACAGACAGACATTACGTAAAAATCTGGGACCTCAAAACGTGTAAATTCACTGAAATCAAAACTTTCGACCACCACAAAGCTTTCCTTATACCACGTAGTAGTAGTATGGTTGGACACAGTCCCAGGCCACGGTGTGGGCCCATAGGACAGCGGACCTCCTGATTATAGTGGATTCCGAACCACTTGGGAAGCACAGTGAAGTCACACGATTAGTTCGGAGGTGACCAGGACAAGTCCTACCATGTTTCCCTACCGGCACTGTGCACACTACCAAGTTGTCTGCATCTTTGAACCTGCTCTGGTCCGCTGGATTCAACTTGGTAAGGCGGCCGGCTATATACCACGTATATTACACCATTGCCATTAACCTTTACCATTTAATGTGTAACACTAATACTAATAGTGTTACATATTCAATGCCTTTACCTATTGATCACTAGGAGAGTAATGATAATCGGGCAAGCCATTGACCTAACACCACAATGGGCTGTCGCGCCACGTTTTTGACTAGTTTATTATTATTAGAAGTTTACTCTTTTGGTTTTACTAAGGTTGCTGTATTATATTTAAATATATCGAAGTCAGCCTATCTATCCGCCATCTTATGACGTCACTCAGCTCCCATGGCCCCGTTATATTCCGTTATTAGGACTTCCCTTATTGTCCGTTAAGACCAATGTGTTCCGAGTCATTGTTGATGACTCTTTTATTGTGATTTGTACCTGCATAATCTCGGATCTAAACTCTTTGTAAATTGACAATATCGTGAAAGGATGGGGCTTTATGCGAAAACATTCGACTTTCCCCGCTTGGTAACTGTTATAGTACTCTTCTCTGAGCATGCCTATCTATTTAATTTTTCCCACAGATCAGCCGGATGTTCGAATAGCCTAATCTAAGAGGTGGTATCCCTGATTAAGTGGAGAATATTATGTTCTTTCCTGCCATAGTCCACCTGGCAGGAGCGCCAATTACGGGGGGCTTGGGGGCTTCAGGCCTTTGGTGTTGGTGGGATGTATGGTCGGTTGCTTACCTGTACTTGTGCGAGTCTCTACACACCATATATGCATTCGGAGACCTGTTGAAAATCAACTCAGGTATTACATACAGAGGTGGCTGAAGTGGTTATTCGGAAACTTTCATGAAATTACTTGTGTGCGATAAATTTGAGGACCAGGGACGGATCCAGCCCAAATTGCCATATGATGATCGCCAATCTTCGATATAAGAGGCATTTAATGATGGAGAGTTTGAGGGATGAGGAACCCCCCAAAATTAAGTTAGCCTGAAATAAAAAAAATGCCGAGAGATGGTTTTTATAAAACTACAAGCCGAATTTAATCAAAATCCACCGAGTAGCTTGCCCAAAAATCGACAAGCAGACAAACAGACAGACATTTCGTAGAACCACTTTTTTAGGTTCCTGGTGTAGTCCACGCAATATGAGAAAAGTATGGACATGGAATGTTTTGATCCTGTGCAACACTATAAAAATATTCATTGCACCATTTTGTGTTACCTTGTTGCATTGGCTGCAAGGCATAACAAAAATTGCGCAAAGAATATTTTTACAGTGTTACACAGGATCAAAACATTCCATGTCCATACTTTTCTCATTTTGCGTAGACTATACCTCAAAACGTGTTAATCCACTGAAATCTCGAACTCGAAAATGTCGACCATCACAAAGCTGTCCTTACCTATACGTATACCTATACCTATACGTATTACGTATAAATAGGGAAGCAAAATTAAAAAAATCTGAGTGCATGCTTTGAAGAAATCTTCTCGAAGAGCAGCCAGTAGCCTAGGACCCTGGGTATTATAGCTGGGAAGTATTTGCATGGGCGCAGCCAAGGCCTCGTGTGGCCGCAGGTGCCTGCCAAACACTGTCATCAGGTCCCATAACTACTGCAATTACTGGCCGTACACTACCGCCGCCCGCCCGCCCGCCACAACCAGATGACCATCTCACCATAGTGTCCCAACTGACGGCCCCGGTACCTCATGATCTAGAAGATAGTTAGGTCAGATCAGCTCCAAAAGGCATTTGGGATGGCTCTCATTAGAAGGATGTAATGGAAGCTTCAGTAGTCTGTGTGCAAGTATACTCCTTCTGGGATCGGGAAGAAAGGCTACTTACCCCTAGGTTGGATGTTAAAAAGGTCCGATTGAAAGAGGAGACAAATCAAATGCGGATGGGGTTTTATTATTTGGAGCATTTGGATGGATGGACGTTGACAGAAGCTATGAAGAACAGGATCAGTGCATTTGAAATGTGGATGTATACAGACGAATGCTGCGCAGAGATCCTGTCCCTATAGAATGGATATCCGAATGGATGCAGAAGAGTTGCTAGTGATTTAAGCATGTGTTGAGGAAAGAAATATATCGCAAGTAATAGTAAGTAGTAAAGTAACTCAAGAAAACACAATCACGATTAGCTAAGGTAAGCAGGACTTATATCGTAAGGCACCTCTGTCATGAACGGACCGGGTGGACCTATATCCCGCAACACCACATAAGAATCAAGAATGAAAGACAGATTTCTAAATATTTTCAAATAAGGAAGAGTAGAAGTCCAGAACAAGTCAACAACATTGTACTTGCAACCTCCGGCTTGCCGCAAATAGCAATAAAACCTAATTCTCCTCAGGGTGTTGTTAATACGAATACATTACAGAATACTCTATACAAGACCATACCGTAAATACAATTATACACACGTGTGGTACAAGTCCGGACTAATAAAAATGCGTTTGTCATCACAAATTACAATCCACTGCTCCATCAGACCGAAGGGCTATTCGGCGAGTTTTCGGCATTGATGGTACGCACCTAAAAGCTCCCAGCGCAGGTGCCAAAAGTCAAACCAGTCCGCCCCTGGTAATATAACATTGTATTACTCTATAGCCTATCATTATTATTATCACATCCAATAAGTCATGGGAAAGTATCTCAGGAGGGCGGAGTCCGACCTAAATCATTTGACAGCGATCATCATCAGCAGGCCAATTGAAGCCGAAATTAAAACCCCTCATAACTCATACATGGCTGACAGATGAAATTATTCCCATATTCAATCCAGGTTGCAAACCCGATTACGGAAACCTCAATAGGTTGCGTGTACACGCGGAAATCCCCCCGCACACTTTTTGATATCAAGAGCATCAGACAAACAAATTTCTCGTGAGCGATATCCGCGCGCAGATTATGATAAAGAATAATATAGAGAACCCATTGATGACTGCGCCGTGATCTCATACAAACAAACCGGCAGACTGCTGACTCATGCTCGGATATATGTCCAGCCCCCGGTATTGTTAATAACATGGACTGTGATGCAACAGTAGCTGATACTGTGGTCTTTGTCAAGGCAGAGGTAACAACCTCTGGGTTTTCTACGTGGGGTGATAATAGGAGTTTTAGGTTATGCGGATGAATAGTTCGGGATTAATTACCATTATTTGGGAACACGAGTTGATTTTCAATCCTAGGATGTACAATATATTCAGGTCTTGAAGTTTACGATAATATGGATTGTGATGCAACAGTTGCTGTTTTTTTGAAGGCTGAAGTAACAACATCTCATCCATATCGTATCAGTGAGTTCGGTACGTGTTGCGACAATAGAAGAATTTCAAGATGCCGGAGAAATGAATTTGAGGATGAAGATCATGTGAAATTGAGATCCAGGGATGTGCATCAAACTCTGGAGGCCTGCGCATATAACATGTGTTGTAACACTAACAGTGGTCGATAATGTGGTTTTTGTCAGGGCAGAGGTACCAACCTTTGAAATAGCTACGTGGAGTGATAATACCGATTTTTCTAGTTGACGGTGAATTTATTTTGCATTAATTTTCATTATGGGAAGATAAAGATAAGATCCTTGGATGTTTATCCAGGTTTGGAGGCTTACATTAATGTGGATTCTGATGACGTATGCGAGCGTTTGGGAATGGACTGAATGGTGATTTTTTTATCGGTGAAATGGTTGAATTTTAGCTTTTTGACCATTTACTTGAAATTTAAAGTAAGGACGAAGATTACGCGTAATTGAGATGCTCAGAGGTCTACATGTTTATTGCTAATTATTAAGTGAATTCTGCTATTAATGATGTACTTTCACTAAGTAAAATTAGCTAATCTGTGATCCTTGTCATGGCAACAACATTATTTTACTGTGTTTAGTGCGTTGAGTGACAATGGAGCGTTTTCAAGTTGGCGGTGAAATTAACAAGGCATAATTTTGAATTAATGTATATATTTTCGGTTGTACACAGACTAGCTAAATGGTCATCCGCATAGCTTGCAATGAAGTGGCAAAAAGTAGTTTCCTGTGAAAGCGGGTGATTCTCGCCATAAGAGCAACACGTCAATATAAAGTTATTTATATTAGACTGCCTGAGTGTTCAAAATGTTTTGTAAACAAGAAATTGTCGTACTTTTTGGACCAAATTAATTAATTGCTCGTTCCACAGCCACAAAGATATAAAAGGGAACAGATGAAAAAATCTTAAAGAATACGAGCTTTCTGTGAAAGCTGTCTAATAATAATAATAATGCGTGTATTTATCAAAAAAACATAACAAATTATACTGAACCGGTGCCACAAAGCCAAAAAGGCGCGTTGGGATCACCACATGTCTATTTCCCTTACAGATTTACAACTGTGCTACAAAATGGGTTTAAGGCTCTTTATCCAATTTTTTTTAAGGTAATAATATTTCAGTTCAGAAAATTCAAACTTCCTGCGATAACTTGGATTTTTTATGAGTTTTTTATCTGTTCACTTTGTTATCTTTGTATCTGTGGAATGAGCAATAAATTCTTTTCGTCAAAAAATCAGCAAAATTTCTTGTTTACAAAACATTTTGAACACTTAGCCTTAAGGCTGAGTGTTCAAAATGTCTGTAATTAGCACAGAAGAGCAGAAGTGCTCTGTGGTCAGTCCTGCCTGTTGAATCGTTCACTTGTTTTTCATCCCTACCGTTGTTTTCCTTTTTGTATGTTGGGACCTTGCAACCGCACCTCACCACTATTGGCAATAATTAGCTAATGGTTAGGCCTCATACGTTCTATATTATTATCGTTGGTTGTATTTTATTTTAATAAAACTTCACATTAGAATGATGGTTTCTGATGACTTTGTTAAGGAAGAAGATGATATTATAGGTTTACCTATTGTAGGTATAGGTATACATTACATGAACAAATCGTGAAACCGTCCAAGTGGGAAGTTTCTTGTTTGTATAAATCTGTTGTCAGAATTAGCGCGTCGGCGGCGGAGGTAATATGTGTAGGCAGGTAATTAAATACAAGCAATACAGATATGCAAATTATCCACGACTAAAGAATGGCTGGAAGCATCGGAAAAATCGATTGTCCAAGTCAGAATGAGAAATTATACGCAATTTTATCTCTTTATGAATGTTGTATATAGTTTAATAGAAGAGATGGGACAATCACTCCCGCCATTTTTTGAATTTCTGGCGACACGTCTTCTTCGGACAATCAGAGCACGCCATCACCGCTTCCAAACTACAACAAATCCTGTTGTGGCTACAAGGCGTGGTCTGACTGATTGTTCGAAGGAAGTAAGGGGTGGCTCCAGAAATTCAAAATATATCCTTGGTGTGAGTGAATGGCCCATCTTACCTGCAGAGGCCACATGTGCCATGAATGCAAATACAATGCCAACGTCCATGTTTTCTTCTTCTGCCAAAATCTATCAATTGGTTTGCACTTTGCATTTCTTAGTTCGCGTTCGCGATGCATCTGAATAAAAAAAAAAAATAACAAAAACTTAGAGTTTTAGAAAAACTTGTTATAACTATAACCCGAATTAGTAAAACCCAAATACCCGCTCCCAGTCTTATATATACCAAGGTTTCCTCTCCCTAGTCACATTTGCATCTTCTTCGAGTTGAGAAAGTCTCAAATCGCAGATAAGGTGTAACTGTGCAAGTAGGTTTCCCTCTGTAGATGGCAGTTCTTGCCGAAAGCGCTCCTGGTTTACTAACACAAGTGGGTTTCTTACACAAAGTTAATTTCTTAACGATTAATTGGATTTTACTAATTCGGGTTACCTATAGTTATAACATGTTTTTATATAACTCTAAGTTTGTGTTATTTTTTGTTTATTAAAATGAAATACCACGTACTCACGAGTAATATAATTCTTTCTATATGCATCTGAAAGTGTTATCTTAAAGATATAAAGATTTACAGGTACATGGTAAGATAGGGGGGGGGGGGGGGTTGCCTAGTCATTGCTTGATTATTGCCAGTTATAAGCAACATGTATGGGTATCTGAAATTAGAGGATAGAGAAAAACTGGACTTGGCGGTGTTCGAACCCACGATCTAACCGGGGCGTCATCTCGCAACCGCTCGACCACAAGCCCGCACAAGCACAGTTGGCGTTAGGCGTAGATTGTGGGTTCGAATCCCGTCAAGTCCAGTTTTTCTCTATCCTCTAATTTCAGTTATAACGTGGCGAATGCCTATTCAACCGAAGTTAGTTTAAAAAGTCAGTGTTATATACTCCATATAATACTGCAATATAAAACATATAGGTACCTGAAAGGAGATGTTCCGAGACAAATGGCTTGATTGATTTCTTTTTAGTATCATAATTCATAGTAAATATAAATAATTAACAATTGACAGCAGGTACGAATTATATCAATTAGTTAGACAACGAGAAAGCATTAAGATTGTTTTTCTAAATTTTTCAGACCTTTCTTAACCTTTTTACAATCTATTCAACCTCTTTATAATTGGCCGAGGCAACAACGCTCTCCCAGGGGAATTGATTATGAAGCCCTATGATTTAAAATACGAGATTTCTTGTTAACTACATACGTATGTACATGTAATACTCCCACATGACGATTGTGAACCTCGTATTGCCCTTGTTCCATGACCTTGCAGGTCTTGAAATGTTGGATGATTCGGCTGGCAGGGGTACTTGAGTGCACTGATCGATACTTTGTCAAGTGGATCCCGTAAAATGGGATTAGATTTACGTAGATTGGGCCAGTCATGTGCAAGGACGTACCTAACTTACAAGTGTCTGGGAGTTTAATGCAATATTTTCGACTGAAATATTGTGATTTGCTGTACATGCGGGTGTGTATATAACCACATTATTTGTTGCCTGTACGGTAAGGTGCGATGCACAGGAAATAAAATTATAATATGATACTAAAATACGTCAAGACGCAAAGCACACAAAAAACCATTGTCGGTGCGTTGTCATGGCAAACGATCTAATCTTAATTACGTTGGTTTCTACGACGAAGCGAGAAATAACTCTGACAAGTAGAAAAATCGCTTAAAACCGTACGAGGGTCATCCCTCCCACAATACCGACCATTTAGACGAACCTCTTTGATTTAAATATGGGTCATAAACAGCAATAAACCGGACAAAGAACGAGCGGCATTCTGCGTAAGTGGCACTCCACACAAAGTCGTCAATGAATCATCATGCCATCTTCACCTGCTCGACCATGGGGCACTCCCAGGTCCACGCAGCATGCTTCTTCTTCAGCGCTTTTGGTACAGTAGCAGCCACTCTCAGAGCGATGGCATTACAACGACTGTGCTCAAGGATGACTGATTGTTGTAGGTAGATATATAGAGATGTTTTGGTGGTGTTGCGATTGGAGCGAAATATTGGTGTTGAAAATAATACAGTGGCTGGGGATTCGCATCGCTTACAGTTTTTTTTTTTCATTATGGATAGATTTGGTCGGGTACAAATTTTTGGTCGGACGGAAGAAAGATGGATTGGTTCCCGCCAAGGCCGTAGCCAAGGGGGGGGGGGGCTTATTGGGCTGCAGCTCCCCCCCCCCCCCGAAATGAAAAGTTGAGAATTAAATAAAATTAATTCGGTAACATGAATATGTCTTCCTCAGTAAATTATAAGCTTTACTGGTGTTAAAATCGTAAAACCTCACTATTTCGCACCTATTTTTTCAAAAAATTTCCCTCGGAGGAGACCCCCGGGCCCCCCTCTGCGGGTTAAATGCAATATACTTTTTTATGAATAAGCTTTCTTTGTAGGCTTTGTAAAATCCATACTTTACTGCTGTTAAAATGCGTAAAACCCCAATATTTTCAAATTAAATTAAACTTTCAGACAACTTGTGAATTAAATTTTGCTCGATCCGCCCTTGACTCATAGCATAGATATTTAGAAATAGCGCACTAGGTTGTTTGTAATAATTACGTGTATTCAAACTCTGAGCTTCCCTAAATTCCACTCCTGCCACTCTACCAACTCAACTACCATCTTTCGTCGTGTACTTCCTTGAAACAAGTCGGATTGTGCAAAATGTGGCCGGTACAAGGGCGGAATATATGGGATCCGCTAATAAGATAGCCATATAATATGGCCAGTTATCTCGGAAACATATCGAATGTGTCGTACACTGGTAATGATGTAGTTTTATTGGAGTTATATTTTATGTTTGTTGACCATGAGATGCTTATATTACTCTCCTTTCTGATCTTAATGCACCCATTCGATTTCAAATGAATTATTGGCGTTAATTCAGCTTCCGAGAGCTTTCTGATAATATAGGGGAGAAAATGTCCTGACGACAACCCATTGAGAGTCTAGGCCTGTGGACTGGTGGTAAAGGCTACTCATTCTTGACCACTGCTTTATTTATATTTAGGATGTTGTGGTCAGCAACATGCCCGTTGCATGCAGCCATTGACAAAAAAGTCAAAATTCAATGTTTTCATTGGCTTCCAATGGTTGACCGCAGGCATTTTCTGATACAAATAAATAAATAAATTATAAATAAATATTGACTTTTTTGTTCTATTACTAAGCCAACCTAGCGGATACAAAAGTGGTTCGTTTGAGTCCACGTTATCTTTTTGAGTGATAACTCTTGTTTTAGACAGACAGATCTTTCTTTGTTTCTTTCTTGCTATACATTGCAGCCTAGGTCGGTGCAGTATGCATTTGGCACAATTCTGCCATTTCCTTAACTGTATCCGTTATGTCACTCATTGTACATCGTGTACAAATACGTACGTTTTCCTTAGTGGCATTGCTTCCTGCTGTATGATGGAATGTCCATTAAATGGGACTTCGTGTTGTGCGAAAAGTTTCTGAAGTCGCCCAGCGTTATTACATAAAAATGTACTGTAAATTGTATTACCTACTGCGTTTATTGCTGACCACTATAGTGAGTGTAAGAGAGAGCCTTATGGCCCTAACTCCGCTAGGATGGTCTCAGCCAGAACTAAAATCATTATTAATTTATTTAAAGCCAAAGGTGGCAAATTTCCAATAGTTATATTCGAAATAGGGTATCATGAAAAAATTGAATCCGGTGGGACTCGAATCCGCGATCTACGCCTTACCGGGACATCGTGCTAACCACTGCACTTTCCAATTTCCAACAAGATTCTTTCCCAAGAATAATGCGTGGTGCCATCTGGCTGAAAGTTAACTAACTCAATTGAATTCCGCTTATCACGCGGGAGTAAGCATTCTTGGTTACGATCGGGTGCCGTAACTTGAAAATTGGTTAATTTAGTAGGCTAATTAACAGCAAGCAGTAGCAGTAACTAGGATCAAATTTTGAATTCTACATAAAATGGTGTCAGGCTGGATGGAGTGGGGAGTTAAATTGCACCCCTCCCCAGTGCTGAGACAGCTAGTTCAAAATTTTGAAACAAACTATAGAAACCATGGGTCACCATATCAGACAGGAAGGACTCTTAAGCACCATAATAGAAGGCACAATCGAAGGCACCAATGCAAGAGGGCGACCAAGGAAGGCGTACGCAGAAGACCTCAAGAAAGATATGAGATGCGGAACCTACTTGGAACTCAAGAGAACGGCCCAAGACAGGGAGGAGTGGAGAAGGAGGTGGAAAGATTTGCTGCAAACCAATCGCTAGATTGCAACTACAGAAGAATATTGAAACAATCGCGGCGGGAGAGAAGTCAACAGATCTCCCCAGGGCAAATGGAAAATACACAATACACGCAAAATAGTAGATTATTTAGGAATCCATCTGTCTTTTTGATTCTAGTTCTTCTACTAGTATTTACATATGAAATCTTCAATTGTCGACTTGTGCCAGGAAATTGTGCCATTATCTTATAATACTATTAAATATAATTAATAACAAGTTTTTTTTCTATTATTTTCAGTGACAAAACAAGCAGTGCAGAGGGGTGTACCAAGGGAGAGGCGTTACGGGCCGCAGCCCCGAGCCCCGTAAACGCCATGGATTCTTGCATTGGGCTTGACTACATCGTCGAGAATCCAGACTATGTCAGCAAACTCGCGGCTGGTAAGTAACTTGTACACTTGCAGAAAGTACACTTCATCTCAAGACGGGATAGCCTTTACGGTCCTTCACCACATTCCCGCGGGACGCCGTCAGAAATGAGGGAAATATAATGAATATATAGTAGATTCTGACGTTTGGTGAAAGGAAAATTCCCCAAAAATGTCCTTCCATAGCTAGTTCGGCCCAAAATGTTTTCAGCCCCAGCAGGTCTGTTCCAGTAGAAAGGTTATATTTGCTAGTCTTCTAGAGCTGGATGGACAATGAGGAAACTAAGGCTTGCAGATGAGTTGACGACTGTATTTTTTTATTTTTTTAAAATATGCTAGGCGCTCTGCCCATTTTGGGCTTCCGCGCTCATGTTGTTATCGCGCCAAACCCAACCCTTCTCAGAGTGTTCCGAAGAGGGGGGTTGACATTAGAAATTTTATGACGAGAGAGGTTACCTTATTTTTTTTATGTTTGATATTCATTCAGTCTTCAGAAGTCTACAGAAACCCGGTTGCTGCTAACCGTGAAGGAACGGAAAGTCAGAAACTAACGTACTTCGGCCATGTGATGAGGAACGAAAAGTATCGCCTTCTGCATGTAGTAATCCAAGAGAAATTGATGAACAGATGAAGAACATCATGGATTCCTGGTTGAAAAACCTGGGGCAGTGGCTTAGCAAGAGCACGACTTCCCTTTTCAGAGCAGCCGTCTCCAAGGCCCAAATTGCCACGATGATTGCCAATCTTCGATAGAAGGGGTATTTAAAGAAGAAGAAGAGATATTCCAGTCCTGTACCAATTCGAAAACGAGGTTCACTCCCGTCCCTTGCCTAATGGCAGAAATCATAAAAAATGAGAATGTTCCATGTACCGTAAGGGCTTGCAATGTACGTATTGTATATCTTGATTAGTTGACTGTATTAGAGTGGCACAAACCTGATGGCAGGTACGATATGGGTTAGAAGTCGTGGGATGTCTCATAAATGTATGTATATTCATATAACGCAAACAAGACGAGAGGAATCATAGAGACCACCTAGGTAGTC
Organism: Psococerastis gibbosa; assembly: GCA_963971405.1. NCBI lineage: Eukaryota > Metazoa > Arthropoda > Insecta > Psocodea > Psocidae > Psococerastis > Psococerastis gibbosa. The sequence goes on along the minus strand of OZ020484.1, from coordinate 1,634,616 downwards.
AGTCAACAGGATCAATATACACAATTAAATGTACCAGCTACTGGTTATTACATATTCATAGGGTTATCTTGGGGGCTTATCATTGCTCAGTTTATTTTATAATTTTTATATATACTCAGACCCAGGGACGGATCCAGCCTATTTTTTTTGAATGGGGGGGGGGGGTATGGAATAAACCTACATGGTATCGATTAAATTTTTAAATTTTAAAGGAACAAATTGACTTACAATAGAATTATTATTTTATTTGGGGGGGGGGGGGGTGAAACTGTCCTCCTGTCCCTCTTGTGTCCGTCCATTTTCAAACCTTGGTTAACTCACACTTACTCCTCTTACTTTGTGTTAATGGTAAGCATGTCTCAGCTTGTCCATTGCTGCGTGTAGCCGGTGTGGGTTGACATTGAGGCTGTGTACCAGTTTGCCCAATTCATGTAGGCCTACAGAAACATACCAATAATGTTCATGGGGTCGGTGGCATTGGGCAATGGTTCAAAAGTACGTGTACGTGGTTAAGTCATGCTTTCGCCTGTTTAATTGTGTCAATCGCAGGCTTGTCTTGCTTGTCCATTACCGCTTGTAGCTGTTGTAGGTTGACAGCGAGAACGTATACCAGTTTGCCAATGGCCAATGGCCATAAACATCTTCAAACAAAATAATACAATTTATTTATTATGGAGTAGCAAATTACTTTTTATCTCTAAGTGAGTCGGCAGATTTGGAGAAACTGTATAAACGAATAAAGACTTAGGCGCTTATTCCACCTATGTCAATAGTCAATAGTAAATGTGGTATTGACGGGGTAGCAGACATTAAAGACAGTCTAAAAGTGTCTTCTACCACGTCAATACCACATTTACTATTGACCTATTGACGTAGGTGGAATATGCGCCTAATTCACGAGGGTACAGACAATATTCATACATGCCAACAGGAAATATTTTAGCAGGCCAACCCCAGTGTATCTGATGAAAACTTACTATATTCAGCTCAAAATTATCTTTTCTATAGTTTACCTCCTAGTGGTGAAGACGGAAGCTCGTATTAGTGGCGACTGAACAGATAGGGACCGAGTTCGAGCCGGGATAAGCAAAAAACACAGTATTTTCTGTGTAGGACACTCTTATGTCCTGGGGTTGGGAAACGGCCCGAACGTGAAGCGGTGAAGCGTATCATCGTAACTGCGAACGCCATGATGATTGCCAAATCTTCCAAAGAAAAAGAAGAAATAGAAGACGAAGAAGAATAAGATGGTGTAACACACATCGTATATAGTCCTATCATCTTCTTTATATTTTGCAATCCACAAATTGGTTTGCAGAAAATCTTTACACAGTCTCCTCCATCTCTTGGATTCCAAATAGGAATTCCTCCTCGTCTCTTATCTTGCTCAAGGTATTTTTTGAACGCCTTCCTTGGTCGGCATAGGTGCACTCAATAGTGTCTTCTGTCCTTGTGAAGAAGTCTTTCATGTCTGATCAGATGCGGGCGCCTCATCCACTTAGCTCTCTTTACGGATTTGGTATGGTAATTAGAGGTGTTCCTTCGTATATCCTTTGGGTGCACCTCTTCGCCCTGTAAACCATACTAATTCCATATGTTCTTATGCAATAAACCCCAACTCCTTTCAAAACGGGCCATAAAAGCACACAAATATCGATAAAATCCATCAAACCATACACCCACCAAAGAATCCTGGTCAAAATATTGCGAATGTAAATTAGACGGTGAAACCTACGCAATGGAGAAAAAATGTTTTTTTAATTTAAATATGAGATCATCCAGGTTTAAAACCAGGTATTAGGCTAAATACCAGGCTCATGATCTCGGCTATTATGTAGACGATTGCCCAGGCTCAATTTCTTATTGACGACGATTGAGATTTGGCTCGGTCGATAGCTGGTAGGTTCGGCTTTACTAAATGATGACCTCGGGGTGGTTTGTATTTGGGTTTGTACCTGAAAAATCCTGGGTGGCATTTTGTCGTGATGTGGAAAGGCTGTAATTAAGTGGCCAAAATCATGGCATAGTAGGCTAGTTATTTCCCATTAATTTTCAATGCTTTGGGACGGGGTAAAATTGGCAGCCGACCAATTTGTATGGCAGACTTGTGTACATGACAGTTAGACGGAGTCGCCCTTTGCAAGCACTGGTAAGGTTTTTATTTTTTCAATAGATATAAATTCACTTCTCTGATGATAAGGTTTGTTAGTTCATAGTTCATAAATTTACTTGCACTTGTAAGGTTTCTCTCTTCCATATGGGCTCTTACCCATTTGTACTGAAACTTTTACCATACTAGTTGCCAGGGAACCAGGACAACAATTCTGTCATTGCCTTGCCCTGGTAAGGTAGAACTCGTCTATATGCTGGGCTCTTACACATTTGTACTGAAAATTTTAGTGTAATATACCAGTTGCCGTAGAACCCCCCCCCCCCCCCCCCTACTTTTATTCGGCATCAATTTTGTTGCATTTATAAGGTTTCTTTCTTCCATATAATGGCTCTTACTCATTTCTACTGAAAATGTTGCTACAACATACCAGTTGCCAGTAAACCCCCCCCCCCCCCCTACCGAGTATTCTGTAACTTGCCCTGGTAAGGCTTCTATCTTCATTTGTACTGAAATTTTAATGTAAAAACCAGTTGCCACGTTGCCATAGAACCCCTATGCTATTCTGCATAAATTTCCTTGCACTTGTTATGTTTCTCTCTTCTATATGGACTCTAACTGATTTGTTACTACTTCACAATATGCCAATTGTCACAAAATCTTCACGGCTGTTAAGTTATTCTGTATACATTTCCACGCAATGATAAAGTCTCTCTTCTACAATATTTGACCATTTGCACGCTTCTGCTGAGAATGTTCTTGTCAGTTCTGGCCTTTTTATTGATTTTTTATTTTATTTCAATAAATTCCTGCCTACGCACTATTACATTTTGTTTTGGCTAAATTATTTGGAAGTAAGCAGGTCTATTACTTTAATGATATAGTATTTTGTACAAAGGGTCAGTTGTAAGAGAGCTCGCCCGAAAAATGTAAAAAATAATGTCAATTTTCTTTCTTTCTATTACCTTTGTGTAAGCATTACCTTACAAGGGTAAGGTTTTTCTAATGTTGCCTCAACTTCAGCTAGTTTGATTTTCCCAGCGTTAAACCACAGCATATCTCTCTCAAAGTCTCAATGGGGTAAGAGTGGAAAGGTCCAAAATTCGCCAAAATGGGACATAGAGGCGGCTTTCTTTCTTCGTTCTTTATTGTAATACAGTTGGAGGCTCGTTAACACCGCATACTTACATTCTGTACATATGGGGAACGCCTAAAGGCAGCCATTAGAAAGATTCCCCATGAATTTTCGTATTCCACACAAGCTTTTGCGCGAAGCCCACGAGGTATTTCGTGATTGTGTAGCCCACACGACTTGATCTGATTATTAGTTATGAGCCAGATATCTTATAATAGTAAACGCCCATTTAGCCAACCCGTGTCGATATCTAGTAGCCTACTGCTCGCACGGTAAAATAGCCTAAATGATAGGGTTCCTTACTTCTTCTTTTATATTAATTCGGTTCCCTGCTTTAGGCTCAGGTATTTTTCCTTCTTACAAGACAACAAACAAAAAATATCATACCATGCCCCAACTCATCCCAAGGGATTGTGCTAGCCGCTAGGGGAGGGAGCATACTGTACTACCACTGAATGGACAGAATTACAGACAGACAGATCTGTCTATGTAGAAATATATATATATTCGTAAAAACCACTTTGTTGGGGTCATGGCCCATGGGACTCCAAAGGATGTAATTTTGTTGAAAATGTCGACCAACACGAAGCTTTCCTTAAATTATACTTTTATACTTACTAACTTATAAAGTTATTTATAGCCTACTAAAAATAGGAAAGCAATACACACAGTACTCACTGTAGGTGTCTAGACTGTTACCTCTATTATTTAATATCATTGGCTGTCTCGCCAACATCGTCGTGTTTGGCATAGAACAAGTAAGCCCTAAGAGTTCAGACGTTACGACGTGATAACAGTATTTAAGGCACAATACGTTTTATCGATATGAAACCTTCAATTGTTTGATTCAGAACGAATTAGGAATGAAATTGCTGTCTTATTAAGGAATTATATAGCTTATTATTGGCAGTCATCGCTTGTTTTAGTACCACTCGTTTAATAAGTCACTGCATTGTATGATTAGGTTTATTTTATTGTAAGTACGTTGTTGCACAATAATGCAGTGCTTTTAGTTATTATATAAGGGGTATTCACTCTGTTTTGATTTCCCTAAGGGAATAGAACTCCAGTTTTTCTGCGGTACAACAATAATGCCATAAGGAAATGAATTTCAAAACATTCCCCACTTTCCCCAACTACTTTGGTTGGGTAAACTGAGCTTGGAAAATCGAAAATGCCAAACAGCCATATTTGTTGTTGTTTTGCATTTGAATTTTGGTTTTTATTTTTATTTAATTAAAAAAAAATGAGCTCTGCGACAGAAATTAATAAAAAACAACAACAAAATGAAACATATGGCAAGAGGTGGACTACAGCAGATGTTCATATGTTAAGGGAAGCCAAAGAAACTTTGGAAGTAGGTTAGGTAGGTCGGGTGTACCCGACTTTATAAAGGCAGAAACGTAGAGGTATACGTTTCCATGGCAATTATTATTCTACCGTAGAAAAAATCTACTTCTATTCCTACTTTCCCTTAGGGAAATCGAAACAGAGTGAATACCCCTATAGATTGAGTACATCGAGGAATATCATTATAAAAACCTTGTTAATTTTGTCTAATGCCACTTATATGTTATACCTCATCATATTGGTCATACTTAGCTTTTGGACAGTGCCGGATTTACCTATATTACCAGGCACAGGACCTCACTCAAAACAGAGGCCCCCACAAACATCGACATATTTACAAAATATATATATAATTTAAGTAAAACATAATTTAAATTCAGAGGTAAAGAAATTGAAGAAATTAAAACAAAATTGATGGTAAAATAAAACATTTAAGTTGCCTAAAAGCAAATGCAATCCTCTCCACGAGGGGTGATTTTACATCTCCGGAGATCTTTTAGTCAAAAACGTTAAAATGATCTAGTGAACAGAGCAGAGGCATTTTCAGGTGAGTTGACTTCTCTGACGTAATAGAAGAGTTTGCCGCTAGAAAGGCTAGGAAAGTTTATTTGTAAGTTTTTCATTTTATTTAACAAATGTAAAAAAGTTGCGTTCGTGATTTTTTTTTGTAATTCAGTAGCTTAAGTCAAACCCAACGTAGGCCCCATAAATATCATGCCAGCTCTCTCCCGCAACTGTGAATTTGGCACTGCTTATGGTTTGGTGCCATCTATTCTATTTTGTTATCGTTGCTTATGTACAAGTGGAACTCTAGTATAGGTGATAAACGTTCTTGCATCATCCTGCCTAAGGTATGGCTTAACAGTGAAAATATCAATATTGAATATATTGAGGTTAATCATATTAATCTAGCATAAATTATTATTAAACAAATAATAAATAATATCATAATTTCCAGTCACGCCCATTGTCAATCAACGGTGTTTGCAGAAATGTTAATAAAGTTGTTAGCCTTAATTGTTAATAGGGGCCAGGTTGTATAAAATAATAATAATTATACTATTATTGATAGGGATATCGTAATTTTATACTCTTGATTGAGGAAGCTGATTTCGCGCAAGAGCTGCCACAACTCAATTAAGTTACATGGCTTCAAAACGTGGAATTTCATCAGATAAACAATATGGTGACTGGCTGTCTCATAGACACATAGAAATTTGCATTATTTTGCTACACGAACTGGGACCATGCCGGTAGAATACTTACCTTATGTATTGTTTTTTTTTCTTATTTTGAGCTACGTACGAGCTATATGATAATCTTAATGTCACTTGTTCAATGGATTTCTGGCATTGTTGCTTTCCAATTTATACGTAGTATAAGGAAAGCTTTGTGACGGTCCAAATTTTCGATTCCGATATTTCAACGGATTTACACGTTTTAAGGTACGGTACCAGGAACCCAAAAAAGTGGTTTTTACGAAATGTCTGCCTGTCTGGGCGTCGATTTCCGGGCAAACTACTGGGTCGATTATGATGAAATTCAGCATGTAGGTTCATAAAAATCATACCTCAGGACCAGTCTTTTTATTTGGGGCTAACTCAATTTGGGGGGGCTTTATACTCAAAAAACTCCATAAAAACGTCTAAAAAAAGTATTTCCCAAAAACGGCTCCAACGATTTCTTTTAAATTCACATACAGTGTATTGTAGTAGTTATTAATGTTGATAAAATGCGAGGGGTCGCTTGCCCCTTGATAGTTTGCTTCTGGGGGTAAAAAAATAAAAATAACTAAATGTTAATGAAAAAAGACTATAAAATAATTTTTCTGCGAAACCTTTCTATCGATTATTTCTACTTTCAGGTATGTTTTAGGTGTTAAATTGTGTAACGAAACTGGACAGGTTGCTTTCCCAGAAAAGTATTTGGTTTTGTACAACAAAATGTTTTTTTTTTTTTTTTTTTTTTGAAAAAATGATAGAAAATTCACGGTCAAATGCATTGCGTGCCCTGCCAGTATTGCTGTGTGGTAATGTGTTGGTCTGACCTATCTAGAATTTACCTCACCTCCAGTGATGTCAGGTGGACACCCCCCCCCCTGCCCCCGAGATATCGGAAATTTAACCATAGGAAAATTATTTACCATGAAATTACTAATTTTCTCTATCTACTAATTTTGATAAATTGGAAAGCATGTTCGAGTAAACTTGGACCGGTTCTTTAAATTGTTTCCGTATGAATTTTTTTTGGCCAACTGCTAGACTATACGTCTTCGAAGACAACCTTCACCAGCTACAAGCGCTAATGGGATGGATAAGCTGTGACAAGCTTAAAATTGGCGCTACTAGGTACATAAGTATCAAAATATGTATATTTTCACTGTTAAGCTATAGGCAAGATGATGCAAGAATGTTTATAACCTATAATAAAAATCGACTTGGAAAAACGCAATGATAGTAAATTAGAATAGGGCTCCAAGGCCGTATTTATGGGGGGATCCAGGGGTCCGGACTCCCCCCCACCCCGTCGTGAAAAATTAAAAATTACTTGCTGCTTGATACTAAACAAACTAGAAATATTTGGAATTGCGCATTTGTGGTAGACTAAAGGAGAAATGGTAGGAATGCACGACGCACCCACTAAATTTTTAGAAGCGATTGATAAAAGCGACGAGGATTTTTCCCCCGAATATTAGAAAACTACTAATAATTTTGGCCACTATACCTGTGTCCACCACTACTGCTGCTGAAGGAATGTTCTCCACGATGAAACGCCTGAAGAGTTGGACAAGAAACACCATGGGTGACAACCGTTTAAATGGCTTGGCGTTGCTCAGCGTGCACAGGGGCATAATATTGGACGAAGATGCAGCCTTGGATGGCTCCAAACCATAAGCTAAGTTGGCCTGCTGGGATGAGATATATGATATAGGTGGCACTAGACAAATTCAACAAGATTTGTATAGAATAAGCCAATTTATTTTTCAAAAGGAAACAGATACCAACACTTCAGTCTTAACTAAGAAGTACAACACTTACAGTATAGTATATACCTTACAGACTGTCTGCTAGCCTATACTCGACATGCGAACAGAGCTGAACCCGGATAGGTAGGCTTAGATCTCAGTCGGATGGTCGCACCTGTTTCACCTAACAGTCACCTGTTTTTAATGTGTCTGATAACAAAAACCGAATTCATTTGACTGACAGCTAATGTGTTAATTATGCGGCGAGAGATAGCATGTTTGCATATTATGTCTTATCTTATTGCTCGCGGTGGCAACCTTCCTGTTTTTTCATCAACATTTTAAAGAGTTGCTTTATCAGTCATCTCATATCATACAAGGTTACAATAAGTGTCCTGGGTGACGCCCGCTTCCAAATTATTCGCTCCAGCTCTTCTACTGACCAATAATGAATCAACAAACTATTGGCTATTGCAAATAATTATGACAATGTAACTGCAAAGGCTTTCACAGGCGGAGTTAGATAAAGAGCCAGTAGAATCCGGGCTTATTGGCCGTGGTCTATATGAAAGTTCATATGTTTCGTCAACAGCTGCGGTCGACATCATCAGTGGCGCTGCATCGACTTCTGAGGTAGTACTTCGGTGGCTCCGTAGCGAATTGTGACAGTTATTAATTTTAGATTATAGAATTATTTTGAATTATTGAATATACAGTTCACGTGGACCGTGGTACAGTAAAAGTGGTGAGACTCTGCAGTATCTTTGGTGCAGACTGCGGGTCGTCGCTGAAGAATAAAGAGGAGCATCTCCTCCATGTGGCGGAGATGAAGATGTTGCGCCGGGCAACGTGAGTAAACCCTGACAGATATGCAAAGAAATGATCAGGCCAGAGCTGAGTTGAAAACTGCCGACATCACTCATAAGCTCAGGGAAAACCGCCTGTTATGGCATTGGGAAAATCCACAGGCAGAGCGAAACAATTAAATCTCCTGAAAAGGGTTGAGGAGATTGCGGCCCCAGGAAAGCGGAGACGAGGAAGACAGAAAATTACGCTGTCGAGAAAGATCCAGGCAGACACGCCCTGGAGAGACAGCCGTGGAAGCAACGGCGTACTGTCGACTCCCCTTAGGGGTAAGGTATGACAACAGCAAAAGTAAATAGGGCATATACTGTACTGTACACTTTGCTGTAAGCTTGCAGGTTATTTAGTAAATTATTTAGAAGACGTGTTGTGTAAAAAAGCTCTTATCGCGCTGGTTTGGCCTGTCCAAAAATGAAAGAAACCCCCCCCCCCCTCCCTCTTTGCTGAAGAAAGCAATAAAGTCTTGATGAAATTGTAAGAAGACAAATGAAAAGACAGGAAAGGAAACGTTCAAGGTGAAGTTCAACAAATGGATTTTCCTGGACATTTTATGACGAAGCTACTCCGATTTGGGTTGGGGCAGTTGCCGGTATAGATGGGGCCAAGCCCGGGCGTGGGCAGGTTCGTACCTGAATTTTCCCTACTTCACGTGAAACGTTATAATGGAAGGTCGGCCGAAAGTGGGAAGCGCCCACCTGCCTAGGCGAACGCCCTACCTTAATACACCAAGACTGCATTACTGGCTTCATAGTCCAGTTGGCAGAGTACTCGATTGTCGACTGGAAAATTGATGGTTCGATTCTAAATCTTGTTTATACGGAATTTTTGCGACCTGTGCCGATTCGTTGAAGGTTCAGGCCTGAGAACTTTTAGAGGATCCACTCTTTTGACCACTGTTCAATTTGGGATGTTGGGGTCAGAAACTTAAATAAATAAATACTTAAGTAATAATTTATTCGCCAGCAGACCTAAAAGTCAAGCCCAATAAAATGCAAATCGTATGTAGAAAATTGAGTACAATTTAAATTCCTTCGTGCTGGTACATTTTTGTTTTACTAACTTACAGTACGTAAAATATACAGTAATATACAGTAAACGTATTTTCATATATACAGTATTCATCAAACATTAGTAAATTTCGTCATAAATTTTCCCATTTGTATACGCCACTGAGGATGTCAGTTTGATGAAGTTCCAAAGTTGTGCCGAAGTAGCAGAAGTCATTGCAAATCTTAAGTCATAAACACTACCTTCCTTAGTAGGCTACTTTTATTTACAATCAGGTCAATTTACCTATACTGAATATGTCATGTTGTCGGAGACATCGACAGCACTGCCGGATTTGCAGTTGTGGGGGTCTGTAGGCATGATATCTATGGGGGGCCTGTCGGCATGATATCTATGGGGGGCCTATTCTGGTTTTGTTTTACTTATTGGAAAAATTTGAAAACATATTTTTTTTTTTAAATGTCGTAGCTTGTGGCGTGCAGTGCCGCATTACACTCAACAAATCCTTAGAATGTAAGAGCTTCTTTAAAATCTATAGGAAGCCGCGAGCAAATAAGATTGTATGAGCATGATGTTATCGACGCAGACTTCGAAAATTAAGAATCTCGTTATATAGCTATAGGGGGGGGAGGGGGAGCCTCCCCCCAATAATTTGGTTTTGGACGAAAGTTGGTAATTTGCCTTTGCTCAGTTGGCAAAAACAGAGTTCCATACAAAGAAAAAAACTAAATAAAGTTGGCTTAAAATAAGATTCTACTAATGTTTTATTCTTATGCAACCAACTTGCCAACTCAGTGTGCCAAACTTAGAAAAAGGCGCGAGAAATTCAAATTTTAATTGACACTAGTATCCAACTCATACATCTACTTAGACTGTAAAAATAAACAAGGGCTTTGATGACAGACGACAAACACATGAAAAATCTTCTGCAGTCAGCTTCTATTGTCTGTCGTCACCATTAGAAATGAAAGAGCGTTTAGCCAGTTCAAATTGTAAAAAGCGATCTAATAAGAACGACAATGACAGATTCACGCTTGGGAAATCTTATACTTAACGCTGTTAAAATGCATAAAACCCCATTATTTTGCACTTAAATTTTCAAATTGTTCCCCCGGGGGAGACACCCCCCCCCCCCAGTTTCTAGCAATATGAATAATTATTTAAGCTTTCCTTTGTAAGCTTTAAAAAATCAATATGGTACTTTACCGCTGTTAAAATGCGTAAACCCCAACTATTCTTCACTTAAATTTTCAATTTTTTCCGTGGGGAGACCCCCAGCCTCCCCCCTGTTTCCAGCAATATGAATAAGTATTTAAGCATTCCTTTATAAGCTTAAAAAATCTATACTTTACCGCTGTTAAAATGAGTAAAACCCCACTATTTTTGCTCTTATAGTTTCAAATTCTTCCCCCGGGGGAGAGCCCCGGGTCCCCCTCCGGTACCAATCTGCAATAAGCGCATTGGCTTTTCAAACAATGCACTAAAAATTAATGTGCTTAGTTTCGCTAAGAAACACCAATTGCACAATCGCTAAGAATTAATCCCCCCCCCCCTCCCCGAAAATCTGTCCTGTACCCGCCGCCCAATTATACGTTAGAAGTCAAACGTTTTCTTTTTTGTTTTCAAATTTTTACTTTTTTAAAAGATACAACATGCTACATAAAATGATGCGTGTTTTATTTTTTTTTTTTTTTAACTTTAACGACATAAATAAAATATAAATAGTTGCAAGCATTTCGCTCGAATTATCCCGCGCTCCGCCACTGGCACACAATGCCCATAGGTAAATCCGGCACTGATCGACAGCATAATATAAGAAATCTAACGGTATCGAAAGACTATAAACAAACCTATAATTTAATGAAAACTCAGAAGCAAGCTGAAAAGAAGCTCTAATTCACAATTGAAGTAAATCACAAGTCACAAACACCGTACGATACTGCATCATAATCAGACATGACGTGGGCTTCAATTTGCATCGACAGCATAATAATAGAAAGTTAACGGTACAAAAAGGCGCATGCGCAAAGCTCAATTTAGGCCAAAGTTATAGAGTGGCCAAACAATGCGACGGTTGAGGAAGGTTTTTATAACCGCTCGTTATGGCTCGAACAGGTACCAAGCCTGTATGGACGGGTAAAATATTAGAGCAGTGCCAGTGTGTAGGCTCGCACTACAACGGAATTAAGTGGTTTAATTGAATTAGAAATTAATGGCAGTTGTTATATTGTGCGGTATTTATTAAGTCTATTGCTTACGAGTATCAGTTTCCAACTTGTTTATCGCCTACTGATTTCTTCGTTCATGTTTTACGAGACGCTAGGGGCGCTATTAAGTTCTTGAAACTGATTTTAGGTTAATTTTTATTCTTCTTCTTTTATTGCCTTCCTATCGACGATTGGCGAGCATCATGGCAATTGTAGTCATGGTGACTATAGGTACTAGGAAATTGTAATCCAGTGGTTTTCCGTTGCCTTTTGCTCAGGGCCGGCCCGTGGTTTTTCGGCGCCCTAGGCGAAACTTTTCCCAGTGCCCCCCTTCCCCCCCCCCCCGTTGAAAACCAATTTAAGGGGGGCCGGGGGTATGCCCCGGAGAAAAAATTGAGAAATAGGCCCAAATTAGTGAGGTTTTACGCATATTACAACTTGGGGAAAGGGGGGCCTGGGGGTATCTCCCGGAGAAAAAAAATGAAAAATGGGCCCGAATTAGTGAGGTTTTACGTATATTAATTATATCTTGGAGAAAGGGGGGCCTGGAGAAAAAAAATTGATAAATAGGCCCAAATTAGTGAGGTTTTACGCATGTTACAACCTGAGGAAAGGGGGGGGGGGGCGCGGAGGGATCCCCCGGGAAAAAAAGATAAATGGGCCCAAAATTTGTGAGGTATTGCGGATTTTGCAATTAGTACAGTTGAGATTTTACCGACGAATATATAATGTAATATGAGGTGGTATAAAATTTTTGAAAAAACAGGTCTGAAATATTGGGGTTTTAAGCATTTCGAGTTTTATATATTTGTGAAAGTGCTTGGTCAATATATGTTGATTCTTTTTCATGTCATTCATTGTAAAATAAGCATACCAAGAATTAATTTCCCTTTCGCTATTGTGTATACTTTGCCTTTCGCCTCCATAATGTCTTTGTCACCAGAAATCTTGGGGGGGGGGCTATGGGTGCCCCTGGGGGGGGGGGGCTTAGCCAATGCATACCAATACCTTATTAAAAAACCATTGTAGCTTTAAAAGGTCAAAGTACCCTCACTCTCTACTGCGAGTGGCAAATGCGCAAATGATTGTTGGCGCGAGCGGGATCAGAACAACTACTCGTAAATGTGCGTCTCTGACTCTACAGACGACGGACTTCTACCACGTCTCTGACAAAATATCTAGTACTGTTAAAAGAATTATTATTAATTTTTTTTCTTCATTCTTCATTTTAAGAGTTTTAAGCTGTTCAAAAAAAACTTCTCCATCAAACATTGTGTTTTATTGCCGGTGAAGTATTCTATAGATTAATTTTTTCCGAAGAGCGCCGCGCCGCGGCGCCCCTCGAAGATCGGCGCCCTAGGCGGTCGCCTAGTTCGCCTATAGGCACGGGCCGGCCCTGAGTTTTGCTTGCTTATGTCTTTGACTCTTCATTGAGTTCCTTCGCATTTACCAACCCCAGGACAAAAGAGTGTCCTGAACAGAAAAGACTGTGCTTTTCTCTTATCCTGGTTCAAACTCTGTCCCCTATCTGTTCAGCCGCCACTATGCGCTTCCATCAAGTACAGATAAGGGATTTTCACGTCTTCGCCTCTGAGCCCATACGGCATTACTCAGAATCTCAGCTACTTAGAAGACAAAGTTAACCTCTTATTCTTCTCCTTCTTTGAATACCTCTTCCATCAGTTCCATCGAAGATTGGCGATCATCATGACATATTATGTAAACACGTAAATACCGTACTTCGGACTCCCCAAAAGGAAGTCAAGTATGTGGAGTATCGAATGTACTTATAGTCATGATGACTGTACTAGGAAATTAAATTATAATGCAGTGATTTCCCGCTGCCTTCTGCATCCTTATGCCGTTGACTCTTCATTGAGTTCCTCCCCCTTCGGGGCCTGTTTCCCAACTCCAGGACAAAAGAACCCTAGTAGTAGTGCCAGTAGTGGTTGCTTATATTTTAGTGGCGGCAACTATTCGTCCCGTCACATAGTCATCCTCGGACTACTGTGTCTTTTTCTTGACATGCCTACACCACCAGACTTGCCCTCACACCCTCTGATTATGCCGCTACTTGGTCGGGGACTGCTTATCAATTATATTCGCAGCCAGCCCCCATATCTGGTGGCATTTTCGCTAAATCTGCCACCTGCGACCCCGCTAGTAGTCTGCAGCTTCGCCCTAGCTCGCTCATGGCTAAAATATGTTCACCATAGTCAAAGCAAAAAATGTTAATAATGCTTGTAGAACTTTGTCAGTGCCGTCCGTGCTAAGATGAAGTGCATGTCACAAAAATGGACGTAATAATAATGCCGATGATGTTTACATGACAGACACTTGTTTCTATCAACCTGTAATAAACAATAATAATAGTAATCAGGATATTATGGAGATAGTAATGTATGGGCCACACACCACAAGACGTGGTAATTGCATTGAACCATTGGGTTACTTTATCATAATTTCTTTATACAAGATGCATATTTCGTGCCACGAATTCTTTACTGGATTATGACCCCCATGGAGTAGACTGGGTATTATAAATTTTTTGGTTCTTCTTCTTCTTCTCGTGCCCCTTCAACGTTGAAGATTGGCGATCATATGAGCGAAAAAAAATTCGCTCATGATGATTGTACAAGGGATGCCCCGAAGGACCTTTAATGCAGTAGTTTCCCGTTGCCTTCTGCATCCTTATGCCGTTGACTCCTCTGTTGAATTCTTCCGCCTTAAGGGAGCTTTTTCTGTCCCATGGACAAAAGGGTGCCCATGCCCTAGCTCCAAGGAGCTAGGTGGGGGATCTTTAACCGGACCCCACTCGGTACTGCTTGGTCGGGGACTGCTTATTCATCTTATTCGCAGCTAACCATCATATCTGATGGCCGTTCACTATCCGCCACCTGTGACCCCACTAGTAGCCTGCAGTTCAGCCCTAGTATTTTTTGGCAAGTAGGTAAAATTCTAAATTAATCGCTCCATTGAAAATGTAGCGTCTAGTCATTTTTTAGATATTTTGCTGCTGTCCGCCATATTTTTTATTGTTACCGTTTATGGTGGGTTATGAAGTGGAAGGAGAATTTTCCAAATGATTTCCATCTTGTTTACAACATAGGAAATGATTTAAAAGAACCGTTTGCACGGTTGCATAACTTAATTTTTGCAGAAAATTGGCAAATGCTTGAACCCACCCATTTTTTTGTAATGTTCTATTGGCCTGTTGCCTACAACTGATAGGCCACAGAATTTTACAGAATTATCAAGTTCATCGAAAAATTATGACAATAAAAATGAAAAACCCCTCATATTATGGTGTAGATACCCCTTTTCCATAGCTCTACATAACAACTTTTCGAGTAGCTCGCGGGTCTGGACCGTCCTTCAGTCGCCACTGGGCCGGTTTAATCGTTAATGTTTGCATTGAATTGAGTCAGAGATTGTTCAAACAAATCAGTAGGATGGGTGCCCCCACACGCATGCGTCACCTGCTCCTACGATGCAACACAACTTGCATTATAAAATAATCGCACATTCTATATTATTGTACTACCGATATATTATATATAGGCCTATGTATGGATAAACTCGGATTTGTATGGGTTAGCAATTTTACGAGTACCGTATGGATTATAGACTACTTGACAAATTTTGAAAACTTATTTTAATACACTTATTGGTATAGGTTGATGGCAATGGACCCCAGCTAGGCATAAATTTAATGACAAAGTCTTCCTCATCTGTCTGATACCGCCTCCACCCCCCACCATAAATATCAGAGCACATCCCCCTGCCCACACAGTTGCTGCTTAGCCTCCAAGATACAATCTTAGAAGTCTACACAGTTCCACTGGAGATGTCGACCGCAGATGTTGACGAAACGTTTGGAAGTACACTTTCATGACGACCACGGCCTAATATCCCGGATTCTACCGATTCTTCATAGGCAGAAATTGTTCCCTTCATGTCGTCTCGAACCTGAACCTTCCGTTTCATAGCCCAGTCCGCCACCAACTGGACTGTTCCTGACCACTTCATCGCTCTAAAAGTCTAATATATTCAATTATAAGTTGTCCCCACCGCCACTTCTATATCATTCCCTACCATCCATCACAAATCATTCCCAAGTCCAATCACTACCAGTGGCGATCACTATCAGCTAGATGTACCCAAGACGCCGTAGCCAATCGTTAATAACTCTTCAGTGAGCCATACAATTACACCACGGTTTACTAGTTCTTAATTAGGGGTTTGTAGGTACGAGTTGTGACACCTATTACGTACATTGTGTACGTACCTGTAGGTATAGGGATTCGATTTGGTTTAGGCTTTAATATGGGAACATCTGCCTGGGGATTGGTGCCGAGGTGCCGTAATGATTGAAATAATTAATATGTTTATGTAAGTATGCACGAATTACTGGGGAAAAGACTATAATATTGCAGCCTATTTACATCGGTAGTGGGTAATAAATGCACCTATGAAATAAAATATAATTAATATACATAGTGGATTGGCTGTTACGTGGGTGAAGTAATTTTAAATAATTTCACAGCCCCTGGGTAGCGTCTGGCGTAGATTAGCCAACACGAACTCATCGAGTTGAATGTTTATCAGTACTTTTTTTATTTTTTAAGAATTTTTGCCGTAAAAATAAATAAATAATAATTTATTTGCAAACAGACCTAAAATGCCATTAAAATGAAAGTCTCAAATTGTTGATTTTTCTAAGCGAAACATATAGCCTGAGGTTTTACCTTTAGCCTATGGTTGTACTCTTCAGGTTGAATTGAAACGACTTTATTGCAAAAAACAAAACAAAAGGCGAACAATGGTTGCCTTTTATATCTCATCTAGATTTAAATAGTGACATTGCTATAACCCATTTCTTTCGAGCTACGCATATGCATAGAGGTAATTTCTTCTTCTAATGCCTCTTCTATTGAAGATTGGCGGTCAATTGTAGTCATGGCGAGTATACTAGGGCCCAGGCAAATACACTGCAGTGGTTTCGCTTCTGCATCCTTAAATGCCGTTGACTCATCATTGAGTTCCTCCACCTTCGGGGCCAATTTCCCGCACCGCGCACAGAAAAGACGGTTTTTCGCTTATCACGGCTGCAACTCGGTCCCTTATCTGTTCAGTCACCACTACGGGCTACCATCTTCACCACGAGGAGGTACAGATTAGGAATTCTCACGTCTTCGTCTCTGCGACCGTAATGCAATACTCAGAAGTTCAGCTACCTTGATGACAGATAGAGATCGAGGTAATATAGGAAACATGGATAGGGTTTGAGTCCAGTTTTTCCTGATTCTCTATTTTCTGATTTGACGTTTAGTTATTGCTTACAGACCAGCTTACTTACCAACTTACTTGCTTACCAACGAGATGGCGTAATTTTCAATCATAATTTCATATCTGATGTGTCATATTCACATTCCGAAGCCCATGAGTCTGCAGTAGGCCTGGAAACCTATGGGGGTCCTTTATATAGGCGTCCACGTGGGCACCGTGCATTATAGCAATTCATGAATATAATGAGGTCAAGATCTCAACTCAATAGTAAGCTATGACCTTTCACGCCCCAACGCTTGCATACCGCTCAAATTTTAAGTTTATACGCTTTTAGGAGACAAACGGACACCCCAATAAAATCCATCCAATTTCATGGGAAGTAAACATCTTACAAGATGATAGCCGGGAATTATTTTTATTCGGGGGGGGGGGGATAAATAATTAGATTACTCGTGACTTCGTGGTATTTCATATTAATAAACAAAAAATAACAAAAACTTAGAGTTTTAGAAAAACGTGTTATAACAACCCGAATTAGTAAAACCCAAATAATCGTTAAGAAATTAACTTTGTCTAAGAAACCCACTTGTGTTAGTATATAACCCAGAGCGCTTTCGGCAAGAACTGCCATCTACAGAGGGAAACCCACTAGCACAGTTACACCTTATCTGCGATTTGAGATTTGCTCAACTCGAGGAGAAGATGCAAATGCTGCCTCTGTAGATGGCAGTTCTTGCCGAAAGCGCTCTGGGTTATATACTAACACAAGTGGGTTTCTTAGACAAAGTTAATTTCTTAACGATTATTTGGGTTTAACTAATTCGGGTTGTTATAACAAGTTTTTCTAAAACTCTAAGTTTTTGTTATTTTTTGTTTATTCGGGGGGGGGGGGCTGTTTTGGCTACCATCTTGCATGCGGATTATAAAAAATGTCTCATTGCTAGGAATAAATGATCTACTTATACATTTTGATGTATCATTATCAATACACCCAATTCACCGCAGTATTATAATTCTTAGTGATTGTAATAATATAATATAATTGATATATAAAAATTAAAAAAAAGTGATCGTTAATTTTCACAACGTACGGGTTCACTCGTACCGTTTAACAAACGATTAGTTGGACATTGCCTGCTGTATTAATAGTCATTAGAAGAGACATCTCATAGTCATCGAACAATTAGGACGGAGTCCATTGTCATTGTTAAGGCGCCCATTCCATTGACCGGCTAGAGCTATTTCCAAAAACAGTGACGTGGTAGCAGACATTCAAGACTTTGGTTGCGTTTCCACCGATCTCGCATTGCAGAATGCAAATGACATTGACGGAAATTAGAATTTTTCTTTTTATAGAAATCTATTAAAATGTTTGTACTTAACATATCCCATGAAGTCATTTTTTAATTTTAGTTTGTTTGTGATTTTACTGTATGATCATTGATCAATTTTAACCATGGCATAGAGGAAAATAAACATTTCCGTCAATTCTGCAATGTGAGGTCGATGGAAACGCCACCTAAGTCTTGAATGTCTGCTACCACGTCACCGTTTTTGGAAATAGCCCTAGCCGGTCAATGGAATGGGCACCTAAATAGTATTACACCATTGCCATTAACCCTTACCAATAGATCACTCGTACCGATTCTTTAGCGTTGAAAAGGAAGTCGGGAAAATTCCGGGAAAGGCAAGGTCTTGAACCCTGAATGCATCTACCATATCTGCGGATAAAATCCAGAGGAGGCTGCCTTCTCAACCTAGTCTAAATCAATTTTATGACTATATATTGTGTACCATGTAAAACTGTAATTTTATTAAAAAATGGATTATGGTAATATAGTCTTTTAATAACGTTTAAGGTAATAATGTAAGTGAGAAGCCATGTGTACCCAACAGATGTAAATGACACTCCTAGTTGTTACAATTTTACATACAGTCCATAATTCGTAATACATAGTTCCATAAATCGACTTGAGCATGTAGGATGCAAAAGGCCATTTGTCACAAAAAATAATTTTTGAGTTGGTGGTATCACTGGAATCACAGCATGGACTGCTACAAAAATAATGTAATAAAAAGTCTAATATGTTTCCTTTATATTATCAAAGAATATTAATTAAGATATTAAGTTACATCCCATAATGTAGATAATGTATTTAGGTATAGTCCACGCAAAATGAGAAAAGTATGAACATGTAATGTTTTGATGCTGTGCAACACTATAAAAATATTCTTTGCACCATTATGTGTTGCCATGTTGCATTGGTTGCAAGGCATAACAAAAATTGTGCAAAGAATATTTTTACAGTGTTGCACAGGATCAAAACATTCCATGTTCATACTTTTCTCATTTTGCGTGGACTATAACTGTAGATTTTAAAGGTTTTTTGTCTTTCCTGTATTTACAGTTTCAAGTGGCAAATCGCCTTTTGCATATTATGTGCAGCTCCTCAATTATTGTAAAATATAGAGTTTTTGACCATTCACTTGGTGCTGCTGCTTAACCTAAATCAAAATGCTGATGGCAGCAACCAGCCACAGAGTGCATTAGAAGTAAAAGTAAAAAAGAAAAATAATGATAAACTGACTAATTAATGACACTCAGTAGAAGACGGCCAGACCAGCTGAATTAAAAATGGTTGCAACAAATTAAAATAACTGCCGTAAGAAGTGGCTTACAATCAATTTACTTCCTAGTCCCCCCTCCTGCAATAAAACACGGGCAATCTGGCTTATTTCTCCTTCGTTTTCATACTATATTTCATTTTGCATTTAATAAAAAACGTTGATTTACTTCTACAATAGCTGCAACATAACAGCTCAGTTTTCAAATTGAACTGAAAGGGAGAATGTAACTCTACTTTCCATATTTCTAGTCGTTTCTCACAAATGAATGACGTAAAGTTCAGTAATTAAGAAGATACAAAGATCTCTAATTCCACCCACTCGTCATGACTACCTCATTGCAAACCTCCAGGGAAATTGAAGAATGTTTTCATAACCTCAGATGGATTTTATGTGATGCGCATGTAGGGCAGACCGGAAGACATTTTCAGGAAAGAATTAAAGATCATGAAATAAGGGTAGATAACCTACTTCTCTCCTGACACCACGGTCCCTCGTCTTCTATGGCTCATCGTCGTCTTCTCTCCATTCGCTCAATGTTATACCCAGGGGCGGATTAAAAGAAAAGTCTTGAGAGGGGTAGACCTTCATTAGAAAAAAATTGCCTTTTTCCAACGTAGTCACTAACCTTTTGATAATAACGACTGTGTGAGATTTTTTTACTTCACGAGCTTTGAAATAGAAAATATATCTTTCCTTTGTTGCTTTGGGTGGAGGGGGCGACCCCTCCCATATTAATCCGCCACTGACGTTACCTTTATGGGCTATGCTCAAGCTAAACGATATAGTTACAGGGCTATATGTGGTTGATCTTTGCGCACAATTGTGTTCAACTGTTTTGCTTTCTCAATTTATTATTATTTGTATTTAAATGATTTTGTTGTAATTGCGTTATGGAAAATATAATTTGATTTGAGTTATGGTTTTGAAGTAACTATTTCGTTTCGTGTGAGATTAGTAACGAGCCTCTTTCCAATAGAAATCCAAAATGACGACTGTGTAAGTAACCGTCGAGAAATAACGTCAAAAGCGAATGTTTTGATTGGTTGGCCGCTAGCACTTTCCTATGCAAATGAGGTCCATTCCATCTAACTCAGCTATTATTATTCATATTTCTTATAACTGACCTTTTTCTATTTTGCAGCCCTGGACACGAGCAATGTGGTGGTCAAAAAGCAGGTGCTGGAGTTGCTGTCAGCACTCTGTGTCTACAGTGCTGAGGGCCATGTCCGAGCCTTGGATGCTCTCGAAAAATACAAGGTAAGCAACAATTATTCAAATACTACTTGATGTAGTTTATAAAAAAATAGCCGCAGCTGCAACTGCGAGCTACTATCACACAACAGATATTTGTTCCTTGTAGCTGTCGCGGAAACAGAAGGTTGCGGCATCGAAATCTGTTACGTTTGCTGCATAATTCTTTTATCGTCTTTGAACTATATATCAGGGCTAGCTTTGCTTACCTGTCCTTTCTTGTCAAAAGAGCATATAGTAGAAGATTTAGCAGACACTAGACTTGTCGGGCATGCGGTCCAGCGGTTAAGACGACCCCCAGTTAGGCGTAGATCGTGGGTTCGAATCCCGCCAAGTCCCGTTTTTTCTAAATCCTTTAATTTTGGTTATATAAATATGTACACCAGACACTCCCAACAACATTTTCCCCAAGATCCCTTCATTCGTTCTACTCGTAGTCGCTAAACTGATGAGAACCTCCATTAATTCCGAAGCCTAAAGTCTAAAATGTTCGGTTTCTCTGCAAAATGCTTACCTCTGGCATAGTCATATTATGCATTCATAATATTACCATTACTTACTTGTTGAGTTTCCAAACGACTGCTTTCAGCATTTCTGGTTTAAGCAACCCTGTCAGTCTGGCGGAGGGAGTGAGTCAGTTTATTGACTTGAGACGTCCTAAGGGTACACTTCTTCACTTTAGGGAGAAGGGGAGTTGACTGACAAGGTGGACCCGGTGGATTCCGAACTACTATAATTATATTAAAGCCACACGATTAATTTATTGGTGACCATGAGTCGACACGCACTAAGACTGACTGGTATAGTCTCAGCGCGTTATCTTGTTCCTCTGCCAACGCTTTGCACACGACCAAATTGCTGCAGTTTTGAATAGGCTCTGTTCTGGTGGACTTGGTATGGCAGCTATCATTACTGAAATCCAAGACACTAACAAGCTATATTTGATACCGGATATCTATTATTTTCTGTCTGTATATGAATCTGGCCATTTTATTGTCCTCACTAATTGCCAATTTGAGTTCCAGTAGATTCCAGTAGACAGTCTCCAGCCAGTATACAGTATGTGACCTTATCAATCTTAATTAACACTGCTGATGATTAAATTACTGACCGCTTGCGTTCAAATGACTACTTTATTAAGTAATAACCGTAATGACTGACTAAATACACATCATTTCTATCTAATGACATTGCCCGTGCAAGGTTGTCTAGCAGGTATTTTTCTATTTCCCCCCTCTTTTAGAGTTTTAGTGCTGTTCTTAGATATGTTGCATTCGTTCCTCTTCTACTTATGATCCAGTTGGCTTGTACGATATAAGGAAAGCACGTTAAGTACGTTCTCAGGTCCCCAATAGGTCCCCATAGGTCCCAGGACCTATAAACGTGTTTTTTACGAAGGGAGTGGTTCCCATAAAAGTCCAGCAAAGAATACTGCCCGGCATCGCAATGCCCTCCTGGGCAAAGGGGACGCTTCAGTCTATGGTCCTTGAATGCACGTTCTTTTCCAGGCTGAGGAGTGATATGATTGTAAGGTTGCAGAGAGTTTCTCCAAGAACGATTGTAAGGTTGCAGAGAGTTTCACCAAGTACGATTGTAAGGTGGGTGAGAGTTTCACCAAGTACGATTGTAAGGTTGCAGAGAGTTTCACCAAAAACGATGGTTTTTGACGATTTTTGGCCTAGTCAGTCATTAAGGCTGGTCCAACTGATCTGGTTCTCTGGTCAGTTCCTGGAGGAAGCAGGACTTGAAAATATAAACCTAAATACTCGCTGTCACGGCAAGCCATCGCAAAAAAAAAAAAAAAAAAAAAAAAAAAAAACTGATAATAATAATAATTAGGTACCCGGTACTCGAATTTACCATTACGATTTTTTATTTTGGGAATTTTAGGGATTGTACCATTTTTTATTCCAAATTTGACAATGGCAAGATTTAGCATGTTTGAAAAGTTAATAGGTCTACCGGTGTACCATATTCATTACGTAACTATTGAAGCGATGTTCAAGGATGCATTCATTGAATTGTTTGCATGCAATTACTCCGTAGGCGCCCATTCCACATACGTCAATCGTCAATGAAAAATTGAAAAAATGACGTTTTAGCAGACATTAAAGACATACTAAAAATTCTGCTACCACGTCAATTTACGTCATTTTTCAATTTTTCATTGACGATTGACCTACTGTATGTGGAATGGGCGCCTTAAAGAAATCCAATTTCTTCTTTTTGCGGGTAAATCTTACATTTATGATACAATCATGTTTGCGATTGGATTTTTTTCCGTTATCATCCCACACGGCTGGAATGGTATTAGAGGCAACTGCTGCATGTTGGAACATGTCTTAATACTGTGCATTTGTTATTATTCCGATTCAGAACGTTTCTGTCTGTTATTATGTATTAAACACGAATGTCATAGAGTTGGCTGGTGTTGTCGGTATATAAAGATTTTTTTGGTGGAAGGCTTACAATAGCCTACAAGAAGAGGGGTCGACAGCTATTTGTGCCAACTTTAAAGAATATATCTGAGTTTTGGCCTGAAATATATAATATAAATAGGAGTATAAATAAATGTCAATAAAATCAGTTTGTAAAAACTAACAAGCTCACAATACTGCTTTATTTATATGGTAAAAACCCGAAAAAACTATGTGAGATCATGACGGAGAAGGGCAAAAGGTCCTTGTGATTTTCATAAGCTGGTCTAGGAATACGCGGCTAATGCTAAAGAAAGAAGATCGAAAGAAATGAAATTGTCTTTATTTTCCATGTGGACGAATTTTGGGCCTTTCGGCCCGCTCTTACTGTACAATTAACCCATAAAGAGACTACCGCAAACTATGGGTAACTTTACATCATAGCCACCTAGGAGTAACTAGCACATAAATCCAGCTGTTAGTAAATGACTAAATCACGGAGCGATTAATTTCTGTACCGGGCCCGCATTGTTATCATCAATATGCATAACAACACAGCAATTTGAATGGGTGATTTGTGGCCCCGCATACGTGCATTTTACATCCATACTTAGCTTGTCCCCGGGTTAATTTATTGTTGGGTCATTTTGTATGACTGGACGGGACCCCTTCTTAGTGTTGGATCGAGCTTACGAGTTCAAGGTTCTCCAATATTAGGCTACTATTTAGGCCTACTGTTATTAATATTGGAGATAAAAGTTTAGTGCGTTTTGTCTTGTCATGGGTGTTAATTGTATATGGGTTTTGTAGGTGTGATATGAAAATAACCAGGTAAGGGTATTTTTTTTTATTACTTTCTATTGAGTTGTCAGAGTTTCCTTTTATTCTTTAAAGTTTAAACAATGGTTTAGATAGTATTGAAATTTATAAAATCTATAGAATGATTGATATGAACAATCAACTTACTTTTTCTTTTTCCGTGACTTATCAGAGGTTGGTGGTGCGGAATCGCCTTTTCCATAGCCCTTTTCCGAGGGATGTTTCCTGGGAGAGTCACTGCTGCATGGAAAAACAGATTAAAAAAATCTCCTTTTCTGGCTATTTCTAACACGAGCAAAGAAGGAAAAGCTACCGTATCTAGCATTATAGAGTTACGGTGACCAGTGGCCGACCGTGCCGCTTAATAATAACTTGACAATTTAACATTGTACTAGCTTGAAATGATAAGAGAAAAATCATTAAATGCACTATAGTGTGTTCTAAGTTTTTTTAAAAAATGGTTTATGGTTATCATGAGACCGTAGTATTCGTTACAAGAGGCTTAAGTGAGAGTGAGAGGAGGAAAATACTTATAAATGTAATAATCAAATATGTCATAAAATATCGTGGAGCTGTCAAACAGAAGAATTTTTCCTGGGCATTTTGATTTATGATAATATGTAGACTGTCTGGCCACCTATTTCTAACACAGCTAATTGTGTATAATAATATAAAAATTTAAAATATAATAAATATAAAATATATAATAATTATTGAATTTGGTTAATATACAAATTTATTAGTGTCGAAGTCCCGAGGAATGGGATCAAGAACTGCGTTAGTGGTGTTAGTGAAGGTCACATGTTATGTATCGAAATGTAGAGGAGCATTTTTGCTAATTTAACGGATATTTTTGACGGCTCTGCAATCGATCTTTCCTGAAAAAGTCTACTTTGTAAAAGAAATAACGCTAATCCGGTCAAAATAGACCAAAACATAGGGGTGCGGTTACAATAATTAATTCACACACAGCTGATATTTTGACCCCGAGTACATTTTTTTTACATGTATCGGATCGATGAGGACTTAATTCATAATTATAATTTAATTTACAATGGTGTTTTGAAAAAAACTTGCCAATTTTCAACTAGGTGCGAATTTTTGTACCCTCGGATGCCTATATTGACCGGACTAAAGGGGCAGTGGCGAAGCCAAGGGGGGTGGCCCCTGGGTATGGACCCCCCCCCCCAAAATTTAGAAAAACAGCAACATTTTCATATATTTATTTTTAAACAATTCCCCGGGAGACCCCTGCTTCCAATTTTGTTAATAAAGTTCTCTTCTGCGAAATCAAATTTTTTTGCCGACAAACTATTTCAGGCCTGTTTTTTCAAAACACCCCCCCCCCCGTTAGCAGTAATATTCTTCACATGTAAAATATAAACATATCTGCTTAATCGCGCTTAATTTCCACTAATTCGAAAACCTATCGTTACGCCACTAATCCGTGGTACTCGTAAGTGGGCACACTTTGTGTAATGATGTTGCAAGAAATCTGGACCCCCCTTCCCCCAAAAAAAAAAACAAAAAAAAAAATCTGGCTACGGAGGGGTACTCCAATTTGTTCTTAGGCGGTTATTCCACCGACGTCAATAGTGATAGTAATGGTGGTATTGACGTGATTGACGTGGTAGCAGACATTAAAGACAGTCTAAAAATGTCTGCTACCATATCAAATCCAATATCACCAGTACTATCACTATTGACGTTGGTGGAAAAACCGCCAAACCAATAGTGGGCGCCACCCCTAGTCTTCCTCCTCCACGCGTGATTTGCTGTAAATTTGCGAATGCGATTTGCTCCCATGCGAATAACGACCTTACTGGAGGCATAAATTAGCCGCAGTCAGGTAGTATTCCTACGTAAATGTATTTACTCATGTACTAACTATTATACGGACACATTTATGGATATTTTAATTAAATTATTTATGACTCCCTGATACTTACACCTACTTAAAGAGGTGTGTAGGCTAAGTTGATGATTGCCGGCTACCTCATACAAATTTCAAGGCTGGTTTATACATAGAATTTGAGGTCCGACATAGTCTAGTTATTTAATATCGTATGTTATGATATGACAACAATTAGAGGTTCTCTAAAATAAAGAAAGAAAATTGTTTAATATAATTACAAAGACATTCACGGCCGGAATGGGATAGGCCGTTGTCGATCTGAAATCGTACTTCCAAATGTTTCGTCAACATCTGCAGTCGACATCTTCAGTGGCACTGCATAGACCTGTAAAGCTTGTAGGCTTAGCAGCAGGCAGCAGCTACGTTTTCAGATCGACCACGGCCTATCATCCCGGATTCTACTGTTTCATCAGAAAATTGGCTATTTGTGTGTGTGGATGTTTGTAAAAAGTGGTTGGGAAGTGGGTGAAGTTCAAATTTTTACAGGCGAAGATTAAATAAATAAATAAATAAATAAGGACTTTTTATTGTTTCTATTACTAAGCCAACCTAGCGGAGTTAGGGCTATAAAGCCCTCTCTTACACTCAACTAGGATGACCCGGGACCGCCTGCTTTACATGCCCTCCGAAGCATGGCCAGAAAATGTACCCAGTGTGGGACTCGAACCAACAACCTTTCGGGTGAAAGTCAGAGTCCGTACCACTACGCTACATGTCCTGACTCATGATTCATGTAACTGGAAGGAAGGGGCCCAGGCTCCCCCGTGGAAATAAAAAAAAATGGCCCGAAATAGTAGAGGCTTATGAAAGCAGCAAAGTTATGATTTTTCAGACTATACTGTTTTACTGTAACTTAATGAAATGACTCAAAACTCCCGGGGGATTTATTTATTTTCAAAGGTTAGAAATAGTGGTCAAAGTGAAGTCCAATATTTTTTTTTTTTT
The DNA here is from genome assembly GCA_963971405.1 of Psococerastis gibbosa. Lineage (NCBI taxonomy): Eukaryota > Metazoa > Arthropoda > Insecta > Psocodea > Psocidae > Psococerastis > Psococerastis gibbosa. The sequence continues at coordinate 1,607,713 of OZ020484.1, read as the reverse complement.
TTTTTTTTTTTTTTTTTTTTTTTTTTTTTTTTTTACTACAGACGAAGACTTATTGTCAAGCTGCAAATGGGGGGGGGGGGGGCGGACCATTGCGAGAAATTGTGCATAATTATGCGCAAAATAGTGATTTTTTTTACACACAGCTTCAGGCAGAGTGTGGGGGACTGAACAACTCCCCTCATTTGGTGATTATTTGTATCTAAAGAAAGAAAGAAAGAAAGAAAATTGTCTTTATTACCCATTTGGGCCAATTTTTGGCCATTCGGCCTACTCTTATACAGTTAACCCATTATTTGTACCTACCGTACTGTAAGTTGAAACAATTTCGGGGTGGGGAGGGAGTTCCGTAGAACCCCCAAACCCCGGCTCTGCGGCTCTGCATAGTTGCCTGCAGTCAGGCCAACGCCTCCAATAGTTTGTCTTGCGTTTTTCTTATTAACCTTAAATATGACATATAATGAGAAAGGCTCCCGCGGCCGAAGTCATTATATTGAAGCAGTGAAATCCAGACTGGTAGATCTGACGTTTCGTCAACATCTGCGGGCATCTTAAGTGACATTACGGAGACTTCTATGTGATTGTTTCCAGTCCAGATCAGGCTCAGTCGCTATTTTCGGTCGGTCTGCCTATTTCGATTGGAAGAGTATTTATTTCTTAGTGTAGTTTATGAACATAGTTCCAAGGTTATTCACATTTAATCCAGTTGGTATTGAAGGGCTCGATCGGTAGTAAGCTCACACACATACTTTATACGTGTAATGCCTATTGAAAGGCCACAGGTACGTGACTCCAGCTGGTTAGCACCGATTAATTCTTTACAATGACCGAGCAATCGTCAATGATGTTACAATAATATTTTAGAAACCTTTCACCTTCAATGCGGTAATGGTTTTGTTTTCTTTGGAGCTGAAAGGGGTAGAATTGAGAGAGCCAAGCGCACCAGGATCTGAATGCCAACGGCCTTACCATGTTGATTCCATTAGAGCAGAGCTTGTTTCAAACTGCGGCAACTTGGTAGTGTGCACAGCGTTGGCAGGGGAACCTGGTGGGACATGATAACTCGCTTAGGCAGTATAAGTAAGTAAGTCGAGTCCTGGTCACCTCCGATTTCATCGTGTGACTTTACCATGTTCCCCAAGTGGTTCGGAATCCACTATAATCAGGAGGTCCACCCTGTTAGTCAACTCCCCTTTCCCCGAGGTGAAAGAGTCTGCCCTTAGGGTGCCTCAAGTTAACAAACAGACTCACTCCACCCGCCAGACTGCCAGGGTTGCTTAAAGCAGAAATGCTGAAAGCAGGCGTTAGAAACAACAACAGGATCTGAATAGCTTTGGAATTTTGTTAACCAACGGCCTTTGACTTGCTGTTCCAAAGTACCTTGCCACCCAATGCAAGCTGAAACTTTCTTACTATTGCCTCTTTAATTTCCGCCATTTGAAGGTTGCTGACAGCTGCTCATATGAGTAATCCTTAACGGCTAGAACATTATCAATCAAGGCCGTAGCCAAAGCTGCAAATTATTCGGGGGGGGGGGGGGTCCGGACGGGAGGTTACTTCACCTCCGGTGACGTGAGATGGACCCCCCCCCCCCCCGAGAAATTTTGTTGCCTTGTTATCAATGCGGTAATTGTCTTTTCTTTTTTAGGAACTAAAGGGAGAGAGGTATCGGCTGCTGGTTGTAGTGAGGGAGCTGAGCGAAGCCACAGCGGTAGACTATCAAAAAGCTTTGATAGCCTTCATCAACTGTGTGATTATTTCGACTCCTCAGCTCGCGGATCGAATCAAGATTAGGAATGAATTTATTGGTAAGTTTAATTACATTATTTTATGATATAGTACAGTATTAATGTATTATCATTAAACTGAATAAAACCAAGTTGCCCTAATTTGCACTTGTACGGCAAATTATGTAATCCTGTAATGTACGAAGGAACCAAAAGAAGAGGGCGGCAGAATAAGGAATTCATCCAACAAGTAAAGGTGGACTCAGGAGCTCGAAGGTACCCAGAAGTGAAGAAAGTGAAGAAGGTGCAGGACCCAAGAGCTGGAGGATGATATGTAGGGGGTTGCTACCAATCAGTCGCTAAGATTGTGACCTTGGAAGAAAGTAGATATCCTCTCAAGGAAATAAAATGCAATGTGAAGGAATTTAAAATTAGGTACCTGTATCCAATATTTAACTTATGTATTGCAAGGATTACCATTATTTACGCATGAAAATTTTTACCACAATGCGGATGTAGGAAATACCATTTCACAGCAGAGCTACAGCAGAAAAAAGGGGAAGTGCCCCCCTGCCTCTCCCTGGCGTCGCCCTTGCACTCCACCAAAATACAAAAATTGGCTCGCAACTCTCAAGTCACTTAAAGTCACTTTTAAGAACATTGGGTTGACTAAATGGCCAATCAACGCCCGATATTATGGTTGCATAGGTTACGCGCCCAATTTCAAAATAATTCACTCGAATGTCGAACCCCTGTAGTGTATTTCCTGCATTCCTATTAAAATTTCTACATTTGTATTCCTTAAAGGTGCTTGCCATGAGACAAGTTGATGCATTGCCCACTTAATATTCGGTTAGTATGTGTGGGGCCTATAATCCTATCTTCAAATAATTATGTAATTGTATTCTATTGTACTGTGCAATATGGGTCCGTGAGTGCGAACACAAGAAAATGGTGGCATTTTGCTTAAAATGAGTCTGATTTGATGGTCTATTATGTTTTAACGTTATTTTAAGTCTACGGTATATCGACACCCTAATTAGCAAACCACTCCAAAATGGTGAGTTTTCAGGAAAGACAACAAACCATTTTAAAAATCAATGTTCGTTTAGAAATTTATTATTGTACTACGATGGTAGGTACCTAGCAAATTCATTTCCTGTCATTCCACTATCCGACTGATACCATTAGTAGCAGCTTTGGAGTAGGTTTGTTTACTGCTGGAGTCAATGGTGCGTATTTCCCCGCCAAATCAAACATCTTGGAGTTAGGGTCTTTTCTGTTTTAACATATGTTTTTTTCGGGATTGAAGAGTTTTATCAGTCGAAGAGGATTCTTTTTCCCCAACAGGAGGATACCAACAACTAATTTTCAATTTTTTTTTAGTTAGTGGTTTGCTAATTCGTGTATCGATATGGCAAATGGTTTGATTGGTCGGCTAATACATTACAATATCAAACGTCCACCTGAACTTAAACATCGCAGGTCAAATCAATTCTCAAATCGCAGATACTTACTTCCGAATTTAATTGTCAGATAACAATCTGACACATAGCCTGTCTTTCTTGTCCTACATGTCCACTTGAACTTGAACTCCGCAGGTCAAATCAATCGCAGATATTTACTTCCGAATATAATTGTCAGATAACAATCTGACACATAGCCAGTCTTTATTCGTGTATGAGTGTGTATGTGGGTGGGACCAAAATAACCCGCCATGGAGCTGGGGGTCAAGGCCACACAAACACTAGAACGGAACTTACGGAAGTCGGATCTCTGTGTTATGTATCTCTACTGTAGAACTCTCTTGACCTCTATGTCAGAATATTATGTCAAGTGTATGTTCTGTATAAAGTTGACTAGTTCAATGGAGGGTTTGTTAGAGGGATTGGGCGTTTTTGCGCAACAGATAATTTCGTAGTTATCACGCAGTTATTTTTTGTAAAGTGAATTTTATAAAACATAAATTGAGGAGCAAACTTTCAAAACGGCACTAATTCCTTTTCGTAAAATGTTCAAGAGACACGAAAAACATAATTATTACGGCTTTATTACAACGGGAATATAAGATTTTAACCCTGCAGAAGACGGGGTTAATTTTTTTTTGTTTTCGTTTTGATTAGCAATCCTGATTCAACCCATCTTCAAGATGGAAAATCGATGATAAAATCAATTTTTAATTTTCATGGATTTGTGTCGTTTTGAAAGTTTGCTCCTCAATTGGATTACAAATGACTCGTTCACGACTTGGTGCATTCAGACTCACTAGTCACTACTGTTACAATATTTACTTATATATTTATATTTTAATGTTTAACTTAACGAGTAACTAGGAGGAAGTAATACCATATCTAATTTAAAAATTTATAAATTTTGGTTTTTGTGCAATGGGATTGGTACTATTTTGTACAATAAAAATACATTATTATTATTATTGGTTTAAGCATGTCTCAGATTGTCCAATGCTGTGTTTTTATTTATACGTTAGTATAAGGAAAGCTTTGTATGGTAGAAATTGTCGATTTCGAGATTCCAACGGATTTACACGTAATGAGGCCAAACGACCCCCAAAAAGTGGTTATCACGAAATGTCTGCCTGTCTGTCTGTCTATTTGTCGATTTGTGGGCAAATTACACTGTGGATTTTGAAGAAATTTGGCATGTAGGTTCAAAAATGTCGTACCGTATCTTGAGATTTTTTTTTTTTTTTCGACTAACTCAATTTGTGGGGACTTACCCTCAGCACCACAGCACCATAGCACCTATCTTCCCTGTACTGCTACCATCTTCCCACCCTCCTTCCTATTCCTTCCAAGCCATGCCAACTGTGTCGCCGCTACCCGCTGCAGATACTGATACTTCTACGAGTTACATGCTTGCCTGCACAGCTGCACTAAGTTTCACCCAGAACATAGCAGCTATCTTCCCTGTACTGCGACTATCTCCCTTCCCTAATCCTTCCACGCCATGTCAACTGTGCCACCCCCACCCTCGGATATTAGCACTTCCACGAGTTCCATGCTTGCCTGCACAGCTGCACTAGGTTCCACACAGAACATAGCAGCTATCTTCCCTGTACTGCGGCCATCTTCCTTCCCTTCTTCCTATTCCTTCCACGCGATGTCAACACCGTCGCCCCTGAGGCCCTGACCTGAGATCCGGAATGCCGTGCGAGGCCGAGGTGTTTCCAAGCATTTGTCTGTACGTTTGTACAACTGGACTCCACCCCATGCCTACTATCTATACACCTGCCTCCATAAACCACATGGTGTCAACTTCCGCGATGTGTCGTTAGGAGCTTATCAAATGTCATTGGCAATATTGATCGTAGAACTTTGATTGAGGAATTAGCAGAAAGAAGAATTGTGTTTTTCATTTTGTTGTGTTTAATATGACTGTCACCAGCATGCACAGATTTTCCACAGCTACATATGATATTTCTTTCGCGTTAGTCCTCATATTTATCTTATGGCAATTTCATTTTATTATAGGTACAGTTCCATTTTTATTTTGTTTAATTTGACTGCTTGGCACTTATATATACATATAATATATATATATATATATACGTATATGTAAATATATATAATTATGTTGTAAAACCATTATTTTAGCCAGCTGGATTGCAAATACTGTACAGGCGGTAGACAATATTGACGTAAGCAATTCAAAGTTTTTGTGCATTTTAAAGAGGTGAATTTCAACAAAAAGCTAAAATTTCACATGTTTTTTGACAAACAGGCCCCGTGCCCGGTTTGGCCTAGTAGGGGCCCGTGAAATGACAATTCTACTGATGACGCTACTGTGCCATTAAAATGTTTGAAGTTCATACTAGGGCCACTGATTCCACTATTTTAAACCGACTTATATAGGTCAAATAATCAGCAGTTACCGTGCGCTGGGGACAATCAGGCCATACCTGAACCTAATCAGCCCCAGGTGTCCCACGATCCCCTACTACTGATACGCTATAATTATCATCATTGTATACCTCCTTTTTTGACGTTCCCCCCAAAGGAAAACTGCCCGATTCGTGCCCGTTTTGGCCTACTTCTTTCCCCCACATATCGTGTACTCTAAGTACTGCCAACCTAACATACCATTGTTCGCCATAACTTTTAATTGCCTGTCCTCTATTTCGACCGAGGTATACCTGCTTTTGTCCCAGGTATACCTACTTTTGTTCCAACGCCGACACTATCGCTTGATCTGTTTCTATTGAATACCGATGCCGATATAGTAATAATTATTGCGAGGCATTGTTTATTGAATTAGTATGTGTGGCAATTGATTTTTTTATGTGGCATATTTATTAGGTACTATAATGCGCTGTGCATGCAATAGGTTAGTGCGGTGGTGACAGTGAGACATGCGGTGCTGAGAAATGTCATGAAATTTATGAACAGGCTTGGTATTACTGTATATATTGAATAGTAGGCTACATAATTTTAAGGCCCTACCCTTCTTGATAACAGCGCTAACAACAAAGGAGTTGACTGAAATTTTTTCATGATTTTTGAAGTTATACTTCTTTATCATCGAGAGTGAATTTTGAGGATGCGCGCGCAGTTCGCAGAAAACGTTCACAGACAAAGTTCACAGAATGAAGAGCTGCCATTTTGTACCCGTGTTTTAGTTCTATCCGTACGTATTATTTCTTGGTATAAATCAAAATATTTGTATTTAATGTAATTATTAACACTAAATATTATTATATTATTACGGTTAAATATTTATTAATACCTAACCTAACCTGGTTATTTAATATTTACAAAATAAAGAAATAAATTGAATAATAATACCTAACCTGGTTATTTAATATTTTCAAAATAAAGAAATAAATGTAATAAAAAGTTTGTGATAAAAATTACAACCAATTGAACGTCAAATGAGTTTTAGTTCTATCCGTACGTATTATTTTTAATGATGGCGTGTACACGGTATGGTCTATACATAAAAGGTGATAAGCTAGTAATCGAAAAATGACTAAAAAATAATTTTTCTGTGAAACCTTTCTATCGATGATTCCTACCTTCAGGTATGTTTTAGGTGTTCAATAGGGTAAAAAAAACGGATAGATTGCATTCCCAAAAAAATATTTGCTTCTGTGCAAAAAATTATTTTTTGAGAAATTATGGAAAATTCACGCTCCAATACATTACGTGCCATGTGTCATTGTTACTACTGTTACAATTTATTGGTCTGTACGTTCCAGAATATGCAATTGAGTTTTAAAGGGATGTTTTACTATATTTTACCCCCCCCCCCCCTATCGAGGGATCTGAAATTTAACCATAGGGAAATTATTTCCTATGAAATTACACATGTCTATATCTACTAATTTATAAATTGGAAAGCATGTTCGAGTAAACTCGGACCGGTTGTTCTTCTTCTGGCTTCTTCTAGCTGTTCGTGGGTTTTGGCCTTCTCAACAGCACTCCATCATCGACGGTGGTCAGTGTCTAATTCAGTAATTCGTCCTTCCAGCGCAGTGGTTACGTGGAATCCCTGTAGTTTTCGTCTTTGCTTTCTTGCTTTGTTAATTATGTTCTGTATGCGGTATTCTAGCATTCTTACTATGTGTCCCAGCTATATAACGTATTCTATGCCTTCTCCATTCAGTCTCTCTTCAAGTTACAGCCGGATGATGGCTGGTTGGCAGCAACATATTGCAGCGATGTCTCCAGTCTCCGCGATTTTGACATGTCCTCTTCAGCTCCACATAGAACGTTATCCCCAAATCATTTTTAACTTGTTGGAGATATTCGTTTCGTGACCGTCCCCGTCGATTTACGCCTTCCATGGTCCCCTCAATGACGCAGCTGACTAAGTTATCATGCCGAAGCAGGTGTCCGATCCAGTGTGCCCTCCTAGTGGATATGGATGCAATAAGTATTGCGCCTATTTCGGAGTTAATAGATTCTCCATATTATCTTCATTAAGAAATTTATAACACCTTTAAATTCAACCTACTTTCTTTTTTACAGGTCTAAAATTACTGCCAGCACTCAACGATATCAGGTATGTTTCATTTTCACTTTACCAATAGGACATACATAAGTACAAAAAATGAGAAAAATTATTTTAAAGCTTTATCTTAAATTCTATCGAAGATTGGCGATCATCATGGCAATTTGTACCTTGGAGTCTGCTGCTCTGAAAAGGGAAGTTGTGCTCTTGCCAAAGCACTGCCTTAGGTTTTTCAACCAGTAAGTTCTTCTTCTGTAATAGTTTTTACTAATTCTAAAGCAGAAATGCTTAAAGCAGGCGTTAGAAACAACAACAACAACAACAACAACAACAACAACAACAACAACAACAACAACAACAACTAATTCTAAATACGTTGTTATTAAGTATCATATCAAAAAATGACCACGTCCTACTGAATGTACCTGGCTACAAACGCAAACGTAGCCGCTGGCTGATATGAGTGACGGCTAAATTATAACGCATGCTAGGCCTACCAGGTAAAATTTTATTTTTCATCTTTCCCATATATTAAGAAACAAGTGAACTCAGATTTAGCCCGTATATTTAGTTTTCTTTATATAATAATTATTCATTTGCTTAATTATGTATGTAGGCCTGCTTGTGTACATTTAACCTTGCCCTGCCAACGACCCCATCGGGTTTCGGTCATTATTGATATTGTTTCTAAACGCATTTCTATCCTTTGGGCAAACTGGCTTACTCCTCGATGTCAATCCACACCGACTACAAGTGCCAATGGGCAAGCTCAGACATACTTACCATTAACATTGCAGTTATAGCTTGACTTAAACGGGTAGGGGAACAGTTTCCAGCTGATCCTTCCAGCGTTTTCGACTACGTCCCGCTAGTCGTCTTCCTGTCATGCTTGCTTTGTACATCTTTTTCGGCATGCGGTCGTCTGACATTCCTACGACGTGCCCCTGCCATCGTATGCGTTGCGCTTTCATAAAACCGGACTGAATGTCTTCTCCGTTGAGTATTGCGTATATTTCGGCGTTGTCGAGTTCTATTGCTTCTGCGAATCTCGCTGTGACAGCAGGTTGACTAGTCATAAGCAATAGCGCACCCTATAGATGCTCCAGTATGGGGCGCCAGATAATATTTTTCAAGAAATGATATTGTATCATTGTGTATGTTTGTTATTGTAATATGACATGCAGCAATAATGTATCCACTTTCGACCTCCATCGTACAATATCGGCACAGATTGTCCACTTGCACACCATTGACTGATGTCTGAAATTCCCGTGAGTAGGGATATCACCCGACGCACGAGTTCTATATATTCCCCCGAAAAATGTCTGGCGCACCCTCCCACGTCTTTTCACTGGCTGGTCATAGGAGACGTGGCAGGTGGGTTCTGATATTAAAACATGTATTTTTGGGGGATGGCGAATGCCTCATCTTTGCTATATAGAACACTAGGACTAACCAATGAGTGACAGCCAAATTATAAAGCAAGAGTGATTGCTATGCCTATCGGGCATAAATTTCATTTCCATCTTTTCCATAAGACTATAAGGAAGAAGTGAAATTAGTTTTTGCCCGCACAAAAAGCGTTGGCAGTCTCCGAGAAAATGACTATCTGAAAATAAGTAGCTACCGGGCAATGAGTGATGGTCAAATGATCTTGAGTGCTTGTGCCTACACCTTTATAGCCTGCGTAGGTGGCAATATGGAGTCGTTTCCATGTTAAACACGTTTTCTTTGTTATTATAAACCGCACCATTGATTTTGTCTTCTGCTCAATGGTTATTAAGATATATGTAAGGTTACTGTCCGGGTCATCACTATTAGTGATGTTATAATTATCGAGGCGGCTGCTTTGATTGGTTGATTGTGTGGGTTACTATTCGGTTAAAGGCAATAGCTTCTTTAACTGCTTTCCAATTTATACGTAGTATAAGGAAAGCTTTGTGATAGTCCAAATTTTCGATTCCGAGTTTTCAACGGATTTACACGTTTTGAGGCCCCAGGAACCCAAAAAAGTGGTTTTTACGAAATGTCTGTCTGTCGCTCTGTCTGTCTGTCTTAATAAACAAAAAATAACAAAAACTCTAAGTTTTTGTTATTTTTTGTTTATTAAAATGAAATACCACGAAGTCACGAGTAATCTAATTATTTATCTGTCTGTCTGTCTGTCTGTCTGTATGCCTGTATGTCTGTGCGTCGATTTCCGGGCAAACTACTCGGTCGATTTTGATGAAATTTGGCATGTAGGTTTACAAAAGTCATACCTCGGAACTATTTTTTTAATTTGGGGCTAACTCAATTTGGGGGGGTTTTATTCTCAAAAAACTCCAAAAAAACGTCTAAAAAAATTATTTCACAAAAACGGCTCCAACGATTTCTTTTAAATTCACTGTCAAGTCAAGACCTGTCAAAAAACTTGCAATGGCAAGATTAAGTCAGTACCAAAAGGTTACCGGCTGCCGCAACACCTCGTTTTTTATTTCCTTTACAAATTCTTATAAATCTTTTGTCCCGCGCCTGTGTGTTTGTGCCCTGCCTGTGAAATACACGGATGCTCGTCTTCGTCCAGGTCTACAAGTTCTGGTGCACCGGACCTAGCTATTCTCACAGCAGGTAAGTCAACTCTCACCAGGCGCTCCCAGTCTATAATATGTCAGTCTCGACATAAAGGTCCTTCGAACGGAGTCAGAGCCAAAAGTAATTATTTTAATTAATCTAATTTTCCATTAATCTTACATTTTTTCACGTCAAAAAAAAAAAAAAAAGTTTTTTGATATTTAATTCAATTTGAGTTACTCTTGTCATTGTAGGTTGACACTGTTGTGTTCCCTTACTTTATTACATATTATAATTTGTTAAGATTATCATTAAAATCGGCAATTAAAACCGTTTACAATTTTTAAATTCATTGGTACAGCTTGTAGATGGCAGGTTAGCATAGGAATACGTACTTGTAGCACAGCCTTAGAAGATGCTCTTGCCTATGTAATTGCAATAGGTCTCAGTCGCATTCAATGCATTAGTCAGTCCTTGTTGGGTCATCTAGGCTAAGAGACCACGTTGTACGAGGCAAGTCTATAAGAGCCTAGTTTTCTTATATTGGGAGTGGTTGTACACTGTCCCATTGTAGCGTCTTCCTTTTCCCGTCATCCTCACCTTACCTGTCTCTTATCTAAACCGTTCTTTTTTGGTTTTTTACTTTCTTTTTGTCTTTCATCATGTCAAAGGAAGATTTGACTGATGATGAAGCGTTGGCCCAATTAGAAGTTCTGAGAGAACTTCGGGAAGACAAGTTTGCCGAACTTACGTCTATTAGGGACAAAATAACTTCTATTTCACGATCTAAATTTAGTTTAATTCAAGCTAAATACCAAACGGCTCAGGCTGTTTTAAAGTCTGCTGATGAACTGAAAGTTCAAATCCTGGAAGCCAATGTAAGGGTTGACAGCAAAGACAGGGTCGACACGAGCAAACCCCATCAAGCTTTTTTACAACTTTTTGATGTAATCGAGGCCACTTACACCGACGTTCTAGACATGCAGAGTCGACCTAAAGGAACAACTCCAGGCGATCCTGCTACTAAGGTCAATATAGGGGTTAAATTGCCAAGCATTGTAATCCCTCCGTTTGAAAATTCTATTCGAGAATTTCCAAAATTCGAAAAATTGTTCGAATGTGTTTATGGGTCTAATCAGTCACTTTCCGATAGTGCTAAAGCCTACTATCTGCACTCGCTGCTGCGGGGAGAGTCTCTTACACTCGTGTCAGAGTTTGCCCTTGATTCACAAGGGTACAAAGATGCTTGGGATGCGCTCAAGGCAATGTATGCTTCTCCGAGAGCTCTCGCTTCAATACATGTCACAGACATACTTTCGTTCACCCCCCTCAAGAAGGCCACGGGGGATGACCTAAAACACTATTTATCGGTTCACAACCACCACGTAAAAAGCTTAAAAAATTTGCAGATTAATGATTTGGGAGATTTTATTTTACAAGAGTTGTGCGCCCGGAACCTGGACACACTCACGCGTCGCCTTTTTGAGCAGAGCCTAGCTGCCGGCACCTTACCTACCCACAAATCTCTTATGGATTTTGTGAGCAAACAATCTCAAATGTTACATATTTTGAAAAGTGAGCATAAACAGGAAGAAAGTGTGTCTGTCAACAAAGGAATAAATAAAACTAATAATACTAAACCTGAGTACAAGCCGAAGGCCTTTAAAGTGCGTGTGTCTAATAAAGCCACTTTTAACAGTTGTCTATACTGTCACTCTAAAGATCACAAAATCTATAAATGTGAGGCATATAATGCAGCCACTATAACTGAACGCCTGGGGTGGGTTAATAACAATGGCATTTGTGCCTCATGCCTCGGTAAAGGGCATTTTTTAAAACAATGTTCGTCCACATACAAATGTAGAACATGTGGAGCCGCGGACCATCACACGTCTTTACATAAAGACAACCCTAACAAGTCAAAGCCGGAGGGTATTGCTGGCACATCGGCCAACAATAATAATCACCCTAGAACTATGTCAGTTCAACCGGAAGTCAAAACCCTGTCAGAACAGTCTGAAGTCCTCTTGGGGACTTTAGTAGCCTATGTCGTAGATGCTGGCGGTTTCACCCGTACTATAAGAGCGTTGGTGGACACAGGTAGTCAAAAAAATCTAATGTCGCTTAGTGCCTTAAAGCGTTTAGGCCTAACTTTAAAGTCAGGTGACCCTCAGTCCATTTGTGGTATTTCAGACATGGTCACGAAACTAGTAGGAGAGGTTAGTCTAACCCTGCATTCACGTGTTAATGCTACCTACAGTATAAAAGTCGATGCGAGTGTTTTACCTCACATTACCAGTAATTTGCCCACAACTGAGCTGCCGTCAGAAGTGGTGGACAAGTTCAAAGCCTTACAACTTGCAGATCCTGATTTTGGACACCCTGCACCAATTGATTTATTGCTAAATGCCAATGTTTTTATGAACATTTTGGACACCACTTTTGACAGTGAGTGGTCCCACATGTCTTACCCTAACACTTTGCCAACAAAATTTGGTACGATAGTCATGGGAAATATCGATAGTCCACAGGGGCAGGAGGTTTGTCTGCTAACCTCCCCCCCTCCCCCCACGCTCCTGCAGTCACTTGAAAAGTTTTGGGAGCTGGAAGAGGTGCTACCCTCTACGTCAAAGCTCACTGTCGAGGAAGAGTTTGTAGAAAATCATTTTTTACAAACTCACACGCGTGCCCCAGATGGTCGATTTGTGGTCCGCTTACCATTTAAACCGGACGCACCTGAGCTAGGTTCGAACCGCCGCTCAGCACTTGCTAGTCTATACTCGCTTGAAAAGAAACTCAAGCGTAATTTGTCGGATTACGAGGAGTATAAGTCTATACTTGCCGACTCCATTTCCAAAAGTCATTTAGTACCAAGTCTTGTGTGGTCTCAGTATGTAATACCCCACCACTGTGTATTTAAAAAAGAGTCGAAAAAATTGCGAATGGTGTTTAATGCGAGCTCATCGAGCTCTAATGGCATTTCACTTAATGACACACTATATGTCGGCCCATCTCTGCAGAGAGATTTAAGTTATGTTCTGTTGGGCTTTAGAATCCATCCTGTTGCACTGACGGCAGACGTCTCTGCAATGTTCACCAACATAGCCATTCACCCCGAGGACTCAGAAAAACTACATATGATGTTTCTGAACTCAGAAAACAGTCCTGTCGAGTATCTTATGGCCCGCCTTCCGTTTGGTCTAGCCTGTAGTCCTTTTATAGCTAATCGTTGCTTAAAGCAGGTTGCCATGGAAACTGAGGTCGAGCCGACGGTTGCTGGGGGCAACCCGAAGCTAGTGGCACGCCAAGCCATACTTAGGTCCTTTTACGTGGATGATGTCCTAGCTGGAGCCGCCACTGTCTCTCAGGCCAAGCTCTTACGTGATGAGCTTACCGCTCTATTGGCCTCGGGATGCTTCCCCCTTTGCAAATTTAACTCGAATGTGCCCGAGTTATCTTCACACAGTGGTGATGGAGAAAATGAACTCGTCTTTGCCGACCAAGTCAAGGTCTTAGGGCTGTACTGGCACCCCCGTCAGGATGTGTGGTCCTTTAAATCTAAGCCATTTGAAGGCCCGGTGTCTAAAAGAACTGTCCTTTCCTATTGTAGCCAGCTATTTGACCCATTGGGGTTAGTCAACCCTGTCACTCTAGCAATGAAATTATTCATTCAAGAGCTGTGGCGCAAAGAGCTGTCTTGGGATGAAACTCTACCCCCAGAACTAAATGATGCTTGGTCTAGATTAGTCACTAACATACCGATGTTATCGAAGTGCAAAATCCCTCGGTGGGTGGTCGATTCTAATTTGCAACATTATCTTGCAATTTTTTGTGATGGTAGCCAATCGGCCTATGGCGCGTGCGCCTACCTAGTGTCACGTGACCCAACCACTGGGTCCACAACTAGCAACCTGTTAGTTGCTAAAAGTAAAGTCGCTCCACTAAAGTCAAAAATGTCTATTCCCCAAATAGAACTTTCGGGAATGCTCCTTGCCTCAAAGCTCTGGACATGGTTTAACAATGGGGATTTTCCAATCAAATTAACGTCAGTCTATTTTTTCAGTGACTCGCAAGTTGCGCTGCACTGGCTCAAAATTGAACCGTCGAAACTAAAAGTTTTTGTGTCTAACAGGGTGCAGCAGGTCAACGAGTTAACGAAGCCCTACACATGGCACTACGTGGCAACAGTGGAAAATCCAGCCGATTTGGTTTCTCGTGGTACGGAACCCGAGAAAATCATTAAAAATGCCTTATGGTTTCAGGGTCCGCAATTTCTCGTATTGTCGGAGTTTCCGGCACATCTGCCTAAGGTGAATTTAGTTGAAATTGACCTACCTGATCTACAGTCTTCCAACTCAAATGTAACTCTAGTTTCAGCAAAAGCCGGGGAGGAAGATGCAATTTTTAAAAAATATTCATCATTCACAAAATTGCAAAGAGTAGTCGCCTATCTAAAAAGATTCACATTTAATTGTCGCAAGCCTGATAATACTTTAATTGGCCCATTATCGGTGATTGAATTAAATAATTCACTTGTCCAACTCATCAAATGGCATCAAGATGTTTATTTCCCCCATGACATCAAAGCAATAATTAAAGGCCAAAAGGTGTCTTCAAAGTTGCTGCCCCTGACCCCGTTTATAGATAAAGACAATATCTTAAGGGTGGGTGGTCGCTTACAGCAAGCAAATTTGCAATTCGATGCTAAACATCCTATTATACTTGCCAAGTCAGAATTTATGAATTTAATTTTAAAGTATTATCACGCGTTATCGGGCCACTCAGGCCCAAGTCTAAGTTTAGCTCTAATGAAACAAAAATTCTGGCCCGTAGCTGGTAGAGTCACTATGAGGTCAATAACCCGAAATTGCGTAATTTGTGCCAAAATAAACGCAAATCGTATCAGCCAACCTATAATGGGAGATCTTCCATCCTCTCGGACCACTCCAGCTATGGCATTCCGTGGCCATGTTGCATTCGATGCTGCTGGGCCATTTACGATCAAACTGTCTTTACGCCAGACTAGGCAATCTCAGGCGGCCGGGAAGGGGTACCTACTGCTTTGGATTTGCCTTAGCACTCGTGCAGTGCACCTGGAATTCATGGGTTCACTATCCGCTGAATCCTTTTTGGCCGCCTGGGACCGTATGGTCTCTAGAAGAGGCATACCTAGCTGTTGTGTCTCGGATCAAGCGAGCAACTTCAAGAAAGGGGCTCGCCTCGTCAAAGAATTTTCGAATTTCCTTGACCAAAACAAGGACACAATTTTGTCAGCACTCGCCACTCGCTCAATAGAATGGCGTTTCAATGTGGTCTATTCGCCAGATAAAGGCGGCATATGGGAACGCCAAATAGGCGTTGCCAAGAGAATTCTCAAAGGCATGTTAACTGCACAAACTATGTTTTTTGAAGAGTACGCCACTGTATTTGCCAAGGTCGAGGCATTAATGAATTCCCGACCTTACTTCCCCTTATCAGTCGACGCCACTGATCCCGTGGCATACCTGTCTCCGGCTCACTTCCTCATCCAATCCCATTTTTCCCCACTACCTGAACAAAGCCTACCCTTGGACATGCCACTCCATCGTAGGTGGGATAGGGTGAGGGCGCTAACCCAGAGATTCTGGAAAATATGGTCACGAGAATACTTACAGTCACGCATGGCTCGTGAAAAATGGGCGAAGGGAGATAGTAGCTTACAAAAAGGGCAAATGGTCCTAATATCAGATATTCAGACCACTCCATCCTCCTGGCCCATAGGCGTCGTCAGTAATTTGATCGGGGGATCACAAGGGGTGGCTCGAGTCGCGGACGTTCGAACCGCGGGTGGTACCATTCGTCGCTCAGTAAATAGGCTACGACTCATTCCCGTCATGGTAGATTGCTAGTGCTACATGAAAATTTAGTTTTAAGTTTAGTTCTTATTCGTTAGGTAGTATATATAAACTGTCTCGCCATCTATCAAGCTACTACCAATTGTATATATTTCATTTCGTTGCCAATAAGTAATTGGTTTCGGTTTTTTTTTCTCTTTATTTTTTTTTCTTCAGCCTACCTTTCTCTCCCCTTTTTTTGGCTGGGGAATGTCAAGTCAAGACCTGTCAAAAAACTTGCAATGGCAAGATTAAGTCAGTACCAAAAGGTTACCGGCTGCCGCAACACCTCGTTTTTTATTTCCTTTACAAATTCTTATAAATCTTTTGTCCCGCGCCTGTGTGTTTGTGCCCTGCCTGTGAAATACACGGATGCTCGTCTTCGTCCAGGTCTACAAGTTCTGGTGCACCGGACCTAGCTATTCTCACAGCAGGTAAGTCAACTCTCACCAGGCGCTCCCAGTCTATAATATGTCAGTCTCGACATTCACATATATTGTAGTTGTTATTAATGTTGATAAAATGCGGGGGGGTCGCTTGCCCCTTGATAGTTTGCTTCTGGGGGTAAAAAAATTGAAATAACTAAATTTTCATGACAAATGACTAAAAAATAATTTTTCTGCGAAACCTTTCTATCGATGATTTCTACTTTCAGGCATGTTTTAGGTGTTAAATTTAGTAACGAAACCGGACAGGTTGCTTTCCCAGAAAAGAATTTGGCTTTGTAAAAAATTTTTTTTTTTTTTTTTTATTAATGATAGAAAATTCTCGCTCAAATGCATTGCGTGCCCTGCCAGTATTGCTGTGTGGTAATGTGTTCGTCTGACCTATCTAGGATTTACCTCACCTCCAGTGACGTCAGGTGGACACCCCCCCCCCCCCAAGATATCGGAAATTTAACCATAGGAAAATTATTTACCATGAAATTACTCATTTTCTCTATCTACTAATTTTGATAAATTGGAAAGCATGTTCGAGTAAACTCGGACCGGTTCTTTTTGATATCTTTTGGAGTAACTGTTTCATTTAGTGGATGAATGCTGATTGCTGATACAAAGGTTTAAGCAATAATTATATCCCTAATTAATCTTCAGTAAATTTTTTGTTTTGTAGTCTTTCTCTTAGCTAGTTTTTACCGATTTGGATCATGCTATGACCAAATGAAGGAGGAAAACCAACAAGTGGCGCATTAGAGCGTCACAATGGTAATACCTCTCCTTACCACTGTGATGAAATTTAAGTACCTGCGCAGCACAGTAGCAGGAGACTCAGCAGCAGGAATAAACAGCTGTATTTGGCATTGCGAAAGTGGCCTTCAATCAAAAATCCTAGATCACGGCTTCTGCCAACAAAGGACTAAACATCAAAAAACAGTTCCTAGAATTTAAATTTTTTGATGTACTTTTATTATACTGATGTGAAAACTAGTGAGACCGTATAGGAGATAAAGAACTACTTTATTTTAGTTTACTTTACTTTATCCAACGCTCACTCTTGGAATAAGGAACTGAAGAGGCCAGAAGCGTTTGAAATGTGGTGTAGAGAGCACTTGACGAATGGTAGAGTGCCATAGGATATTGAAGAAGAGAGACAGCCGCTACCTCCTATAAAAGTAGAGGAGCGAATTCTGGGTAGGGCTAAGAGTCGAAGACACGAAAATCTGGTACACACCACCATTGAGGGCACAGTGGAAGGAGCAAATAGAAGGGGACGGTCGAAGAAGGAATTCATGGATCAACTGAAGGAGGACCCAAGAGCTCGAACGTATCAAGAGCTGAAGAAGAATTTATGGTACAAGACCGAGAGAGCTGGAGGATTATGTGCAGGGAGTTGCTGTAAACCAATCGTTGAGATTGGTACCTCAGAAGATTGAATTCCTTGTAGAGCCAGCGGAAGCCTCTTCTCTTCAGTTCGTGCAGGTCCTCCTCTACGTCGCCCAGCCACTGTATTCATGTACGGCCTGTCTTCCGTCTTCCAGCTGCTAATGGAGTGCCCTGCCCTGTTAGCGGCTCAGGAATCCGGGAACAGAAACACAGAATTAGTACAGTAGTTGCAACATACGGATTAGTGGACAGCGGTAAATGATTTATTGGAATCAATCGAGTTTTCCTTGTCTTATTGGAGTGAGACATTTCAGGTTTAGCAGAGACCATGTGAAAATCTTCATGGGAATCAAAGTATTATCTTACATTCTGATATTGCACCACGTTTTCTTACATGTGAGCTCCATTTACAGTATTTGCAATAGTATAATTAGTGACAGGCAATAACTCTGTGCTTTTGTAAGCTATGCTAAGATTGCGAACTGACAATTAATTTTATATAGGTTGAGTCAGAAAACGCATATCAGGCGTTTTGCTTATGCAGTGATTGTGGAGAATTTCGATAGGGGAAAATTCTTGATTCCTAAGTCGGGGGTCAATGTTTTCTGTGGAAGATTCAGTTTTGGAAAAGGGAAGTGGACTTTCGAGGAGTTAATGACTGGGTTTCGGAATCTTCAATAAATTCTAGACATTGTTACACATCATTGTAACTCTGATATAGGCGCCTTTAATTTGACGTATTTAATTTCAGTCAAGACAATGTAGAATATTAGTACGAACTCTGACTCTCACCCGAAAGGTTGTTGGTTCGAGTCCCACACTTACTTCTAGCCATGCTTTGAAGGGCATGTAAAGTAGGCGGTTCCGGGTCTAGTTGAGTGTAAGAGAGGGTTTTATAGCCCTAACTCCGCTAGGTAAGCTTAGTAATAGAACATAAAGTCATTATTTATAAATTCACGCATAGGCCTAATTACATGCTAATTGCGAGAAACCGTCTATGACCACCCAAAATTTTCCCTTTCAATATATGCTGAAACTGAACCTTCCTCAGAAAATGTTAGCCATAAGATAATAAAAATGACAAATATCTATTTTAAAAGGTGAAATCCATTTTAGGGAAGAGGGCCATTTTTGGCCATAACTAGTAAACACGCACAGTGTCGTATACGCGGCATGGGCACGACAAGACCCGTTATTTACACATGACATAGAGCCCATATAAACAAATGAATTGTAAATCAGGGTCACGTGGTACACTGAAGGGGTCACGAGTCACGACTTTTCAACATTTGCATATTTCTGGAAGGTTTGCGTTCACAGAATTGCCATCGAAATAGCCAGTGGGGTTGAATCAATCAGGCAAACAGTACTCCGTGACACAACCCATGGAGGGTTTAGCTCTGGGGATCGGTAGATAGCCCTCCCCCTTCCTGATCACTGCTCTACTGATGTATCATCTATCCTGAGGAGCTGGACTCCGTATTCTGTAGTTCGTAGCAGCAATCTGGTTGGGACGCAAAGCAAGGGCGGGTCCAGGACAGATTTTTTGAGGGGGCCATTCCGGGAAAAGTGGGGATAGGCTACGAAGCCAAATTCATTTTTAGTGATTCTGCAATTGGTGTATTTGTTAGCGAAACGACGTGCATTAATTTACAGTGCATTACTTGAAAAGCCCAAGCGCCTGATGCAGATGGGGGGTCCGGGGGTCTCCCTCGTGGGAAAATTTTGAAAATATAAGCGCAAAATAGTGGGTTTTACGATTTTTACAGCAGTAACGTTTACAATTTGGAAACATGGAAGACATATTCATTTTACCATGCTAAGGTTTTTGCTTAGAATGCCCTATTTTATATAGTGTACGCGAATCAAAAATGCTTTCCGAACGGGCAACGGGTACACCCCATTTGATACTTACTGGACGTTCTGAACAATTAAAAAAAAATGGGGGCACGACATCCCAATGAGGGTCTAAGCCTGACCACCCGAGGACTGGTAGAGGATTCTCTCTTTTGACCATTGCTCTACTTGGGATTCTGTGGTCTGCAACACGCCCGTCAGCCTACGCGTTTTTTCACTAATGGTGAAGGTACAACCACTAGGTTTGGGTGGTTAAGAAGCCCGCACAATACAATCTTTTAACATATTAACTTATGTATTTCGTTTCTTCAATATTACATATACAGTGATATAATGAAGTAGGGGTGGCCCAAAGGATTTCTCCCGTGCTGGGGCCCCCTTAATACTAATAACTAAGCTAAAACTAATCTAAACTAAACTAAACTAAACTAAAACTAAAACTTTATCGATAATAATCTTGAGTCGAAACCGCTTGGCAGTGTCCGTCCTTGACAGGTCATGACTACGTGTTTGCATGTGTTCATTACGGGTGAAGAATGGATAGGTGCGCCCCCGTTGATTGCTAAGTCGTGCAGACTAAGAAAAAAACTGTAGCGTCTTAATTCGTGCTAATATGACTAATCAATGTCTATCTATTATTACTGTAATAAGGAACTATTTAGACTGCTTGCACTGTCTGCGGGATGATGGCGTCTTTTAAAATGCAAGATGTTTCAGGCAAGGCCGTAGCCAGAGTGGGATCCAGGGGGCCTGACCCCCCCCCCCCCCCAATATTTGCAGTGTACACTAGATAGAATCATAGAATGGAGTTTTAAATATATTGCGGTTACCTCACCTGATACTGATACTGTGGGCATCGGATGTCTTGGAGACGGATTGCCCTTTGTTTTGTGATAAAACGTTCCATCAGATAATGGCCGAAGTTCGTCCAGATAATTATTGAGAAATTTGTGCAGAGTTTCTAAAGCTGGCGTTCCCAACCTGTAGTCCACAGGGTGGACCTCCAGATTAGACATGTAGAGTAGTGGTACGGACTCTGACTTTCACCCGAAAGGTTGTTGGTTCGAGTCCTACACTTCCTACATTTTCTGGCCATGCTTCGGAGGGCATGTAAAGCAGGAGGTCCCGGGCTTTCTTAGTTGAGTGTAAGATAGGGCTTTATAGCCCTAACTCCGCTAGGTTGGTTTAGTAATAGAACAAAAAAAGTCCTTATTTATTTATTTATTATAATGGATTCCAAACCACTTGGGGAACATAGTATTATTATTATTATTATTTAAAGGGTTGAGCTGACATAGGTCTGGGGACCCTTTGAACAGCATAATTATTGGGATCACATCCCAATCATTCAAACTATGCCATTAGCCAATTAATTAACTGTTGAAAAACAGGAGCTTAACCTTGTTAGCGAAGACAACCATGTCCTTCAATGGCAAGTCAATCAGATCGACTTGGTCGATGTAGGCAGCCCCAAAACAGTCCAACCGCGCCCGCCACAGGGCTGGACAGTGCCCAACCACGTGCTCCGCGGTTTCGTCAGACTCATTGCAGTGCCGGCAGATGGTAGGACCTTCATGACCCAATTTGACCATGTGGGCTCTGAACAAACCATGCCCAGTAACCAGGGCTGCGGTCGTTCGAGCCGTCTCTCTACCGACATTCAGTTTATTTATGTAACCCACATCCTTTCTGAGGGTAGATGAACAACTTCGATGTACGCAATGTGGGAGTTAACCGCCATACTGTTTCAAGTTCTTTATAAAGACTGTTGACGAGAGTTCTCTTAAAAACTGCCAATCCTGAGGGGAGAATAGGTTCGGGCCCTATAGGGCTATCCGTTGGGGGAACATAGTAAAGTCACACGATTAATTCTTGGTGACCAGGACTCGAGACGCACTCAGACTGACTGGTATAGTCTCAGCATGTCATATGCCGACGCTGTGCACACTACCAACTTTGCCGCAGTTTGGAACAGGCTCTGTTCAACTTGGTATGGCCGTTGGCGGACAAAAAAGGTTTGGAACCCCTGTCCTAATATAAAGGGAGAGATTATCTGCATTTTTGTGATTATGCAATGTGCAACCTTTTTTAGGTGGTCTTATCTGCTGTGATCGGTCAATTGTGACTGTCAATTCCCAATTGTAGTGCCCATGATTAACTTAATCCTCACTCTGATTATTGATTGGTTGGCATTCTTTCCCGCCATAAATAATTTTTTGAATTAACAGCAACTTTAGTTGATAATCTACACTCGAATGCTGATAGGCTTATATGGTCAATTAACAGCTATCAGTTTTGAAAACTAATTAATTTAAATTTAAATGATCAACTGCTATTTTGTCGTAAAAATAGCATAAAATAAAATACGTGATACGATATGCTATTCTCCATAAGTTTAATTCACTTTAATCATGAGTGCTAATTGTGGGAATCGACCCCCCAATCCGAGGTGGGAATATTGGAATATTGACCCATTGTTTTTTTTTAATGTATATGAAAGTTGTTCATTGTACACAACACGCAGCCAGGATTTTATTTCGGGGGGGGGGGGGCAACTACCAGGTGGTCCCAGTAAAACGGTGGGTCCATCCCTCCGGAAATTTTTAAGAATTAACATGCAAAAACACACAGTTTTAGTGTTTTTAGAGGGAGAAAAAAAATACAGGTGAAAAATCAAACTGAACAATGTATGGATAAAAAAGAGTGATCTCTCCCAAACACAGAATATTGAATGTACAAATTACTTTTATTAATAAATCAGCTCCATAATAATATACATTTCACTCATTTACAATAATAATCTCATTTTTTCTTTTTCTTTTTACATTTCGGTGGGGGGCCCCTTCTTGGTTACGTGCCTAATTGTACATAACTACCAAGAGAATTTTTTTTTTGAAGAATATCATTCACAAAGTCCCTTTACCGTTTTCAGCAGGTACTGTATTTACTATGGACATACTTCATCTCAAAATCCATAGAATGCGGACGTAGTGAGCAACCAATCAGATCACCGTGTCCAACCAGTCAAAATATTGCTATATTTTGATGTCCTTTCTCTATGGATTTTTAGTTTTTATGCAAAGGCTGACCAATTCATATGCATAAAAAATAGTTACTGGAGAGTTTTTCTAAAACCGTGCAATTGAAGTTGAAAAAAAAGTTAAAATTCTATTGGGATTTTAAGCATTGAAATAAAAAATAAATAAATAAACAATGTCACAAAAACATCAACACAGACAGACGAGGCGCGATGCTTCGAATTGCCACCCGCATCAGCAGGGCAAGGCAGTGTTCCTTGAAGCCTTTTGCCGTACAATAATATGCAAACAATTTAAAATTGAGCAGGGGCTTCGGCCCTGCATAGCTGGCGTTCTTCCAATTCTATCCAGTAAAATACATTTTTTTCTTTTGGATTTCCACGTGCAGCTTAGTCGCCGTGACTGTGCGCAAGGAGTTGCAATGCAGATAGACTCTCAGCGAGGACTCCACAATTTGTTTATTATTTATTTAATATTACTTGTTTATTTACTGTAGTATTATGGTGAATCGTGAATGTGAATTTATCCTTATTTTAAACTTTACTGTGCTGAAACCAACATTTGTATCTGCTTCTGCTACACATCAGCCTAGCATATGGTGTTTTAAATAATTTGTAAGTTAAGTAATTATCTATTTACAATAAATTGATTGTTTCAATATATTCATCAAACCTTATGCTGAGAAATGTCATAGACTGAAAGCCCCCAGAGAGTTTAATCCTCAGTTACATTAAAACAAACCGCATTCAAATAATGTAGAGGTACATAAATAATCTACCTCTAGACAAGGGCGGTGTAGGAGGGGGGAGGGGGCCCCCTAAATATAATTGGGTTTTATTTGATGAGTTTACACAATAGAAAAAAAAATGTGGGGAATTTAAGCTAGACAATATAATAAATACAATTTTAATTTTATATATTTTTTTTAATCAAGTAAACCCGCGAAAACCAATCGATTTAATCGATTCGATTATCGATGTATCAGGTACGAATAATCAGCATATTAGGTGCCCATTCCATTGACCGGCTAGGGCTATTTCCAAAACGGTGACGTGGTAGCAGACATTCAAGACTTAGGTGGCGTTTCCACCGACCTCGCATTGCAGAATTGACGGAAATGTTTATTTTCCTCTATGCCATAGTTAAAATTGATCAATGATCATACAATAAAATCACAAACAAACAAACTAAAATTAAAAAATGGCTTCATGGGATATGTTAATTACAAACATTTTAATAGATTTCTATAAAAAGAAAAACAAACATTTCCGTCAATGTCACTTGCAATCTGCAATGCGAGGTCGGTGGAGCCGCTACCTAAGTCTTGAGTGTCTGCTACCACGTCACCGTTTTGGAAATAGCCCTAGCCAGTCAATGGAATGGGCGCCTAAAGGAGGGTCAGAACTTAATGTCACTCAACTATGATAGACAATCGTTTAAATGGCTTATGTATGATGAGCTTACACTGGAAACTTCTTAATGCTGATAGTGGAAAATTTAAAAATAATGTTCCGGAAATTTTGAAGAAAAAAAAGAAAAAGACGCGTTCCTAACATATTGTCAAATACTTGACTTGTTGCAGAGGCTATGAGCATTTACTTTCAATTAAAGTTTTTAAGTGGTGATTTTATTTTTATTCAGCACAACGAACGTTTGCACCTGCCCCCTCCCTCTGAATACAATCCTAGACACGCCGATGCCTGTAATATTTTACAAAAGGCATTGAATGCTTAGTTACCTGAAGACTATCCAACATCATAGAAATAGGTCGTTATCTTTCTCTGCCGTAGAACTATCTGTCGAGTAAGCTGGCTGACGGACAGTTGGGCTGGTTAATTCCTCTTAAACTTTAATTTTAATTAATATAAATTAATTTAGCTAATTTAAATTTAATTTTATCCTTTAGTGATACAATCTATCATAATTACAATATTAAGTAAACCTGCATTGTCGAAGAATTGGAAGAAATTTATTTGATGTGATTTCATATTCGAAGGGATCCATTTCTCTCTGACAACAGACATGACAGACAACAGTAATATTATTCATATAATTGGCCCCATTCAAAATGTCACAATAGGGGAGTGGGGTTTACTGATAGATTTATTGTCTGATTTCTATAATTACCCGGTCTATAGCACAACCCGTCTACTTTACACACTGATAAATATTGCCAACTAGTGGGTTAAAAAATTAATTATTTTAGGCTAGAATAATCTTGTGTTAGTATCTGTGCACATCGTGCGATGATCTTCTTCTGGACATTATGGCCTTGGAGACTGATGCTCTGAAAAGGGAAGTCTTGCTCACGCAGCCATGCCACTGCCTCAGGTTTTTCAACCATCAGGATGTTCTTCTTCTGCAGGAAACCCTCTGCCCTTCTATCTTCCCTTGGATTATTACATGCAGAAGGCGATACTTTTCGTTCCTCATCACATGGCCGAAGTATGTTAGTTTCCGTTTCTTAACGGTCAGCAGCAACTTGGCTTCTGTATTCATTCGCCTCAGGACCTCAGCATTAGGGACACGAACACGATCTGTCTGGCGCATCATTCGTCTGTATGCACATGCACTCGCTTTCAGTACCTATATATATATATATATATTAGTATGAATCGTCAGATATCACTGCCCTTATAGCTTTTTCGATCACTTCGAACACATGTGGTTATTTCTGTTACCAACGGTCTTACCATGATGATTCAGAGCATGTTTCAAACTGCGGCAAACTTGGAAGTGTGCACAGCGTTGACAGGGGAACATGGTGGTACATGATAACGCGCTGAGACTATACCAGTTCGTCTACGTGCGTGTCGAGTCCTGGTCACCTCCGATTTAATCGTGCGACTTTACCATGTTCTCCGAGTGGTTCGGAATCCACTATAATCAGGACGTCCACCCTGTCAGTCAACTCCCCTTTTCCCGAGGTGAAAGAGTCTGCCCTTAGGGTGCCTCAAGTTAACAAACAAACGCACTCCCCCCGCCAGGCTGACAGGGTTGCTTAAAGCAGAAATGCTGAAAGCTGACGTTAGAAACAACAACTACATTTCTATTACCAAATTGAAGAACCGGTTCGAGTGAACCCGTACATTATTTTCTATTCATTAATTAGTATAGGTACTGTGATGGATAATTGAAATTATTATTACCTAATGCAGTTCCAATTTTCCTCACGTTAAACTTCTGCTGTCTCGATTTTTCCTATCCTAACGCACTAGTCTAAAATGGACAGACCAATATAATCGTAATACTCTACAATATTAATATGCAAGGTATTGGATACGGATTATCTACATAATATGACTTAAAATTAAATTTTTATTCAGAAACAAAAAGCAACCAGTTCGGTTTTGTTACTCTACGTATTTAGTACCTAAAACAATACCTGAAGATAAAAAGCATCGATCGAAAGGTTTCACAGAGAAACTATTTTTTAATAATTTTTAATGAAAATTAAGTAGCCTAATTTTTTAGAACCCCAGAACCAAACTATAACATCAAGGCAAGCTACATTTTTCGTTATGTTAACAGTAATAACGACTACAATATACAATAATTATGTGACTTAAAGAAAATCGTTGGAGCCGTTTCGGAGGAATTATTTTTTAATACTTTTTTTGGAGTTTGGGGCAATGCTGTTAATATAACGGGTATTTTGCCAGTTCATTGTTTGATATTTCCTATAAAAATCGACTTAAAAAAAAAAAAAAAACACCTCCGATTTGCTCTAAGGTCAAAGTGCACGTAGCAGTTGCACATAATAAACAGCAGTTGGTAATGAAAAAGGAATTTGTTTATTTATGTTCCTTGCGACTATTAAAATTGATGGCATATAACAATAAAGACGATAAAAATATTTAAGGGGAGGAGAAGACATAGTACTCGTTCTTCAAGCAGGAGATCTAAATTTAGCGTGGGGAGATTCATTTTTTGCAGCTTACAACTTGGCTGCGGCCTTTCTTAACGTTTTGCCATTTGTTATTCCTGCTGTTAGTCGTTATTGTTGGGTAGATGGGCTTCACAGCCTTGCATTTTAGGGAGATTCATCTACCTATTGAGATGGCGACCAATATTCGACTTCCGGATAATTTCTTCATAAGTTTTCATTTCATGACCCCTGAGCCTAAAACAGGGACGGATGCATTTTAGGGACATTCATCTACCTATTGAGATGGCAACCAATGTTCGACTTCCGGATAATTTCTTCATAAGTTTTCATTTCATGACCCCTGAGCCTAAAACGGGGACGGATCCTTGGGGGCGGTCGCCCCCCCCCCCTCCCCCCCTCCCCCCCGAGTGAAACAGCTTTATACTAGATAGAATGGACATTTGAAGGAAATTAAAAAAAAACGGAAACCGCATTTTTCTTAACGGTGAAGGTATGGTTCCAATTAGGTTCGGGTAGGGACAAGAAAAAATGTGTGGCACGACAAACCAATGACCCGACCGTCTGTGGACTGGTTGAAGATCCTCCCCCTCCCCCATCTCTCTCTCGGCCACTGGACAGTTTTGAATGACGTGGCTGCCGGATTGTCTACCGATTAAAATTTCTTTTTTTGGCGAGCCTCGAACCTGACGTTCCCATGCGCTTAGTCCAGTTGGCTACCAATGGTATGCCCCGGTACCCCGGAGATGACTGCAGCAAAACCAATTTACCCCTAATCAGAGCCCTGTTCCATAAATCAAGAGCGCCACGACGTAATGTAACGACCTAACAAAGTAAATGACTTCTTTAACAATAGAAATCACGTAAGTAAGGGAATAATAGCCGTAAGCTCCTTATTACCCTTTACCACCGATTCATCGCCTGTTGCACCGATAATCAGATACGTGCTCGTATGCACCAAACCAGGGCCGGACTGATGCTACAAAATAATAATGCTACATAATAATAATAACAATAAATTGTCTTATGTTTATGAGCCTTCTTCTTCTGGGGTTACAATCTATCGATTGGTTTGCAGCAACTTGACTCTTCTTCTCCACTCCTCCCTGTCTTCCGCGATCCTTTTCATTTCCCAGTAGGTCCCGCACTCCATGTCCGCCATTACGTCCTCCATGTGCTCCTTTCTCGGCCTGCCTCTGTGGCTTGTGCCCTCGACTGAGCCTTCAACAATGGTGTTTAGAAGGCTTTCATGCCTGATAAGGTGCCCCATAAATCTGGCCCTCCTCGTAGATATAGCTATCGTTAATGTTCTTTTTTCGTTTAGCCTACGAAGCACCTCCTTTATGAGCCTAGGCTTACTTAATGTGGCTCATTGGTCCCTTGTCCAATGACAACGACCCCATGGATTTCAGACATTGCTTATATTGTTTCCGTATGCTGCATTTTTGGCCATTGGCAAACTGGTATACGTCCTCGATGTCAACCTACAGTGGCTACAAGCTATAATGGACAAGCTGATATAAGCTTGCAATTATGGACACGATCTCTTTAGTACTTATACTAATCTCCTAGTATGGTTTTCATTGTTTTCCAATGCCTGCTTTCAGCATTTCTGCTATTAAGGAACCTTGTCAGCCGGGTGACACTAGCCCCCCCTCCCTATATTTCCAAAACTAATTTTAATGCTTATATTTTCTATATGACAGAAGAGTGGCAGGATTCTGGTGTCAAATCAAAATTTAAAATGTTATTGAAACATTTTGCCCCCCCCCCCTCCCCGCTCCTAATTTGAAAGCTGCATGCGTCCATGGTGGCCGTCAAGGCTGTGTGCTCTGCAGTATTCTCACCCTACCCCCCCCCCCCCCCCCCAGGAAATTTGGAGATCAATTGTACAAACAGTCACTTGATGTCTTTTGACCTTCCTAGTTGCTTCTAGGTCCACCGGGTCGGTCGGGCGCAGAATAGCACAGGAACTCTTAGACTGTGACTTTTACTCTCTAAAATTATTGCTTGACTGAATTGGCCTGGTTTGGTGCTAGTCGATCTGATTCTTGTGCCAGTCCGCCCATGCTGTGGCGCTATTACCCCTTAGGCTCTGATGCGCGGCACATCTAATTGGGAATGCGCTCACTGACAGACCTATTAGGTCCAATCCAAAAGCCCCGGTTCGTGGAAGATGCGGCTCCAACAATTGGTAGCCATGGTTATGTCATGTATGACCTTGTTTTTATGGCGTACATATGTCAGAGAAATTATTTATTGGTGCTTATTATGTAGGGTGATGAGCATAATAATTATATGATGGATAATACAGGGGTATAGCGCTTACAAAATTTCAACTGGATTCTTGACTGTCTTTTCTTACCCATTCAAGTTTCCATAACTCATTCGAACTTGAATGCCATTATCTACACCGATGGTTCATTGATGGATGGCATGGTGGGTGCTGGCGTCTTCTATGGAGATTTTAGGATAGAACTGTAGATGGAAGAAGATAAGAAGTACCTCTGGGTTCCTATGTTTCTGTTTTTAAGACTAGTTCAGTCTAAAGCCTAAAGGTACGGGTTATTGTAATTAATTAAATAAACGAGACGTTCATAAACACACACGGGTGATGAGCAAAATAATTACATGAAGGATAATATCGGGGTATAAGGCTTACAAAATTTCAACTGGATTCTTGACTGTCTTTCCTTATCCATTCAAGTTTCCATAACTCATTCGAACTTGAATGTCATTATCTACACCGATGGTTCATTGATGGATGGCATGGCGGGTGCTCTCGTCTTCTGTGAAGATTCTGGGTTTGAGGTGTAGATAGATGAAGTTAGAAGTACCTCTGGGTTCCTATGTTTCTGTTTTTAAGACTGAACTGCATGCCGTAGTGTGTGCACTGCAAGTCTGCCTGCGGCTCACATAAGCCACATATCCATCTGCTCGAACTCCAGGGCTGCAATTGCAACGCCAGCAAGCTGTTCTGCACGGTCGGGCTTGGTTGTAGAATATAACAAAACAAGGAGAGTCAGCAAGTCAGCAACACCATCATTCTTTGGAGCTGGTATGAGTCCCTGGTCACACTGGTACACCTCACATTCACTGTCAATTTTTTCAAAGATCTTTCGATTTACCCCAGTATACCTATGTGTATAGTAGACGTAGCCAAATACCTACCTACGCAACAACCCTATCACTTGGGTCTGAAAATTGAGAAAGATTTGGAATCCGAACACAAAACCATTTTGGGAGAAAGTCCTTCTCCTTTCTAACTCAACATCTCACTTTCATTGTCCTTTTTTTTACAAAGATCCGTCGATTTACCCCACTATACCTAAGTATATTGTAGGCGTAGCCAAATACCTACACAACAAACCTATCGTTTGGGTCATCGAATGTTTCTCTCTATTAACTATATGCAAGTCCTTGGCCACATGTGGCCATACAAAGGCGTAGATTGCCTTTTAAGCCTACGCATTAGGCTCGTACCAATGAAAAGGTGTTGTATGAGTAACGGTATGGTGTGTACATCTATTATTTGTTCTCACCTGATCGTAGCCTACTTCGACCAAGTTGTACAATGTGTAAATATTTACATACGAGTTTCGTGATATGCAGCACTTCATGTCCTCATTAAAGTGAATTTTATTACCATAATCGCCGTTTAAGGCGGTATTGTTGGGTGATTGCTCTTAGCCTCAAAGTTATTTATTTTTAGGCATAGCCTTGAAACAATTCAATGAATGCTTCCCAATAACATCTTCAGTCACCTCTGTAGGTAATACCTATTGAGTTATGACAGGTCACATGATGTGTGTTATCATGAATAGGAATATTAGGGCTTAATTGAAGAAAGCATTTAATTTTTAGAGTCTATGCCATCACTATAGGACCCAGTGTCATGACTTAGGCAAGTTTCAGTTGGCGGATTTATTTATTTACTATGCAATATTGCTGTATGTGCTACGCATGTACCGTACGTGCTACCATGATTGAGCTGCTATTTGTGAGAGCGCAAAATCTCTTAAAAAATAAATCGAGGTTAAAATATGGCGACAAATTTCGTCCGGACCGACCTGTTAAGGATTATCGAAACTTGGCTAGGTAGGTTAACTAAACCGCTTAAACAATATAATGCTTTTGTACTCGTCTAGGTACCTGATTTGAACCAACCTACGCAATAAGGATAGGTTGGCTATAACAATAAATTAACCATAAACTTATTACATCTTGTTTAAAATATGGAAAGCAGGTTGTTGCCAGTAGGGCATGCGTTGTTTACAACTGTTATTTAGAGTAGTACATCATGTTTATTTTGACACATTGTACGAGCATTGTTATGAGAATTATTCAATGCCTTATTACACAGCTGTGGATTGGAGTTTAAATTTTATTGCAGGCAATTTACTTTTCTATATACTATATATTGTAGTATAGCGTTATATGAACTAATAAAAGCCTGTGTAGCTGGTGAAGGGGTTGTGATAAATGCTTAAGTTTATTGCCTGCGTATTACAGTGCTTTATGTAGTGGCTACCTGGTTACTTAAGCATAGAACATTTAACGTATCTTGCCAGTTGTTGAGCGTTACCTACCGCCTCAACCATCTTGGAAAATAAGTGCTTGCCAATGCGTATTTCAGACTGCACTGCTGCGTTTTTAAACATGCAGCCCTCTGTAACTACCTAATAATCGATTTTGCATAGTTGGGCACCTCAAACCTACCCAGAGACTTTTATAGATCGGTATATGGGCTTAAACTGAGGTGAGGTGGATTTAAATCTTCAGGCTTTCAGGGAAGATTTGGCAGTCTTCCAAGTTGCCCCTAGCCTATTCTCACATACTGAAAGAGAAATTTGGTTAAGGCTGAGCTCCTGCGTGACGATGCAGCCAGTGTGTTGAGGAATGTCCCGCACATCTTCCAAGTCATCTAGTTCACCTTCACCTCAATGCCTCTCAGCGAACGCTGAATTGCCTTTCACATGGCCCCTTGGGGGCAGAGCCCCTACGTAACGATGTAGCCGGTGCGTAAAGGAATGTCCCGTACATCTACCAAGCCACTCCAGTTCCCTCAAGTCCCCTTAGGCCTTAGGGTCCTTCCTTAGCTGGCAATGAATTTCCTTAAGCAGAGCCCCAGAGTAATGCTGCAGCCGGTACGTTGATGAATGTCCAGGATACCTTCTAAGTTCACCTTCATCGGCTTCATCCGAATTTCCTTAAGCAAGGGCCTTTGTGGGGCGGAGGTCCTGGGCACCGATGTAGCCGACGCGTTGAGGAATGTGCCACTACAGTGCTTCACCCTAACGCCATTCAGCAAACCCTTGAATTTCCTTATGCGGCGTCATCGCATCTTCTAAGCCACCCAGTTTAACTTCACCCAAATATCCCTCAGCGAACGCTGAATTTCCTTAAGCAAGGCCCCTTTGGGGGGTGGAGCCCCAGCGTAACGTTGCAGCCGGTGCGTTGAGGAATGTCCCGTACATCTTCCAAACCACTCCAGTTCACCCGAACGTCTCACATCAAACGCTCGTCGTTAGCGTCCCTCCAGTCTATTTTCACGCGTTCGTACTGCCCTCCCGTTAGCCCACGCATTTTGTAAGCGACTGTTAACCTTTCTTCTTAGCCAATATAGCTTGTTTGTTCTTCTTTAGCAGTTTGGACTATTGTATGCGCGAATGTATATTACTGATTAGCACTAGAGTACTATTGTCAGCTAGGATTTTTGATTGCAGATGATTTTCCAGATGTAGAGATGCGTTCAAAGCAAGCGTCCATTAAGTTAACTGGCAAATTCCGAATTTGCAGCACAATTAGCTGTTATGTACTCCTGCACCTGATGAGTTCACTGTCTTTAGAGCATTTAAAGGATGAGAATCTTAAATCCAATACGTCGTATCTCCAATTCGAGAGCCTGAAAAGATTATTGGCACTAATTTAATATGGTATCTCATTGATTTGTCATTTCCAGGAATCTAAATGACTGGTTGTATGGGCACTCCCTGTGTAGTTATCTGAGTAAATAGCAATAAACCGTGTACGCCTCGGCCCTCGGGAGCAAACACAAATTAACTGCAGTCCGCGTAACTCGTGTGCCACAGGGGCTGCACCTTAGTCCTATGCCTTTTAGCACGTGCATTGTTTACTAATTCCGTTTATCTCTAGCTCCGGGATAATTGTATGTTTGTTGGTATTGATATTTTGAAAGGATGGGTGTATTGAGTCGAACTGAAAACTTGTAAGTTTTGTTTTGTATAGTGAATATGCACACCCGGTAGCCAAGCGAATGTAATATGCGTTTAGAATACTTGCAAGTCTCGTATCCGAACTTCCCTTCGGTCCTGAGTCCAGCACTCCAGTTGTTGCGTGGAATCAAAGAACATCAATATAGGCTAGTTACTGACTGAACCGGCACGAGTGAACCCGTTTATGCTTTCCTATTTATCTATTAGTGTAGGAAGGTAGCCTACCGAAATACTGTACCTAGAAAACAATTAGATCGATGGTAAATAATTGTCCTATAGTGTTGAATTTCGGCTGCCTCTACGGGACTGGATTGATCGACATAATGCCACTATATAGGCACTCCAATATAGGATAATTGTACGCAATAGAAATGGCATGGTATGCTATACAATGCATATTATGTGCAGATTTTTAATAATTTCCTAAAAAAATATTTTTTTCTTACTAAACCAAAACTATGTTTGTGAAAACAACCTGCTTGGTTTTCTTACTCTATTTAGCACCTGAAACCATGCCTGATGTTACAAATCATCGTTAGAAAGATTCCATAAACAAACGATTTTTTTAGTGATTTTTTATGCATTTTTTTTGTTTTTTGTTTTTTAGGGTTAGCATGAAAACAAGACTTATTTATAGTCTTATTGTTCGCCTTTTGTTTACTTTTTAATAAAGTAGTATTTCATTTCATTTCATTTCATTTCATTTCATTTCATTTCATTTCATTTCATTTCAACCCCCCAAAATCAAGATAGCAAAAAGTGAAAATATTGTTTCGAGAAATGATTTTTTTTTGAACCTACAAGTCAAAATTCACCAAAATCCTAGGACGAGTACTTTGGCCACAATAAAATCGACGGACAGAAATTTCGCCAACACCCATTCTTTTCCTTACTGGGACCTCAAAACTTAATCCGTTGAAATGGCATACATCACAAAGCTTTCCTTACATTGTATTGCGTCGTACATTACTAATGACTAAAATATACCCACTGTATAATGTGAATTTGAAGAAAAACTTTGATTGTATTTTTTTTTTAGTTTTTGGAGGGTAAGCCCCCTTAAATTGAGTAAGCCCAAAATAGATAAATAAAATAATTGTCCCAAGGTATGATTTTTGTGAACCTACATGCCAAATTTCATTCAAATCCACAGAATAGTTTGCCCACAAATTAGACAAACCGACAAACAGACATTTCGTAAAATGCGTAAAACCCCACTATTTCAGTCCTATTTTTCACAATTTTTCTCCCGGGGGTGACCCCCGGGCCCCCCTTGTGCTAGATTGTATTAATTACCTGTAATAAACCCTTATTAATCTGAAAATGCGTAAAACCGCAATATTACAGCCCTATTTTTCCAAAAAAAATTGTATTTCATCTTAGCCCTTGGTCTCATTCTAGATCCGCGCCTGGTAATAAAAGGTGAGATCTTGGTGTGAGAAAGGTTGTTGATCAGATAAGATATAAATCATGGAAATAACTTCGCAAAAGTCAAATACACTGTTAAGACATCTTCGAGCATATGATAACACAAGTAAACCAACACTTACGCATTGATTAGTGGCCCGCACAATTTTTGCGACATTTGCTACATTTTCTGTAAGATACGTATCCAGGGATTCAACATCGCAGACATTTAAAGCGGGAGCTAGGGGGGCTGCCTAACTACGGCCTTGATTCTTGGACACACGCATGTTTTCTATTGTGGGACACGTTGGCGACGTCTTTATTGTCCCCATCTCCGTTGAGTTGGTTTTATACGTGTAACTGGTGCAGCATTGAGAGGAAAACTTGCCGTTTGACAATTTGAAGTCTTACAATAATTTCAAAAAAAGGATTAATAATTCAATGTGTAGAAATATGTATGATGTAAGGGCCAATATACATACGTGGAGTTGAAGAGGGCGTGTCAGGATTGAGGGTAGTGAAAGCATCGATGCCACATATGTTACTGCCAACCAGCCAACTCTGTAACTTGAAGAAGAAGAAGAACTACGCGTTTCCACGACGAGCTGCTCGGGCCGGGACTCGATACATTACATGCTAAATATATTATTTTGTATTTATATAATTATTTTATTTTGTTGCAGACGTAAAGCGGCGTCATTCCCAGAGTTGGGAGTGCAGCTCGATGTTTTCGAAGAACAACGAGAGGCTGATGAAGCCCAGCTTCTGCAAGGACCGCATGGCGTTGATCTAAACTCACATTTAGACGTATTTTATGCTATACTTAGACAGGTCAGTGAAAAAAAATTCTATTCAAATAGCCTTCTGCTTAGCCTTAGAAAATGTCACTAAAGACTATATGCTACGCAGAAAATTGACATTTTTTATTTCATTAACTCAGCAAGTTATTAAAACTTTGGCTCATTAGAAGACTACTTCGTGCATCCTATAATCAGGAATTTTTACATTTCGGTTTTGTAGGTTTTCGAAAAATCCCAGATTACGCGAAAGTTTAGTCCGCTCTGATTTTTATGAAAAAACTAAGGTACTAAAAATTTAATATTTCCTATGATGCATGAAGTAGTCTTCTACAACTTACATGAGCCAGATAACCAGATAACCAGATAACTTGCTTTCTTAATTAATTAAAAAAATAAACGTCAATAAAAACAACAAATTTTGGGCTGCTACTTTTTAACGTGTCCTCTTAATAGATGCAATGCAATTATTTGATTTTTAAGGATGAACTTTGCAAGAGGGGAGGGAGTTACTTTTTACTGGATTTTGATTATTGATGGGGTTTATATGTATGTAGGCCTACTTGTAGTCTGGCCAATGGAACCTTACCCTGCCAACGACTACACCAGTTTTCGGGCTTCATCCAGGGCCGAGCCGGCCGGCTAGGCCAGGAGCGAGATTCTGCGTGAGCCCCCCCCCCCCTCCCGTTTACCGCTAGAACCTACCTAAAGGCAATTAGAGAAGAACTAAAAAAACATAAAATAACCTTTAACTCTTTGTAATTATTGTATATAGTAGATATTTTCGCGGTAAATTTTTAATTTTTTAATTTTTAATAAAAATATGTTTTTATGGGATATTTAATGTTATTTAGATATACCGTATCTTTTTAAAAATTTAAACTTTTTATTAGGTCTATACATTAATGTTAATTATAAAATTAGTATTTATTTTATTTTATATTTTTTTATTTTGCAAAGAAATTAACTTTGGTATTAGGTAGACTATTATATTCTTTTCTTTGGTACCGGTACTTAGGTGCTATCGTAAAGTAGAAAATAAATCGTAGGTTATAATAATCTCAAATAAAATAATCGTGAAGGGAGGCCTCGTAAGTTATAGGAAATGGTTCATTCAATTCACGCAATCACTGCTCGCTGCTCATGAAATGCCTCAAGTAATTTTATTACAACTTCTTTGAGTGAAACTGATTCATTTCAATGTTGTTTCTCTGTCTTTTTAGGTATCTGACACACCACAGGAGATTCCTTTTCTGAGTATCCTTCAACATTTGCTCCGAGTAGACCCCAAAGAACCCATTAGCGACATAGTTTGGGACTCTGCTGAGACTCTGGTACATCGGGCGACGCTTCTAGAGAACAGGCAGGATGCTACGAGGCTTCTTCGTTCACCTAGCATACAGGTATGAATGAAAATGAAGGGAAAAATGATGAAGGTCCATAAAAGTAAGCTACGAGAAAAATGGATTTTAAGGTTTCACACTCATCGGTTTTCCCCTGACCGCAGATTCTTCAAACCGCTGTATTTTTTTAGCTTTTCATTTTTTTTTGTTTTTTTACCCATTCTAAATTAAATGCACCATCGGATTCCTCAGGAACTACACTAGAAAAGTGTTAAGTGGGCAAAATTTATTTATTTTGACATTGATCATTCTTCCCCTTTGGGCTTCAAATGTGAATGAAGCTGATAAAAATATTTTCTTGGCTTAATTAGTATCTAGGCATTTAACTGAAATTAGAAGATATAACGGGGAGGTTACCTATGTAACCAAAGTTAATGGGTTAGCGTTACATCTACCATAATTATAATAGGTACTGCAATATAATAAAAAATCTAAGCATTTTTTAGAGTTAGGTACTGTATTACTGTAGTAGGAATACATTATCAGTTATCAATTTTACATTGATAATCGGCTTCAATGGTTAGGTGTTTAGCGTTTTTGTAATTGTGCGAGTCTCTACGCGCCATGTATGCGATCGCTGACGTGTCGTATAACTCAGCACAATTAAGTATTAATTTACTCATTGAGGCGACTGGAGAGGTTAATTGGATATATTCATTAATTCATTGTATGCTAGTAACCTTTTTTTTCTAGAAAAAAAGAAAAAGTGTTATATACGGCAGATAATAATTTGATTGTAAATTTGCGTATGCAGTGCTTACAATGTTGCCTAGTTAAATTTCTGCAGGAGCTTTTAATGGTGTTACTGTGTAATTTTTGTGCCTTTTTCTGGTTTCAGGGGAAGCTAAACTGTCACTGCACGTGCCACGGGTACCGCGGAGGGGGTGAGGGGAGCCGAAAGCAGAGTCTGATCACGGCCCCGGCGCCACCGCCACCGGCACCACCAGCCGCGCCACCACTCCCTCCCCCGCCCCCCAACGGTCTTGTACCCCCTCCACCTCCTCCACCACCCCTGGCGCCTGTCAGGGTCGGCCCCCCGGGGCCCCCTTCTCGTAAGTTCCTTCTCACAATTCTTTAGAATAATTAATTATTGTTTGGGTGATTTGTCAAGGGATGGGAGTGTGCCAGTGAGGGTTGCTGATTGGACTTCGATTGCGTTTTTCGAGCTTACCCGGGTTTTAGCAGTTTTTTTTTTTAGCGAGGCCCTACTATTTTTATATTTTCATTAGTTACGAGAAAAAACATTCCAGGGGGGCTTACTATGGTGATTAGTAGGTATTAACTTATTCTTGGGGATAAAATGTACACAAAACGTGCACATTGTGTACAAAAATGTAGCACTTTCCATTATAAAATTATCTTGTTTACAATTTTCATCCCAGGTTAAGTTGAAAAATAATCGCCATAATAGCCCGCAGAAGGTCTACTTCAGATAAATATTTTTAATGCTTGTTTAATTGGATTGTTTATTTACAGTTGGGGGTGCAGGGGGGCCTCCTCGTCCGCCCCCTCTACTCCACTCGGTGCCAGAGGTGCCTCCCGGCAAAGATGCTGTGGACGCCGCCAATGCCAAATTGTTACCTCAGCAAGAAATCCCGACGCCAAAAGCCAAGATGAAAACTATCAATTGGAACAAGATACCTAACCATAAGGTAAATACTACGTCTAAGAGTCCTACTGTATTTACCGGTACATATAATACAGTACATGTAATAAATCAGTATGACGTTATACGATTCAATCTATAAAAGAGATATTATATTGTTACATAATTACAATTACAATACATTACAGACAAATGAAAGATAAAAGAAGAAAGATGTTTTGCATTCCTATAAAAGAATTGAATAACAGTCATTTTCAACACCTCTTTAGGCATAACACCATTTTGTAAATCATAATAATAATAGAATAAACTAAGCATAATGAATAATTATACATATGATAATAATTTATAATTTACATATATATTATAATATATATTATAATATATATCTCATATTATGAGATACAGATAGAAAGAAGCTTTTCGTACCGGTACCCGTCAATGGAATTTTCAACCACTTCAGCTATCACATCTTCTTTCAATCAACCATGTCACGCCTTGCAGCCAATATACGTTTCTGCATGGAAGTGTCCAAAGCGCGGTCTGGTAGGTCGAAAGAAGACGTACGTGGCAGGTGGCGTTAAGAAATATCGTTTGGTGCTACCGTTAACGAACCCCTTCTCTCCTATACAAGAATGAACGAAGGAATGTTATAATGTTAAAAATTGTTGAGACAATTATACATTCGTCAAGTACAATAGAAAATAAAAATACATATCATTTTAAAGCACACAGTAGTATACCTAAACTACATATCCTGCTAAAAGTAGACCTTCATTTCATGACATACCTAAAGATCTAAGTTATTAAAGGTCAGAGAGAGAGGTATAAGCTTTCCTTATGAGGATTTCTTTAACCTTCGGCCTGAATGCGTTTAATGGCAATGCTCTGGTTTCCTGGTCAAACGCGTTGTATATCTTAACTGCCCAGTAATTCGTTGAATTTTTCACTCTATTTATTCTGTTGTATGGGACTTGCACGTTTCTGTTTTTTAAGAATCTAGTGTTGTGATTATGCTGGGGGGTTCTGTACAGGTCTTGCCGCTCGTGAGCATATACAGCACATTTATAAGCGTACCGTACGAGGAATACAGAGTTAGTATATTTAACTGCACAAAGGCCTCCCGGCAGTCATCTCTGTAGCCAAGCTTACCTAATAAAATATACAAGAGAGCACATACGAGTATAAACTACTTGACTCACCGAAAATTAAGCTGCCTACCTAATTGCTGGTTTATATTCCAGCGCCTCTGATTGGCTCTTTCATTTGTTACGGTACTAGTCCAAGTAGATGTTCATATCAAATAAACGAAGTGGTGTTACCATGTTATCGTAATCGTTAGAGTGCTTGGGGGTAGGTAGTGCTGGAAGCTTTTGGATCGAAACATTGACTCCCTTAACTTTCCATTCCACTTTTGACTGTAGTCTACCACTCATTAGTTTTAAGTGAGGTAGGCCTACCCTCTATATTTTTTTTCGTACTATACAGTGTACCAATGTTTACATTTTTGTTTGTTTTTACAGGTGGTTGGTAAGCACAACATCTGGTCACTGGTGGCGCGCAGTCATCAGCACTCGCCCATGACTGACCTCGACTGGACCGAAATGGAGGGTCTCTTCTGCCAGCAGGCTCCCACTCTCCCACCCCTCACTGCTTCCCCCAGGCTCGGAAGAGAAGTTTCTGATACGGAGCGAAAACGCAAGGAGTCCTCGGAGGTATG
This sequence comes from Psococerastis gibbosa, assembly GCA_963971405.1. Classification (NCBI taxonomy): domain Eukaryota; kingdom Metazoa; phylum Arthropoda; class Insecta; order Psocodea; family Psocidae; genus Psococerastis; species Psococerastis gibbosa. The sequence goes on along the minus strand of OZ020484.1, from coordinate 1,567,820 downwards.
AAATGCATTGTATAACCTACCTTATCTTAAGTGCCTATGTGGCGTCTGCAAGTCTGCTGGCAACTGGAAATGCTGTCTGTCGGCTGATGCAGTGATGCCACGCTTATTATTATATAAAAATTTAAATTTTGGTTCCACGCGCTTTTGGCTTAGGCCTTAGGCGGCTATTCTATATGTCAATAATCCGTCATTTGTGCATCAAAAATTGATGAGATGTTTGTTTTAAGGAGATGCAGATACTTAACTTATCTATTATAATTAAAGTTATAATATGGTAGAGACTTATTATTGATGCACATATGACGGATTATTGACAAGTGGAATAGCCGCCTTATCATTAAAAACCATTGTTTAAAACTATGCAGGTTTGGTAAAACAGTTAATCGGCCGCTTTTTCTCGAAGTCACTTGGTGAACTGGCTGGAGGTAAAGTTTCTTTGAAAAATATAACTCCCATATTAAGCGGCTGCGGAATGAAGGTCATCAGAGCAAACCGTCAGAAAACAAGAAGGATAGGATTAGAAATGAAGTCATGAAGTGAAAGATCGGATTGGAGAATATCGCGAGAGTGCAATGATTCGGACGCCTAAATGTAAAACGAATAGATGGCAGGATCTGGCGCACGAGGAAAGAATAAGTAGAGGGAATCCGTACGACTGGTACGAGAGGAAGAGATGCAGAAAACAGAATGAGGACGGTACCTATCCCAGAAGACAGCGTACTGGTTTATTGTTCATTCATGTGCAGCTTAGGCTGCAGCAAAGAGACTGAATTTTGTGAATTATTTAATGTCGTTTATAGCTATTGGTCCTAGAGATGTTGCCTATTATGATTAAAAAGGTCTAAATGTAGTCTATTCCAAAGGGTCCACTATATATTCACTCACGTAGTATTATCAGAATGCCTTAACATTGTTGACAGATTGCCCTGTTGGATGGCAAGCGAAGCCTGAACGTAAACATCTTCTTGAAGCAGTTCCGCAGCAGCAATGAAGACATTATACAGCTGATCCGCGAGGGCGGCCATGACGATATTGGAGCTGAGAAACTGCGAGGTCTCCTGAAAATGCTGCCGGAAATCGACGAGCTGGAAATGTTGAGGGCTTTCGATGGTGACATTAGCAAATTGGGCAATGCTGAGAAATTTCTGCTGCAGCTTATTCAAGTACCAAAGTAGGCAAACATTTTCATATACACTTCTCTTCAGGTATTTTAGTAAATAATTAAATAAATAATTTTCCCTTAAAATAAATTCAACAAGTAAAAACTTTAAAAAAACTTTTATGTTTGGCGGGAAAATTGCAAATGTTTATTTAGTTCACTATTCCTCCGCTAGAAGATTAGTTTCGGGAAATTTTATTCGTGCATGTTGCCAACCCCGCGGCCCGCCCCCTTGGCCTTGGCCCTGGGATTTGCTTGTAAACAAACTAATAAGCAAGCAATGAATTTTAAATTTTTTTTATATTAATTTTTTTAACATAGTATTATATAGTTAGTTTAGCAGTGGAACTCCTAAATCTCAAACTATTGGTGAAGGCTTCTCGTGTTCCTTGATGGTAGCAGGTTGAGCTGTTGAGCACAGGTCTGTTAAGTGTTGTAGAATCGGTAACCTAACTTTTGTTTGCAGTTCGTACAGGTATATATTATGTTGTTCTGTGGTACAGGTAGTCTACTAAACAAGATAGTGCCCAAAGGCAGACTTCCAACTCCGGTTCTTAATAAGTAATATCATGAAGAATACTTGTTATCAATCGATAGAGGTCTTTATGAAGTACATTTAGCAACATAAACTTAACTTTTGTTTCTTCCGTTTGGGAGGCATAATAGTTTTCACTCATTTACTGAATCCTCTTTTGGTTAGAATAAAGGCCAAACATATAAAAGTTAACGAACAGCGTAATGCTATGAGGATACATAAGTAACCCCTTGTTTCATGGTATAAGCTTCTGACAGGTTTTCTTATAGACTCCCTGAACTTTTCCGTGGTACCATTCAACGTTGCTCCCCTATTCAGATGAATCAAAGAATTCCGGTGCCTATTTTCTCTGTGGGAAATGGTTTTTTTTCGGCCTGTTTTTCGTTCGGGACAACTACTACCGTTTTCACGGAGCAGCCTGATAATTTATTGCACTTGAAGGCGGTAGCAGTAGAAGCCATTATTCCACACGGATGCGCTGGCTTGCTGAAGCTGATCTTCTTCATTGTCTCTTCTGAAATTGGCTTTTCTTTTGGAATTTTTTTAATTTAATGTTAACAATATTTTTTAATATTTTTCACGTGATAAACTTGACAACAGAAGATTTTATTTACTTAAAGAGGATTCAGTTAAAGCGCTGAAAAAAAATATTTCTGGCGATACCAGAATTCTATTGGATGGTTTATATAGCTTGTTATACTTTATGATCGTAAATCGTAAATCGTGTGTATTTCGTGTCATTTTGCCTGCAACCATGCACTCCATGGTTGCAGCTCGGCGTCGTCATAAAACAAATTGCAAGTACATACGTAATAAATTAATAAATGTCCTCTATCGACTCATAGCAAGTATTCTTTAAAATATTATTTATTAAGGTTATTATTAATAAAATCAAAAGTTGCAATTTTTGAGGCATGCGAACTATTCTACATTTCGGTAGTAATTTAAGTGTAGGCTAAGTTAAAATGGCCTGCTCCGTATTTATAATTGATTTTATTTTTCAGCTACAAACTTCGTATAGAGAGCATGCTTTTGAAGGAAGAGTTTGCAGCCAACATGGGTTATTTGGAGCCAAGTATTAACGCTATGATTGTAGCTGGTGAAGGTAAGCTACGCCTCAAAATAGGTAACACTTCAAATATATTGTATCATTATCAGCCACTCAGTGCATTAAAAACTTGAATGTTTATAACTTTTATCAATTAAGCCAAATTAAGTTCACTGACTCAAATGGAAATTCAGCCAAAGATCTTGATTGCTCTGCATTGCTCTGATTAAATGAAAAATAAGACGTCTGTAAAAACAACAGATTTTGGCGTACCTATTTCCCACGGGAAAGTCTGTTCAGCTTTGTGACTATAAATTTAATGTTCCTATATTTATTTTAAAATCAAACGCAAGACCTAAATTTATGAAATTGGACAGAGCATGTCATATCTAGTTCAATTTCTTTATTAAAAAATTAAATTAAATTACAGATTTGATGACCAACAAGCAACTTCAAGAAATGCTGTACATGGTGGTTGTTGCCGGTAACTTCTTAAATTTTGTAAGTAGGCCTGCCTTTACTCAAAAAATATAAACACATCCAGCAAGCCCTCTAACTATCCATTGAATCCAATTGAAAGCAATATACCAGTTGTATGTAGTGGTTTTAGTAATATCTGCACTGAGAATTATGAGAAGAACATCGGCTGTCTAGTTCCACATCATGTCCTCCATATACAAGCATTAATCTGTGAGGTGCCTCTTTAGTTTACTTAAAAAAGTAGCCATTTCTTCTACCTCTAATGTTCCAAAGCAACCCTTGTAAGTATCTAGCACCCGCGTAGGCTGGTTTACCCTCATACCTACTGAAGAGGTCACTTCCCACTAGGCATAAACATAATAGTCTCCTTAGTAACTTTGTAAAACTTGCTGTCACTCATTGTTAAAATTTACTTCGTATAGTCTTACAATAAAATTAAATTAAAAACACGACCGAAACTATACGAAGTAAATTTTAACAATGAGTCCCACTAGGCATCCGGTTGAGCAGAGAGGACACTTGTCTGAATCAATGTCAAGGAGGTGGAGGTGGACCTGCAGGTAACTGTGTCCTGTTTTCAGGTGGAGTCTTGCAAGTCAATAGCTGGAGATTGGACTTGCTCTGCCTCTGCTCCTTTTTTAGCCATTTCTGCTTTTTTATTTATTGGGACAGTCTGTATGATCTAAAATGAACAAATGAGGCTAAACCATTTTTTATATGCAACTACCTAATGCTAGTGGGATTTATGACCCTACTCAATTTAAAATCCTCATTTTATTTCAGGGGGGCTACGCGGGTAACGCAGCGGGCGTGAAATTGAGCTCACTACAGAAGTTAACAGACATCCGTGCCAACAAACCGGGCATGAATCTTATTCACTACGTTGCCCTGGTAAGTTACAGCATTTATTTCTTCTATGTGCTGAAGACGACTTGTATCTGTACTTTGTTAAGTCATGCTTTCGCCTGTTTCAATGCGTTAATGGTAAGCATTTCTCAGCTTGTCCACTATCGCTTGTAGCCGGTGTAGGTTGACATTGAGAACTTATACCAGTTTGCCAATGGCCAAAAATTATATATAATCATGTCCGAAATCCATGGGGTCCTTGACACTGGAGAAAGGGACCTATGGGCCACATATAAGTTGGTGTGGGTCCTTAAAAAGGCATTTAAAAAAATTACATTACAGGACACCCTAACTTTCCATGTGCTGAAGGTGATTTCCAGGGAACGGTAAACCAGAGATAGGAGGTGCAAGAACGATTGGGCCAGTAAGTTAGGCCAAACTATAATTGAGATTGTGGCATGTCCATCATACATTTTTTTGTTTAATTTTAGCTTAACATATCTGATGTCTCACTGAAAGGCACCATCTCCTGTCTGTTAATAAATTAGCTTTTTTAACTGCTTTAACTTTATTTTAGCAAGCTGAGAAAAAACGAAAGGAGTTGCTGAAGTTTCCAGAAGATATGACTGCCCTGGAAGATGCCACCAAGTAAGTGTAAAATGTACTATGCAATTGACTCGTTCTCAAACTTGGTTAAGTTGAGCTAACTCCTGTTAGAATCAGGGACGAATCCAGCCCCTTTTTTTGGGGAGGGGGTTAGTTGTGGGTCAAAATAGAGCAAGCTTACAGTATGTAGTATCTATTAAATTAGAGCGTAAAAAATTAACTTAAAATAGATTTACTAACTTTTTGTGGAAAATCATGTTTGAGCTTTATGGAAAGGAAGTAATTAAAATTAATCAATCAAGCCATAATCTAAAATTGCAACTACTAATTAAGCTAGGGCTAAGGCGGAAACACAGTTGGGCTGGTTATAATTCCTTGTAAAGCATTGAATGTAATAAAACTTAATTTAATTTAGCATATTTAAAGTTAATTTTAATTTTGTCATTTTATGTATACTTGTCTTGTTGAAAAAATTGGAATAAATATATATTTGATTTGATTTGAACTTCTGATGATTTCTCTTTAGAACGACAACAGAGCAACTACAAAATGAAATCAACCTGTTGGACACGAGAATAAAGAAAGTTCGGAAGCAAATTGAACTGCCTTCGACAGAAAAAGAAATCAAAGCACAAATGGTTGAATTTTTGGATGTAAGTAAGATAATATAAAGCTTATATGTGTGTATAATGAAACAGAAGGATTGTGGTTAATATGCCGTGATCATCTCGTTCAGTTTAGGCCTTATGTAGACTTCGACGGTTGTATCTCAGAGAGGCTCATTTTCTCTAAATAACAAATCATGTCCCTATGGGTATTCTGAAGTTTCCATTACGGCTTAAAGTATATTATTATTATTATTATTTTACTAACAGCCTGTCAGAGAACAAGAAAGGATACGATAGAAAAGTAGTGATGAGAAGAGAGTTTGGGGTGGAAGAACCATTGGTGGCGATGATAGCGAGGAAACTGCAACGGTTCGGACACATAAAGGAAATGACTGAAGGAAGTTAAACCATAAAGGGAGGACACATCAACCAGATTGGGACTGGTATGAGACGGTTGGAATAATCAAATGCCGAGGGAGTGGAGGCGGCTCGCGTATCACACCCGGGCAGCTGGAGCTTATTCATGATAATGATGACGATTATACTACGCATAGTAAGGTTTCACCATCATTGGAGGATTGACTACCTCATTGGGTTTGAAGAAGAGGCGGTTGTTCCCAACTGTGTTCCATCTGCGTATAGAAAACAATGACTCAAGTTTTGGCCGCCAAAAGAAGACAGAAGGAGTGCTGGCACAGGTTCTCATCCCACCACACATGATGAAGGAGCTAAAGACAGAGTGCCGACAACTCCAGCATTTACTTTATTCGAATGCAGACCCGTCTAGCTTTAGTAATAAATAAATAATAAATAGAGCTTCAGTACTTTTTATGTATTTAAGGCTTTCACGGTCGGAGTTACGTGGTGAAGCAGTAGAATCCGGGATGATAGGCCGTGGTCCTTCTCAAAGCGTACTTCTTAACGTTTCGTCAACATTTACGGTCGACATCTTCAGTGGAATTGCGTAGACTTCTAAGATTGTATCTCGGAGGCTCAGCAGCAACTGTTACAAGGACGCTTTCAGAACGACCACGGCCTATCATCCCGTATTCGACTGCTTTGTCACAATATTATTACTTATTATAAAAAATTGTTTATTATAAGTATAAATATCATTTCAGATGGCTCAGCAAGAAGTGGACGGGTTACAAAAAGACATGGAGGAACTGGATGCTGTGAGAAAAGCTCTTGCAGACTTCTTCTGTGAAGATCCGGCAGCTTTCAAGTTGGAGGAGTGCTTCAAAATTTTCCAAGGGTTCTGCATGAAATTCCGGCAGGCGTTGCAGGAGAACGAGAGGAGACGGGTTCAGGAGGAACAGACCTATCAGAGGAGAAAACTTAGGGAGGAGCAAGCAGCTGCGAAGAAACGACAACGTAAGTCACGAAAAAATTTGTTGTTGACCAGTCACCAGACTGCCTACCAATTTTTTTTAATACAAATCCACTGAAAGGCCATCGGCATAGCTTGTAGAAAGACAGTTCTTCTTGTTGGAACCTCTGCTGCGGAACTTTTCTGCGTGTGCAATCTGAATACTGTTTGTCCTGATGCTAATTTCAAACATTCCCCACACTACATGGCATGTAAAATTTACAACGGTCTGTCTCAGGAGATGAAGGGCTGTATAAATTGAGGGAAATTTAAATAAGTTCAAGAAATGGGTAAAAGGTACCGATGATGGAATTACAGCATTACTCTTCAATTGACAGATAATAATAATAAACAGATAATAATCATATGAATAGTAATAAATAAAATGTATAATATGCCGGTAACAAATATTATTATTTGTTCATTTTTCCAATATTGAACATGTGCTACTTACTAAATGTATGTATGTTTATTTTACGAGTATGTCGCATGTACTGTATTTTGTATATCTTATGGCGAGACCGATTTATCGAGTTTTATTTTATTTTATTCATTTACTGATCAACTGATTTACTGAAGACAATAAGGGCTCACGATACAAGTCCTATATAAGGTACTTAGTGTGAGCCACATCTAAAACGGTAACGCTGGATATATAGTAAAATTGTAACTCACTGTATTTTTGAAAAACTTTTAAATTACATTACATTACACATTAATGCTGCTGAGTTGAGTGGCTACGCTACTGGTACGAATGATACCAAGACTGTAGTGAAGCACAAACAGGACTTAGTCCAAAGGCTACCATAGCAGCTCCCTGAACTAAAGGCAAGAGGGGCACAATGTGAAGACAAAAGGGAGATGAATCGGGCTACAGTAAGCCAAAGGGAGCAGTAAGGGATCTGGAAATATTTCTTAACATTTGTCGTTTATTAATTTTTATAATTAATTTCAAGATTGACATTGATTAGCTATGGTGGTTGATTTTTTTCATATGTTTTAAAAATCTCTCAAAAATAGGTGTAATTTTCCGATTTGTTTACGTATTTGCATGTATGCAGTATTGGCTAACTTGGTTTTTCTCAAAATCAGCATTAACTAAGTTAAAATTAAATTTATTTGACTTTCAGTGAGCACTGCCAGTTCGGAAATGGATTGTAGCCCTATGGACAGCACTGTCATTGGCATCTCTCAGAAGAAGGGTCCTGAAAGAGATGCTAAGGTAAATAGATATATCTTTCTCTCAAAAATTCGTAGTTGGTATGCTGTTATAGTTTTAAATTTTTGAACAGAATAAATATGCATCGCCAGCAGGGCGAGGATCGGTGTTGTGCCCCTTTTTCGTAGTTTCTAATACATTATTTGAAGCCTATCGTACTTCTCTGCTAGGGTTCTTGTCTGCTGCTACTAATAATCAACATATAGTAAAAAATTATTACCGCGGTTGCGGACGACCTACTGACCTGTAGACTAGTAGAGAATCCTCTCTTGACACGGCTTTATTTGGGATATTGTGTTCGGCAGCATGCCTAGCAACCGCGTTTTCCCCTACCAACGAATTAAAGTAAGGCGGATCTCGGGACCATTTATTTTATTTTGGGCTAATTCCATTTTATGAGGTTTTACCCTCCAAAAAAACGATTCAAAATTATTTTCTCAAAAAAGGCTCCAACTATTTTCTTTAAATTCTCAAATTTTGTAGCCGTTTTTAATGTAAACAAAACTCAATACGTCGGTTGCCCCTTGATAGTTTGGCTCTAGAGGCAAAAAATAGACTAAATTTTTATGAAAAATGACTAAAAAATAATTTTTCTCCGGAACCTTTCTGTCGATGCTTTCTAACTTCATGTGTTAAATAGAATAACAAAACCGATAAGGTCGCTTTCCCAAGTAAACTTTTGGCTTAGAGTAAAAAAAAATATTTTTTTGAAACATTTTGGATAATTCATGCCCCAATACATTGCATTCCCTGCCATATTACTATGTTTGTATTGGTTTGCACTTTCGAACTATGCAATCGTCCCATCCATCAATTTAGTGCTTTGGGGTAGGGAAAGTCGAGGCAACCGAATTTAACCCTGGGACAATTATTTACCATAGAACTACTCATATCTATCTAGGTACATATAGCCTACCAATTGATAAAAAGGAAAGCGCGTACGGGTTCACTAGTACCGATTCTATCCTTTTATGGTGAGTCTCGAGCCTGGATCCTCCGTTTCACTTTCATAGTTCTGCCCTCTGCCAACTAGACTATTAAATAAATAAATATTAAAGTTTTAGTTAAATATTTAATTATTCCGGCCAACATTCACTGTCTATGCCAATGTTTCGGAGAGCATTCTCGGGTCTTCCTGGTTGAATGTAGAAGAGGCCTTTATAGCCCTAACTCCGCTAGATTGGCTTAGTAATAGAACAAAAAGTAATTTATTTATTATTTAATTGCAGATGAGAAAGTTCCAGAATGGGATGACGTCTGAAGATGAAACCGCCAGTTCACCATGGTTACCACGAAAAAGGATGGGCTCCTTCTCGGGACCCCCGGGGGAGGAGCAACCACAGGACAACTGCTCTCCCGGTATGTACTCAGTGAACTCTTTGCTGAATTAATGTCCCCTTCACTTATAGTCGGTGTCGGTTGACATCGAAGAGTGAACCAACTTACCAATGGCTAGAAAACGATAGCACAGATGGTGTCGTTGGCAGGGCATTGTTTAATGGGCCACTACAAATAGACATAGAAACACTTTAAAAACGATGCCTTGTAATAACACGAATGTAGCGTATAATACAATAAAGAATATCAACTGTTACAATTTCAAAGGTACGCGGTGAATAGTAGACTCCATGGGGTCGTTGACCTTGTCGTAACATTCTGCACTCCCTCTGAGCTACCACATAGATGTACAGTCTGCAATATAGGTTAACTTTTCTGTTACAGACGTGACTCCCACAGGGAGCCTGAGACGCCGGAGAAGCAGGGTGCCCTCGGAGGAAGATGATTCCAACCTCATGGATTTCTTGCGGGCGACGGGTCAAGAAGTTGGACAGACGCGCAAATCGTGGGGGAGTCTTGGTATGCCCTATGCCCACAAATAATCTCTTTGGTATAGAAATCCGAAAGCCATAGGGAAATGCCGTCAAAACCCTATGTTTTTATTGGTTGGCCGTAGCCCGTATGGTCGTAAGGATTTTCCTATGCGTACTTTTAAGGTTAATCGCATGCGAACAGTTTAATGAATGTATCCGATTGACCTCTTCAGTCGCCTCACTAAGTAACATAATAGTTACTTGTGTCCAGTTACGATACATGTATTGTAGGTGGCATGTAGAGACTCGTACAAGCTCAAGTGCGCTATCACCTTTCCATCGAAGTTGATTGAATTGAAAGCTATACTTGTGTATAACTGATTAGACAGCAGTGCCGTTGCTGAGAAGATGGTGTAGGGTGTGAAGTTGTGTCTGGGTTGAGCAAACGCAGGGCAGTGCACAAGTAAATGTTCAGTTTTGAGATTGAGGGATACCCACTACTCGAAAAAAACAGCTGATTGGTTCACTGTTGGTACCAATCACAGCTTCAGCTACTTGACTCGCCTTTTGGACAGTTCAGAGCACGCCTTACAGACACAAGATTTTGTTTATTGTTTGGAAGTGTCTAAGAGTGCTCTCATTGGTCGAAAAAGTTGTGGCAGATGGTTCTAGAAACCCAAAAAATATCCTTGCCGGTGATCTCTCCTGTATAGAACACTAGTACCGATCATCTCCGAAAATCATTGGTTTCATAATGACAAGGCAGAAATGTCAGTAGGTGCGTAAATGTTCATTAAAATGTCATACAAATTACAATACTTTGTAGTAATAGTGCAGTACCATATAATAACTCCTATTACAATTGTAGATCGCTCATGGGCTCGACGAGCGCGAGGTGGCAGTGCCAAAAAGAGGCCAGATCTGCTGTCAGCAGATTTCTCAGGCGGTCGAGAAAGACCTACATCACCATCCCCACTAGCAGAGGACAGGACGATCCTTCAGCCTCCGCATGAACCTGAAGAAAAACCAAAGTAAGATAGCTTTTGCTTTACATCTAAGAAGTTCTAAGCTCATAGGAGCACTCCAGGTGCTTGTTTCGAACTGTCTACAGTCCTGCACGGGAGAAATGGGAGATTTGAGGGCGCGTTCGAATGTCCTATCTCTCTTAAATAGAACTCTGGAACTAGAATTGTAGACCGCCATATTGGCTTTATGCTCGCGAATTTCCATGCGAAATCAGACATGTAATTTGAATTTTGTGTGGTGTTGCTACTGGTAAAACCCAAAATGGCAATTTTGTACAATAGTCTCTGTTTATTGGAAATGGTGCATTTCATGTTTTTTTGTTGGATGAAACCGGTCGGGTTTGATAACCCTAAAGGCAGCCTTTCTTTTTCTGTAAATATCTTTCTATCGAAGATTGACGATCATCTTGGACCTTGGAGACTGTTGTTCGGAAAGGAGAGGTCAAACCACAGGCGCAAGTTTTTCAACCAGGATGTTCTTCTCTCGGGAGCCCTACGTCCATCTATCTTCCCTTGGATTATTACTTGCAGAAGACGATAATTTTCGTTCCTCATTGGTTTATTTCAACCCGGTTTGTCTCTTATTGCATGTTGTAACCTGAGGTTTCACATTGTCCCCTCATGTTACACCTTTCCTTAGCTCATCCTATACTGTTACCGGGTATTCCGGATAACGTTCGTTCCCGTAGCTTAGCCACTCATCAACCGCCTAACACATCTGCCAAGTTTCATGAGGCCAAAGTGAATCCCGCAGTGAAGTCAATTATTTTATGGGGAACCTTAAGTGGTATAGCACAGTGGATGGAGATGTTTGCGCCATTAGATGGCCGTCCGTCCGTCCGTCTGGTATGGCCAATTCACAGTCTTGCGACCCGCAGTTGGCCCTCCGGCTTAAATGACGAGTGTATAGGTACTTTCGTACTATTTTCAAAGGAAATCTTATCACTATTTTGTTTGACCTTCAGGGCGTGGAAACAGAAAATAGAAGCATGGCTGAAGGAAAACGAAAAAGAGGAAAACCAAAATACCTCCAAAGCCGAAGAAATACGGAGGAGGTCTCGGAGAATTCAAGGTGCTGTTAATAGGAGGTCGCTCGAAGCCGATTCAGGTAAAATTTGAAATTGCAATAAAAATTTGGCTAGAACGTCATTGCCATGGTCTAGACTTAGAAATTTACCCAATGCAATAGTTCTGAGTTTCAAGTACTTGGCGTTTTTATATTCCTTCTTGGCCCTTCATGTTCTAGTATTATTTCATTTTACATCTATTTTTGTATTTCTGCGATTCGCGAGTTTTGAGTCATTACCGCCGAATGGTTCTTACTTGGCAGGACAAGATTCATTAGTGGGATCATTCGTACCCGTATCGTAGCTAATGAATAACGGACCCACACACTTCGGCCTATTCTCATAAGCTCTGAGAAACGAGAAGGCAAGGACTTGCCAATCGGCTATATAAGGAACCGTGCATGCTGTTTCCCAGCTGTGATTGCAATGTGCTAGACTTACGCCTACTGTTGTTTTGGTCTGTTTCACCTGGGAATCTATGATCATAAAAAAGAAACTTATATAATATTTGCAATATATAATAAAATATTAACAGAACACTATTCCTAATAACATAGCTTATCTCTCTCTTCCACTCCTTGTGGTGTTCTCTCCGAGTTTCCTGAGAAGTCTCATGTCGTCTGAGAATTACCCTCTAAGGCACTGCTACAACATCTCTTCAGTAGTCTAAAAGATCTGTGACTAGGGCTCTGCGGCCCGATCATGGCGATTTTAGTACCGGGCTTAATATAATACCCTGGTATTAAAAATGTAAACAAGACATTTTACAATGGAAAGTGCTATTCAAAATTTGTTTGTTTACAGTTTTAACCCCATGAGTAAGTTAATGCCAATCGCCATAATCGGCCCACTGATTGACTAATAATGACGCATAATTGTGACAGCAGGCCAAAGCTACACTGGTACACACGTGTCTTACCTTTAGACCTAGCTGTGGATCATTATTACGTAATACGATAATGCTCGGCACAACACCATAGTGGCCCATTGAAACATGCCCTGCCAACGACGCTTACCATTGACACATTGTAACAGACGCGAGCATGACTCAACCAAGTTCGGTATGAGTTGCTCCGATGTACTAGTAAACCAGGCTAGTTGTGGACCCACGTGTTCAGATCTTTTCTTTGGCGCATAATTTGTTTGATAGTGGTTTAACATAATTTATGCTTGCAGAGAGCGAAAGCCGCAGTGGCACCCTGGACACATTGCCCGAGGAGAGAACTAGCAGAAGTGGCGAGCCAGCTGCGGGGACCGACTACAAGAGAGTCTACCCCGACTGGAAACCCGCTATTGACAAAACTGATGTTGTCGGCGCCATGGAGGCTATTGAAGGTAAGCAATCTTTGCCAAATTGGGGATATCCAACAATTGGTAAGAGCTGCTGATAAATGCTCTGGTAATGTGTCCCAAGCCAGCGATTGATAGAGGTTGATCAGAAACGTAAATCTCGTAGCGACTTGTTAGGGCAAAGTTGAGGGGCATGGTCATGTAAGGAGGCTGGTCGCAAGAGGCACGGTGAAGGAGTGGTTGCCGAAGGTGGTGGGACGCACAGGCCAGACAAGATAGCCATGAACTAGATGGAGTAAAGTCTGGGGAAATTGGAGGTAGAAGGAACTTAATAAAATAATTTGTAATTAAAATATGACTTAGCTTTTAATCAAATCTTATCTTCTTTTTCAGAAGCCCAGCCGCAGACACCAGTAAAAGACAAATCTGTGTGGAGGAAGTCCAACCTCAACATTGCCGACGGGGAAGGCACCGAAGACGACCTCCGTAGACTTCGTCGTCTCAGGTCCCGTACCAGTATGGAGCAACTCAGCCCGTCAGTGCTGCGGTCCATCCAGGAGGAAGAAAAACGAAAAGGCCTCATAAGCGCACTGTCACAGACCCCTGCGCAGGACAGACTGACGCTCTACCTACGACGACCCAGTGGTGAAGAAGGTGAAGCGCCACTGGTGCGCGGTGGGAGTTTGAGAAACCCTCGCAGGACCCCCGAACCTCCTACCCTACCACCCACTGTACCCAGGCGTCTCCAACGGCAAGATGACATAATTAGTGACAGAATTGAGATAGATTCGGACAATATTGAAACACCTCCTGCGACTCGGCGGAAATTCACGAAGCTTCGCGATCTCTCATCGTCGCTGGAAGACGACCGTCGGGGAGTAGTTGACGTGCCGGTCACGGAGCTACAACGAGCCAGCCCGGAGGGCAGGTCCGATAAGGAGATGAACGAGAGAGGGTCATTGTTGAGGAACAGCCAACGGCTGAAGGAGATTGCTAGTCGGAATGATGATGATATTGAAGTAGGCGATGGGCAGTTTGACCGGTTTTCATCTGCTAGAAGGACTAGACGGTATAAGAAGAGTCAAGAGGTGGAATCGACGGAAGAAAAGGAAGCTTCGCCAGTTCCGGCTATAGTCGCACCGGAAATCGTGTCGGAAACGCAAGTTTTGCGTGCTCCTACGCTTCAGGCACAGTCTGAACCGGTTTTTACTGGTAACGATAAGGAAGCAAGGCTTAAAGCGTGGCAGACAAGGCTAAAATACCATGGAACTGCTATTCAGAATGATGCTACTCGTGCGGCACAGGAGGCTATTACCGATATCAACAAGGTTGGGTCCGAGTTGAAGAATATTGATAGTGAACGCACGCCTTCTGGTGCTGCTGCTGTCGCGAAATCGTCGACGTTGCCTCGCTACGTTTCACAGGTGTCGCGGAAAGAGGAGAGGAAGATACCGAAAAAGGAAGATTGTGCCAGGAAGGATCGAGCGCAAAGTGTGATTGAGCCGAGGCAGGTTTCGGAGGCGATGAAGTTGAGGGGTAGAAGGAGTAATGAGGGCAAGTCACCACCTAGTAGCCCTGGTGGTACGCAGAAGAGTGAGTTTATACCAGAGATTAAGATCCGTGCGTCGACGCCTGGTGGTAAAAATAGGAGCGAACATGATTTGAATGACGAAGGCTTCGAGGAGACGACTAGTTTAGCTTCAGAGACGCAAAGCCATGGCGCGTCTTCGGGAAATTTAGATAGTATTGAATCTACCGTTCTTGGTGCTGAGATTGAAAGGAAACGGGTTGGGAAACTGAATCGGGCCGACAGCAGTGGCAGTGGTGACACAAATACGAGCAGCAGTACAAATCCGCCTCCCAAGAAAGTCGTTCGTAGCGTCGTAAAGACGCCAGAGAAGACGACAGCGCGGGTAGATTCGTTATTGCGAAGATTACAAACCAGGACAGATGGAAAGTCTGCGCTGGATAGAAGCAGCTCGGTACGCACGCCTAAAATGAAACTTACAGCAGAAGATAAACGAAGCCCGCTTCGACGGTCAACGAGTTTACGGAAAACTGACTCACAGTCGAGTTTAAGCAGTGGAAAAACTATTAATGGCCATTTAAAACGACGTGGTGTCGAGCGGTCCAATTCTCGAACAAGCCTGCGCAGTTCTCGAAGTTCCCTGAACAGCGCCACCTCTGTTAACACAGTTAAGAACGCGCCGCCACCTCCCCTTGCCAAGTCACCGCCGCCTATGACTAATAAAGTGACAACGAAACGTCTTGCCGGGTACACCTCAGCTATTAATAGTCTGACTGCGAATTTGGAGAAGGATGCCGCGGAGAAGGCTAAATTAAAACGGGCCCAGAGTAGAGATGGCACGTTTGGCTACCGCAGACCGTCCCCGTCGGAGATGAAGAGGCCGTTAAGTCAGGTTCAGTTGAAGAGCGTGGAGAAGCCTAGGATTGGCGTGCCTGCTAGTAGGAGTAGTAGTAGTGGAAGTAGTATTGGCCCTTCGGCACGTCGACCCCGGATGTCGCCGGTTACGACTAGTTTTAAGGAAAACGCGGGAGACACGCGGAAACCTGCCGCGTCGAACGCGCTTTCTGGCGGGAAAACCGTTATTAATATAAAGTACAAGGAAAATACTGGCGTTAAGCCTGCTGCGCCCGTTCCAGCTCAGCGTACTGGGCTTAGATTTATGAGGCCGACTGCCGCGAGTACAGCCAAAGATCTGGAGACTCCTCCTCCGAAGCTTAGGTCGATTCCGAAGAGTTTTCTGAAGTAATAAGTTACCTGGGTTCTGTTGTCTGCACGTTGTAGGTCTATACTAGTTTTACAGGTAAGAGGAAAGTGAGGGCGACTCCGAGCAACTACCTGATAGTTAGGCCCGGTACATTTCGATGATTTGCCGACGTTTTTTTTTTATTGTAGACTTGGTGCAATCCCACAGAAGATTTCAATGAGCTGGCGTTTCTAGGGGAAACCCGTGAAATTTTGTGCGGTCCGCTTCACACCAGCTTTAGAAATCGACAAGAAATATGCTGGCTGCAATGGACAAAAACGTCGAATCGTTCGTGTGTACCGGGCCTTAAGTCCGTCCGGCTAATTTAAATGCTACCACGTTGTTTCCTATAAAAAAGCATGAGCAATCTATTGAAAAGCATTGTTCGTAAGAAGACTTAGAATACCGTAGAATAGTTGGAAAATACTTTGGAAAACGCCGGCTTCTAACTTTTAATTTATATTTTTTTGGTTTGGCTGACCTTTCAGAAAAATAAGTAAACTTCTACTTGAGAAAAGACTCCTTAAACTGCTCAGCAGCGAATTTTAAGATAACTGCGTCATAGCTAAGTAGCAAACTGAATACTGACCCAAGTTAACTTTTTTTTTTTTCTCTTGCGGATTGGAAAATTATGTAGACTTCCTTTCTTGTATAAAGGTGAACTTAAAAATGTCATAGCTAAAAGCAACCAGAGGAGGGACTGTAATGTACACTAGACCTCAAAATCATCCAAACCTCTTGTAGACCATAGGATCTCTTATTGTCTCAATAATTTCTAAATAATGTTATGGCAATTAAATGTTTATTGTGCGTTGTATAGAAGGAAATTTCAAATATTGACACTGAGTTGCCCTAATAATCTCAAGAAGACTAGAAGAATATTTTCCTTAAGCCTTAGCCACAAAATCTTTAGTTAAAAATAAAATGCCACACGACGATCAGAGCGTAAACTTGCGTAAATAGGTGTCTTGTTAACTTAATGAGTTTTCGCCGCTTAAAAAATGTTTATAGTTGCCTTGTGAAAATAACTTTAAGATTCTACTTACTGTAGCTTGAATGGTAGACTACAGTTGGGCTATCAAAAATACTTATTATCTTGCAACCATTTGGTGTAAGAATTGTTTTTATATTATGATACCTAAAAGTAATTTTGATATTTGATACATTGTATTTTGTACACAATATTTTAGACTGTATTTTTTAGTTTTAATAACTTCCACAGCTTTAACCCATTTATTTTTATTTTGATAACTTTAGCCATTGTTGGTATCAATACTTTTAAATAAATTATTTTATACTGAATAATTGTAACTAGAGAAATTTATACTTCTTTTTTTAAATAAAGTAAAACTAAAATAGTTATTAACTTGTGTTATTTCTATCCTGTTTTCTGAACTAGGCCTAAGCGTGTTATCATCGACAAAAACAATATGATTTTTGCTAAAGCCGTGATATTAGTTTTCTATACCTTAAATGGCATATTTTGTATTTTTCTTTTAAGTACTGTTATATATTTTGTTGGTAAAGTATAACTTAGGAATTACTGTACATTGATGGTAACAATTATTTCTCAGCACCGTACCATGCCGAAACCCGAACAGAATATAAAGAATTTAAGATTAATATAAATGGTGTGAGGAAGACAAAGACGGATGTTATTACTTATCAGGCACGGATCCTTGGGGGGGGTGCCCCCCCCCCCCCGAGAGAAAAAGTTTTATACTAGATAGAATGGACTTTTGAAGAAAATTAAGAAAAATTATTACTCAAGTAAAAGAAACGCGGTATTTTTCCGGCCACCGCCCCCCCTAAAACTTTTTCTGAAACCGTCCCTGTTACTTATTCATTTGAAGATAATGAAACACGTTGTATATTTCAATATTAGCTTTAGTGAAACTATAGGGCTGTGCTCCTCAGGATCTGTCATGGACATATTTAGCTTTAGCAGGTTTGTCAGACTCCTTAGAGTTTTAGAAAAACTTGTTATAACAACCCGAATTAGTAAAACCCAAATAATCGTTAAGAAATTAACTTTGTCTAAGAAACCCACTTGTGTTAGTATAAAACCCTGAGCGCTTTCGGCAAGAACTGCCATCTACAGAGGGAAACCCACTAGCACAGTTACACCTTATCTGCGATTTGAGACTTGCTCAACTCGAGGAGAAGATGCAAATTTGCATTTGCATTTTGTCAGACTCTATAAAACTTAATTTAACTTGTCTATGGTGTTTTTAAATGCTCCTCCCCATGCAGTTATTACATATTGCAGATGTGTTTGTATCAGGGCATGGTAAGCCTGCCAGATTTATTTGTCAAAAAACCGGGAGGTTTCAGTTTGGCTTAGACAGTAGCCTAAATACTATACCCTTTTTTTCGACATCTAGGGCCAAGTACAATAGCTTAAAAAATATAGAGGGCCTCCAATGGGAAACCTGTTCTCATGGACATACGCAGCTTTTAAACGTTTAGATTTGACAGTCCACGAATACAACTGCACACAAGGGGGGCCTGGGGGTCTCCCCCGGTAGAAGTTTTTTGAAAAGTTGGCTTAAATTAATGTGGTTTTATGCATTTAGTTAGCAGTAACGTTCAGATTTTATAGGCGATAAATATACTAGTAGTGGCAAACAAGGGGGCTCGGGGGTCTCCCCCGGACCGGGGCCCCGGTAGAAATAGGTGTAAAACTTGGCTTAAATTAATGAGGTTTTACGCATATTGATAGCCTTAACATTTAGGTTTGAAAGGCGAGAAATACAATTGCACATAATGGGCCTCCCCCAGTTTTAAATTTTGGAAACATTGGCTTGATGTTGTGGAGTTTTGCGCATTTTAATAGCAGTAACGTTCAGATTTTACATGCGATGAATTAAGTGGTTAGGTATAGTTTGAAACAAGGGGGGGGGGGCGAAAATTGTTGAACAACAGGCCTCAAATAGTGGGGTTTTACGCAGATTGATAGCAGTAACATTAATTAGAATTTACTGGCGATGAATACAATTGCACACAATTCGATTAAAATTTAAACTTAGTCGTAAAATTACATCACTCAATTCATGTCTTAGAAAAACAGGGAGGTTTTCCGGGACATTTTCCAAAACCGGGAGATTATGGCCTCCCGACAACATTCACCCGGGAGCCGGGAGATAGGGCTGAAAACCGGGAGGTATGGCAGGCTTAGGGCATGGTAGATTGTTTTCAACAGTATATGCACACTACCGGCACCCGAGACTGGAAGGTAGCGGAGGAAGATCGTCCGTGGTGGCGTGGTGTAGTGGCAGCGTGACCCCCTGGGCTGGAGGCGCCAACCTAAGGCGGCGTTTCCATTGACCTCTTATTGCAGAATGCACATGACGTTGATATGGTAGCAGACATCATTAATAAGTCTTTAATGTCTGCTACCACATCACCGTGCATGTGCATTCTGCAATACGGTCAATGGAAACACCGCCTAAGGCGCCCATTCCACATACGTACAACGTCAATGAAAATTATGAAATTGAAGGACATTTCAATTTCTCATTGATGGGGGCCATTCCATATGTTTTTCAAAAATTGACAATTTTCAATTGAAGCGTATGGCCAAATTTTTGAAATTTGTTTCTTGAAATTGTAGCCTATTTGTTTTCTTCCTCGCCTTATTATTTAGGCCTAATCCTTATTATAATTTTTATACAGAAATGCCTTCTTTTTAGAGAAATCAATTAAAATAGTTGTACTTGTCATATCCATTTGTCATATCCATTTGTCATATCACATGACACCATTTTTTAATTTTAGATTGTTTGTTTCATTGTTTGTGATTTTACTCTATTATCAATTGATCATTGATCAATAGAGTTCTTGCGTAGTGACGTCACAGTAAGAGGGCGGAGCTAACAGCGCATGCGTGATTGCAAAAATTATGTAAACAAAATCAGCTGTTCGGCCATTGGAGGATATAAAGTGCATTGAGCGCTATTGATTTTTAAAGTTTTTAGTTGTTATTATTCATATTTCTAGCGTTATATATTAAGCATTGCTGCTATGACTTGTGTAATAGTGATAGCCGATAGCAGGACAGACCACATACGAGAGAGGTCTGAATTAAATCGTTCCCCAAGCCACTGGAAAAACTTGAGAAATGCAAGTGGTGGTTACATCTTTGTGGCAGAACGAAGTCCACAATATTTAAAGTTACAAAATACACATATATATGCATGGCCGTGCCCAGGGGGAAGTCCATGGGGTCCGCACCCCCCCCCCTCCCCCGAAACAAATTTCTGCATGTAAACCTGTATGGTTTGAAGAATTTATTCATTAATTTATTAATAAATTACGTAAAAAAATGTTTGGACCCCCCCCCCAAAATCATAACCTGGGAACAGCCTTGTATATATGTTCAAAACATTTAGTGGATCCTAGTGGGCCAACAAAAGATTTTCCAGATCCAATCGGACAGTCGATTCAGATCATGGCCGTAGCCAAGGGGGAGTTCAACCTCCCCCCCCCCCCCCCGTGATGAAACGGCTTGATACTAGATAGAATCGGATTTCGAGAGGAAAAATATAAACTACTATGTAATATCCAATTAAATTTCTGAACCCCCCCCCCCCGGAAAATCCTGGCTACGGCCTTGATTGGGATCAATAATGTATATAAATATATATCGTCGTTACTTTCCAGTGGCCATTTCCGTGCCCAGGTGGGTGGTCCATGGGGTCCGGACCCCCCCCCCCCGAAATAATTTTTTTTATGTAAACCTGTATTGCTCGATGACCATTAGTTCAATAATAAATTACGTTAAAGAAATTGGACACCCCCCCCCCCCCCGAAAACATAAGCTGGGCACGGCCTGTGGCCCTACGAAAATTAACTGCTTTGGTGCTCAGATACTAAATTGAATTCTGGTGATAGTATTATGGAGAGACAATAACCCTTTTTACGCTACTAATATTTACAAACAACATGATAGGCTAGCGTGTGGGCAGCCCAGCCGACTAGGCTATATTTCATGGTAGTTATACAGTACAGTTGTATGGTTATGGTAATAAATCATTACTAATACATTAATTGTAATATGTATAAGCAAGCTTAGGCTCACATACCCATTTAAAAATCTGTTCTGCCCTCGCAGAAGTATCAGAAGCAATGAAATAATATTAGATACACTAGTAAATAATATTTTTCGACAATTATTTGCAGCTACTTTGCCGCAATTTTTTGTCAGTACCCGCGCAAATATTGAAGGAACATATAAGTAGCACTAATTTGCCGCTTAAAAGGTACAATTTCTTAAAATAAAATAAATTTCATTGGAAAGCCTATACACTCCATGTTAAAATGAGGGGGTAATGTCCGAGAATCAGGGGTACCCCCTCCCTTTCCGACAGCCCGCCATCTTTGTTTTACCTGCGCAAGAACTCCATTTTAACAATGGCATAGAGTAAAATTGAAATGCCCTTCAATTTCATAATTTTCATTGACGTTGTACGTATGTGGAATGGGCACCTAAGTGAAGTAAGCAAGTCATCATCTAGTTTAAAAATTGTAAAAGCGCGGGATTTTGTCCAAATTTTTTTAACGTAATTTATTATTGAATTAAGGGTCATCAAGCAATACAGGATTACATAAAAAAATTATTTCGGGGGGGGAGGGGTGCGGAGTCCGGACCCCATGGACCACCCACCTGGGCACGGCCATGGCCACTGGAAAGTAACGACGATATATATTAATATACATTATTGATCCCAATCAAGGCCGTAGCCAGGATTTTCCGGGGGGGGGGGTTCAGAAATTTAATTGGATATTACATAGTAGTTTATATTTTTCCTCTCAAAATCCGATTCTATCTAGTATCAAGCCGTTTCATCACGGTGGGGGGGGGGGGGGGGGGAGGAGGTTGAACTCCCCCTTGGCTACGGCCATGATCTCAATCGACTCTTCGATTGGATCTGGAAAATCTTTTGTTGGCCCACTAGGATCCACTAAATGTTTTGAACATATATACAAGGCTGTTCCCAGGTTCCCACCACTTGCATTTCTCAAGTTTTTCCAGTGGCTTGGGGAACGATATAATTCGGACCTCTCTCGTATGTGGTCTGTCCTGGTATCGGCTATTACTATTACACAAGCCATAGCAGCAATGCTTAATATATAACGCTGGAAATATGAATAATAACAACTAAAAACTATAAAAATCAATAGCGCTCAATGCACTTTATATCTTCCAATGGCCGAACAGCTGATTTTGTTTACATTATTTTCGCAATCACGCACGCGCTGTTAGCTCCGCCCTCTTACTGTGACGTCACTACGCAAGAACTCTATTCAGCCACATTGCGACAAAATCCCCTGTCTGCTATCAACTAGATCACCGAATCTAAGGCACTATATACCCGGATATTGTCATCCGCCATTTTTTATCCTATATTTCCTATATGCTAAGTATTGTAATTATTTTTTAGAAAAGTAAAAGATTGAAAAAAACGAAAACAAGTTTTAGTATTTTTTTATGAAACACTTCCCTAATTGGTAGAACGTTTTTTATATAAAAAATAAATAAACAACGATAAATTTCTAATAATAAATAGGTAAACGCCCAATGCTTGGCTTATACACCAGACTTATAATGGATAAAAAATGGCGGATGACAATACCTGTCTAATATAGACTATAGAGGCCTAACCGAATCAAAACATGTAAACAAATCAATTTGGATTTTGAAAAATTTCAGAAATTCAGAAGTACTTAATTAATTATTATAACAATGAATAGTATTATGTATTGTGCAGTATTTAAAATGACTTAAAATCCTCTATGTGCCTTATCACCAAGTCTACAAGCCTGGCCTACTTACAAGTCGGGTGTGTTTTTTTCTGTCACGGTTTAACTGCTTGTTCACGTCTTGAGTATACATACAGAGAATATTTTAGGCAAGCTCAGGATAAAATTCATTAAAAATATTCATTGACAGTTTCCACCAAGGCCATTATCATAGAGAAGTTATAATGCAGTAGCTTTTAATGTTTTATAATTGTTTCAGACTTCAGAGTCGGCTCAGGTACATGCTATTGCAATCATCATTTGAAGATGTGGTCATGGATTTTGTTGATATTCTTGTCAATAGTAGCAGGAAGTGTGGTGACACTTGTTGTGCAATTTTATTTTTTACAAAAGTATTTCTACCGGCAGCAATCCGTTGAAAATGAGCCAAAATTGTCTTCAAAACCATTCCAGTTGCCTGATGTGAGTGTGAATTTAATAACAGCTGTCGTTATGCGTTTACTTAGAATCTAGATTCTAGACAATGTTATCCCTCATTTAACTCTACACGAATTAATCAATAACATGCAGTTTAGATAGTAGGGAAAATGAGCAATTGGCACCGTAGTAGTAGTAGTGTTCGTCGGGTTAATAACGACTTAGGCCTCATTTGGGCCCATAGGGCGACCCCGACTTGACTGTCCTATGCCAGCCCATAGGACAGTGGACCTCCTGATTATAGTGGATTCCGAACCACTTGGGAAACACAGTGAAGTCACACGATTAGTTCGGAGGTGACCAGGACAAGTCCTACCATGTTTCCCTGCCGGCACTGTGCACACGACCAAGTTATCTGCAGGCCTGCAGCTTTGAACCTGCTCTGGTCCGCTGGATTCAACTTGGTATGGCGGCCGGTTAATTGGCACCGTAAAAAATAACTTCGTGACCAACGATTAAATATAAAATGTATTTTCCAGAGCGTGATAAAGATGGTGCGTGCTAGTGAGTCTGCCAACACCAAGGAAGGATGTGCTGCATTGAATATTTTTTTCCAATTTCTCTTCCATGAGCTGAGGGACACTGCCAGAGTTCGCCTTTGGCTGCGTAACAAGTTGACTGTTGAATTTGAGGAACTTCTCACTCGGACTGCTATTGGTCGGATTATTGGAAGTATTAAGGTGAGGGCTGCCCCGTTGTAGTGGACTTTGAACGAGAATGTACTTATTTACTAGCGAACGCCCAGCCACCCTTGGCATTTCTGCTATAAGGCGCCGCGCTGACTAATAAAGATGAGCCAGTTATACAGATGGGGAGCATCTGTGGTTTGGAAGCCACAAAGACGACACTTCTGACTTCGGTCACTCCAGAAGGTCTATTCTGTTGAGGTGGGCTGCCAGTTAGTCTGTCCTGTGGTGGTAGTACGGAAGACTGCGACGAATGTTGCTCGTAGCAGATTTCTGTCGACTGGTCTTGAAGTCAATACGCTGCATTGCCTGCCTTCCGCCGCTTGCCTAAGAGTGCTTTGGTTCCTTCTTGGTTCCTTCTACGTACTGATAGTTCAATGGACAATCGTCGACGATAACTAATTCCAGAGGGGTTTTAATGGCATGTTTTATTTCCTTTGTACAGGTTCGTGATATAAGTTTAGGTTCGGAATTTCCAGTAATAGACAACGTTGTCATAGGGGACGTAAAAATCAATGAGCAATTCTCCCATATCGACTCCTTTGATCTCAAACTCGATCTCAGCTACACGGGAGGATTTCGCCTTATCGTTGATGCTAATATGCTGCTCGGCAAAACCGCTTACTTGTCAATTAAGGGTGAGTTTGATAGTCTAAATAACTATTGAATACTTTAGAATCGTTTAGAAATTCAAAGGTAAGGGTAGAGTAGTCAAGGATAGTTGAGATGACCGGTGGAGACATCCACTTATATTCAGCTTAAGACCTGCTTCGTTATGTACCTTGTTGTTACTTTCTTGATAGACCCATTTGAAAATAGGCAACTCGCCTGTACTAATACACTGTCGTCAAGTCCACAAAATCTTTAAATACAAAAACCTTGGCACGCAACAATAACTTTTAATCAAACATCCCAACAATCAATTACAATTACTTACCTGCAGTCTCAAACCATAACAACTGTTTTGGACCGTCCCTAATGGAGCAAAGATCCCAAGGAACCCGCGCCTAAAAAATATATAAAAAAATATTCCTAGGAGCTGATTGTAATTTATGTTATTTATTTTCAGTTGGGGAACTGTATGGACTCGGAAGGCTACAATTTACCAGACTGCCGTATTCGCATTGGTCGTTTTCGTTCTACGAAGAGCCCCGACTCGAATTGGAAGTGGAATCGCAGTTTCAGGGAAGGCCACTTCATCAAATCACCTCTCTTATTTCAAACCAGGTATGGAAGTTTAAAGCAAGCATACTTTTTTAACTTTGTACGTATTCCAACCCTCTCGTGTTAGAGCCTCCAAAATACGTTGATCACTAATACACTACTATTAATACCTACCTGGATATTTTTTCAGATTAGAAAGTCTTTACGCAAAAAGCATATATTACCCAACTGTAAACTGCGGTATAAGCCCTTTTTCTCGGCTACGGAAGAAAATTTTTCGGGTTCAGAAGTGCCCCAAGGTATTCTCAATGTGACACTTCATCATTTGTCGCGGCTTATTGATGGAGCGCCCAAGGAAGTTACCTGCATGTTAGGAGTCGGTAAGTAAATATTAACTAGTAGTAAGTAAATAACACGACCTAGTCATGATGATTGTACTAGGGAATTGTAATGAATTGGTTTCCCGTAGCATTCGCCATCCTTCTGCCGTTGACTCTTCATAGAGTTCCTTCGTCTCCATCAGTTTCCCAATCCCAAGAAAAATGAGTGCCCTGTTCAGAAAAGACTGTTTTTTTCGCTTATCCTCGCTCAAACGTCAGGGATGCCAAAAATGGCTTCGCCACTTATTTGGTGTCAGTTTCTTCTGGTAACGAGGACAAGTTTTGGCTCAATACTTAGTACTTCCCCACCCAGGTACATCCGTTGCACAAAAAATTGTACAATTGTTGCAGATTCTTTGCCATGGAATAACTTGATTACGTACGGCTCTAACAACTACTATGAATTAGATGTTATTGTTACGAAAAAACATTCCAAACCATTTGGGATTACCTTCAAGCAGGAGTTCTTAGCTGATCGAAATAAGGTATGGATAAAAAACCTAATGTGGCATTAATAATAGTGAAGTCATTTGCATAGCTTGTGGAAACAATGCTTCTTGAAAAAAATATTGTATTGCTGCAACCTGCAGTCCGAGCGATTTGAACGCTGTACACCCGATATATCTGATGGTCTAAAGTCTAAATGACCATGAACTTGTTTATTATAAATTATCATCAGATTATTAATGGCTGCCAAGAAAGAAAACACCTGCTAGTCTGATGATGATGGGAGTTGGGGGCGATTGTGAGAGACGGTTGTTGAGCAGCTACGCTATGGTAATAGACCAAGGCGAAGGAAAACAGGACCAAGTTCAGTTATCTAAGATAGGAAAGTTTAAAGGGTCGAATTCAAAATCCTAGCCCTATATTTCGGAGAAATGAAGCCAATGGCCATACCAAGTGGAATCCACAAGAACAGAGCCTGTTAAAAACTGCAGCAGGTAGTGTGCACAACGTTGGCAGGGAAAAATGGTGGGGCATGATAGGCAGTCTAAGTGCGTATCGAGTCCTGATCGCCTCCGAATTAATCGTGTGACTGCCATGTTCCCCAAGTGGTTCGGAATACACTATAATCAGGAAGCCTACCCTGTCAGTAACCTCCCCTTCTCCCGAAGGTGAAGAGGTCTGCCTTAGGGTGTAAAGTTAATAAACACCAAGTTGATAGGGTTGCTTTAAAAAGAAGAAATGCTAAAGCCGACGTTGGAAAAATTTAAACTAACATTAAGGAGAAAGGTCTTGAGGAGCAAAGTATAGTAATACGCAGCTGGCAGCACAATAGGTCCCAAGGCTTAGGTGCATACACAAAACCGTACTATAAAATAAGACACTTGTCAGTGGCTCCGAGATAACAATCTTGGAAGTCCACGTAGTACCACTGGCGGTGTCGACCTCAGATGTTGACGAAACTTCAACCACGACCCATCAACCTGGTTTCAAATACTTCCTCATGAGTGTAAAAGCCTTTAAAGCTATGTTATGCTTTAATTAAAATTGAATCTTCGCGTTATATTTTGTCAAATTAGCAGAACTATTCTATTTTCGTGTATTTCAATAATATTTCAGACTTGCGTAGTAGTGGACTGTTCGGAACAGCTGGAGGTACTTCGGGGTGATGTGCTCATCTCTCTCGACGGCCGTCGTGTAACGCAAGCGGGTCAAGTTCCCAAAGTCCTGCGTGCAGCTGCCATACAAGTGACGCTTCGTGTGGAGCGGAAAGTATCGGAATTGACCGAGTCGTACGTTAGATCTGCTTCAACTAGTACATTTGAACGTGAAAGCGATGTCAGTACTTCTTCTTCCATATCAGGTTTGTTAATCTTGTTAGTCCCGTGGGCGATCGGGCGCCAATAAAATATATATTATTATTCATTTATTTTTAAGAGATAATCGGAGTGGGAAAAGCCTTATACGTGTAAAAATCAATTAAGTTATGAAATATCAATCAGAAAGAAGAGAAAACAAAAATTCTGAGTATTTTGATATACTGTATATGTCCTACTTTCTTACACTTCTCCTTCTGGCTCTGCAATCCTTGATGAGCTTTGGCTTGCTTGAAAACCCACCCTTCCAGTAATATCGGGTTTGAACAACGATCTTCAAGTTTTACAAAAAATGAGGTTGTCTCGAGGAAAGAGTTCAAGAACTGCAGCCAATTGCTGTAAGTTGGCTACATTTCATGTATCGAAATATAGAGGAGCATTTCTGCCAATTTAACGGCTATTTTTGACGCCTCTGCAATCTATATTTCCATTAATATATGACTTTGTACAAAAACGTATAGTGGGAATACTACGATTAGAAGGGGAGGTGAAAAAATGAAATTGCTGGGCATGTACTGAAGGACTAATTACATAATTAAGTAACTCCCTTGAGAACGCTGTTTACATGGTTAATATAGCTGTTGTATGTTTTCAGGGTCACCAGCGAAGCAACCATCGCAAGCCGACAGTGGCAATGTGAAGAAATCAGCTCAAAAGCATACGCCAGGCCGGCTGCCTGCCTATATTGATCTCTCAAGTCTTCCACGATTATATAGTACTAAAACCTACGCCAACAATCAGGTTTGTCATTCGTTCAAAGATCTCACATGACAATGATTCTGTCATAAACGATAAGACAGTGTCCAGTTCTATGTAGGAGAGATGTTCGCTCCCACCAGATATTAAGGGAGCGAATGTATAGAGACTGGCTGCACACTCCCTAGCCCTCCCTAATTACGTAGTACCAAAGCTTACGCTTACGCCAGCAACGAGGTTTATCATTTGTCCAACAATCTTCAAATCGAATAGATCTCGTGTGTCAATGTGAAGGTCGGATAAACAAAAAATAACAAAAACTTAGAGTTTTAGAAAAACTCTAAGTTTTTGTTATTTTTTGTTTATTAAAATGAAATACCACGAAGTCACGAGTAATCTCATTATTTATGAAGGTCGGATATAAAAGACAATTATTTAGTCCAGCCGAAGCATCATAAACCGCTAATGAAATCAATTTCAGTGGCTCTAGTGCGAGCCTCGGCTGCTTCTTCATGTCCCTCCACTTCTGACCATGATGTAGGCTACTTCCTCCAGTTCCAGTCCCACTCACCTGAGATCGACTTCTTCAGTTTCTGTACCTCTCGCTTGCTTGGTCTTTCTCGTCGTCGTGTGCCCTCTATTTCCCCTTCCAGCCACTTCTTCGCGCACCGGCTGCTCACCATTCTTATGTGTCCGAACCACTGCAGTCTCCTTCCAGCTATCATCTCCACCAATGATTCATTAACGCCGTGCTCTTCTCATCACTTTATTCCTCTTTATCCTCTGACGAGCAGGACTCATGTAAACTCTTCTTCAAATGCCTCTTCTATGGAAGATCGGCGATTATCATGGCAATTGTAATGCATTGGTTTCCTGTTGTCTTCTGCAACCTTATGCCGTTGACTCTTCATTGTGTTCCTCTGCTTTCGAGGCCAGTTTCCCAGTCCCAGGACAAAAAAATGCCCTGTATCCCGACATGACACGCTTCCCTCTTCACCACGAGATGAAGTTACAGGTTAGGGATTTTGGCGTCTTCGCCTCGTGAGGCAATAAGGCATTACGCAGAAGCTCAGCTACATAGGACACTCTTTTAGGCATATACTCTTATTATTATTGTGAAAAAAATTTTGTTGGCCTGCGATTGCTTTACAGATTGTGCAGCTAGATGAATCGGTCAAGCTGAACGTGCTGCAGACGGACAGGTACCTGAACATAGTGGTACGTGGTGAGGAGGAAGCTGTCGCCACTTCTATCGGATACATCAATGTACCGCTGTCGCAGATTTACAAATCTTTGGACACGCTCCATCACTTCCGCCTCAAGCCTCCTGACAGCTTCGCTGCGAGCAATAGGTATGAGTAAACAATCACCGCCAACCAAGTTGAGGTTCCAGACTCTAAACAAAAAGAAAAGTTTTCGGGACCAGGTCCAGCCCACTCTGAGTGCCTTCACCAGTAGGGAAGAGGCGCGACTGCTGGGCATGGTGCTGACCACAACATCCGTAATAGAGCAGTGATACTTACTTACTTAACGTGTCCGGGCCTACGACACGTTGATCCAAAACGTTGCAGCCTGGATGGCCTTGTCATTTGCTTCGGATAGATCTGCGTGAGACACAGCTTCGTCAAGTCTCGGGCAGACTTAAATAGAGCAGTGATCAAGGAAGAGGATCCTATGCCAGTTCTCAAACCTAGACTATTGTTGTGTCGTGTCCCGGCATTTTTTCTTCAGGCTAACCAGTATTGCAAAGTCTGGCCGATATTTTCCAATCGTGATCCGGTTGTATGCGGCCGTTGATACAAATGAACGTGGCTACTTTATGATTCTAACTGAACGTCCCATCCGAGTGTATCACGTTGTTACTTACTTAACGTGACACGTTGCTATTGGTTTGAAAAAAATCCGCGCGGGGCAAGCCTTGATTGTCTTCTTGCAGTTGCCTACATTCGCAGATCAAGTCCTCTGCCAGTCCCCATCTACACATTCACACGCCATAGTGTGACTTCTGTTTTTAGCCTATTGAGGCTCCGCCAGGTGGAGTAACATGATACGCTGTATTTTAAAGACGCATGGGGTTGAAGAATGTTCATCTTCAATTTGACATACATTAAGTAAGTCACTGACACCAGTTAGCCATAATTGTGGGACGCGGTGGGAAGAACCTTGGGCAATTGATATTATGATATTAGTGACAGCTACACATTCTGCATATTAAAGCGCAAAGAAACATTTCTATTAGGCGCCCATTCCACCGACCGGCTAGGGCTATTTACAAAAACGGTGACGTGGTAGCAGACATTCAAGACTTAGGTGGCGTTTCCACCGACCTCGCATTGCAGAATGCAAATGACATTGCCGGAAATTAGAATTTTTCTCTTTATAGAAATCTATTAAAATGTTTGTACTTAACATATCCCATGACGCCATTTTTTAATTTTAGTTTGTTTGTTTGTGATTTGACTGTATGATCATTGATCAATTTTAACTATTGGATAGAGAAAAATAAACATTTCCGTCAATTCTGCAATGTGAGGTCGGTGGAAACCCCGCCTTAGTCTTGAATGTCTGCTACCACGTCACCGTTTTTGTAAATAGCCCTAGCCGGTCGGTGGAATGGGCGCCTTATCTATGCGTCGTCAATGATAGCGCTACGAACTATTTCCAACATAGTGACTAAGTGGTGACAATACAGACTTAAGCAAACCTTAAATATTTATCTGTATATTTGCAGCCGCGGTCACCCGCTAAGTTCGCAAAACGGTTTCATCCCCCTGCTGTGTTACGGGGATATTTTGCTGAGCGCAGAGCTGAGTAGCTGCGGGACAGTGCCCAGCCCTCTGCGTGCGGAGTCGCCAACGCCCACCGCATTGTTTGACACGCCGTCTAGGCCTGGGTCAGGCGAGAAGAGACACGAGTTTCAGAGAACGCATTTGCAGAGCTCTATGCAGTGTGAATTCTGTGGCAAAAAGGTAGCTAATAGTTTTAAAGATGTAATTATTAATTCAATGAATTCGCCTGTCGGTCAGTTATCAGAGTCTCCCCCACCCTGGACATAAATGAAACATGAAATGGTTGGTCTAACAAAACCAGTGCTCACTATGGCACTGCTAAACTACTTACAATCTTATAACTTGACTTATAACTTATCACGGTGACGGTGGGTGAGATTCCTGTGTACATCTGGAATAATAGCACTCACACACTTCCACACTGTACTTGCTAGACAACACGAAATCACACACACACGCTATTGGAAACGGGCAACGGCAAACTGTTTTAGACGGTCCCTGGGTAACCTGATAGTATATACCCGAACCCACTCATCGCACAAAGCCCACACTATACCAACATCGAAGCAAGCCCAGGCTTTAGTCACCCTAAAAATAATTATTTAAAGAAAATAAGTTGATAGCTGTAACAATATGTCGTAACTGAACTGAAACTTACAGCATTGGAAAGCATAGAATAATACTAAATATTGTATTTCAGATCTGGTTTAAGGACGCTGAACAATGTCGAGACTGTGGAATGACGTGTCATAAGAAATGCACGGCCAAGTGCAAGTTAGGGACTGTGTGTAGTGGCGGCAGACAAGGTAACTAAGATTTAAAAAAAAAATTTTGGCTCTACAGCAGGGTGATCATGGCGAATATAATACCAGGGTTTATTTAATCCCCTGGTATTAAATAAACCCCGGTATTATAATCGGCATGATCAGCTTGCTGCTCGGCTTGATCTCTCTCAATACCCCTTTCCAGACGTTGTGGTAAAGCTGCAATGTGGAAACAAATGCACAGTCTCCTATAAGATTCTTACTAGGGAAACCAAGTTATTAATCTTAGACATTATTGCCTGTGAAAGAATTAACTTGGTGGAGTTAGTCCCCCCCCCCCTCCCTCCCATAATAAACAGAACCATGGGGGTAATAATAATACAATAAAATAGTAAAACAATAAAATTCTTCATAACCTACACTGTAATTAAGCACGTGTAGAATATAAAAAACACGCCAAGATCTCAGGACATGAGCAACTGCAGCCGAAGAATCAGAATGAGTGGAAGGGAACCTGCTGTATCGCTGACCCCACCTAGGGATAAAAATATAAAAATTATGAAAAAGTACGTAAGGGTATAAAAGAATACATTACACCTATGGTTTTGAATTGTCTTCATCTGACTGATCGAGGCTTGAAGCTGTATCCCACGCGGATCTACCTAGGTAAGTAGTATAGTGGAGTAAGTATGACTTTGTTTATTGCAGCAACCGGCTTAAGTGGTCTGGAACAAGTAGCAGCTGCCGTGGTGTCTACTGCACTAATCGATCACGAGATGATCGCAGATCCCAAGTCTCTCACTCATCCGGAGATTGTAATGACGACTTGTGCCGATGCTGCCTCGCCAAAGTCACCGCCCTCTACTACTACCACCACCAGTCAGGTCAATATTTTGCTGTTTTTATGCCACCTAATTTCGCCAGCCACACCGCGTTTAGGAAGAAGAAATCGTCTCGAAAACAGCCCTTTGATTGGCTAAGTCTTAAGATAGCTGCCTTATTTTGGAAGTTGTGACCTGTTGGCGGTATTACGCCCTGGATTTGGCTCCCAAGCCCGGATGGAACAGTTGGACGGTTTGGGTAACCAGTATAGGAAGGGGTAAGAACAGAAATGAGACGGTTGAATGGTTCGAGCCTGAGGAATTAATGGTGGGACTTGTTGATCATACTACATCGTTTATGAAGAGAATGAGAAACAGACAAAGAGTGGTTTATACTTGGACGGGAAGATGGAGGGTGCACAAAGGAGGGGAAGACCAAAAAATCAGTTTGGAAAGATCTCTGGAGTGTGGGACTGGTGCTCACGCATAGTACTCAGGCAAGTTGAGCTGATCTCTTAGTATCATAAGTAACCAGTTGGCCGGGTGTGACATTTAGGAACAGGTGGTAACCTTGCCACCGAAACCGAGCACTTCCTCTGATACCAGGTTCACCTTCTGAGATCGTCCTCAATCTGGTTCCTGAATTCCTTGCTCGGTCTTCCCCTTCTTCGCGTTTCCACTATTTCTTCCTCTAGCCATTTCCAAGTGCAATATAGTAATTGATTGTGCAATTTATAGGAGTAGGAGTAGGACCAAATAACCGCCTGTTGTCTAATTTCAGAGTGGAGCGCGGAAAGGACTCAGCGGTCTTCTGGCTTCGGTAGCGTCAGCAGGCAGGGGTCTGAAGCGTGTTGGATCTGCGCACAATCTACAACTACCCGGAGAGACTGCGAGTGCTGACGGGGGGTCTAAAAGTTTGCCGCCGTCGCCGCAGCAAACACCCGCACCTAGCCGCAAGGTTCGTATCCAAATTAGCTGTGAAATGGTAAGATTTATCAGTTATTGGGACTATTGTGGTGTCGGTATACAGGAATAACCTAATTATAACTATTTTATTTAGTTTTTGGTGGTATGATGTTTTTAAATAGAATGGAATGCTTAGGTTGGCAGCAAAGAGACAACTTGGGTATATCTACGTAGATTGGTCACAAGATGTGTCTAGGGTTCTATGTAGTAGAGACGGGTCATTCACTTTCCGCCAAATCTAGAGTTTTGAATTTCTGGGGCCACTCGCCACGTCTCCTATGACCAGCTATTGAAAAGACGTAACTGGTGGTCCCCAGGATTCAAAAAATAATTTTGGCGCGCTTGAATGTGCCTTCTCTCTTATATAGAATTGTTGTGAGGTCATAATCTCAATGATTGGTTGGCTTGAACTCTCTGTATATCATCTTCCAGCTCTCCAGGTCCGGCACCTCTCTATTTAGCCCTTGGTGCGCGTCCTCCTTCAGTTGACCCATGAATTCATTTTCTCACTGTGCCTTTAACGATGGTGTGTAGCAGATTTTCATGTTTTAATAAATCCATTTCGCTCTTGTACTTTTTATGTGAGGTAGCAGCTGACTCTATAATGGCCTCAAGCCCTCCTTTCATTTGTCACCTAGTCCCCCCCAGCTGATCCTTCTGTAACACCACATTGAACTCTAGTCGTATCTATTGACTCTATTTACCAATATTTATATTTAATTTATATTTAAATTTACAAATATTTATTCTATGCTATTTACATTCAAAATGCTTGGCTTTGCGCTTTTTTCTACTAGCTTTAGAATTCCTGGCCAATGCGTAGTTCTTAAGGACAAGATGGTGGACACGGTTTGGACCTAGGCATAATGATAACGTAATCTTAGAGCCTATGCACAAAGGATCTGAACTGCTGCACTGCTGTCTAGATACATTCTGGAAAAAGATAAATCGTCCTTGTTCATCAAATTATCTCCTGCGTGGCACAATGCAGTCGCCACACAAATAGACTGTGCTTAATAAGCTTAATAATGTTCTGACGGGCTTTTAATAGACCTGGGCCTACTTGAGCCCTTAAACAATGCCAACGACCCCATGGTTTTCCGGACATTATTGATATTCTTCCCGTATCAATGTTTGGCCATTGGCAAACTGGCACACCTCGATGCCACCCTACACCGGCTACGAACGATAATGGACAAGCTGACACGAGCTCACCATTGGCACAATTTAACATGACTTACCTAGTTCGGGTACGAGTCAGCATCGTGCTTAAAACGTTTTCTTTTGTTTTAACAGCCATCTCTACCGCTGGAACTAAGTGAAGACATGACCGTGCTGATGGACACGCTGATGCAGCAGGGCAATGATCAGGGGGACATGCTCGACTATGCCAAAAACTCGGGGAAAACGTTGTATGAAAATTTGGACCTGCCGCAGAGAAAAGAGAAGGTCCAGCTCATGGTAATGATTTATTTGCAGCCATATTACAATGATAAAACAATATTTTGTTCAGCTAGCTGCCTACCTATCAAGGGCCCTAGCAACGTTTATGGCATAAAGTAATTCGCCCACATGGAAAATAAAGACAATTTTTTTCTTTCTTTCATACAGTAAGCCCACAGACTTTTTCGGTTAGATAGCTGTTGTGTAGCTGTGCTAACCTGTCTAGCATTTCGAATCACTTCAATACGAGCATATACATAATTAGAGGATAGCCTATTCTATATCAACTGTTCTTATCGGGGCTTGTGGTCCAGCGGTTAAGGCGACGCCCCGGTTAGGCGTAGACAGTGGGTTCGTATCCCGCCAAGCCCGGTTTTTCAATATCCTCTAACTTTTGGTCCTAGCAACGTGCTGAGGTAATCAGCCATTCGCTTGGCTGACGGATTAGTCTAATTGACTAGTAGTTTGTATTAACCGGGTTACACTACCGGTCGAGTATAATTCATCGCTCAAAACAGTCAGTTGCGAAGTCCCTGGAGCTGCTGGTGGTGCAAGGGACTAAACCCTGAACCTCCACATTAAGTGAAAGTAATATAAAATAAACACTGAAGCTTTCATAGACAACCTCATCAGCTTCAGTAAATCATCGGTAATCCAAATGGGAATTAAAGGTTTGTTCTACAACTGTCGTAATTATCTTCAGCTTAATAGAACAGAGAGGTTAGAAGAGGGAAGATATGATAAAACGAAAGCAGTATTTGAAGGGCATGTAAAGCTGGCGGTCCGGGAAAATCATAGTTGAGTGTGCTTTATAGCCTTAACTCCGCTAGATTGGCTTGGTAATAGAACAAAAAGTTTTATTTGAAAGGTTAATCGCTTACAAACAATTTAATGAATGTATCCGATTGACCTCTTCAGGGATGTAGGTTATTACCCGCGTTGAGTTTCAACACACCTCCGATCACATGGTGTGTAGAGACTCGCGCAAGTACAGGCACGCTACCATCTTGCCACTGAAGCCAATTTGAATGGCTTGTTTATGGAACTGCTCGTCAACTGCACAATATCTGGGTCTCCTTCCACGGTTGATCTGTTTCCATTTTTCCACCTGACGATGGCCTGATGCCGAAACCGGTCGTACAATATTATAATTGTTTTTATTTTGTCGACTATTTTTATTTTAATTATGGTAACTTATGTTTCCAGTTGAACAACCTGAAGATAGCCATGGACAGCGAAGCAGAGTCGAGATACTGCCTAACCCGCGATAAAAGTGCCACTAAAGACACGGCCGCTCAAACCAAGCTGGCCTTCCTGATCGGGAAGAGTGACGAGAAGGTGCAGGCACTCACCGTGTTGATGCTCCATTTGTGTGCCGGATTACAGCATATCCAGGACCTCGAGGAGCAAGAGGTATGCTTTGAATCATCTCATCTACCTCGTACTAGTGCATAAACAGGCATGCATTATTAATATAATATGTTATTTAACAAAGGGTTAGTTGGACTTGCACTGCATGTTGCCTGTTGTGTTAGTACTCATTACAGGAAGGGCCTCATAGTCATCGAATTTCTTATTTTTCTTCCCCTTAGTGCCGCGTGCGCAGCGTGGGGGGGGGGAGGGTCGCCTCGAACCCATTTCCTGAACTCGCCCCGGTCGGACGTGAAAACCTTGAGCTCGGCCATTGTTTTCCTTCTTGCTCCGTTGAATTGTACAATCCTTTCCTCAAGAGTTATCCTCGGTCTGCCGATGGGTCTTCTTCCTTGCGGCCTTGCTTCCGCCAACCTTCGGGTGGTCCTGTTCTCATCCATCCTTTGGATCCATTGTAGCTGCTTGTTCTCCATTCGTCTCCAGCGCGACCAGTAATAATAACTTATTGTGTGTTGTTGACGTTTTATTTACAGAAAGATCAAGTGATCGACAGCGAGGGCCAGTCTTACGACAGTTAGATTTCAAACCAGCCAACCTTCTGCGCATGTGTGATTGCAATTCGTCAATTCCTTTCTACAGTTAATTACGGTATATATAGGCCCTATCAATAGTATTGATCCCTAGACCTATGTATATCATAACGCATTCACAATTGTTCAACAGTTAATAGGTCTAAAAATAGGTATGTGCCTAGCTTATTATTATGTCTTTGCTGCATCTTCTCTACCTAAAAGGGCGATGGAACCCTCCATTTTCCATTTTCGTGAAAAGTCAAATTTCTCATGAAATATCGATCGTAGAGCGCTAAATAAGGTGTCATAAACTAGAAAACAAAAAAACAAAAAATACTCCTCAACGTGTTGAAGTGTCATCACAAACACCCGCCACAGTTATGGTTTTGTTAAAAATAACGGTCACTGGTATGGGTTAATAATTAACCCATACCGGTGACAATTATTGTAAGAGTGGGCCGAAAGGCCCAAAATTCGCCCACATGGAAAATGAAGACAATTTTCTTTCTTTCTTTTTCTTTATTGGTAACGTCAGATCGAGTTATCGAAATTTATTTGTTCAAAAAACGATGGGGGCGTTCGCAGGAAGAAGTTCGAAAACTGTGGCCAATCGGTGTTTGTGACGACCACGTATCATAAATTAAATGCAGAGGAGCGTTTCTTCCAAGGGCTGCGATATTTTGGATAGCTCTACAATGGATATTTCCTGTGAAACTCGATTTTGTACAAAAAAAAAAAACTAGTAGTGAGGTTTGTCCGATTTGATCTTAGGCGGGGTTTCCACATGCGTCAATGGTCAATGGTAAATATGGTTTTGACGTGGTAGCAGACATTTTTAGTACGTCTTTAATGTCTGCTAAAACGTCAATACCACATTTACCATTGACCATTGACGTATGTGGAAACCCCGCTTTAGGCAACGATCGCAACGCCGGCGTCTCGCTGGCAAATTTGACATGGGAGCAAATGGGTTGGTGTGAAAAGCCTACTTCAGATGTGTGATGCTGGTCTGACGGTCTGACACAGGTCCACGGTTTCCCCTCGACACGCCATTCAACCAGAATTCTTCTGAAGTGCGTTCAAAAATAGACTTTTTTTTCCACAAACCAATCACCTGCCACGTTGCGATCGTCCGTTTGTACCGGGCCTTGATAAACCGCTTTAAGGTGCCTGAATGAAAGTGAATCGTTAAAAGTTTTAATATGCAGACTTGAAAGAAAAAAAAATATATCGGAATAATTTTCTTACGTTGGATGGAACGAAATAACTTTTATCCAAAAATTATTCCAATATTTCTCTTCTTTAACTTCTTATTCTTCAAACTTTTGAATAGTACAGCACGCCATCTGAAGGCGCATTTACCTTATCGAATGTCGACTACGGTTTTAAAAGGCTTATTGTTTTTATCGAAACATTTTTGTGGTTCTTCGCTCATCCTCCAGTATTATTGAGCATGCCGAATAATAGGGGTTCAGCGATCTTAAGATGTCGTGGGCAATTATGCAGAGTGCCTCATACCATATTCTTGTAACATGCGTAATCTGAAAAATATTAAGATGCAGTCAAAATTCTATTAGGTACTGCAGGTTGTGGGCTATCTGTACTAAAGGCGCCCATTCCATTGACCGGCTAGGGCTATTTCCAAAACGGTGACGTGGTAGCAGACACTCAAGACTTAGGTAGCGTCTCCACCGACCTCGCATTGCAGATTGCAAGTGACATTGACGGAAATGTTTTTTTTTTTTTTTATAGAAATCTATTAAAATGTTTGTAATTAACATATCCCATGAAGCCATTTTTTAATTTTAGTTTGTTTGTGATTTTATTGTATGATCATTGATCAATTTTAACTATGGCATAGAGGAAAATAAACATTTCCGTCAATTCTGCAATGCGAGGAAACGCCACCTAAGTCTTGAGTGTCTGCTACCACGTCACCGTTTTGGAAATAGCCCTAGCCGGTCAATGGAATGGGCACCAAAGCCGCAGATCCTCCTTCTAACTCTAGCGGTAGAGAGTGGCTATAAGGTGCTATACTTAAGTCAGAATACCTTCTATGAACATTTCTATTTTATTACAATACTTAATTTGACATAAGTGGCAAACAGTAGATACCAATCACAATATTAATACAACCATTGTACGCTATGGAGTCACATTATTCACAATACAGTTCTAATTCGCATGGCGTGGGGTACGAACATCTTTCCTCGCTAACGACAGTTCAGGAACATTGCTTTCATTAACATCATATCTAGACGGCAGGTAGTGAGTTCCAGAATGGCTTCACGGCTAGAAGCACAGTCTCGCCCCCCCCCCCCCCAAACTAGGAAACTACATCTCACTTACAGCATACATCTCTGTGAGATAAATTAAATGGTGCAGAGTTTCAGTCATGATCATAAAATGTTAATGGAATATGATTACCGTATACGTGGTTGATAGCAGATTTGATAACTCGTTCGGCAAATAAAAAAAAACACATACACTGTTACTGAATAAAAGAAACCGAAGTGTCTGGCGTCTCCCAAGGCTACAAGTACTCGGAGTGCTGGAAGTGCTGCTAGTCCTGTAGAAACAGCTGTTCACTCATATTTATAAGCTCGTATGACCGTTGAAAGCCCTGCACTGTAAGAAGATTGTCTCGCCCATGCATAGCCATCTGAAGCTACAGTTCAGAACCTTCAATGATGTATGCACCAGCAAATTAAGTAATTGAAACGACACAATCGGACAATCCAAGTCAAGTTTGCATGCTTTGCCAAAGCGTGCAAACCGACCAGGAAAACCAACTGTGCCGTCACAAGGTGGCTGTTAAAATGTTCTTTGCTATAAGCTATGGCTTCATTGACACATAATTTATACTGCAATATTGTAATTAGCTAAATAATAATTTAGCTTGGAAGGAAGTAAGGAATTCTAAAATCTAATGCGCAGCCTCCCTATACGATGTCTTGAGATTGTGATTAGACCAAACCTGTCAATTTTTTTAAAGTTTTAGGGGTTATGGCTCTTCCTTATTAACGGGGCCTGATTTCAAATTGTTATTGTGACTTTGTAGATTTGTAAAATCTATGTAAGCTAAGTTCCTGATATTAGCCTATTTGCTTAAAAGTTGTAGTGCCTGGCGTTTAGAGTAGGACTTTTTAAATGCAATGTAAAAAGACAGTATTTTTTTTATTGAGAATTGTTTTGTTACATTATTATTTTTAGTTTTATTATTGTGAAGACATTTTGCTAAAATATTGTTCTCACAAGGGCTATTAGCCAGATATTACATTTTACGAGTTTGTATGTTACAATTTTAAATCTTGATGTACAGTACAAGTTTTTTTGAGGCATTTAGACACAAGAGACAATTTTTTTAATTTTGAGAATCTCTGCGTTTTCAAACACACTGTTGCTCCGCAGGTTTGACTCTGTGAATGCATGCAGTGCGACCATGAATTAAAGATAACGAATTACTTACGTTTTTTTGGGCTTCACAAACGGTTTTAGAAAGATTAATCTATCTACCTATTGAGACGGCGACCAATGTTCGTCTTCCGGAAAATTTCTTCACAACTTATCATTTCATGACCCCCTGAACCTAAACTCACCCTCGTTCAAAATGTTATACATATCTGTATATGCAGGCGCGGATCTACGGGGGGAGGGGGCTATAGCCCCCCATTAGGGTCCTCAAAATGCGTAAAACCCCACTATTTCAGTCCTATTTTTCACAAAATTTCTCCCGGGGGAGACCCCTCTGTGCTCGATCGTATTAATTATCTATAATATAGAACCCTTATTGCACTGATAATGCGTAAAACCCCAATATTTTAACCCTATTTTTCCAAAGAAAAAATAGAAATTTAATCTTAGCCCCCCCCCCTTGGTCTCATTCTAGATCCGCGCCTGTGTATATGTATGTACTGTATATCACTTTTAGGAAACACTCTCGCAAACTTCCGTAGATATCCGATTTTAATAAAACTTGGCACAGAAATGTGTCGTGCAAAATGCCTTGATCGAGTTCGTTAACCAGCGTGATCCGTCATTTTGTTTCAAGATGGCGGCCGATCAAAAACTAAAACAAACTCATATCTCAATTTACATTGGACTGAAAGCCCATAGTCTTATCTCTACAATAATGATAACACTTTACGACAAATTCACGATTTATCATGAGTCTCGACCTCACGTTTCAAAGTCTAGCAATCTATTCTATTTCGACTCACAGCATGGAACTTATATATTAGAGGTACTAAGGCTGCTGGGGGACGAGTTCATTTAGTAAGTGACAATTATTTGTAAAATGTCCAAATATACATTAATATTATTTAACGGCAGTTTGTATAAAGTAGGGGTTAAGAAGACAAATTGTAATTCGGGTTTATTTACCAGTCAGGCAGTTGGTTGGCGCCGCCTGTAAACATGATGTTAACGTCATCCATTCTGTGATTTTTTAGTTAAATTTTGCTCATTCCCTTAGAATTATAAGTTAGCACACTTTATTTAGTATTAATAGATTGAAATATAAGATTTCCATATAATTGTGTCAACTGCAGATGTTGCTAAGAGTTTGGAAGTACCCTTTCAGATTTATCATCCCGGATTCTACTGCTTCACCGGCCGTGAAAGTCTTTGTAATTATATTGCTGGCTAGGAATAATGGTCATTATATAATTTTATCAGAGACATATTAACAATAATATCGACTCATAATTCGTACTTATGATGTAGTGGAGTGCGGTAAGCTTTATACCTCGGAATTCAGGGCCAGTCAATGAATATTTATAAAAGCACGCGGAGGAGCAGCGATATTCGTGGCTAACCATTTACCCACCCACCCAGTTCCTTTGACCACTCATCTCGAGGCCGTAGCGGTACGAACCTCATTTCAGCAACCGGTTACACTATGTTCTGTTTACATACCACCCAACCTCAAGTTTACTAGGGATGATATATCCGGCATAATAGCACAGCTGCCGACCCCATACATTATATCAATGGATGCTAATGCTCACTCCCCTCTATTTGACTCTGAACGACGTAGTGCTGACGCCAGAGGTAAAGAAATTGAGAAGCTGGTGCAAACCTCCACAATTCAGCTACTGAATAACGGGAGTGTTACGCATTTTAATACCAGGCACACTTACTCAGCAATTGATCTTACCATGGCCCATTCAAGAATAGCTGGTGATTTTGAATGGTCAGTCCATTCGGACCGAGCTGGGAGTGACCATCACCCCTTACTAATAAAGTATTTACCGAATATGCCCGTTTTTGTGCCAACTAGGCAGTGGAAAATAAGGACGGCTAATTGGGAAACCTACCGCTCCAAATTGACAGGTTCATATCCGGTTATTACAACCGATGTTGAGGAAAGCCTTAAACTCATAACTGAGCCTATTATTACGGCAGCACAAACCGCAATAGGCTACACGAAACCGGGTCCATATAGGCGAACCCCAGTAGTATGGTGGAACAGTGTATGTGCAGCAGCGATAAAGTGTCGCCGACAGCTGTATCATAAGTTCAGAACATACCCCACGCAGGAAAATATGCTCGCACTTAAAAAACAGGAAGCACTTGCAAGGCGAACAGTAAAATATGCCAAACAGCAGCACTGGCGGAGTTACGTATCGACCTTGGGCTCCGATACTACTGTAGGGAAGGTATGGCAGAAAATCAGGCAACTGCGTGGAATTAACCACTCTGCCAATTATGGGCCAATACTGCATGAAGGACAGGTATATACTAACCCCAGTGATATAGCTCACCAGTTTGCACTCTTTTTCAGTGAGATATCCAGCAACGATAACGTGACACTGTCATCATTGCAAGCCAAACATGTCTTGGATGCCACCCCTACATCATTCACTGGGGGTCTTACTGAACAGTATAATGTTTGTTTCAATATGTATGAGTTCCAGCACGCTTTATCTCGCTGCAAAAACTCGGCACCGGGTCCCGACTCCATACCATACATTTTTATTAAACAACTTCCAAGAAATTACCAAACCCTAATTGTAGCCTATTTTAATGTAATTTGGTCAACACAAAAATTTCCTGAATCCTGGAGGCAATCTATTTTGGTGGCAATCCCTAAACTTAAAAAAGACCGCAGTCAACTTACATCATACCGGCCCATTTCACTAACCAACAGCCTTTGCAAGCTTATGGAGCGAATGGTAAATTACCGCCTCACACATGTACTTGAAACTCGTAACCTAATAGTAAATTTTCAATGCGGTGGCAGGAAGGGGCGCACGACCACTGAACATTTAGTTAGAATTTCTCAGTACATACAGGACGCCTTCATAATACAAAGTCACGCTGTTGCCATTTTCTTTGACCTGGAAAACGCTTATGATCGGTGCTGGAAAAGTCCAATTTTGCACTCATTACAACAATGGGGACTACAAGGAAACCTTCCTATGTTTATAATGAACTTTCTAAATAATAGAGAACTATCAGTGCGGGTGGGAGGGCTGACATCAGCTCCTCAGCCCATGGAAAATGGTACTCCCCAAGGTTCAGTTTTAAGTTGCACCCTATTTACTATCGCAATTAATTCAATTGCTGATTACCTGCCGATCACTGTTTATCCCTCACTTTATATTGATGATCTATGCGTAATCTACTCATGTCGTAACTTAGTACAACTGGGCAATACACTAGAAAAAGCCATTCATGGAATTGAAAAATGGGCCAATGACTACGGTTTCCGATTCTCAACCGGCAAAACTGCAGCAATGCACTTCTGTCGGAAGAGAAACTGTCATGGCAATCCGACTCTAAAATTCAACAACCAGTTGGTTACTTTTAAAGATACGCATACCTTTTTAGGCCTCACGTTTGATCGACGCTTAACTTGGTCAGAGCACATTACCCAGCTGAAATCAAAGTGTGAAAAAGACCTGAATGCATTAAAAACTGTAGCGCATCATCAATGGGGCTCAAATCGGCAGGTGCTACTGACCATGTACAGAGCTTTGATTAGATCGAAACTAGATTACGGGTGCATTGTATACTCCGCAGCGCATCCTACCATCCTGAAAGCCCTAGATGTGGTTCATAACACTGCTCTAAG
The DNA here is from genome assembly GCA_963971405.1 of Psococerastis gibbosa. Taxonomy (NCBI): domain Eukaryota; kingdom Metazoa; phylum Arthropoda; class Insecta; order Psocodea; family Psocidae; genus Psococerastis; species Psococerastis gibbosa. The sequence continues at coordinate 1,524,197 of OZ020484.1, read as the reverse complement.
ACTTTGTCTCGGTGCCTTCAAATCAAGTCCAACAGCAAGCCTGTACGTTGAAGCTAATGAACCACCCCTATTCTTGAGAAGGGACAACTTCATACTTAAATATTTCGCCAGAATATGCAAAAATAGAAACCTGTCCATACTCCTGGATGCCCATAATACTTCACTTCATAATAGATACAATACGCGACCACGCTCATCTAAACCCTACTTTTTCAGACTAAAAGTACTACTTTCCAATCTTACATTGCAACTCCCCCCTGTAATCAATACTAACAGCACTGTGTCTCCTCCTGAGTTGCCCCCATGGTTACAGCCGATCCCTCAATGCAATACTAAGATAACTTTTTTCTCTAAACAAACTACACCACACTTTATCATTCAAAAACATTATCAAGACATTCTGACAGAGTACCCTAATACTATATGGCACCATTATTTCACAGATGGATCCAAATCCCCCCTGAACGCAGGGGCTGCCTTTATATATAAAAACCATGAGTTTCATTTCCCTCTACTACCACAGATTTCTATTTTTTCCGCCGAGCTGGTCGCTATCCAACAATGCATCATACATATAAGTAATGCTAAACACTGCAAGTCCCTCATAATATCCGATAGTCTGTCAGCACTTACTGCCATTCAACAGATATACCCCACACATCCTTTAATAACAACAATTCGAAACTCCATCACACGAGTAGCATCATATTCCGAAATTAAATTTTTATGGGTCCCATCACATGCAGGAATCTCAGGCAACAACAGAGCTGACCGAGCTGCCCAAGCAGCAGCTGCGATCCCCTCCCCCCCTTATCCGTATTTTTCTCCAAGTGATTTTAAGACTAACTCTACCCGAATTATGATACAAAGATGGCAAAATCACTGGGAGAATCCGGAATTTTCACATAATAAACTTAGGGCCATCAAACCTCATGTAGGGAAAGTGTCGGCTGACATAAGCCTTAGCCGCATGGAGGAAGTATTAATAACACGACTGCTTATTGGGCACACGAGGCTGACCCATGGGCACTTGATGACGGGTTCCCCACCCCCCATGTGTCCAACCTGTCAGGTACTACTTGATGTACAACACCTGCTCCTTGTCTGTCCTACGTATGCTTGCTACCGCACCTTCCCTAGTAACTCCTCTATGAGCGATATTCTTACTGATGCAGCTACTTTACGCCAACACACGCTCCCGTTTCTGTTCCAGTCCACTATCTATAAAGATCTGTAAAAACCCTTAATCCATTTAAAAAAAAAAAAAAAAAAAAAATCGAACAAATAGACAAGGGCAAACTGTTGTAGACGGTACCTGGGCAACTCGTTGCCCAGCGCGCTTATAGCAGTTTGCGGAAAAAAAAAAAAAAAAAAAAAAAACAATAGTACACACTACACCAGCCCCATTAAAAACTACAGTATTGCAACACTTAAACATACAACGCGTAAGCCCCAAAGGGCGTTGCGTTATGATTTAAAAAAAAAAAAAAAAAAAAAAAAAAAAAATTTATAAAAACTTTGAAAATGTGTTATATATAGAAAAATGTTTAAAATACAATTTTTGCCCGCTCTCAATTTTTAACTACAGGGTGTGGCAGCATAACTTCCTCTTTTTGTAATCCGTGCTATTCGGTCAGTGGATGTCGTAGCGAAGTATTTATGGTCTCGTTCGAGAGGGGGGACTATACACTTTAGTCTTAGGCGTACATAGTTCCGAAGATCAAAACATTTAGATCACGTCCCCCATTCTCGATACATTGAGTATTAGTGGAGCGCCGTAAGTCAAAAAAAATGGAAAAGCCTCGGAATTCAGAGCCAGTCAATGAATATTTATAAAAACTTTAAAAATGTGTTTTTAATAGTATATAGAAAAATGTTAAAAATAAAAGTTTTGCCGGATCTCCATTTTTAACTACAGGGTGTGGCAAAACTACTTCCTGTTTTGCAATGCGCGCCATTCGGTCGCTTTTTGTTGTAACGGAGTGTTTGTGGTCTCGTTCGAGAGGCGGGACTATAAAGTTCTGTCTTACATAGTTTTGAAGATCAAAACATTATGATCACGTCTTCCAATTAGTGGAGCGCCGTGAGTAAAATAAAAATGGTAATGCCTCGGAATTCAGTCAATATATATTTATAAAAAATTTGAAAATGTGTTTTTAATAGTATACAGAAAAATGTTAAAAAAAATATTTTTGCCCCCTCTCAATTTTAAACTACTGGGTTGTCATTTTTTTTTTTTTTTACTCACGGTGCCCCATTAATACTCATTGTATCGAGTATGGAAGACGTGATCTTAATGTTTTGATCTTCAGAACTATGTAAGACAAAACTTTATAGTCCCGCCTCTCGAACGAGACCACTAACACTCCGTTACGACAAAAACCGACCGAATGGCGCGCATTACAAAACAGGAAGTTGTTTTGCCACACCCTGTAATTAAAAATTGAGAACGGGCAAAAACTTTTTTAAACATTTTTCTATGTACGGTAAGCTTCCTATTAAAAACACATTTCCAAGTTTTTATAAATATTCATTGATGAATTCCGAGGCTTTTTTTTTTTTTGACTTACGGCGCTCCACTAATACTCAATGTATCGAGAATGGGGGACGTGATCTGAATGTTTTGATCTTCGGAACTATGTACGCCTAAGACTAAAGTGTATAGTCCCCCCTCTCGAACGAGACCATAAATACTTCGCTACGACATCCACCGACCGAATAGCACGGATTACAAAAAGAGGAAGTTATGCTGCCACACCCTGTAGTTAAAAATTGAGAGCGGGCAAAAAAATTTTTTTTAACATTTTTCTATATACCACTAACAACACATTTTCAAAATGTTTATAAATATTCACTGCCCCTGGATTCCAAGGTTTTACCTTTTTTTTGTCTAATTGCACTCCACTAATGTATTTACTTTCAATTCCGAAACCGGCCTAAAATAAATTAGCTACAATAATGTAAGACACCATGGATGTTATGGCACGGCACGCTTATTGTTGACTATTATATTAAATACAGCACCTAAAATGTTGTAATTAAGTTTTTGTACCCTTTTCTGATAGCCTTCGTTACGGATCAGTGATGACGCACTAAGGAGTTATGTACTTCCTTCTACATTTGTAGGTGGTAAAAACCAGTTGGAATAAGTTGGTCTGACAACTTATGGTGGCTCGGTGAGGCTACGGAAAGTGGAATCCTGAGGAAGCCGCCATGGTTTTCCGTGTCAATGCATAATAGCTCCACATGCCGCAGCTTTACTAACGATGGTGGAAGCCACACTTTACTCTCCATCAAGCCAATTGAATCAACATTTAAATGTCTTTTCATTTCGTCGGTGGTCTCAAGAGAACCCGTCACGACTGTTACAGCATTCTCATTTGAGTCACGCATGCTTTGAGGAAAAAAAAAATAACAAACCAAATTATGTTAAAATTAATTTAATGTATGGCAAAAGTCTCAGCCATCATAATGAAGAATTCATTGTCTATACGCCTGCCTACTGCATATGAAGAATATATAACATGTTAAAATGGAGTCCAAATAAAATAAAATAGTTCCTTTAGGCTTAAGATAAATGCGAATCCGGTAGACAGAACAACTGTTTAAAGGGAGCTTTATTCGAAGAATTGGGTCAAGCAATGTAAAGTGCGAAAACCACATATTTCACTACGAAATACAATAAACTAGAAAGAGGCCAAAGTGTAATCAGGGCCAATGTAGAACTTTTTTTTAAACGAAAGGTTAATCAAATACAAACAATGTAACGAATGTATCTGACTGACCACTTCAGTCGCCTCTGTAGGTTAGTACCTGTGTTGAGTTAAGGCACGTCCCCGATGGCATGGTGTGTGGAGGCTCGCGCAAGTAAAAGCACACGTACGGTACGGTACCTTGCAACCAAGCACCACCTTGCTGCCTAAGTCGATGAACTACATACACGGTTTGTGGTTCCCTTCAACAATTCTGTAATCACTAGGATTTTCTTCTAGGCTGTTTTCCCCATTTAAGATGCGATGGAAACTGGAAATTTGCAATGTAAAGATAACCTCTTTCGGTCATCTAGCGGAATTCGGGCAAACTGCACACACAATGCTAGATGTCGGAACGCTTTGTCAACACTTATCATAATTAGCGAATAACTACTGGACGTGTGATTAAGACACTACATTCATTGGGGTTTATTTAGAATACATTTATTCTTATTCCCGGGGTAAGTTAATCTTTAAAGGACATGTTGGGCTTTTAGGGGAGAGCAACCAGTACTATCATCCGGACGCATCTTCAACATTTCAATACCTTTGCCATATACAGCGGGATAAAGGCAGTCGTGGTAATGTAACAGAGTAACGCCATGAATATCAGGCACTGTAGACACAATCTCGCGCAAAATTGTTAACATTGTACCGGACGGTCCATGTGTTAGCTCGGAAATGATGAGTCGTTGGTCGATTGCCGTTGTAAGTACAAGACATTCGGACAAAATTATGCCTGCAACAAAAATACCATATCACTCAGCGGTTGAGATCAAGTCCATCAGAACAGCCCGTCAACCATGAGAATAGAGTTGGGGCTGGAAGGATCATTGCTGGAGAAGATAGTCTGAAGGAGACTGCAATGGCCGGGGCATGTAAAGCGAATAACAGCAGGGGTTCTATTATGGCGATTTGGGATTAACGTAATACCGGAGTCTATTTAAATACCGTATTAGTAACGTATCACGTGACGGTGTTAAATTATGCGCGGGAAATTCAAATTAATAAATTATAGGAATACAAGAGAATGGTTTTAATGGATAATGATAGATAATCCTCTTCTATCTGTGGTAGCCTCGTTTTCCCCCTACCAATGAAGGTAAGGTACAACCGGGTCCAGTGGAACAAAAAATTTCTTTATCGATTTCCGAACCTCGATGCTCATGGTCCAATTCTCAACTAACGGGCGAACTCCAATCTCACGTGTCACCCGTGTACTGTACGATACATAATAATAACGATATGTTGGTCTATTACTGAAAGTAATATCCACCTTGTACTAAAAAGGACCGCACAAGATAGATAAGAACGGAGAAGGAGATTGAAACATTCGCTGCAAACTAATCAATAAATTGACACTCCTGAAGAAGAATTCAAAAAAGAACTGAACTAGGATGGCTGCCCTTCATTTAGGATGGTTTTGGGGTGCAAGTGTGGACCAACAATCTTCCGAGCCAAAGCCAGTAAATTTCCGGGCATCCCAAATTAAATAGAGCAGCCGCCGATTTTGAGGACCAGTCCTCAGGCTTAGACCCCATTGGGTTGGCGGGCTACAGAGTCAATTAATGCATCCGAAAAACCCCTTCAGTCACCTCTGTAGGTATTACCTGTGCTCAGTTACGCCACCGAAAGCTTAAACGCTTCCAAATACACATACCTGTGATCTGGCAGGAATGAAAGTTGCTGGAACTCCAAACTGGCGTCCCGCTCCATTCAGATGGTCCACGCTCCAAGACAGCAAGACTCAGCATGTTATCATCGCCCCCGGTCGCCAAAAGGTAGCCCCCGGCTTCCTGTTCACACAGAGCAACACTATTGATACCAGAAGCGTGTAATTTAATCTTCGAATCTATTGACCGAGAGCTTATCCGAATCCTATCGAAAGCTTCAGTTACACCATTTAAATTGGGCTTCACAGGCTCAAATGAATTTTGATAAGCTTCCTCTATGGAAAGAATCTTCGGCTCTTCTTGCACATCAGAAATATCCCACACTACTGCCTCGCCAATCGTTCCAAAACCAGCAGCGTATAGCTTTCTAAAAGCTCCGTGCCTCAGTAGGGCGACCTGTAGGACACAACAGTTGCTAACTAGTTTTGCTTTGCATTCAAGCCCCGTACGAATATGATAAACAAATACTCTTAGAGTACAGTCAGAGCAGCCAACCAAAATCAACACTGAACCGTCATCTAGCACATCGGTAGCTAAGCACATGTACCTTCCACAAGCAAATGAGGTATTTTCCGGTAAATGAGAAGTAACTTCGCGTAATTCACAGGTGTTTGTGTTATAACTGGACAGAACCAGCTGTTCCCTGCCCCCAGCAGATACAATAAGCCGTTCGCTAGGCGATATTGAAGCTACACTCAAGGCACGAATACTAGATATGTGCTGCTCCCCAACGTACAAAGTCTCGACGTCGCCATTTTGAAATTTACACAGTCGCAACATGTTATCTTCCCCACCAGAAACAAACACCGTAGATTCAACCATTTTTAAACTATTTATAACTTTCGCGTGAAAACAATTCCGTAACGTATTCGAAACTTCCAACTGGAACGTTACAATGTTGGCCAACTTGTCTTTGATAAATAAAAACTCCAACGATTGACCCCGAAGTCGAAAAGAAATCGATCGATGTCCACCGCCGCAGTTGTACGAGCCAATTAAACTTCTCGAAGATAAATTCCAAATTTGAAAAAAACTACTATGAAAACCGAGAACCAACGTTCCGATTAAGGTTTCCATAATTTTGCAACCATTTTCCAGGGGAATCCGACTAGAATGTATAATTTTGAGACGGTCTCCGTGAAATTTCATTTTTCTAATCCATCCTCCGGCGCCTGTAGTCCAAATAGCGTCACTGGAAACGACGATATCGGATATTCCGAGGTGCGAGTGCAATTTTTTCAAACTTTGTACAGGTGCGACTGATTCTTGATAAATATGCAAACCGCCAAGCCGATCTCCCAGCAATAACTTTCCACCATCATCAGGTAAATAAAGAAAACAGGCTGGAGTTAAATCTTTACCTTTGGGTAAAACAAACACTCTAATTTCTTCAAAGGAATACACGCCATCAATGAGACATAATTTCTTCAAAACTATCGCACTTTTTACGCTTTGTACTAATAAGTAATTACCCCGCAACAACAGGGTTTGACAAGGCTCTCCATTATTTATATCTAATTCTATCAACTTTGCATCCTCAAGAATAAGAAAAACACTACCTAGACGATTGCACAATACAGCAATATGTCCACCACTAGTCGTGCTAAGATCCGTACATTGTCTAAATAAATTGGAACTGGTCAAAACTTGCCCATTTTCACCATACAACAGCTTTCCATTATCAGTTAGGTAAACAGGACCGAAATAATCAGAAAATATAACTTTCCGCGGCACTTCCTTGAAGTAGGGCCGTAGACAGACTGCAGCTTTCGTTGAAAATTCGTCGAAAAGAGACCAAGGGGTGGCCGAAATCCCGCCGTCCCCACCACCGGTGATAAGTTTCTTAGTTTTGTGACAGAAATCGAGGCCGCGTATACCGGCGCTGGTGTGGAGGGTGAGCTTACTGCGCAGGTCTCCGTTGTAGTTCCACAGACAGACACTGGAGTCCTCGCCGATGGTGGCGACACAGTCGTCGAGCATGAGACTACGCCATACTCTTGCGGTGTGTCCAAACAGCGGCGGCGCAGGTGGATCAATTTTTACACTGTCCCACGGGCCACTTACGTTCCAAAAACGAAGACTTCGGTCGTCTGAAGTGGTGCAAATTACGAACTCATTTGGGATAGTTTCCCGAATGTTTATTGAGAAAATTACACCCTGAAACAAGAAAAATTTGGTATTATCACACAACCCAACCGTCACTTCTTCATCTCGTGGCAATCTTTTCACTGTCGACTCCATTCTTCTCTGTCCCGGCCCATTCTCCCATTCAGTTGCAAGTAGGTACGGTATCTCACATCTTCCTTGGCCGGCCCCAGTCGTTGGTGACCTCCATGGTGCCTTCTATTATAGCAACCTTTATTAGAGCTTAGTGGAGCCAATGTTAGGTGGTATAGTTTTGCTGGATAGTTGCCCAGGTATCGATCTCACTCGACAACAGGCTACGACCACCTTAAATAAATTCTAACACCTCAGCCTTAATATTTCGGCCCTCAGTCCCCCTACCGCCAAAAATGGGGAGACCTGAGCTGGCCAAGCAAGTCTGGACAGTTCACATTTTCTAGTCTCCAGCTCCTGACACACCTCAGTTCACAGGGGCTTCACAGGTTTGTCCATTACCTTGTAAATATATGTCAATATATAAATTAGAGTAGGGCGAGCCTCAGCTACTACTCGGGTCGCAGGTGGCGGATAGCGGATGGTGTGCATGATGTGCTTGGATAGTGTCTTGCTTTTGCTTTGCCTTGCATGATAATCTCTCCTAGCTACACTGTGCGGGCCTGCCCCTTATGGGGTCCCGGACCGAGGCGGCGGGCAGGGGAAGCGTCTCAGCGGACCCTCCCGTGACGAGCCTTGTCACCAGGGTGGAGGACACCTCCCTCGTCCCTGGTAAGTAGCGAAGGCCTCAAGACTTCACGAAACAAGGCTCCTAGGCTGTCTCTGGGTGGAGGTCCCCTTCCTCATCCCAGAGAAGTAGGAGTGGTCTTATACCGCTCTGAAACAGTCCTAGACAATACAAGGAGCCCACCTTCCAAAGCCAGCGAACCCGAACGCTGCGAGGGGTAACCCCCCCAGAGGGTTGGCGCGGGGCTAACCACCCATCCCGTAAAACGACCCCGGTTACGAATCACGTTACTACAATGCCTCGGATACCCAATGATTTTATGACGACAACCGCTAAACGTTTTGGGACATGGAATGTTCGGAGTTTAAGAAAGACTGGCTCTTTCGAAACCGTGACGAAGGTCCTTCAGGACTACAACATTGGACTCTGTGCAATCCAGGAAGCTAGATGGCCCGGTCAAGGGTCCTATCGTAACCTCGGGTTTAGCCTATTTTATAGTGGTGACGACCAAGGAAGACAAATCCTTGAAACTGCATTTTTGATTAGCGACAAACTTTTGTGCAATGTGTTGAACTTTTATCCTGTTAACAGTAGGCTATGTGTTTTGAGGCTGAAAGGTCGCTTTCAGAATGTCACAATTATAAACTGTCACGCTCCTACCGAAGACAGCGCAGAGGAGGACAAGGACGCCTTCTACGACGTGTTAGAACAATCCATAGCTAATGTACCAAGTTTTGATGTGAAGTTGGTAATCGGGGATTTTAATGCCAAACTGGGAAGAGAAACAATATGGCAACCCAATGTTGGTAGATACAGCCTCCACGACAACACAAACAACAATGGGACCCGACTGGCAAGTTTCGCTGTATCAGCGGGGTTGTACGTCAAGAGCACTATGTTTAATCACAAGGATGTACATAAGGAGACATGGATTTCCCCAGACGGTAATACCAAGAATCAAATTGACCACATATTAGCATGCCGAAGGCATCAACGCTCAATTACTGATGTTAGAAGTTTCCGCGGGGCTGACGGTGACAGTGACCACCACCTGGTAGGTTTCGACTTCAGGCATCGTATAGCAGCACCGGTTGCTAACCGTGGAACCAAAACTCCAACATGGGACCTAGATAAACTAAAAACCAATCAAGATAAGTCAGCCTTTCAGATTGAGCTTCTAAACCGCTTCGAAGCCCTCTCCAATGCGATAAACTCTGGGAAGACATAAAAGAAGCTGTGGCAAAATCGGCAGATAGAATACTTGGACGGCGACCAAGAAGAAAGAAAGCCTGGTTTAACGCTCGGTGCCCAACGGCCATAGAGAATAGAAGGATCGCTCGCCAAGCTTTCCTCTCAGACAACTCAAAACGCATAGATTATCTTAACGTGAGACGGCAAACCTGCACCTGCTTAAAAAGGGAGAAAAGGCGTTTTCTCAATGACAAAATGCGAAGTATTGAGACCAACAGAGTTGCAAACAATGGTCGGGAAATGTACAGAACTATCGGTGGCATGCAGGGCAAAAGACAAAGACTCAGTGCCATCAGAGACGTAGATGGTAATTTACTGAACAACCCACACGAAGCTTTGGAGCAGTGGCGCTACTATTTCCAGACCCTTCTAAATGTGGAAATGGAGGAGGAGGAGGAGGAGGAGGGTGAACCCCCCATTTACCAGACAGCCGAAATTCAAATTAACCCACCTACCAGAGAAGAAATTGTGCTGGCCCTAGTGATGCTTAAAAATAACAAGTCACCAGGGGTAGATGGTATCCCAGCAGAGCTCTTAAAACAAGGAGGGGAGGCAATTGTTGACCGAATACACCAGCTAATCCTTCAAATCTGGCATGAAGAGAGAATACCTCAGGAGTGGAATGTTTCAGTTATAACCCCTGTTTTCAAGAAGGGCGATAGAACGCTGTGCAATAATTACCGAGGCATATCACTGTTAACCACGGGATACAAGGTTTTCTCAAACATCCTTCTGCTGAGACTGCGCCCGTACGCGGAAGAAGTCATAGGAGACTATCAGGCGGGTTTCAGAAGAAACCGATCAACTACTGACCAACTCTTCACTCTCAGACGAATTCTGGAAAAATGCTGGGAGCACAACTTGAAAGTGCACAATGTTTTCATTGACTTCTCAAAGGCCTACGACTCCATAGCTAGAGATAAAATGTGGACTATCCTAGATGAGTTTGGGGTGCCCAGAAAGCTACGAAAAATGACACAGGTGTGTGTTGAAGGCTCCCGAGCTCGAGTCAAAGCGGATGGAGGCCTCTCAGCCCCTTTCGACGTGGCAACCTGGTCTTGGAAAAATGCACGAGGAAGGCAAGAGAAATGAGAGGAGGAGTGACGGTGGGCAACAATGTAAAGATACTGGGCTACGCAGATGACCTCAACGTCATATCCCACACAAAAACGGAAGTGGATGCATTGGTGGTCTCGATTGAGGAGGAGGCAAGGAAGGTTGGCCTCAAGATAAACGTGGAGAAAACAAAGTATTTACAAGTGTCTCGCCACCCCTGTCCCCCCCAACTAGGCCGTTTTGAGGAAGTTGAAGAGTTCCGGTATCTGGGATCGGTAATCACGAGAGACAACCGAGTAAGAGCAGACGTCATCAGCCGTATAAAAGCTGCCAATGTGGCTTACTTTCAAACGAGACCCCTTTTCAACTCCAGGCTTCTATCATGGACCACCAAAACTCGGCTCTATAAAACCCTCGTACTACCGGTTCTGCTGTATGGCGCGGAAGCTTGGACGCTAACATCCAGGGAATGCGACGCACTGCGAGTGTTCGAGAACAAGATGCTCAGGCGGATTTTTGGTGGGATCATTGAGGACGGCAACTACAGAGCTAGAACCAACGCAGAAATTCACGCCCTATACAAATCAGCTAGTGTCTTGGATCGTCTCAGGGGGCAGCGACTCCAATGGATAGGTCATGTAGCGAGAATGGACCCCTCCAGAGCAGCACGCGCTGTATGGGAGGCTCACTTGACCGAACCCAGACCCCTGGGAAGGCCAAGGAAGAGGTACCAGGACCAGATGGCGGATGACGTCCAAAAAATGGGCTTGCACCCAGAAACGTGGCGGACGGTGGCTTGTGATCGAGCGGAATAGAGAGGCATAGTACGTGCGGCCAAAAGTCCCCATGGGCTGTTAGCGCCACCCTAAGTCAAGTAAGTCAATAAATTTATCTGAATAGAATAGTACAGTTGATAACTATTTCATACTTTCATATCATGTATATTCTTCCAGTGGCATCATAGCATTCATAACAGCAATATATACACACTTTTCTTCGAACTCCTTCAAGATCACTTTTAATTTTGGTTTTCAATCGAATTCTCAATTAAAAAACAAAGTAGAGACTAAGGAATTGTGAGCACAAAATATTACAACAAAAATAATTATCAATTCTATTGTATTTTCTGTAATAGTTTATGTCTTAAAGTCCCTTGCATGTATCTAGAAAATGCCATAATTTGTACTCACATTGTGGCCTGTCAGACGGAATAGTATATTCGGGATCGAGAGTAAATTGTCGAAGTCTGGCTTCCAAATGATGACGTCACTAAACACTGTGCCAGCCAGTACGATCAATTCTTTTCCTCCACGCCACATCAATTTGCTGCTGTATCTGTTTTAACTTTAAATTAAGGACAACTCTCTTACATCATATACTACCCGATCACGATAGCATGGCACTTGGAACACTTTGTTTATTCGAAAACTTGCATAAGCGGAACAGCGGGTTTATTCGCTTTTTATAAGCGTTCCAAGTGCCATCCTATCGTGGTCGGTTAAGTAGTAGGTACAATTTTTTTTTTTTTTTAAACGATTGATCAGATACAAGCATTTGAATGAATGCATCCGAACAACCTGAGTTGTAGCCTCTGTAGGTAATATATGTGTTCAGTTACAACAGGTCTCGGATCACATGGTTTGGAGAAACACAAGTACTAGCTCGCTACCATATTTATATTTGCAAGGAAAGATTTGTGATGGTCGAAATTTTCGATTTCAAGATTTCAACGGTATACACGTTTTGACGTCCCAGGAACCAAAAAAATGCTTTTCGCTGACTTTTAATGTCTGTTTTCATGAAAATTGACTAAAAAAAATTTTCTGTGGGACCATTCTAACTTTAGGTTTACCGGTATGTACTTCAGGCGGCCGCCATACCAAGTTGAATCCAGCGGACCAGAGCAGGTTCAAAGCTGCAGATAACTTGGTCGTGTGCACAGGGCCGGTAGGGAAACATGGTAGGACTTGTCCTGGTCACCTCCGAACTAATCGTGTGACTTCACTGTGTTTCCCAAGTGGTTCGGAATCCACTATAATCAGGAGTTCCACTGTCCTATGGGCTGGCATAGGACAGTCAAGTCGGGGTCGCTCTATGGGGCCAAATATGAGGCCTACGTCGTTATTAACCCGACGAACATTACTACTATGTACATCAGGCAAACAGCCCCTACGGGTGAAAGTCAGTCTGTACCACTGCTCTTCATGTCCTGACATTGAGGACTTAGTAAGTAGAAGAAATAGCTCACATCATTTAGATATATGTACGTCATTACCACCGATTGCCGATCCCTATCAATTTTCGGTACAAATCAAATTTCATAACAGTCGCTAATAGGTGACTGCCACAATCTTTATATTAATAACCTTCTTCGCACTATTTAGCGTTAGAGGAACTGCCAAATTCGCTGCACCTGTGGCTATCTAAGCTAGCAGGTCTGCCTTTTCGTTTCTGGCTATTCTCACGTGGCTCCGTACCCATTCGACAGCAACTGTCCATCCTGAGGATTGTAAACAACTATACAGAACCCCAGGCTTACAATAAAAAGGATACAAAATGCATCGATCCCGTGGAGCAGAAACGCCTTTCAACAAGCCGCCTTGATAGTCCCAAAGCTGCGCCTGATTGTGCGCCGTCACAAGCACCAGCTGCTGTGATCCGATGTCCACATCGTCGAGGACCCAGTCGTCGCAACGCCAGCTGTGTACCACCTCTACTCTAGCATACGCTAATCTACATACTGCCACTTCTTTCCCGCCGATAACTATGAAATTTGAACATTTTGTCTTGCCCAGTGTGATGATATGAATTTGTTGGCCATAAAAAATTTGTTTTGTAAATGAAAGCTCTTCATTGATGTAGACAAGGAGAGTTCCACCAGTGCCTGAAATTTAATTATAGAGATATAATATATGTATATTTCGACTGTCCGTGTGCATGTCACGGGCCTCCTCTCAAACGACTGGACCGATTATGATGAATTGTTTTTGTGTGTTCAAGGAAGTTCGAGGATGGTTTAAGTTAACGATTTGGCCCACTGGAGAATGTTTTTATAATTAATTTTAGTAGTTTAAGTAGTTGTTGATTTTGGAATGGCCGACCGACAGACTGCACTACCATCGCTACCATTTTAATTTTCGTTTATCCCGACAGTTGGTGCTGCGTGTGTGTTGTGTATGAGGCGAGGCGACACTCATGACTACACCCACCATAATTAATTTACATGAGCAGTGACCGTAAAAATATCTGCTACCACTCAATAACTAACCGCGAGGCCGAAGGCAGGCGCAAGTGGTGGAGGCAGCAGCCGAACTGCTTGTATAATTATAAAGATATGACACTTATCACCGCTAAGAAACGACAATAGTATCATAAAATATTCATACAAAGTACAACTTCTTTTGCACCAGAAATATTATTTTTCTCTACAAAACAAACACGATAAACAGATTTTACAGAATAATAATAACTTCTCAGCATTAGTCAAATCGCGAAAATTACCATGAAACGGGTTAGATGAAACTGGTGCCAAGAAAAAAATAATTGAGTTTCTAAATATACCTCAATTAGAAATTACTTCGCCTTTATATTCTTATGAAAAAAACCTAAATAACGTAATAGATTCCCGGCTAATAATAAATTAAAAACTAACCTGCAAAAATGGCATCTTCAATCACTCCTAGTGCAAGAACATCTTGATGATTTAAATAGGATAACATTATTCTATCACAAACTAAAAGAAAAGAACGCGGAATCTAAAATAAAAGAAATGTTTTAAAGAACCAGCACCAAATGAAAAATAACAATAAGGACGCTATCAATCCCACCTAGGTGTATCTGAAACTAAGATTGATCCATTGATTGACGTCTTCGTGCGGCTCCGACTTATATGATGATGACGGAGTTCCCGGTGTTTTGGGATAGAGTAAAATTTGTCAGCAAACCATACCCCAGTGATTTCAGTACTTAGTACTGGGGTAGACTTTGTAAACTGCACAACAAAAACTGTAATATACTATTTACTTACTTTACTTACTTACAACAGGCACATTTTCTGGCGGATACGATGATGTGGGAGTTGTTCGCAGTCACCCTGATATAAGTGGTCATACGTATTATTTTCGTCCTTAGCACTTTGAACCGATGGGACAAAAGCTTTTTTTAGTTCTTCAGTTGAAAATTCACAAAAGACTTGGTTGGAAATAGGCCCATCGACCTGACAGGGCAGGTAATATTGTCGCAAACAACCTAATACAGTAGTTGGAAATTTTCACATGCTAAGCATAGGCGGCACGTTCACCCTCTGTCCGCCACATGACTTCGCTCATTTCCGCTTTTCATTAAGATTTTCTGACTAGCGCTGGCGTTAACGTAAAGTTAAAGCCTGGAAACTTTTTATACGGTATGTCGGTATGGATAGGGTATACGGCCCCTGCCACGTTCCTCGTGAATGCTTCCTAAACTACTTGTGGGGTAAACTTTGCCAACTTTGGGGCTGTTACGGTTGTGTTTAGTTTTCTATAAGTCAGATTACACAGCGATAGTCTGTCAATTAACATTTATAAATATCAATGATAGGCAAGAATGGAATCAAACTCGCTCAAAAATGAAGACTGACTCCGCATATAAGATATTAATTAGTTTAATAGCAGGTTCACTGGAGAAACTAAGCAGCTTCAATTAATCAAAATTGATCAATAATTTATGGCTGGAATAAAAAAATCGTATAAAAAATTACCAGCTACCCCTATCACCGCCTAAATTGGACTTCAAAAAAGTAAAAAAATATAAATAAAAGTACTTACATAACTTAATAAAAAAAAGGACTTGGACTGGTGTAGGGAGCCGTCGGTCTTTGAAAACCACCACGACCGCGTCCAGGCTGGTTAAATCGACCAGGTTGACCGCCACCACGACCCATTGATGGTCCTACTGATGGTAGATACCCTATGGGTTGCATGTGGCCCCTGCCTGCACCCATGTGTGGTTGGCCCCGTCCTCGGGGTCTTCCTATCATTTTTTGCCCGTGCATAAGGCCAATATAATAGGCAGCTTTCTGTCTGCTATGATCATCAGCAATTTTAATGGACAGAGGTTCGGAACAGCTACTGTTGTCTAGGGTCACGTTGTTCATAGCTTCCATTGCTTCTTTTGCTTCTTCTGCCTTTGAAAAACGTACAAACCCAACACCGCGAGGCATTTGCGTGAACTTGTCAACTAGTACAGAACGTTGCACGATGGCGCCGAATGGGCTGAAAATTCTGTCTAAATCATCCACTGTAACATCTCGCGGCAGATTGGTTATATACAAATTTGTATCTTTATCTCCATTCTCGCGTGAAAATGCCACTTTCATTTTCTTGTTACCAATTTGGAATCCATTCATTTGGTATATTGCTTTGGCGCCGCTATCTTCGTTGGCGTAGTTTACAAAGCCGTAGCCAAAGGAATAGCCTGTTTTTGAATCTCTAATTACCCGTACGGAGGCGATTTCACCGAAGGGTGAAAACATTTCATAGAGTTGTTTATCATCCATGTTTTGGGGGAGATAATTGATAATAAGCTTTGTTCTACTGGCCATTTTGTGCTACGAGTCTGCCGCACCGCACCGTACACTTCAAAAAATCTATTAATGTACAACAACTTACATATGCACTAAATATGATCTCCGACGCTTGAAGAACCACATTAATTGTATTAAAGTCAGTTTTTCAAAATAACAATATTAAAATTAATGTGGATATAAAATGCTTGCAAGCTTTTATGGCTTTAGCTTCAAATTTTAATGATGCATTAAAACAAAATGGCGTCATTTGTCAACACTGAAGTCTGAACAGTGAACACTCAGAATTTTTTTATTTTACTTTTATAATTACTCATTTACTTTTATTCATCTAGGATTCCACTTTATATTCCATTTTTTCGACGGAAATATCATCAATGTTCTCCATTCCCCTTGTTTTCAATCAAATCAATTTTCCTCTAATGACACGTTTTGCGCCAAATTTTGAAATTTGTTTTCTTCCTACACTAATGTTAGAAACTGAAAAAATCGTGATGAGTGATGACTGATGTTATTGAAACCGAAGAATTTTTTGCTTTGTGTGTCGCTCCTACTTACATTGAGGATTACCTACTCTGCCATTATAAAAAACAACGCAGGAAGAGAAAATCCCCTGACGCTTGGGTTTGGGCCCATTGGGTACCAAAAAGGAAAACGCTTGGTCTACATGCAACCCTTTTAAAAGAACTAGCGGACACTGACAAGACGGCTTTTGCCAATTACTTGCGCATGGACGAGGCCACATTCCTGTATATTTTGTCGAAGATTGGGCCAATGATAAAGAAAATCAGTACCAATACGTGAGGAAGACAGACTGCTGGCAATTCTAATCTACAATATAGCACTAATATTCCAGAGTGCACTCTTGTGAGGCTGATCCCACAAACTTGCCGTATGTTATTTGTAACACTGAAAGAAGAACATTTGAAGGTAGGCAAAAAACATTTTATTAAAAAAAAACACACACACACTCTTAAGAGAAACCCTTTTTTCACGATCCACCACGTCTGGTTGGTCTATGTGCTCTTCAAATCGAATAGTAGGATCCATGATCAACGCTGATTGCGACGTTAAATTATATACACCGACCACGCATTGCACTACCCACCGCTGTACAACTTATTTCTTCATGTACCTCGAGCCCTCTTTTTATAATACCGAATGGAGTTGTGGCGTTAAAGTCGCATTAGTTTACCAAAATCGCAATAGTCAAGAATGTGGGCTAGCGTCTCAGGAGTGTTAGTCTCGATGCCGGGATTGCGACATCGCCTGTATTCGGTGCCATCCCCTTCCAGAAATTGCTCTGGCTGCAACTGTGTTAGTCAACATCTTGATGGACTCCGTAAATTCCCTATTGGTGTTCCCCATTAGGCGTTAAGAGCTTATTTACCATAGGCGTTTGCTTTTAAACAGGTGGACCCTTTGCCATGATTACCTCTTCCGCAAATTTCAAGCTTTCGCTCTGTCAAAGTGGATCTGATTTTGACCGCCAAAAAAGAATCCTCTCACTTCTTCAACAAGAGCCATTCAAGCAAAATGTTCCCCTTTCGCTAGGTCCCGGGACGCTCTTACTGTAGCCATATCAAGATGCATTAGCTTCGGAGCTTCCTTACCATATCAAGGTGCTGAAGCGGAGCCTCCCATTCCACTTAAAATAGCCCAAGACCTATTGACTCTTTAGGGGAGTATAACATTTCATCATAAAATTTCTAGTCAGAATCAGGGAATGAATTTTGCATGTTCGTGAGTATTTGAATTATTGACTGCTTTGCAAATTTGTAATCGACTCTGTTTCTGTTCTTACACGCCCTCAACTCGCTCTCAATGAAGGCTGTGAATGTGGCAATCTCGTCTGGCTCCTTTTTATCTTTAACACGTTCCATGATTGAGCTAATTAATCCAGAGCAGCTTTTCAGTGTTTCTTCAAGAGCAGTCTTTTCTTCGGACACTTTCCTTTTCTTTTTTGCAGGTTCCTAAAACAAAGGAAGAGTGTAACAGCAAAGGCTTTCACGGCCGGAGTCAAATGAAGAATCAGTTGAATCCGGGCTAATGGGCCGTGCTCGAAATGTAAGCGAACTTCCAAACGTTTCGTCAGCATCTGCGGTCGACATCTTCAGTGGAACTGCGTAGACTTCTAAGATACAGTCTTAGAAGTCTACACAGTTCCACTGAAGATGTCAACCGCAGATGTTGAAACGTTTGGAAGTTCGCTTTCATTTCGAGCACGGCCCATCAGCCGGGATTCAACTGATTCTTCAAAGGAAGAGTGATTATGTATAGCTGAAGAGTATCATAAGCAATGGCAATCGGTTAACACTATTGGATGCTTGGACATATACGAAGTCAGTGTCCACCTCAATCAGGGTCGCATTTTTGGAATTACAAAGGGAACAATTCAATAATTTTCATGGCATTGACAAACGCAAACTACAAGTTCATAATGATTGACGTTGGGACAAATGACCGAGTCGGCGACACTGGAGTTTATGCTAATAGCAAAATAAAGAAATGCTTGCTGAACAAATATATCTTAAATATTTTATGGGAGAGAAAGCTACCGGAGACGCAGACATCAACACTGTTTGTTGCATTAGCAGATGATGCCTTTCCACTCAGTCATGCAATATGAAACCTTCGAAATGCAAGGAATACAGACTGATGAAAAATATTGTAACTACGGACTCTCATGAGCACGACGAATGGTAGAATCCAGTTTCTGCATTTTAGCCACCACATTTCGTCTGTTTTTGACAACCATAGGTCTACCGAAGGAAACAGTCATAGACCTGACCCTAACATGTTGCGTTTTACGCAATCATTATATACATTCAAAGTAAATGGTGACTCCTATGTCGCCAAAACACGGATTGCTTACCAACTCACCTGAGCCCGAACGAAGAGACGGATTGTAAAACTGAATATGTGTCTAGAAAGAGTAAGAAGGGTGGAAAAGAACTAAAGTAGTTTGAGGTTTCTAAATTGATATTAACACCACCAGAAACGTCGCTGAAAAAGGCCTATTTTCGCTGAAAATCGACAAATTTGGGCGCACCTCCTCACGTTTCCTCCCACCAAAGTCAAACCATTTCATCATGAGTAGAGGAAGAAGAACGCAATGATCCACAGTAAAATACTTTAATAGTGACCGGTTTCGGAATTTATGTACTCAACCCCCGCCTCCACCTCCCACTCCCATCCCGTAGTATATAAGCTGGCGTTTTTTCATGTGTTATTAGTCTGATGATGGATTTTACCGAAACCGGTCACAGTATTTTACTGTGGATCATTACGTTCTTCTTCCTCTACTCATGATGTTCTCCAAGTTCCACGAAGTCACCAAGGAAACTCTCACAAGGATTCGAACCATTTGCCCTATCACATCAAATATAGCATGGCTTGAAATTTAAATTGAGATAGACCTTCTACATCTCCCCAAGAAGTTGCTTTAAACCCGCGTAACGGATGAGAGTCAGTCATCCATCGGCTTCCAACACTATTTCGCGAATGCACCCAGTGTTCCAGCCAGCGCTCATCGATTTATTAGATGTTGTCACGTCAAAATTAATTATCTTGCGCTCATACAATTTTGGTTTACTTAGCACGGCAAAAAATGATATACAATATGTTTTGTGCATGTGCTCGATAATAATATATCAATAATCAATGTATTATAGCATAATTCGCAGTAATTTTTAAATTAAAAAAAAACATGTGTGCTAGGACACATGGCAGAAGTGAAACTTCATCGTGGAAAAACGAATCACAACGGACAAGTGAAAAAACTAATAGCAACAAGATTTTTACTTGAAGTTATACGGGTAGGTTTTCAAATTCGACAAGCACATTAACAATCTGCCAAATTTCATCCGTCAAATTTCAAATTCGACAAGTACATTATCAATCTGCCCGTAAAACGTCAAGTAAAAATTTAGTTGCTATTCGTTTTTCCACTTGTCCGTTACGATTCAGTTTTCCACTTGTCTGTTGCTATTCGTTTTTCCACTTGTCCGTTGTGATTCGTTTTTCCACGTTGAAGTTTCACTTCTGCCATGTGTCCTAGCACACATGTCTTTTTTTCACAGGTTTACTGCATATTATGATTTGGTTTGGGTAGGTACATTTTAATGAATGATTTATTTTATTTTATTTTATCAAACAGGAAAACAGAATCCATGGTCTACTCTAAAATTATACACATAGAAAGGAACATTAGCAATTGCAGATTTTTCGTCATTAATCTGTATTCAACTCGTCTGCGTTATAAACAATAAAATATACAATCGGTTTATAGTAACTAAAATAAGATATAAAAACTTGAGATTGTAATGTATTAATAAATGTCATTAATGACATTGTAATTAATTGATTGTATCTTTTATTGATTATAACGCAGATGAACCGAATACAGATTAATGACATTTATTAATACCTACATTACAATCTCAAGTTTTTATGTTATTTAATTTACCTGCGTTATAATAAAAAAGATACAATCGGCTTATGGTAACTAAAATAAGATATATAAAAACTTGAGATTGTAAAGTATTAATAAATCTCGCAAAAACGGCATCGAGTGTGGTTAGACACGCCGCGGAGAATACCAACAGAGAGTGTGTCGTTCGTAGAACGGCTCTTCAGCCATGACTAGGCCCTAGGGTAAATTTTTTTTTATCAAATAAGAGCCCATCGCTGCCCTAACGTAAGAAGACCTATTTTGCGGCCGCGCGCAACGCAGTAAGTCGGCTTTCTCCACCACGCGGCTGCCTGCTCACTTTTGTGACAAAAAAATCTTAATACCCCCCCCCCCCCCCGTCTATATATAAGTTTACACTTCAAAAAATTGGTTGGTCTGTAAAGTTGGTTTACAGATGATAGTTTAACGTGACAACGCCTAAATCATTAAGTATTACTTAGAAACAAAATGCGCCTGCTGCGGGCGGCAGCTCGTATGAGTTGTGTGTGAATGTTCGTTGTCCCATATCGTATGGTTGAAGTAGTTTGAATTTTTTAGATAGATAATAACGCGTCCAAAAGAGGCCGATTTTTGTTGAAAATCATGCGCACCCCTGACGTTTCACAACCCCAAAGCCAAACCCATTGCTTGATCACCACAAATATAGCATGGCCTGAAGAAAGAATAGACGAAGACATGGGTACATTCTAAATTATGATAAGCCATCCACATCAGCCCAAAAAATTGCTTTAAGCCCCCCCATGCAATTCAAATGGGATTTTGTAACAGCAAAGGCTTTCACGGCAGGAGTCGAATGAAGAACCAGTAGAATCCCGGCTGATGGGCCGTGGTCGAAATGACAGCGAACTTCCATACGTTTCGTCAACAGCTGCGGTCGACATCTTCAGTGGCACAGTGAGTCGCTGCTGAGCCTCCGAGATACAATCTTAGAAGTCTACCCAGTTCCACTGAAGATGTTGACGAAGCGTTTGGAAGTTCTCTTTCATTTTGACCACGGCCCATCAGCCCGGAATCTACAGGTTCAAATCAAATGGAATTGCTGGAAATGCGTCATTTATTAGAAATTTTGTGTTCAACTCGAGTTTAAGGGGTGAAGGGGTGCATTTAAAAATATGTATTTATACTCGTTTGAAACCTGAATTCATACTGCTTCTAATTAGACATAAAAATTAATTTCGAGTGAAAATTGCAGGCTGTGGATTTTTTTTACTCATGCATGTAAATTCAAAGTAGCCTTTGAACCTGTTTTCCGCCGAAACACGGATGGCTTATACACTCACCTGACCCTGAACGAAGAGACGGATAGTAAAAATGAATATATGTCTGGAAAGAGTAAGAAAGGTGGAAAAGAACTAAAGTAGTTTTAAATTTTAAAATTGATATACAACTGATATATAACACCTCCAAAAACGCGGCCGAAAAAGGGGTTTAGCAACGTCATAGACAAAAAACCAAGCACAGTTTGCTCTGCTTGCTACAAGTTATAACACTTCATTACCTCGTAACAGATTAAGGGCAACACCACTGGATCAATGCCCCCATTTTCTGAAATTTGATTCAGTGATTTTGGAATATTTATTATAGAGTCAGTTGTTGAAGATCAATCAATCAATCAATCAATCAATCTTTGTCAGTGACCCACCAAGGTGGGATTGACGGCGTCCAAAGCGGGTGTAATCGATCTACCAGTGTTAAGAATATAGAACAACAACAAATTTTATGCAACAGCACACGTTAAATGGAAAGGAGGGGGCCGTATGTGATTACGTCCCCTTTTGCCAGCCAAAGAAAGACGAATCCTAAAACTGGGATTATATCTATTTACACACATATATATCTCAGTTAACAATGGCTAACCTGTTTCGAACTTGAATCAGCTTACCAGTATTTCAGTTGTTGACTGCTCATCCAAATTCTCTTCATCTATATTATCATTATCAGTAGAATCGTCAGCTTGTGTTCTCCCCGCTAAAAAATGCATTTTGTCCCACCAATCAGTTGGGGTACATGCGTCGTCAGCGTCGCTGCCAGTTTTTACGGCTAACATCTGGGGAACAATTTTTAAAAAATATTTAGTATAATTAATGAAGCCAATTATATAAACCCCTTATATGAGCCTCATATGTAAATGTTAAGAAAGATTTAGCTTATGTTTATTCAATGTTGTTGTTTTATTTGGAAACTTTCTATGTTGGATGTTATCAGGGCTGCCGGACCCGACCATTCGACCAATAAAATTCCCCCGCGGCCGGGCGGCGAGATTGAAATTTCCCGATATTTCCCGCCAATTTTCAAAATGAGTATGTAATAATGTTATAATAAATGAAATCGGGAGGATTGACAAGTTGGACGCCATCAAGAATGCTTTGATTAAAATTATGCGGAATAGTAAATTGCACGGATCTTCGTGGTACCACTAAATCAACTGTACGGTGATTGATCGATTATTGGCAATCATTAGCATTTCATGCTACTGTCAACAACAACCCATAGACCATCTAAGCACGGATTTCTACAAAGGTGGCTATTCCACCGGCGGATTTAGTTCATAGGCCTATTTTATTTTTGTCTTTGACGTTTGTTTTGTCTTAAGGAGACTATTATGTAGATACTTAACTAATCTATTATAAATTATGTTATAATAAGTGAGTAATAAGTCTCTACCATATTATCAGTTGTCATCCCCTCTACTCTTGACTTTGACTTAAGATGGCGCGTTCAGCCCTGGGGGACTTCTGGCCTCACACACAATTCGCCTACATCTCGCCCGATCCTCTGCCCTAAGTCTACTGCCTGGAGGTCCTCTTCTGTTTGTTCCAACCATCTCCTCCTTGGTCTTCCTATCGGTCTCGGCGCATGTAGTTTTGCCTCCCACGTTTTCATGGCCGTACGGTCGCTCTCCATTCGTTGTACGTGTCCCAACCACTGTAGTCTCCTGGCTCGGGGCTCTGTAACAATATCGACTGACCCGAACAGATCGTGTATCTCGTGGTTATGCCGAATTCTCCATCTACCTTGGTCCCACACTCCACCTTAGATTCTTCGCGGCATTTTATTTTCAAATAGTCGAAGCGCTTGTGACTCTTTTAATGTAATAATGGTAGTGTCCATGCTTCTGCACCATATAATAATATAATATGAATATAAGTGATATTTCAATACTGAAGGTCAAGGTACTCCCTTTTAGGGAGATTCAACTACCTATTGAGATGGCGACCAATGTTCAACTCTCGGAAAATTTCATCACAACTTTTCATTTTATAACCCCCTGAGCCTAAAGCCACCCACCATTCAAAATGTTATCAATATATGTTTATACTTATGTATGTAGGCTATGTATATCGATTTTAGGAAACACTCTAACTGTTATGGTCGGGAAAATAATGAAGTATTTTTTAGTTTTTATTACATATATAGCGTAGGTAGCGTGGAGGAAAAGCAGGGTCTAGCTAAGGAATCTCCCAACAGCCAGAGCCGAAAGGGATTTTTTTCTCACAATTGCATATTACTGCAATTGTAAAAGTACCTTGACAAACATTTTAACACATAGTAATAATGCGCTGGGTCTAGGCCATAGAACAACATAATATCTAGGTCTAGGTCTAGGCTTCGCTCGAAGTTCCTATGCTTGGCACTGTCAAACAGAAAAAGCCTGCAACTTATGGTTGATAGTATGCTTATAAAACTAACTTATGTCTCATCAAAATACACGATATACACCCCTGAGTTGAATTAGAATCAAAGTCCGAGAAATCGCCCCAGGCTCGGTCCGCTGCCGGAAAATATAAGAAGAAACAAACTAAAGTTGGGGTAATGCATAATTTGCCAGATCTAATAGATGTCAACAGTGAGCGGTAAGCGGTTTTGTTGGAAGAATTCAATGTCGTAGTCGCAGTCCGCAGCAAGGAGTTGATAGCTAGAGGTGATCTGCTGTTGCCCACCCCTTCAAAAAACGCCACTGTGCCAGGGCAACAGTAAACATTATTGCCAAGCCGGCACCAATGGTTAAATGGGCATGATAAATGCAGCTCCTGGTATTATTAAGTATTACACCAAAGACACTTGCCAACCCGACGACTGAAGCAGTAGACTTCCTCAGGACGTACTTGTCCCATCCAGTGGTGTAGAATCAGTTGTCTCATTTAGTTTGGTACCATCGGGTGCCAATGACTCGCTTAGTGAAATATTGTCAGACGCTGGCGTGTCATCTAGCAAAAAGTCATTTAAAGCGTCCTCACTTTCGTGCAAGTCAACTTCTTCCAATGTAGTCTGCGGTGAAGTAGTCTTCCTAGCTGCCGCCAGTTGTGGAACAGCATGCGTCTCCTTGTACACACTCAAATCTTGCTTAAACTGCTGTTCGAACGCCTCCTGCCTTTCCTGCTGGACTCGCTGTTGCCGCACTTCATGCGCAGCTACTTTTTGAGCGTGCTCACGCGCCAAATTCAGTCTAGTAGCCTCCAATTGACTAAGCTTTTTCTCCTTGTAGAGGGCTAGTTGAAACCTGTGACCCAGCTGTTTTTCTTGTAGTTCCCTGGTCTCAATTAGATCTTGTAAATGGAGTAGTGACTTTTCGACGGTGATGAACAGTTCATCGACCACAACCAGTTGTTCATTAAGGCAATCTAACTCATGTATTACTTCTGGTAGGCGGCTAAGGGCACTTGAGACTTGATTTACGTTTCTACATTGGACATCGAAGTATCTAAGTAATTTTCCAATCGAATCATCCACTTCCGTTGCCTTTTTTGCATTTTCTTGTGCCTGCAGACGCAACTCTACCCAATTCTCCTGATACCGTTCTAAAATGTCAATGCCCGCATTCAAGTTAAGGCCATCGATGCCGGTCGGTCGTTCATGAGAAGTTCTTTTGTCTTCGGTTAAAGTGATACCCCTTAAGCTTGATGATAGATTTCCTTGTACATTTTGAAGCTTTTCTTTCAAACTTCCCAGCATTTTGGGATTTTAGCAACCGGTTATTTGATAGAAAATGAATACATCAATTGGCTCCAATAGTTTTTGACGATTCGGCACGCTGTCAGATCTAATGCAACTTTAAATCTCCTCTTTGGGCTGTTTACTTAGCTATTTGTCTCAACCAACGCGTACACCTAGAACAATTTTTTTCATAGTTACTGCAGTACATTATTAGCATCAATATTACTCAGGTATGCCTTGGCATATGTTTACCTAAAATTACCCACTATAAAATGTGACTGAGTGAGAGCCTAAGCGTGCTGGTCTTAACTATAACGGCCCCATAATCTGGATCCAATTGTCATATTACTATACTTTAAACAAGCAGCTAACTAATATAATTTTATGCAAAACATAAATATAGGTATGGTACCGCTCAACAACCGCACGGATCTTTGTGGTACCACTAAATCAACTGTACGGTGATCGATTGATTATTGGCAATTATTAGCATTACATGCTACTGTCAACAACAACAATATCCAGAGAAATTAGGGCGCTAAACTGCAAGCACAGGTTGCTCTATACTTCGAAAGGGGCAAGAGGACGCTTATAATAATACAAACGCAGCGTTTTCCCGCTGAACTTGTACGCTGAATAGCTTACCATGTTTCCACTCCATTTGCTACTGAGCTCTAGACAGCTAGAGTCAGTTCTAAACATACGACTGTGTACTATAGGATAAGAAATTCCAACAGTTCGTTCAGAAGTTCAGAAATAAAACAAAGCAAATTATAATTAAAGTTGAGACAGAATAGATAAAACCGTAACTTTGCCAAGCCGACTTAATTTTTTCGTATAATAAATTAATAATAATATACTTTTGTACAGCAACAAGGAATAAGGATGTTATATTATTATATAAACTGGATGCGTAACTTGGAATTATTATCATAAATAAGGTAAACATAGACAATAATTTCTAAAATTCGCTATTCACATTCATTCTGCTGTGCTCCGCCATATGCTCTGATAGGCAGAATGAATGATTGAATGAAATACAAATAAACCAAGATTTGAAGTTGTACTTTTAATATTGATTAATTTACTTTAAAATGAATAATTATAATTCTGGCATTACAATATCAACTCTGAAACCAAAAACCAGTATATTGGATAAGTCCTTAAGCAAGGGAAGATCGGAAGTAAGTTTGAGTTGCTTCGCACTATTGTTTTCCGAAGTTGTGCAGTACTGTCAAAACCGTGTTTACACTGTCCCCGAACTACAAAATAAGCTGTCAGAAATGGGCTATGATGTTGGACTAAAACTTATTGATCTCATAATAGTGAGGGAGAAGAATTACAAACGAGAAACCAAGTTACTGAGTATAATGCTAATGATAAAGTCAACGCTATGGAAAACTTTATTTGGACATGAGGCAGATAAAGTGGAGTTAGCGAACGATGACGACAAGACGTACTATATTATAGAGAAGGATCCCCTGGTCAATAGGTTTATTTCCGTGCCAAAAGATAAGGGAAGTTTGAACTGCGCTGTCTTCACGGCTGGAATTATTGAAGCATTCCTCTGCGGTAGTGGATTTGTAAGTAATAAATAAGTAGAAAGCATTGGTGTCATTCCATGTATAATGTGTCAGTCAGTATTGTACATACTATGTATACATGCTATACTATGTATACATACTATGTATTCAAATAATAGATAGGCGCAAGAATTAGAAATGTACGTTTCGGCCTCCCTGGTGGTTTTACTCCTTTTATCTCCCGGTTCATTACTCGTTTTAGTAGGTAGTTTTCGTCTTTAAATAGTACGTGTCCCCACCAGTTCAGCGTCTTTTTTCACGATCACGGGTCTTTATATCTTGGTTTATAAGGCATGTATTGGCCATTTTAAAAATACAATGGTATTCTCGGCGTCGTTACAACTCTGTTAAGTCAAACAAAAACACATAATCCATAAGATATAAACTCAACTGTTGTAGTTGTGGTCAAGAAATTCAGGCACGGAGTAAGGGCGGTTCACACCAAGAAGCCTAATCACGCCCTTCCTAAATTGGGATGGTGTTAGAGTTGGAAGCCTTAGGAGGCTGGGTAGGTGCATATTTGCGCCAGTGCCTACGAGTATACGTCAGGGTCTCGGGTATAAACACTGATTTCAGAGGGAGGATATCGAGTTTCTCGAATAAGGGTCGACAAGACACTCGCTGATCCCATGTCCCAATCAGAGCTGTAATGGCACACTTTTGGACTTTGAAAACCCGATCGGACTAAGTGGCACTTCCCCATGTTGCTATCCCATAACGCATTCTGGAGCAAAAACAGCGAAATAAACAATTTTTAGTATGTCTTGGCTAACGAGAGGCTGCAGTGTGCGCAGGAGGAAGACACAGGAAGATAATTTAGCGCATAACTTGTGAATGTGTGGTCGCCAGGTCAACATATGATCAATATTGAGACCCAGAAAAGACACGGTAAGAGCACCTGGAAGATCTATCCCATCGGAAACCAGGCTAATGGCTTCCTAGTTGAGGTTGGCTAACTGAAATATCATAAATTTTGTCTTTTGTGCGTTAAAAACAAGATCAGGAGCTTCTAGCCAACCTGAACTGCATTTCAGGTGGAAAAACCACGTGTTTGAGCCGTAGGGTTGTCCGGCGCTGAAATCAATATGGATGCATCGTCTTCGTATAGGCTGAAAAATAGGTCCCAAGGGTCCCATGGTCGCACGTTCGAAATTATTGATGTACGCGAGGAATAAGGTTGGCCCAAAGATACTACCTTTCTAAATAAGTGAATAGGTCTCTCTGTGTTACACTGCAGGATGTCCTTAGCATTCGCATTTCTGTTGCGTCAATAATATGTTCCTCGCAGGTCCATCACTCAATACCATACAGCATACACGGGCGAACAATCTGCTTATAAATGCGTCCTTTCAGCTTTTTTGGCATTTTCCGATCTGTCAGTATCCCGGACATATCTTGAAACCTCCTGCTGGCTTTTATTCGACTTTTGATATCTTCTTGACAGCCCCCGTTTTGTTCTATGACATTGCCTCATTAATTGAACTTGCCTACTTTGATTATGGATTGATTTCCAATACTGATGGTGCTTGGTTCATGTCGTACACATTCCATATACTCCGTTTTTGCACGGTTCAGTGCTTCAACCCATTTGGCTTTCAACTCTTGTTCAGCCTCATTTCGGTTCAGTGATGTTATAACAATGTCATCAACATATAGGAGGGAGGCTGGGGCTTCTCCCTGAATGTCACATGTCACAGTATCCATCCTTATGACAGATGGCTGAGAGCCAAACTTTGATGCAAGTCATACTTGACAGTAAGGTTGCCACTGAGGCCCGCCGCACTCCTTACTTTTGTCGCGCAGTTTTCATTAATGTTTTTGACATTGCGGAAGTAGTTCTGAACTACTCCTCGCTTGACATTCCCATACAAGATCTCTCGGGTTCCTGTCCTATCTTCTAAATCTGGCGCAGTCTGCCCAGTGCGATTTTTGGCCGCTCTAACAATAGTCCTCCACCTTTCGCGGTCCTCAGCCACTGGTTGCCAGGCTGCAGTGTCGAGGCCCACATGGAGGAGGTCCTTCTGGAACTGGTCTGCCCATCTACGTCTTGGTCTTCCTCCACGGGGGCCGTTTCCTAAACCCTTTCCTAAATCAACGCAGGTATAGTGCAGAGCTGTTTGGAATTCTCAGTGTTGTTGGAGCATTTTTCTCACTTAGTAGATACCGACTGCGGTGCCGCAGCCTTTCATAAACCCGAGTTGGCGTTCTGTGATACCGCCTTCTAGTTGGATTCTCAGCCTAGTGTCATAAAGCCGTTCTTACCACTTCATGCAATGACTTAAGTTTGTAACTGCAAAGGCTTTCACGGCCGGAGTCGAATGAAGAACCAGTAGAATCCGGGCTGATGGGCCGTGGTAGAAATGAAAGCGAACTTCCAACTTGGAACTTTGCTTTCATTTCGACCACGGCCCATCAGCCCGGATTCCACTGGTTCTTCATAGATGTTTACTGCTTATAATTATACTGTAATTGTAATTTTATAATAGTTAAGAATCATACATGTAAATTGAGATACTGTTCGCCCAGAAAAGTTTGCAAATGTCCATGAAAATCTCCCTTTATATAGCTATAAATATAGCTTTTAACGCACTACCAACTGATCTTAAAACATTAATGCCAGATAAGAAGTGCCGTAAAACAATTAAGCAATTTCTGCATAGTAATCCACAGTTTATAAACATAATATATCCGGGAGAATAGCTTAACGAAGAGAATGCCAATTTGCCAAATAATGTATAATGTACCGCATACCTAGTTTTATTATTTAATTATTATTCTATAATTAATATTAACATCTTATAATACTAACCTAGCAACTAAGACAGAACCCATCACGGGCCACATGGCCTATAGGGTTCATTTTCTAATATGTATAGTTTGTATTGTATTCTTAATTTTGAATATATTGATTGATCCCATAATGCTTTACCAAGTCGGGGACAAGCCCCGCCTCTCCATGTAAATTCCCTATGCTGCATTTTCAAATCAGAACTACTTTGCATGTGTTTGTATACACAAAACTTACGGGGGTTCCATTCCAAATTCAATGCATTAAGGTCACAAGTGGACATTGCTTATTTTTTTTTAGCTAAAATTGTCGATCTGTTGCACTTTTTACGAATTCACGACTCCAATGTCAAAACTAAAATTAAAATTTTCTGAATGTTAGTTAATTGTCTTCAACTACTGTAGCAACGTTAGTGGAACGGTTTTAGGATCATCATAGAACAAAATCAAAGCAATATTTATTGTTATAAATATTATTAGTGATGCGTTTCTTGAATTTGAGAAATTTATAAAATTTTCATCTTACCATACTGTGTTATAAAATGGATCAACTTGAAAGTAGAAAGTTAACTTAAGAGCGTTCAGGCCACAGAATAGAGTTTCTGTGTATCACACCAATAAGGGTCTCGTCAAGGTATACAATGCGATTTCCTTCAGACCTGGCGTTTCGGATTCCTTGTAAATACCTATAACGCCAAGAAAGCGTGCTTGGCGACTCGACCAAGACGTTGTATTTTGTCAAACATCTTAAATCTGCACAGCATTTAAATTGTGACTTCTTTGTTTCTGCTGCACTTCTGATGCGTGTATTTATAATAGTCTCCTCAACCGACTGGTTGTGTTTTTTATTTTAACTGAAATGAAGACGCCTAGTGATAAATACGCGGAGGCTCTCCTTGGGCATTTGGTAACGACCATCAAGCTCTAATATTTCTTGTCGCAGGGTGTCCAAGCTTAACAGTTAGCAATCATCCTAGGATGAATATACATAATTATGGGGTTCCTTATCATACTTTCATCACATTCGTCGAGATTATTGTAGTATTTTTGACGTCTTCTTTCCTTTATATTTTTGTTGATTTTATACCTCGACGGACTCCTAGACTCTGTATATATATATATCTTAATTATAACTTTCAACTTCCTTAAATAGTTCGCAAGGGTTTAAGATCATCATTCATGCCTCCTAGTGAATTTGCTTGCCTTACCAAACGGTTCATGCGGAAATGTTGCTTCAGTTGCTTCCTCATACTAGGCCTGCTTCCTTTGGTAAGACTTAACACTCTTTTCTGTGGTCTGAATGCCCTTAACTTCGATATTAACTGTCTACTTTCAAGTTGATCCATTTTATAACACAGTATGGTAAGATGAAAATTTTATAAATTTCTCAAATTCAAGAAACGCATCACTAATAACATTTATAACAATAAATATTGCTTTGATTTTGTTCTATGATGATCCTAAAACCGTTCCACTAGCGTTGTTACAGTAGTTGAAGACAATTAACTAACATTCAGAAAATTTTAATTTTGACATTGGAGTCGTGAAATCGTAAAAAGTGCAACAGATCGACAATTTTAGCTAAAAAAATAAGCAATGTCCACTTGTGACCTTAATACATTGAATTTGGAATGGAACCCCCGTAAGTTTTGTGTATACAAACACATGCAAAGTAGTTCTACCTGAATTGAAAATGCAGCATAGGGAATTTACATGGAGAGGCGGGGCTTGTCCCCGACTTGGTAAAGCATTAAGGGATATTTTCATGGACATTTGCAAACTTTTCTGGGCGAACAGTAAGTTAAGTTTTGCATATTATTGGACTTTTTGCAAATAAATGCTTATTTATTTATTTATCACAGAGCATTGCCTACTTAAAGTATACTTGTATATAATTAATAGTATAAATAGGAAAGCAATAAAGTCCCTAAATTAGAATACCCCTCGCTTACTTCTATAGAACCTAAGCGGCCTGCATACTAAATTTATACGACAGTTTTGTTTTTCTTTGTTTGCAGCCAGCAAAAGTGACAGCTCATTGGCACAAGGGCACAACGTACATGATCAAGTTTGAAGACCACGTCATAGCGAGGGAAAAGCAGCATGAATAGGAATTTATGCAGACAATATAATTATTTAACTAATATACAACAATGAAATGGTATTTAAATAAGCTTAAACTCGCGGTCTCTATAAGAGACCTGTCCGTTGCGAAGTGCAGCCTCCCTGCCGTCGCGGTCGCGTTTTAAAAGCCACCCAAAGAGTAGGGAAGGTGCAAGTATTATCAGTGCAGCGTATACTCCGTTAGTGGGCGTCGGGCGGAAATGGTCGTATTCCTTAGCACGCATAGCCATGAATCGGAACATGCCGGGATCGAACTGTAATGGAAGAAAGCAGCATTTCAGTTTCAGAAATTGCAGCTGAACTGTCTAATCGGTGGCATAAATTATAAGGTGTCGTCACAAGGTAGCCCGGAGGAGGGCCCGATTAGCAGTTGCCATACTGCCAGCAGTCATCGTCATAATTGGAGGAGTGACGACCTCACTAGGTTTGAGGATGGGGAAGGTGTCCAATTGTCTTCAGCATTTCAGTATTTCCACCAGCCTTAACTAAGCCAACCGCATGTCGTCTTAGTTTTAGGCATCGTCAGAATTAGAGGGAAAAAATGCGTATACATAATAAAATGAAATAAAATAAAATCCTAACGTTAGATAACTGGCAGTTATTAGGTCAATGTTAAGGGTGTTAGTATGTGGAGTATTAGAGGGTGGGGAATGCTATTTCTAATTCCTATAGACTTCAAAGAACTCACTGACAGAATACTGACAAATGTTTAACAATTCGTTTTTAAGCATTTTGTTGAACAACTTATTGTCCTCAATATCCCTTATTCTGGGTGGTAAAACGTTAAAAAGCCTGGTCCCCATGACTTCGGGAGAATTAAGGGCTAAGGTAAGCCTACATGATTCTCTGTTTATACGATTACGATTTCTAGTGTTGTGGGAAAACAGAAAAGAGAAAAGTTGTAGAGAAAACAATGAGTATGGTATAGCGTATACAATTGGAAAGCAGATTCTGCTGAGTGAATAGATTTATCTAGTTTCCTTAAGAGGAATATTACTTTGCTGCATAGTTGTTCTGAGTAAGCAGTAAGGAGCCCAACTGCCCTAGTTAACCAAATCTGAATTCTCCAAGAAACCTAACAGTATCACACTTTCGGTATTAGGCTCTCGGTTTTGGGTTTTGCGGTCGCTAAGCAACAGCTTCTTGTCTTTAAACCATTGTGTGGCCGCAGCAAATAGAACATTTGCCCTTAGTCAGGATCATTACAATACATGTGCGGGCATCGTCAGCAAAGGCGGGGTTTCCACATACGTCAATGGTCAATGAGAAATATGAAATTTGCGTTTTAGCAGACATTAAAGGCATACTAAAAATTCTGTTACCACGTCAAAACCATATTTCTCATTGACCATTGACGTATGTGGAAACCCCGCCAAATAGTAGTCTCGAGGCTCAAGTCATTCATGTCATTGACAGACAAAGATGGACCAATATGAAAGCAGTATAGGGCCTAATACAACACCTCCCCGTACAATACAATATATTAAGGCACTATATACCCGGGTATTGTCATCCGCCATTTTGCATCTCATATTTCCTATATGGTAAGTATTGTAAGAAAAGTAAAAGATTGAAAAAATCGAATACACGTTTTAGTATTTTTTTATTAAACACTTCCCTAATAGGTAGCACGTTTTCTAAATAATAATAAATAAACAACGATAAATTTCTAAAAATAAATAGGTAAACACACAATGCTTGCCTTATACACCAGACTTAAAATAGATACAATATGGCGGATGACAATACCTGCCTATTATAGAGCCCTACGATATATAACACCATATCTTCCCGTAGCTCCGCTAGTGCAATCCTAATATGCTACTACGCTAAGTGTGCTTTAGGACCGATGACAAATTTCCAGACTGAAAGCTGGTGCATAAATAGACGTGTGTACAGTATTTCAGTATTTCCACCAGTCTTAAACTAAGCCAACCGCCTAGGCATGTCGTCTTAGTTTTAGGCATCGTTAGAATTAGAGGGGGAAAAATGCGTATACATAATTAAACAACCGGTCCGAGTTTACTCGAACATGCTTTCCAATTTATCAACATTAGTAGATAGAGAATATGAGTAATTTCATGGTAAAGGCGTATTTTGTTACACGAATTCGAATTTGGATTACTGGATTTGGTGCATTTTGTTACCAAAGGGGGCGGAGCGTATTAAATGTTCTAGATAGGTCAGACCAACACATTAATTACCACACAGCATTAATGGCAGGGCACGCAATGCATTTGAGCGGGAATTTTCTATCATTTTTTCAAAAAATAATTTTTTGTGTAAAACTAAATATTTTTTTGGGAAAGTAACCTATCCGGTTTCGTTACTCAATTGAACACCTAAAACATGCCTGGAGGTAGAAATTATCGATAGAAAGGTTTCGCAGAAAAATTATTTTTTAGTCATTTTTCATTAAAATGTAGTTATTTATATTTTTTTACCCCCAGAAGCAAACTATCAAGAGGCAAGTGACCCCCCGAATTTTGTCAACATTAATAACGACTACAATATATGAGAATTTAAAAGAAATAGTTGGAGCTGTTTTTGAGAAATAATTTTTTTAGACTTTTTTTTGGAGTTTTTTGAGAATAAAACCCCCCCAAATTGAGTTAGCCCCAAATAAAAACAATGGACCCGAGGTATGATTTTTGTGAACGTAAATGCCAAATTCCACCCAAATCCACCGAGTAGTTTGCCCGGAAATCGATGAACAGACAGACAGAGCGACAGACAGACATTTCGTAAAAAACACTTTATGGGGTTCCTGGGACCTCAAAACGTGTAAATCCGTTGAAATCTCGGAATCGAAAATTTCGACCATCACAAAGCTTTCCTTATACTACGTATAAATTGGAAAGCAATAAAATTACATAAAATCCTAAAGTTAGATAACTGGCAGTTATTAGGTCAATGTTAGTATGTGTTAGGGGTGTGGAGTATTAGAGGGTGGGGAATGCTATTTCTAATTCCTACAGACTTCAAAGAACTCACTGACAGAATACTGACAAATGTTTAACAATTCTTTTTTAAGCATTTTGTAGAACAACTTATTGTCCTCAATATCCCTTATTCTGGGTGGTAAAACGTTAAAAAGCCTGGTCCCCATGACTTCGGGAGATTTAAGGGTTAAGGTGAGCCTACATGATTCTCTGTTTATACATTTACGATTTCTAGTGTTGTGGGCATGTATGTCCCGTGACCTAATGAGGTTGGGATTTGACCTGGCAAATTTCGTTACCTCCAATATGTAAAGAGCCGGGAGGGTCAGGATTCCAGAGCTCCGAAACAGCGGTCTGCAGGAAACAGTTTGGTCCCTAACACCAGCCATGGTCCTAATGGCCCTTTTTTGTATGAGAAATGCCCTGGTGGCGTCAACCGAGTTGCTCCAGCATATTATTCCATGTCTTATGTGCGACTCGAAGAGGCCATAATAGACCAATTTCAAACCAGCAGTACTGACCAGGAAGGATAGGCTCCACAAGAGGAAAGCGCAAGAGGTGAGCTTTGCGCAAAGGTTGTTAACATGAGGTTTCCAGTTGAGAGCCGGATCCATAGTAACTCCCAGCAGTCCTACTTTGTCCCCTAGCCGGACCACACTACCACCCATTTGCAACTGCGGATCTATATCCATGGGCTTATGTAGTGTTTTGAATACAACAAAATTGGTTTTACCCATATTAAGAATCAGTTTGTTAGCAGCTAGCCAGTCGCTTGCCACCCTAAGCGCCCCATTACAGGCAGCCTCTATTTCTGTTGCTGATGTGGCACTTAACACGAAATAGTTGTCGTCAGCAAAAAGGCCTACAGATGGTCGACCAGGGGCCATGCTCATGCATTTGACATAATCGTTTATATAAATGATAAATAATGTAGGGCCAAGGACACTTCCCTGAGGAACTCCTGTTTCAACATCCCTCCATCCCGATTTTTCACCAACATCAACTCTTTGCTTCCTATCGAATAGGTAGCTACGGAACCAGTCTCCAGCGACCCTACGAATCCCATAGTGATTCAGTTTCCCTAGGAGTACCTCATGATCTAGGGTGTCGAAAGCTCTACTGAGATCGCAGAAGACGCCAGCCGAAAGCTCACCCGATTCTAGGTGCCTAATGATGTCTTGGTACAATTTGACAATGGCGTCTGAGGTAGACCTACCTTGACGGAATCCAAATTGGCTCATAGAAAGTACTTCATGGTCCCTTAGAAAATCAAGCAATTGAATATTAACAATCTTTTCAATTATTTTTGAAAATGTAGGCAATAGGCTAATTGGCCTGTAACTAGATGGGTCGGTTATTGGGCCTTTCTTATAAACAGGTACAACAATTGCTTGCTTCAGACAATCTGGAAAAATACCTGTACTGAGTGATAGGTTAATCATTTCTACCAGCTTCGGTAACAAGGGCTTGTAAGCTGATTTCAGGACCTTTGACGGGAGACTATCCCACCCTGAAGATGTGGTGGTTTTAAGAGACAGAATAATGCCCTCCACATCATTATCAGTCACGGGTCTAAAGGAGAAGGTGTCATCCACCCTAGTTGAGAGACTGACATACTCCATGGCTGTGGCTTGTGCTGTCGGTATTTTCGAAATGAGGTCAGATATTACACTAATGAAATAATCATTTAAGGTTTCGGCTATATGCATCTTTTCTTTAATGGTTTGGCCCTGATCAACAATTTCATTTATGTCTCTGTTTGAGGGAGACCTACCCTTGATTTCATTGATAATTGCCCACGAGACCTTTGACTTGTTTTCAGCTAATGCTATGCAATTTTCAATGTTGGCCCTCTGTAGCGCATTGCATTCAGCATTAAGCTCTCTGGCCACTTTGGCCTGCAAGGTTAACAGGGCGGGGTTCTTATTTGCCACGGCTATTTTTAAAAGGTCACGTATTTGCCGGTATTTTTCTCGAACGTGTATTGGTTGTCTTAAATGTTTTGCACTCAACCGAGTACGTATAAGGGGAAAACACAGGTAGGCAACACTTGAAATCCCCCCAATAAGGTTTTGAAAACCCAAATTTGGGTCAATAATGTTTGAGTGATCATCATGGTACCATGCCATCTGAGATGCTTCAAGTATAGCCAAAAACTTTTCTATATTATTTTTACTATATGACCTATGAAATTTCAGTGGAATATAAGGTTTTATAGATGGGTGGCTAAGTTGAGTGGAGCGAAGTTCTCCTTGGTGGTCAGAGACCCCGCTGCAGCAGACGGTAGCAGAAAAATCAGCGGGAGACATATTTGTCAGTATGTTGTCAAGAGAAGAAGCTGTGGTGGGGATAATTCTGGTGGGTTCAAAGATTGTGGGGCTAACACCTAAGCTATTTATGAGGCCGAAGAAAATTTCCTGTGATTGAACTAGAGTGTTAATATTAAAATCACCACAAACAAAGATTTGGTTCGAAGTAGACCCACACGCCAGTTCCAATGACTGACTAAAGACTGTCAAAAATTTTTACCCAGTCCCCATTTGGCACACGATACACACAGATGACTGTGGTATTGAGGGTAAGCAGATCAATCGCGGTTATTTCTGCATCACATTCCTGGCTTAGTAAATTAATATCACATCTATCCTTATATTTTAGATCAATCTTTAATGGAAACCCCCTGAAAAATTCGCCATTGATATAGATTGTTCTCTACTTTCGGGGTTAGAAATTATTAGACTGTGAACAACATATTTACCAAATGGCCGCCTTCACCGGTTGCATGGCGATGAGGGTTCGTTACTTGCTTCAAAAAATATTGCCTTGCAACAGCTCGCTGCTTCTGCTTTTCCAAAAAAATCCTTCTAGTTTCAGCAGATACATCAAATTGCTTATCCGCCATTTTTTATTTTATATTTTATTTACTTACACCTGTTGCATCTTCTGCTTATAATATGTTAAAATTTATTTCACGTTTTGAACAATTATTATGCAATTTCAAATAATTAAATATATAATAGATAAATATTTGTTTATTTAAATTATTTATTCAAGGAAAACTAGTGAGTTTAACAACATTTTATCCTATTTTCAGAGCGAAAATCACAGTTCTGTGTTGAATTAAAAAACGTCGAGACTCGAAAGTCGAAACAAGCCGAACTGATGAGTGATGAAGGCGACTTTTCCATCGACGCCAATAGTGATAGTAATGCTGATATTGACGTGGCAGCAGACATTTTTAGACTGTCTTTAATGTCTGCTACCACGTCAACACCACCATTACTATCACTATTGACGTCGGTACACTAAGGGGGGTATTCCATATACGTACAACGTCAACGAAAAAATGAAAAATGACGTTTTAGCAGACATTAAAGACATACTAAAAATTCTGCTACCACGTCAATTTACGTCATTTTTCATGGAATGGGCACCTAACCGCCGAATCAACTGATTGAACATTTGAACAAGCCAACAAACGTGAAGCGTCAAGGTCAAGCATCTAACTTAATGCGCAGTTTGTTTCGTGAATCGTGAAACTGAGCTTTACAACTAGGACAACTAGGTGTATTTCCTTTGTTAACTACATCCGCGACCGTAATCCTACTAATAGTTCCAACAGTACCATAGTTTTTCTCAACGTGTCAAGAAGTGCCAGCAGCTCCACAATCAGCAATTGGATTTGCCTCCAATCAGCATGAAGTGTATCCTCGCAATTTTTGTAGCTTTCCTGGCTTGTGTTCAAGCTATCTCCTTCATAGACTTAATTTTAGAAGAATGGGACCTTTTCAAGGTAATAGCTTATTCCCACTTGCAACAACTGCTATTTAATTTAAATGCTTTGACAAGCTACGTTTAAGGTTCAACACGTTTCTCAGATTTCATGACCTGTCAAGTGTCACTGGAATTCTTTTAACACATTTAATCGCATTTATATATTTTTACAGGTTCAACACAAAAAAAAGTATGAATCCGAAATTGAAGAGAAATTCCGTATGAAGATTTTTATGGATAATCGTCATAAAATTGCCAAACACAACGCAAGGTTTGAAAAAGGAGAGATTTCTTATGATGTCGGTTTAAACAAGTATTCTGATATGGTAGGTGACTCATTCTCATCTGAGTAAAAAAAAAAATGGATGACCTAATCGCTGTTATGTTGTCTGGCTTCTGTTACTAGCAGCTTTATCTAATGAGTTTTCCCGTTCCATTATTATTCGCAACAACAAAACTGCATTAGCTTTACTTAAAATGTTATGTTTTATTAGGACTGAAGCTGTTTGTGTGTTTGATTTGAAAGCAGCATTACTCTTAGCTGTTTGTCTTGGATATTATCAAAGACAGTGGCGAGGCACTAACGCCTATAACTTAACTTGAAACCGAGACCCTATTGGAAGTTTAACACTGTCAAGAGGGTTGAGTTACTGATGATGATCAAGATGTACGTTTCGTTAACATCTACGGTTGACATTTTCAGCGGGCTCTATGCTTACGGCTGCGAAGTAGGCTCAGTATTTTCCAATGTCCTTTCAGTTCTGTTATGTCTTTGTATAGCTGTTCTGTAACATAGTTATTATTTTGCAGCTTCACCACGAGTTTGTGGCCACGCTGAACGGCTTCAACAGAACGAGGAAGGCGAAACTGCTGGGCGGCAACGGTCAGTACATCAATCTGCCCGCGTTCACTGGAGCTACCTTCATCAAACCCGCTAATGTTGAGCTACCCAAATCTGTCAACTGGGTGGACAACGGCGCCGTCACTCCAGTCAAGGACCAGGGCCAGTGCGGTTCATGCTGGGCATTCAGTACGGTAAGTAGTAAGCAACTTGTTAGTAAAACATATGATTGCACGGTTTTCAGTAGAAGGAACGTGTTGAAGAGGAAGACCAAGGAAGTGATACAGAAATTAGGTTGAGAAGGCCGTAGCCCGGGGGGGGGGGATAAAAATTGTAATGTTTTTTTTTGATAAATACTCGCATTATTATTATTATTACTATAGTAGATACTACCTGACCGTGATATGATGACGTTTGGAATACTTTGCTTATTCGAAAACTTGCATAAGTGGAACATCGAGTTTATTCGATTTTATAAGTATTTCAAATGTCATCCTATTGTGGTTGGGTAGTGCACAAAACATAGTCATGAAAATAACAAACTTATTAAAAGTTATGCCGCCACGAGTTGGGATTACTGGTCTGACTAAAAATTATAAGCCAAAAAACACAGTTTTCCAAAACATGCATCTACTGGACATTGTTGAAATTGACGACTCACTCCTCTCTTTCCCACTTATTGAAAAATGTGGAAAATTCTACTCCAGGGGGAAACGCTCGGAGGGGACGGAGAGACGGAGGCAAGTAATAGATGCCGGGATCAGCAGATGCAGGCATGCAACCGGAGAACAAGTAGGGGCAAAAACCCAACAACTAACAACTAATAGTGGGAATGTCCCAATCTGCCGTCAGTCCAAGAGTGTGGCTGAGTCATGTCATATGTTTGGCTCTCTTCCAATTATTTGGTACCAGACTCCGGGAAATATTATTATAGTGTCTCTACTGGATGGCCTTGAGATAAATCACATTTCCTGTGTGTAACGTTGAGCTTATTGCTTCACAATGTTGTTAGATAGCCATATTTTGTCCTGTAATTATACAAGCAGAACAGCCGCGTAGGTGCCCATTCCATTGACCGGCTAGGGCTATTTCCAAAAACGGCGACGTTGTAGCAGACATTCAAGACTTAGGTGGCGTTTCCACCGACCTCGCATTGCAGAATTGACGGAAATGTTTATTTTCCTCTATGCCATAGTTAAAATTGATCAATGATCATACAGTAAAATCACAAACAAACTAAAATTAAAAAATGGCGGCATGGGATATGTACAAACATTTTAATAGATTTCTATAAAAAGAAAAATTCAAATTTCCGTCAATGTCATTTGCATTCTGCAATGCGAGATCGGTGGAAACGCAACCTAAGTCTTGAATGTCTGCTACCACGTCACTGTTTTTGGAAATAGCCCTAGCCGGTCAATGGAATGGGCGCCGTAGAAAATGATTAGTTTGAATGTTAGAACAGTTATCTTTCCTGTTTGGCCTGGCAAAGTATTTGCAGTTGAGAAGTGTAAAGATGGCAGGCCTTACATAAATTTTTCTTTCTGTTTTTATATTTATTTTATTGGTCAATTTTATACGTGTTTTTTCCATCGAGTGTTCCAGTTCATTGGGATAGGGAAAATCGTCGAGTTAAAGATTTTGTAGTCTAATTGATTTCCATATCGTATTGGGAGAACCTTAGAGCCGACTTAATAGGTGATTCTCCCTTCTGCCTTTCCACTTCTGACGATTCAGCGCTAGGGTTCTTCCCAGTGTTGGTGTTATCGGTTATCCCAAGCTAAGTGAAAACTCGGGGAACCCGATAACCAAGCTAACCAGCGTGATATCCTAAACGCACTTCTGAGTTGGTTAACTGTGTTATCTAGCTATAGCTGGGATCGATAGTGGGTTCAGGTTTGACAGCCGCTATCTTTGTTTATGTCGAATGGTTTGAAAAACGCATTTTTAATTTTAATTGTAATTGTATATACAATATTGTCATGCCCCACCTGTAGACCGTAGACAAAACCATTCGAAAACACCCATGACTTCCGCACACACACACACACACACACCGACCGGCGCAAATAAATACTCGAAAAGAGAAAGGGAAAAGGAGAAAGTCAGGAATGTCGCCAATAAAACATGGGGCAAAGAGATTTACATACTTCTGGAGAAGCTTACAAAATATGACAAAACGGCAATTGAGGTAGGCTAGGCCAATGCATCTGTTCCATATTTTCTTAATTTCTTTAAAATATCACAAAATCGTGCGTATTTTATAGGGAGGTGGATTTCTGGTACGTTGTTTAAATATTTTGGAAATAGCATGATAACTTGGTATTTCTTCCTCCAGCAATTGTCCCGGTGCCTGCTCTTTTATCCATTCGCTTCACCTGTCCGAGCCATTGCAGTCTCATATCTCGCTATCTTCGCCACTAATGATTCTTCCACCCCGAACTCTTTTCTCATCACTTCATTTCTAATTCTTGTGCTCTTGGCGGGTTGTTCTGCATGGACTCATTGAAAGCGCTACTGTAATATCATGTATAATAACAATAATATATACTGTATACACATACAATAATATGACGGGAAAAAGATCTGAAAGAGAACGACCCGACTGTTCCATACGTAGTTTTTTGCTTTCCAATTTATACGTAGGATGTATAAGGAAAGCTTTGTGATGGTCCAAATTTTCGATTCCGAGATTTCAACGGATTTACAGGTTTTGAGGTTCCAGGAACCCAAAAAAGTGGTTTTTACAAAATGTAACGGTAAACGGGCCGGATGGCGTCGAAATTCGCGGAAGACATTATGAGAGGGATTGAAAGAATGGGAGGGAGCCAGAGGAGGTCCGCCTTTCGAGACTCTTCCATCCAATTTGTTCCTATTCTTTTATCCTTTTCTGAGCCAGAACTATCGTCTTTGTTCGTAACCAAACTGCATCCTTTCAGCGATAAAATTATGTACAATCCTAGTGTGGAGAAAATATATGTACATATTCGACGCAATTAGTCTACGTCAGCCGATTCATTAATAATAATTATATTATAAAGATTAGCATGTGTTAAATTTTAAGTAGGTATCAGTTCTCGGATCGGGCCTTGGGAGTCTCATAACCTTCCCTATAACATAGCAATTAAGATAATTCATTCTGATGTTGTATTTTGAATACTTAAGTGTTGAGGTCATAATTATTAAAAGCCGAAAGGCCAATTTTTTTTTTTCTCGTATCAGTAGCCTGCTGAACTGTTGAAGTTATCAAGTTTCTGTCTGACATTCAGCTGACCTATTTCTGATTCTTTCTTCAAGGAAATAGGCCACTAATAAAGTGACCTTTTTACACTATCTGTCAATTTTTGTGACTTGTTGAGATAACCTTGTCAATATCCCATTGGTTGGAAATAGTCCATGATTACACTGCCCCCCTTTGGCCCAAATTATCAGCGAAGTTTGTTAACTCTTCATCAATTGCAAAGTCTTCCGTTGAGGGCTTAACCTGATATTATGTGACCTAATTGACCGTATGTATAATGGTTGGGGACATTGTCGGGTATGACAGAACATTAAAGAGAGGCCAGAGTAAGGAGACTACAGTAGCTAGGGTACTTAAGAGGTAACAAGTCACCATCACAGACAGAGTTTTAATGAGAAAAATACAATTTTACGGGAAATATCGATCATAAACGAGATGCCGTAAACTAAAAGACATAATTCCTCGACATTTTGATGCGCAAAATGAGGCTGTCACTAACATCCTATGTATGTTATTTTTTGCAACTTACTGTATGTTCAATAACTGGCCGACCGGTGTTAGTGATGTGCATCAAAAGATAAGACGGGTCAAAGATTGATATTTCCTGTGAAAATTCCTCTGATGTAAATAATAATAATAAAAAAATAAATAAGGACTTTTTGTTCTATTACTAAGCCACACTAGCGGAGTAAGGGCTATAAAGCCCTCTCTTACACTCAACTAGAAAGGCCCTGGACCGCCTGCTTTATATGCCCTACGAAGCGTGTCCAGAAAATGTAGCAATTGTAGAACTCGAACCAACAACCATTCGGGTGAAAGTCAGAGTCCGCACCACTACTCTACATGTCGTGAAGTAACAGGCAGGAGCTAGTATTATCAAAATCGCATACAAACAGCAATATAGTGTTGGGAATAATTATAAGAACGCTTTTCATTGTTTTCTCCGGAGATAATGGCACCAAACTTGGACATGCACACCACTACCTTGAGGTACTGCATTACTGTTACCAACTGTTATAAGCAATGCTTACTTCTTTAAAAATTGATGATGGTTAAATACTAATAAGAGTAAGAAAAATAATAAGAACGCGATTTTGAGATGAGATTGTTGGTGTATTTATTTGGGCTTGAATACGATACATTTTCCCTATTCTGCTGTTTGTAAGTTAAAACAGCTTATTCTAAAGATATGAGGGCGGTTAAAGCGCATTGCTCGGTGGTGGAGAGACGCGTTATCTTACGTCTTTGGAATGAAGAGAAAACCATGGCTGAGATAAGCAATCTCTTTCAAAGACCGGAAACTATAATTTTTTAAGCTTTGAAACATGAACCCAAGAGCGAAACGAAGAGCAGAAAGCGAGAAATAAACTAGAATTTTGACTAAAGCATTAGGGGGCAGTGAAAAACTCCACGTTATTGTTATTTCTGCCAACACTGTATAAGCGGATGTACGACTTAGCGAGGCGAGGACCATCAATCTGTTTACTTTGAGTCTTTGACCGATTAGTTCAGCAATCTTGCCTTTCTTTGATATACTGTAGGTACTACTACTGATTGAAGATTAATTTCATAACAAATACGTTCCAAAAATAAGCTTTTTTTCGTTCAAGTTTCACACTTTTTGTCGTTGGAAAAAAAAAACTCAAATTAAAACAGTAGTCGATTCGTTTGGGGCTTTATTTGCGTTAAGATACATTGTG
Organism: Psococerastis gibbosa; assembly: GCA_963971405.1. Classification (NCBI taxonomy): domain Eukaryota; kingdom Metazoa; phylum Arthropoda; class Insecta; order Psocodea; family Psocidae; genus Psococerastis; species Psococerastis gibbosa. Next base: position 1,479,656 of record OZ020484.1, on the reverse strand, counting down.
TCTAATCATCTATTTTGTCGTTTTTTATAAAAACTTTTTTGGACTTAACGTAAAGAGATTAACGAGGTTCATTCCTCCTCAGTGCAGTTATAAAGCGCGTGTTAATTCTGGCGCGTGAGAACGTTTGTTTTTTTATAATTTTGTGTTTGGCACGTAAACAGAGATAAGAAATTCGTGCTGCTTTGTTCAAGCCAATGTTATCTGTGACCTATAACCCGGAAATTGCGCAGTTTCCAACGTGACTGGTCAGAAAATTACTTGACAGAAAACAGGAAGTGGTCTAGATATTTATGAGTATAATGGCTTCGGTGGCAAGGTGGTAGCATGGTTGTACTTGTGCGAGCCTCTACACACCATGCGATTGCAGACGGATGGGAACTCGACACAAGCATTAAGTTTGCTACATAGTGAGGCAGCAGTGGTCTATCTGATGCATTCATAAAATTGTTTGTATGCAATCAACCCTTAAAAAAAAGGTTTTGTCCATTGTCAGCACTACTTGAAAAAGGCAGTAACATAGCAACATGGTTGAAAACCGGAATATCCGAAACCTAAAGCACTATCCTACCGCTGAAACAGGATAAGATAAGGTATTGGGTTTCGTAGACCCAGGAAAATGCTTTATTTCATGTTGAGTCTCAAACCTCGACTTTCCAGTTCATAATCCCGTTTTTTACCAACTGGACTATTGTTTTGATGAAAAATATGCCCAGGCTACAAACCCTGTGGAATTCGGTGCTGTTGCCAGGTGAGATCATAATACTTATCTCATCCTGGACTTTTATTGATTCCTATAATACACAGGTGTATAAACCGAGTTGAAATATATTTGTCTTTACAGACCGGAGCTCTGGAGGGTCAGCACTTCCGCAAGAGTGGTAAACTCGTGTCTCTGAGTGAGCAGAACCTGATCGACTGCTCGGGAAAGTACGGCAATGCTGGTTGCAATGGCGGACTTATGGATCAGGCCTTCCAGTATATCAAGGACAACCGTGGAATTGACACCGAGAAGTCATACCCCTACGAGGCTGAGGATGATAAGTGCAGGTCAGTGAGCCGCCTGCGATCGAATACCGGATGTCTGGGGGCAGAGCCTTTTCTTTATTGTTTTTGGGCTCATTCGAATAGATATTCTAGCTAACTCAAAGTGAAGAACCAGTAGAATCCGGGCTGATGGGCGACTCTACAATCTTAGAAGTCTACGCAGTTCCACTGAAGATGTCGACCATAGATGTTGACGAAACGTTTGGAAGTTCGCTTTCATTTCGACCACGGCCCATCAGCCCGGATTCTACTGGTTCCTCATTTGACTCCGGCCATGAAAACCTTTGCTGTTACATAACTCAAAGTGGTTCAGAATCCACTATAATCAAGAGGTCCACCCTGTCAGTCAACTCCCCTTCTCCTCGAGGTGAAGGAGTCTGCCCTTAGGGTCCCTCAAGTTAGTAAGCAGACTCACTCCCCCCTCCCCCTCCCCCCAGGATGACTGACAAGATTGCTTAAAAGTAGAAATGCTGAAAGCAGGCGTTAGGGTTTTAGGGTTAAAAAGGTTTTACTAACTCTAGTTATTAAAACGTTTAAATTAAAAGGTTTATTAAAACACTAAATTTTTGTTGGTTAATAGAACCAACGATCTATGCCATTGCGTAAGTTCCGAGTCTGCTCTATCGAAAATTTTCTTGACTCCCTTTTAAAAGTGAAATAACAAAAGTGAGTGTGTATCGTGAGTTACGCCTTTTTATCAACACGGCACATCTTCTATGACTTAAGTGCCATTCCAGCTATACTACTATCTTTGTATTGCAGGTACAACCCCAGGAACTCCGGTGCCGACGACGTAGGTTTCGTGGATGTTCCATCAGGCGACGAAGAGGCTCTCAAGCAAGCAGTCGCGACCATTGGACCCATCTCCATTGCCATCGACGCGAGTCACGAGAGTTTCCAGTTCTACAAGAGCGGTGTCTACGTTGAACCCGAGTGCAACAACTCTCCCGACGGGCTGGACCACGGTGTTCTGGTCGTGGGCTATGGCACTGACGACGAGAGTGGGCAGGACTACTGGATCGTCAAGAACTCGTGGAGCCCCACCTGGGGCGATGGTGGATTCATCAAGATGGCGCGTAACAAGGATAACCAATGTGGTGTTGCCACGCAGGCTAGCTATCCTCTGGTGTAAGGAGTCTTGCCACGTTATGACCGTCAATGCCGCTACGTTTCTTTCCAGTTTAATTCGTTCTGTTAGGCGACATTTTTGTGTTGGTGATTTCACTTTTTTAGTATAAAGTCTTGGCAACTAATTGCTTTTAGGAGTGTAGTTTCTTATAGGTTTTTGTTCAATAAGGGCGTGGCCCCAACATCACTTGAAAACTCTCTGTAAGGAATACTGCAACGCATTGTCATACATACTGGTGCCGTTTAGTATTCTTTATCAAGAGTTTTTAAGTGATCCTGGAAGCTACTCCTAAATACCTACTGCCTATCACTTAAGACAGAATCGACGAACGATGCTTATTCGCCAAGATCTCCATAGAAAATTCACGACTATCTACCCGTATCGTAGCTTACCTGGCTATCTGGGGTTTAATTTAAGGGGGGACCTCTAAATTAGCTACAAAGATAAGAGGAAGTCGTCGGTTTTGTCCTATTATTATATTAATTTCTATAATACCTGAAGTGTACTATGATATTGTGTTTCACGTGACTTTAGCATAGATTTTAATTGTCATAATGTTCTGGTTTAGGCGTTGGAAAGTGATCTTGAGGAGTGCATTTCATGTTTTTTTTTTATAATAAAATGGTTCTAGAATCTAGCTCCACTTAAATTAGATTCTACAATAAAATTCCTAACTATTGTGATGGCTAGTTTAATTAATTGTAATGTGTTTTTGAAGCTCATGATTAAATGATTCTCATTACTTTAGATGCGTTCTTCATTTAGTAATTCATTGTTGGATACATCCCTATGGAGTAGTGGTCACTTTCAGATGCCCACGCTAAAGGCATGAAGATCAAAAATTGCAATAAAAGTCCTATATGATATATTTCATTCTTTCATTGATTCATCAGAGCTCTTAGAAAAACTTTTAATCAATACCCCAAATAGACGATCCAGAAACAATTACCTTGTTTATCTTCAAACTCCCCGAATTAATATATGTGCTAATATTCCCATTAACAGGTTAACTAAAATATTTAATCTTAATGCTACATATTTAGACATTACCGATAACAAACAAATTTATTAAAATATTGGCTATATTGAATCCAATAGATTACCGTTTATAAATTGTAAAGACTTAGTTAAAATGTATAAGATAAGTTATGTTTTGGCGTATACACGCACAATAGCTAAGTTCACTTAAGATTTGCATATCTTTGGACTTTGTTTGCAAATAAATGCTTATTTATTTAAAGTCTATCTTCAGGCGCAGAGCCTCCGGGTTGTCGTCCTTATGCGTTTTTCTATAAATTATTCAAGACCCCGGGAATCAAGTCATCCTAGATATATATATCCGTTCCGTCCTCCGACCAGCCATTGAAAAAGCGTACCAGGTGGCCCTAAGATTCAAAAAATTTGTTTGGAATGGGATCTCATACAGTTATCGTCGCAACGCAACGGTCTGGGATGAACAACCGCAAGTTCGGCAGACCGATTAGTAGTAGTATGTTCGCCTATTGTTCGAGGTAAACTTGTGCCGTTCATGTAGGCTTGAGGCCTGGTATAGGACCCTCTTCCTTGATTATTACTATATTTAAAATGTGGTCAGCTTTATGCTGGGCCACAGGGGTGCATCATTTTTCTTTATGTCGTAGTCTCGAACATCAACCTTCCTATCCATAATCCAACTGGACTCAGCTAGAGCTAACACAATAAATACGTTATGAGAAAATATGATTTATGTGAATTGAATGGAAATTTTCATAGGCGATATAACCTTGGACGAGTCAATAACGCCTAAAATTGAGCCTCAAGTTCCGGTAAATATTACGGCAGTGTAGGGTAGCTACGATCATCCACTCAAATCAAAATGTCTCCATCGAGCATGTCGAAGAATTGGCATCAGAATTCCCACGAAAGGTCATAGTCTACTCAGATAAAAAATGACTCATACCCGAACTTGCTGAACTAGGACTGACGCCAATTACAGTTACTCATTGTTAATAGAAAGCATGTCTGAGCTTGTCGTTTGTAGCCGGTGGGGGTACCAGGGCGTTCCAGTTTACCAGCGGCCAAAATTCATAAGGAAACAATAACAATACTGTCATATCATGTTCCATCATATAGCAGTTAGCAGGGCAAGGTTCGTTGGGCCACTACTAATAGGCCTGCGTAAGTAGTTATTATTTTTTTTTTAAAGGATTTTTATGGGCCCAGGCCTACTCATAGCGGCCCATAGGTCCCTTGTCCAATGGCAACGACCTCATGGATTTCGCACATTATTTGTATTGTTTCCGTATTAATTTTTAGCCATTTGCAAACTGGTATATACGTTCTCGATGTCAACCTACACCAGCTACAAGCGATAATGGACAAGCTGAGAAAAGCTTACCATTGACGCAATGAAACAGGCCAAAGCATGGCTTAACCAAGTACAGATACGAGTCCCTGCGTAAATAAATATAATTGAAAGAATAGAAAAACTAGCAGACAGACTTAAAAATTGTATTCTGACAAAAGTTGGCACAATAATTATGACAAAAGAAAAAAATAGGAAACGATAATTTGACCTCACAGTAACACACACAGATATATTGTACCTGTTAGGTGTACATTCTTAAATACTACGGAAAAAATAAACAAATTCTCGAAAATAAATCAAATGAAATTCGTTGACAATGTTATAAATTATCACTACTAAATTCTCAGTTCTGATCCTTTACAGATCAACGTATACATAGAAATACTGTGTTAGTAGGTTAAGTAGGCTGTACACGCTTACTGTCGATGACAAGAAAATATTTCAGGTTACAAAATCTATGGTGAGTTAGGGGTAAGTTGAGGTAAGTTAAGAGACAATCGGACACTAAACAAAAAATCCGATTTCACAGGAAATATTGGTCGTAGAGCCGTAAATGAGATGTCATAAAGTAGAAGAAATGTTTCTCTACATTATGCGGCCGTCACTAATACCAATTGGCCACGGTTTTGGAACTCCTTCGACTTGGCATCCCCAGTGATCTTTATCCTCTACAAATCAAGCTCGGAGCATTTCCTCTATTTTATGACATCTCACTCATGGCTATGTCCTAGGCTAGATAAATTATTTTTTGTGACTTTTTACTCCCGTAAGGTTTCTCCCCGTTTGAGGTTTTTTTATTAAGGTTAATCCGATCGTTGTTAATAAGGCGCCCATTCCACCGACCGGCTAGGGCTATTTACAAAAACGGTGACGTGGTAGCAGACATTCAAGACTTAGGTGGCGTTTCCACCGATCTCGCATTGCAGAATTGACGGAAATGTTTATTTTTTTATGCCATAGTTAAAATTGATCAATGATCGTACAGTAAAATCAAAAACAAACAAATTAAAATTAAAAATGGCGTCATGGGATATGTTAATTACAAACATTTGAATAGATTTCAATAAAAAGAAAAATTCTAATTTCCCTCAATGTCATTTGCATTCTGCAATGCGAGGTCGATGGAAACGCCACCTAAGTCTTGTATGTCTGCCACCACGTCGCCGTTTTTGTAAATAGCCCTAGCCGGTCGGTGGAATGGGCGCCTTACTCTCGAGGCTCCTTACGCGATTGAGACACTTCTGGCTGGAGACACTATGTACCGTATCCTCATGGGCGTACGCAGCTTTTACATTCGACACCCTTGTACGAAGCCACCACGAGGGTTAGAGAGGTCTGAGGGGGGGGCCTCCCCCGGGGAATTTTTTGTTCAAAAAATGGTCCTGAAATAGTGGTGTTTTAAGCGATATGATAGCATTAGCGTTTGCATTTTTCAATAATTTAACTGCAGACAAGGGGGCGGGGGTCAATTTTTTGAAACACAAAGACACGAAATAGTGGAGTTTTACACATTTTGCACTATCAAGGCAAATAAAATTGTATTATGATCAATTATTAATCAAATTCGCTGAATTCAGTGATGCAAGGAACAAGTCATCAACCGAAACATATGAGAATGTTGAAAATAGGTTTTGCGTCCTTTAGAGGGTGGTACCCAATCGTTATAAGCAAAGAAGAAGCTATGCTCGCTCAACATTTTTGGATGATATTTTAATATGGCTTCGGTCAATAGAAAAAACAATCAAATTAATTTTGAAGCCCGCCCATATCTCTAATTGTTTTTATTTGATAACATACGATATTGCGTGGTGAGACGAATCATGATAGGTTGTGATCTAATAATAATTAGGTACCATTGGCAAATGCTTGTTCGCCTAGTTATAAAGTTCAATAAAAACTTAAAAAGTGGAAAATAAAAGTTATATAAGAAAAGCTCGTCTCTATATAAATAATAATTACATCGATAATTTACTATTATGGCACTCTTAAAATAGACTTATGTGAAGGGCGTTGATTCTGAGTCGTTGGCACAACTTGCGAAAACCAAGTCCCTGTGACGTACACTAAACATTCAGTTATTTGAATCACTAATAGGCTTACTCTAGACGTCATTGTGTCGTACAGTTCATAGTATTTTATGAGGCCCCAGTGTTGCCAAATTAGCCAATAAATCTGGCCAAAGGGTATTTTCTACTCGTGGGAATGCAAATCTCAGGTGAAGAGAGCACAACACATAGCATAGTATATTGGAGTGTAGTAGTAGTAGCGGGATCCTTTCGGACAAAAAAATGCAGCAATTTTAAAGTGAGCCATTTACACATTGATATAAAATTTGACAACGCTGTAGCCCATTAATAAAATACTTGAATTTACCCCAATTACAAGATAATACAAATTATCAGCCATCAACATCAAATTCAGGCTGTAATATACAATGCAATGATGTATGGTGCTACCAGGAATTAATTCAGGCAGAGATTTGAAAACAATTTGTAACAAAGAATAAATAACCGAGGCAATTTTACTCCTTTTTCTTCCCTCTTAGTGCCACGTGGGGGGAAGCTTGCATTATTTTTTATTTTATTTTTCATCATGCCATTTTCATCTCTTTGCAGCGGCGGAATGAGGAATTAATCAATTTCGTCAAAGGTACTCGGCAATTCTCAGTTTACAAAATAAGTTGAAATCTCTGCTTTCGATTTCAATAATGTATTTGCATACAATTATGCAAATTCCCTAAGTGTTTCATTATCTTTAATTAATGGCCGACAGCGGACGATAATTGCCAAGGTTGCGACAAATTCACTAAATGGCAATAAATTGTCATTTGAAATGTCTAGTGGGAAAACATGACAATAATTGCATAGACACGCTATGATACAAACTACATGATCCCCTCAAATACCATTTCACACAAACGTCCTTTCTACAACGAACATAATATATTTACACGGTCCCTTGGAGTTCGTAATAGGAACTAAGGGGAATCGCTCCAAATTATTTAATTAGCAGCTGAAGAGCTAACAAAACGAAACGATTTAAGAGTGGGCATAGATAATTGGGCGTGAAAACGCCCTAGAGCAGTTTTCCAATAACGTTTGAGAGCACGTAATCGTTTAGTTCAACAAAACAATTATTACTACAATGGAATGAGGGTTTTAAAGCAAGTAAAAAGTAGTTTTTTGTTTCAAAAATAAAATAAGGCTTACCTGATAGTTTGACATTCAAAATAAACGAATACGTGTGTTCAGTCAGTTAAGCGGATTCTAAACATGTTCTCAAAACATCCGTTCTGTTTATAAGACTTTTTGATATTTTAAAATTTCAATTATTTTTAAATGGAGCAATGTCGCCCAGAGTAAAAAACATGGCGGTATGTTATTTTTCTATCATTTATAAATATCATATTCGTTCCCAATTTTATAAAGTGAACAATAGCGTATTAGAAACCGCAATAAATGTATTTTTATTTTTAAATTAAATTGATCTTTCAGCATTGCCTAGCATCTTTCACCATGCTCCTCAAAAATTTGAAATGATTCCCCACAAGTGATTTGTACCATCATGCAATGGGGGCCGGGTGCAATTAATACCTGAGGGGGCAGGGACGGTTTAAGCCTATCGGTAGGACTTGAGCAGGTCCGTCGGGCGCTGCGGCGACTCTCATGACGCCGGCGGCTTCTTTTTCGGCTTCTTCGGGTTGCGGCTGCGGGACTTTGCCTTGCATAGAGGACAGATGGGCGCGTTTCGATGAATCTGCTGATGACAGGATAGACAGGACTTCATAGGAGGTGGCTGCTGGCGAAATGTGGGCGCCGGACCCATCGCAGGTCGCTGGAAGAAAAAAAAAGATACATTTTCATGTGTAAAATATATATTTGGGGCGATGTTCCAGGGCTATCTATGTATTGCAGAGCTGCTGGGCAGGCAGCAATTTATAAAAGGTAACTGATAACCCCTACATCTAGTTCTTTCTCCAACTTCTTATCTTTCCATTATTGCAGGGCTATTTTTTTACAGTAACAATGACGGAACCCTCATAAAACATGACCTGTCGTTTGGATGGCTCTTATTTAATGATAGACACAGCATGGAATACGTCCATTTGGCAGAGAACGGAACCACGAATTGTAAGGTAGAGATTCGATATGAAATAAAAAATCCGACCGTCTCGGGCCCATCCAAACCTAGGAGGCGTCTGCAGGGATTGTTGCTGACCATAATACCTCAAATAGACCACTAGTTGAGAGAGAAGATCTTCTCCTAGTTTTTAGGGACCGCGACGCCCCTCTTGTGATGTTTATTCCCACACAACTCTGGCACACCTACCTCTAGGCATCCATTGTGGCCATGAACATGCTACCGGCCAAATGTTTGAAACCATGATACAATCAGGAATTCTTCAGCATACCTGTAGGTCGGAAACCGGTTTCGAGTGCGCAGGAAGAGGCAGTGGTGGATGCGGCGGGGGCAGGAACACAGAGGAGGGGCCCGCATGTGACTGGTGCGCGGCCAGCGCGAAGCTAGAGGCGGCCGCGAAGTGGTGAAGCTCGGGGCGCCAGTCTGGCTTCGGAGGGGGGAAGTTCTTTTGGAAGAAACTGAAACAACAAGCGTTAATAAGCTTTGTTAAGTAATACGTTTTGTGTTATCTACTGTGATAGTATTAATACATGTATTTTCATTATTGACGATAATAGAACATGCGCAATAGTACTTGTTAACAAGTCTGCGTTATATTTCATTTCAACTGCATGGAAAATAAAATAAAAATATATTAATAAATTGTTTTCGTGATTCATGTGCCCACTCACACGCGTCTATTGTATATTTACTGTGTACAATAAATAGTATATGCAGGGCTGGTGGTTGAAGTGAAGTTGCACCAACAATTTCTGAACTCTTCAAAATTGTCGGGGAGTTAATACAGTCAATTATAAGAAGGCTCATCACAAGCTAAACATAGGGAAATATGTGTGTTGGTTTGTACATCAACAAGTCTTAATTTCTATTGGAACCCTGACATAGAAATAGGTTTGTGATTGGACACAAAAGAAAAACAATTCAGCCGGGTCTGGGTGCATACAACCCTAATGAGCCTGCCGGACACACGTTACTGACTGAAGCAAAGCAGTCGTCAAGTAATAGGATCTTCTACCAGTCATCATGTCCAAACGCGAAATGGATTAATCGTTAATGAGTTTGTTGCTTTCCTATGTATATACGTTAGATCGATTTACGACGAATTTACGAGGAACTAGAAAATTGGACTTTACGAAATATCTGTCTACTAGTTGGGGCCAAACTATTATATAGAATTTGATGAGATTCGGCATGTAGGTTCACAAAAATATTGTCCAGGGGTATTATTTCATTTTTTGGATAACTTCCTTTAAGGTCAAACCGGAGACTTTTGACCTTGAACATTGAGCATCAGAGATAAGTACCAACGAAAAAAATATCGAAGTCTTACACACTGCAGCATAGCAAAGCGGATACCTGGACCCGGTCAAAAACTCTGTAGTTTAGTAGTTAGCTTGTGCAGGCTATTTCCCCGCCGAATTGCATACTTATCTTATGCAGGCTACACGTAGCAGCCATATTGATAACGGTCTGTAGCCACGGGATGGTTAAATATCCATTTTATAAACAAAGCCCCGCGTCGCGTACCTGTTCTGTATTTCACGCTTTACTATTTCAAGTAATTGCAGTTTTACATATTGCTGGCGCTTTACTGTCAAATTAAGTGTTCATATTGTCAATTGTAAGCATGTAATGACAAAAGTTGGAGGTTCTCTTCCCTGTGGGGCACGTAAAAATGTTCTAAGAGGTATGTTTTTAAATGCTTCATACACGAATTTGAGACCTATAGTAATAGTAATTTTTGTACAATTGCATGGCGTAAGCATGTCTACGCGTATACTTGTCCCTTCTATCGATTATTACTATGGCCCTGCGGTTTAAAACGTGTATTAGGAACCCCCTGCAAAGTCATTTCCAGGCCAGTCACGTGACCTCCTCCGGTTTGGCCTTAAGGGGTCTTATAATAAATTCACAGAATATATTGCAGTGCTTATTAATGTAAACAAACCCCACTAGGTCGCATCCCAGTGGTTGTTTGGCTTAGGACAATAAATAAAAATGGCTCAATTTTAATTTAAAAAAAAAAAAAATTTCTTCTGAGGAAACTGCCTATCGATGCTTTCTAACTTCATGTGTGTTTTAGGTGGTAAATAGAGTAACAAAACCTAATAGGCTGCTTTTACAAGCAAGGTTCTGGTTTTGAAAATATAAAATAGCCAATAATATATAAAATATTTATTGAAGATAAGGATAATCGGAGCCCCAATGCATTTCATGCCATGCCATTAGTTATTAGTATTAGTAGTATTATACTATTGGTCTACCCAGTCTAGACTAATCGATGAATCCAGTGCTTTAGGATAGGGAAGATCCGCCGATATTTAACTAAGGAACTATTATAGTAACTGGACTAATTATTAATAAATCGGAAATATTCGCGGCCAAATAGATTTCGATTTAATTTTGGCGCCATATGACAGGCCGTCAGTTTTTATCAGCACACTCGACAAACTGCACTGATTGAATGAAGCCACTCAACGGAATCTAATTTGAGATCACTGTCAATATTGACTCGTGATTTTATATACATTTTGTCAAGGGGAGATAACCTTACAGCAACTTCTTCGGGCTCACTTGGGCAACGGGCTACCGTCTGCGGAATTTCAACTTTTTAGGCAATAAATATTTATTAAGTGAAAACTTCCTAGGGCACTATCATCACAGTTTCACTCATGAGAAACATAACACTTACTCCTTTGTAATGAGATCCGAGTCTGACTCGCGTAGGTCTGGTAGCCGATCCAGGCCCAGGTAGTCCCACCGCAGTGGGTCTATCTCCATTTTGAGTGGCACATACTCGTCACAGATGGAATACTTACACCTATGTTTAGCTTATAAGTAACATAATACTCACTCCTCTGAAATGAGATCCGAGTCTGACTCGTGTAGGTCTGGTAGCCGATCCAGGCCCAGGTAGTCCCGCCGCAGTCGGTCTATCTCCATTTTGAGTGGAACATACTCGTCGTGAAACCTCCTAGCAGCCTCTAACGCTCTACTTCTCGCTTCCTCAGACTGTTTTATCACATTTTCCATCTGAAGAAAAAATAATTATTTAAGTTATGGGGGACTCTATCCCGTACTTGGTTATGTTATGTCAATGCCAATAGTAAGCATGTCTCAGGTTGCCCATTCGCATTTGTAGTCCTTGTGGCGTATGGGACATTGACGAGTTAACCAGTTTGCCAACGGCTACAAATTTCTACAGAAACAAAACCAATAATGTACGACACCGGATGGGGTCGTCGGCATGACAATGTTTAATGGCTCTCTACATATCAATAATTATTATACAAGTAATGGCATAGTCAATTCATATTTTCCTCTCCTACTATATAAAAGAAACGGGTTTACAATTAAATTATAAAAATACGAAACAATTAATGCGGTTAAATAAATAAATAAATAAATACATATTGACTTTTGTGTTCTATTACTAAGCCAACCTATCGGAGTTAGGGCTATAAACCCCTCTCTTACACTCAACTAGGAAGACCCGCGACCGCCTGCTTTACGTGCCCTCCGAAGCAAAAAGCAAAAGCAGAATATGTAGCAAGTGTGAGACTCGAGCCAACAACCTTTCGGGTGAAAGTCGGAGTCTGTACCACTACTCTACATGTCCTGTTCATCGATAGAATTCTGCATTCGATGCAAGGAGGCGACCCAGTAACGTTCAAGCTGCCATAATGGCAAAACGTGACGCTTTGGACCCGGGAAAGTTAAGGAAGTAATTATGGAAGGTTAAGAGCACCACCACTATCTTTTTTTGACACGAAGTCAAATTTAATAAGAATTATCGATCGTGGAGTGTATATCAAAAGAGAAACATTTGTTCTAATGACACTTCATTTATAGCTTTGAGATCGATATTTTCTTTGAAATTTTACTTTGCGTAAAAAAAAACACGGTAGTGGGGGTATTAACGAGCCATCCGCCCCGCTTCCTGCGTTCTAGCCTTGCCGGGCTTTGTGCCACTCATGGAAACGCAGCTCGCCGCAAAAAACCGAGACCGAGAACCCAGTTCACCAGCGTGATATGTTGCCAATGATTATATTAGCATGTTAGTTATGATTAGTCAGTAAGTCAGCCCTTGGTTGTTTACCTCTGCGCCTTGCTATATATGTTGGTATCCTGATTCCCGGGGACAGACAGACTTAGTGAGTCAGTTAATACACATATAGACATTCTTCTTTAATTAAAAAAAAAAACATTTTTCTCTTCGCGCTTGCGTTGAAATGTTGAATGCATTCCCTGTGTATATTTTATCAGTAAATTGACTCTGTAGACTGAAGTGGCAACTACCAGAAGGTATTTGGGTGATTAGCCTACATCCAAAAATAAGGAATTAAAAAAAAAAAAATTGACAATACAGGACTCGAAACAACGTTTAATTCCTTTTCGGGGCATGATTATAACACAATGATGATGTAGATTGTAGATAGTAACACGATGCCGGACAGGAATAGATCGTGGGTTAGAGTAGCGCAATGTCCAAATTTTGCTTGACTCTCATATTACAGATTGTAACTCCCTGCGTAGCTTTTTATAACTCTAAACAATATTAGCAATAAAAAGTATGCACCTATCCCATACAATAATTTCTGCAACATTATATTTTTCCCTACATTTCCATAACAAAGGCATCTTTTGAAACATTTACAACTACATACTCGACAACCAACATAAGCCATAGAAATTTATGGACAACACGTTCGCTAAACATCAGAACTGCAATATCGCCATTATTCCACTACAACACTAGAAGTGAACCTGTAAACCTAAGATTGTTAAGAATCTGAATAGATGCTGGCAGGTTTGAAATACAGGCGGATCGGTGCCATAAACCTGCACAAAAGCAGGGGAATGTAGCCATGTATCTCGTTAGTCAGGTTGGGCGAGTGGTCATAACCATGGCAGGTGTGGGTGATGATACCTGGACAAGGTACGGGCAAATCTAGACGGCCTGGAGCCAACCTACCATGTCTTATTCAATTCCCATTCATTATAGGAAGGATAAGGATTTACATTTTAGATGGCACAACTTAAAGCTATTTTTCCCATAGGCGTGAACCACGCACTAACCTATATAGTAGGTTTACGTGTTCTGCGGTCATTTCAAGCTATGAAAATGCATGCACATGGAGAATAGAGAGGAATACACTTTTCCTCACATAATTAAATATTGTAGATCCCTCACCCCGAACCACAACAAACGCCCATGCGTACCTGTCTTCAAAGAGAAACTGAGAAAGACAGTACGCGTTGACCCCCCCCCCATTTCTGGTACAGAAGGTGTTAAATTACAATTTGCCCATCATCAAATTACGACTGATGATGATGATTTAGTTTAATGTGTACCATAATAAGGCGTAATTTTTTCACAAAGGAAAAGTCTTAAACAGAGCTATAAATTGATATGCAACATGGCATCTTAGTACATTTGAAAGTTCTGAAATGCCTCATGTAACCCCCAAAATAAAATTTCCGGGGGCGGGGCAAAAAACCCTATGGCAACCCCAACCTAGCCATCAAATTTTTTACTGGATTTCAAAATTCGTTACAATAACTGAAATAAAGGAGCCTACTATGACGATTAGTATTAACCTACTCTTGGAATTAAAAATATTAACAAAACAATTTTGAATACCACTTTCCATTCTAAAATTATCTTGTTTACATTTTTAATCCCAGGTTAAGATTAAAAATAATCATCATAGTAGGCGGTAGGCCCACTGGTGGTCTGGGACATAGACTTGCCAAATATGAAAAAGCCATCGCCTACAATGGGGCGAAATGTACAATGCCGGTGGCTGGTCCTCTAAACCTTTATTATTATCATTCTCTTATCTAGATAATTGAGTATTCTACAACGTTGAAGAAGAGGTCCCTCGAGGACTCCTTCTCCCATTAACCGTAAAGGTTGCCTGGCTTGATAATGACATAGGTATTTTGCACCCTTGTATATTTTTTTCTTTCAACTCTTAACTCACCGCGCTGGTTGTGGGGTAACATGAAGTTGATATCGCTGTTATCTCCTAGTGCGAAAGTACTGTCAGTACGATATTATTATAGCATATTTTATATATATTACACCTTAAGACATGCCCGGCTCTTGTCAGTAGCAGAGGTTCACCAGATTATGTGCTGTATTGGGCTGCAAGAAAGCTGATGGCGGAAGCCTAATGCTATGGCGTGCTTGTAATTGTACGAGTTTCTACACACCTTGCGGTCGGAGACGTGTCGTAACTCGACACTACTAGGGTACATGGAGAGGCGATTGAGGAGGTTAATCGGATACATTCATTAAATTGTTTGTACGCGATTTAACCTTTTTTTATTAAAAAAAAAAAAAAGTAGACCCGGTTTCTTAAATAAAAACTCTTTTAGAAGAGAAAACGCTATCGATTTCCTCACCTTCACCCCCCTCCTTCGTTGTCTTAGTGTAAATATTAGTACGCATCCCCTCAACGAAGCAGTTGCTACCACGCCTCCGAGAAACATTCTTAGAAGTCTACATAGTACCACTGAAGATGTCGACCGCATATAGGGTCTTAGACTAAGGCCTCATGTAACCCAAAATTATGCAACATCTCAAATCACATTAATGCTACGTAGAATATTAGCACCCCAAAATTTGTTGTTTTTATTGACTTTTTATTTTGTATTTAATTAACAAGCATGATTTGGCTCATATAACTTGTATATAATACTACTTCATGCATCATATAATAGGAAATATTAAATATTTCGTACTTTAGTTCTTCCATATAAACCATTGGGGACTAAAATTTAGCGTAATAGAATTTTTGTAAAAACTACAAACCCAAAAAGTAAAAATAATAAATATGATGCACGAAGTACAGTATAACTACATCTTAAATGAGCCAATTTTTTAATAACTTGTTTAGTTAATGAAATAAAAGATGAAAAGTATTTAATTTGGGGTGCCAATTTTCTACGTAGCATATCCTCTTATACATCTTCTTCTTTAGTTTCAATATGATTGGTTTATAGCAAATCTTTCCACCTCCTCCTCCACTCCTCCCTGTCTTGGGCCGTTCTTTTTAGTTCGAAGTAGGTTCCACACCTCATATCTTTCTTGAGGTCTTCTACGTACGCCTTCCTTGGTCGCCCTCTTGCATTGGTGCCTTCTATTATGGTGCTTAGAAGTCCTTCTTGTCAGGTGACCCTGTGTCATTTTGCTCTACTCACCGAAATGGAGGCAATTAAGGATCTTTTATCGTTTATCCTTTGAAGTACCTCTTCGTTCGTTATGTGGTCTCTACAAGATGTTTTTAACATTTTCTTATAGTACCACATTTCCACATTTCGAAAGCCTCCCGCTTCTTTTTGCTTCTTTCGTGTATGCACCATGTCTCACAGCCATAAAGCAGAACGCTCCATACTAGTGATTTAAGCAGTCTTTTTCTAACATTTATGTCGATGTTGTTAGCCTCGAATATCTTCCACTTTTTCTTAAACGCTAGCCGGGCCATTTGAAGTCTGCTGGAGATTTCGGCGCATGATTTTCCATCGTGCGTTATTTTGCTGCCAAGGTATGGAAAAGTCATGAAATTTTGTATGGCAACACCGTCGATTGAAATGTTGGTCTGAGTCTCTTCACTCTTGACAGCCATAATTCTTACAGCCTTAAATGTAAACATTTAGATTTGTTAAAACTTACAGAATTAATGTCCGAATGAATTTGTCGGAGCTCCTCGACATGCGCCATCTTCTCCTGCGTAAGCGCTTCCATTTCCTGTTTATAATCTAAAAGGCATTTCTCCTCCCGGTACTTGGCCTCCACTTCTTGCAGTAACCGAGCCTTTAGCTTTTCCATCTGCATCGTCTTTGCCCTAAAAAAATAATAATATGTAATATACAAAATTTTGGGGGACACTCTTTCAATACATGACCCAGGGATAAATCTAGTATCTATATTTCCTGTGCTAATTAATGGGTTATTTGAAAGAGTGGGTCAAAAGGCCCAAACTTCGCCCATATGGAAATTAAAGACAATTTTCTTTGTTATTCATGTTTTTTTACACCAGCGGGCCTATTATGACGATTAATATAATTGTAATTAATAATCTTAACCTGGGATAAAACATGTAAACAAGATCAGTTAAATCAGTTATATTTATGCCATTTTCAAGCTAGCTGGGGCTAGCTTCTGGGCGTCGGCATCAATGTCTGTCGCATAAAACAAAATAATAAAAAATAAATAAAGAACACAATCACCGTAACATCGGGTTCGTCAAAAATTCCCTAATCGAGTTGAGAACTTGTTCCAACAGTAGCCGACGGACGGCCCCGGAAAAAACCATTACCTCAACCAGAGTCCTAATCTCCCGGGGTAGCCTGTCAATTAAACAACCGGATCCCCATCTCCCTAGGAGACCTAAGGGTAGCCATCAGACGACCGTTCTCCCGTAGAAAGCAGTCCCTATTTCCCATAAGTATGGGTATCACCTGATCTGGGGGCGGGTTTTTCCGGAATTGTACTAATGTCTCCTATATATTTAAAGCGGGTAGAGTGAACTATACCAAATTCCCTAAATAGGGGCCGGCAAGATACTCTTTGGTCTTTGATTCCCCGCAAGGGTTCTAATAGCCCTCTTTTGCAAGCGAAAAACCCGGAGGGAGTCAGGAATAACGAATAATTTTATAACGGAAAGTGATATATAAAATTGGTTTGCTTACATTTTTAACCCCAGGAATAAGTTAATACTAAACGCCATAGTAGGCCCACAGACACATCAAGAGACAACCGGAGGGGAAAAGTCTCGCAGCTGTACAAAATATATAAATAAATAAATATTGACTTTTTTTGTTCATTTACTAAGTCAACCTAGCGGAGTTAGGGCTATAAAGCCCTCTCTTACACTCAACTAGGAAGACCCGGGACCGCCTCATACATGCCCTCCGAAGCATGGCCAGAAAATGTAGCCAGTGTGGGACTCGAACCAACAACCTTTCGGGTGAAAGTCCGTACCACTACTCTACATGTCTTGGCTATATATATATTTTTTTAGGTTTGAGAAAATCTATAGGTAGCCAATATGCCGGTATTTAGCAATGGGACATTTTTTACCATGGAACTACTGCCCTACCGGTACCTTAATTTACTGTGCACTTTCTTTGGCGTGTCCGAACAAAAAGTTTAATAAAAAAGGTCTTCTTTTTCTTCTATTGATGCCTCTTCTATCGAAGATTGTGGACCAATGCAATTACAAAATACAATACAATTGCCACATGGGGCCCTTGGGCATTGGATGATTGGAGTAGGTGATCTATTGACATTTACATAGAACATCGTGCGGTTCGAGGCATCCCCATCTGGCCAAGTCGACTTTGACAGGTGCTACTCCCATTCTGATATTCTATTCAGCATTTTCCAAGCATCCACTACAAATCGGTTCCAGCTCGATCTACGGGTTACATATCTGTACTACGGAGGAAGCTTTTTCATGACCTCTGCCTTCGTGATCATAACACGCCAAGTCTCATTTAACACGTTGTCGGCCAGTTTTTAGTGTGAGAAACGGCTCCATAATATTTTCCAGCAGACACTTATAGGATGTTACCAGATAGTAAATTTGGCTTCGCATTTGACACCAGTTTTCTAATAACAAAAATCCTGGTATTGTCCTAGTCCTTAGCAAAGGTGTATTGGCAATGGGCCTTACACGTCGAGCTTCTGTCTACGATCACCCCGTGTTCTAATCTGTTTCCTTCCCTCATAAAATTAAGGTTTCTACGGGCTTCTCGTGACCTAAAGTGGAATGCGCACAGCTATTTCTTTCCTGGATTAGGCTTAAGGCAGTTCCTATTCTATTAGCTCGATAATATTTCAGTGCTATTGCCCTCGAGACACGTTCGAATATTTTATCATGGATCGCTACCGCTGAATAGTCAGCGTACGGAAAGTGTCTGGTGAATGTAACATGAACGGCGACTGCGGATAGAAGTGTCGTCCACAGTCGTTGAATCAAAAGATTTTACAGTATAATCACTCTAATAATTTAATTTCATTGATACAGGAATGTGATATCGAAAGGTTAGTATTTTCATTCATAATTGAAAAAAAGACCATCCTACCTGACATCCCGAAGTGCTTCAAGCTTTGCATAGAAAATCCGGTCATTTTCCGTCGACATAGTGCAACAAAAACTACGGGCAGTGAATAAAGAAATAAAACAGTAAAAATCCCGGTGTTTACATAGCAGTTGGCCGTAAAATCAGCCCAAAGCTCTCTGTCCGGGCGGGACGAAAGACACCTGAGTCGTAAATGCCACTACTGACTTCAAATCCAACACCTCGACGATCGATGTTTTTTTTGTTTCCCCACTTGACAAGATTCACCTGCTATGATTGACACCCACCGATAAACATCTATCAAACACAATTATCATTGAAATACTATTGAGTAAACAAAACTTGCACTAATGTAGCCAATTTTTTAATTTAATTTGCCGAAGCTACTCGCCAAGAATTTCCGACATAAACACTCAATTTGTATCTGTTTAGCAAGATAAATATGACTTTTGACTTTTCCGTAAGCTAAGCGTGAAAAAATTTGACTTATGTTTAGATGTCAAATGTTGCGTGAAAAATGTAAACTAGTAAATTTGTTTATTAGAAAACATATTTAATAATGTTTTATAATAAATTATTGATTTTTTATTAAATAAAATCGTAAAATTAGAGATATAGAGCGTGATTTGTGAATTTTATTTTTTATATTCGAGGGAAATTTGTCGTACAGCAACAAAAATACAAAATGAGTTTCATGACGTCATAGGTGACAAAGTTGGGTTAAATAGAAATTTTAAATAAAATTTTAAACTATTGGACTTCCCTTGTAGGACTGTATTAAATGGTATAAACACAGTAATTTAATTTTAAAGTAATATAATCAGTTAATAGTGATTTAAATTACTATATTTTTTCATTTTGCATAATATTTAATTGCTCGGTCAATGACGTCATTGGGATTTTGTCGCATTTTCATGTGGTTATGCGCTGTTTTTGTATAACTCTAGTTTTCAAGTTTCAAGTTTGTCAAAGTGTCAAACTGTCCAATCAGTGAAATCGTATGCAAAGTTGGAAGTTGTGAACGTCAATCTTCTTCAAGATTTTATTATATTCTGTTTAAAAACATCATTTAATTCATCATGAAGGCTATATTACTTATGTCTGCTTTGTTTCTATTGTGCTCAACATTTCAATATGCGACGGGGCAAGCTGCAGCACCGGGTAATTAGTACACATAACTGTCTTGTATTTTAGAACGCATTATCAATATTTGGTTGTTTTTGATAAAATTTACTTCGTAGACTTTATTTTCCCTATCTAATTAACTTGACGATGGCACAATAAAATAGAGTACATGTCTGTTCAGTAAGTATAGTTAATATGTGCTATGTTATCAAGGGTTGCTTTGTGCGTGTTTAAATGTGCATGTTGCGTCACAAAGTACGTGCAGTATGTTCATGGAAATAGCGTGTTATTTCCTGGTGGCTGGTTATCCGATATCAATTATTCTATCGTATTGTATAGAATTAGAAGGACATCCAGGTATGTAGCAGTACACGAATATTACCATGAGTAGGGCCTATTTAAGAATGTTCAAATCAACGAGCGTTTTTAGTTCAAACTGCTGGTATTAACGCAACCGCAGCAAAAATTCTGCTAATGCGCCAATCTACACCCCAAGTTTTTGTAACAAGTTATAGAATAACAAACAACTTAATTTAAAATAAAAACACTTCAAATTTCAAAACATTTATATAAAAATTGCCGATAGGGAATTCAATATAGTTTCAAAACAGTCTCTATTTCTTTCACCTGATGCTGTCGCCACATTCAAATGATGCACCTCAGTCATGTACTGCCCTAATGTGCTGACCATTTACAATTTACCTTGAATCTGGGCACCTACTACGATCGTCTTCTTCTTCTGGCTCTTCGACCCTTTTTGAGCTTTGACCTGCTCGGTAGCACTCAGTTTTGTACAGTGTTCCACCATCTATGGACTCCCAACTCGCGAAGGTCAGTTTCCAACTCATCCGTCCAGCGTTTGCGAGGACGTCCGGCCAGTCGTCTTCCTGTCACGCTTGCTTTGTACATCTTTTTCGGCAAGCGACCGTCTGACATTCTTGCACGGGTCCTAGCCATCTTATGCGCTGCGCTTTTATGGACCGGACTATGTCTTCTCCGTTGAGTATTGCTTCTATTTCGGTGTTGTTTCTTACACGCTACTCTCAGTCTTCGCATATGGGTCCGTAGATCCTCCTTATTATATTTCTTTCCAATACAATACTCGCAGTTTGTTTGCGATATTGACAGATTCCAGGCCTCCGAGCCGTATGTTGGAATAGGTCTGATAAGGGGTTTATATATCCTTAACTTTGTGGCTACGATAGTCCCATTATTAAAATAAGCTTTTGAGTATACAGATATAGATAGCCCCTCTACTAAGATTAGCCAACGGCCGTACCATGTTGAATCACCGGACCACAGCCTGTTCGAAACTGCAGCAAAATTATTAGTGTGCACAGCGTTGGCAGAGGATCATGGTGGGACATGATCACGCGCTGAGACTGCCAGTCAGTCTAAGTGTCGAAGTGCCACCTCCGAATTAATCGTGTGACATTACTATGTTCCCCAGGAGGTCCACCCTGTCAGTCAACTCCCCTTCTCCTCGAGGTGCTTCATGTTAGCTAACAGACTCAGTCCCCCCTCGAGGCTGACAGGGCTGCTTGAAAGCAGAAATGCTGAATACAACAAACAAACAACTAAGACCTATTATATTGTAGCTTCCTTATGCAGTATATCATTTCCGAAGCTTACAGTTAGTCAACAACCCTTTTTAGCAGTGTGAATGTGCATGGTTATTGGATATGAATTACGTATAATTGTATCTAATACAATACAATTTACATAGTGCACATTTCTCTCTTGATGTATAGTTGCAAGTCGTTAATTTCCACAAGAGGCTGTGGACTCAAGTCTAGTTTCGAGAAAGACAGGTATCGTGTAGGTATGCCTGGGAATAACCCGTATCCAGTGTCAATGTCTATAATGTAGGTCGTAATCACTATGCTAAAATTAGTTGCCAATGACGTTGGGCCTTACCCGCTCCTCAGCCTGCCTGCATCTACGTTTTAATGTCTCGGCATTTCCTCGTTATTATCCTAAAAATTGTGTCTGGTTTATTGAGTTGAAAACCTGTATTTCATTTAGCAAGTTTGCGTGTTTTGTCGACAGCGTCAGAGCGCTGGCCTCTGATACCATTGTTCTAGTGTTGAGATCATAAAGAAACCTCATTTCTGAATTCTTCCCCCACTGGATAGGTTCCGCTCGAATGACATCTATTAATGAGTCCGTAAAGTGATTTATAATTATTCTATACGGCCTTTAATGGACGTAGGTATACTTGTATGGAATTAACTGTGTTGTCTTTTGGGCGTTGGCTAACTGGTACACCCCCTAGATGTCAAGCTACAGTTGGCATGCTGAGACATGACCTTTGCCACATTGAATGAAACAGGTGTGACATCAGACATCACCAAGTTTCTGAACGAGACTTAGTCCAGGAAAATAAGGGTTTAACCTCGGAATGAGAGATAACAAGCTATAAACTTGCATAAACCTTTATTTGGTTGCCCTAAAACTTCTCTCAAACCCTACCGATTGTAGGGTGTCCGCGTCTACATATTTTCCGAGGTCAATGGTAAAAAATTCAGTTTTTTGCGCATTTATTGCAAATATCTCGTTTCCTATGGGTTTTATGCTATTTGTAGTTATTATAAAAATTGTAGACAATTAAATTGGCGACACTTTTTGTCCCAACAATTTTTTTATATCTTGAACCATTTTCAAGAGAGAGGACAGAGCGCCCGCAATGTTTAACTATTTTGAGTATCATTCGAGGGCAACCATAGTCCCGATTAAAAACGCGCCGCATTAAGTTATTAAATTATTGTTAAACACATAATCCTAAATAATTTACATTGTTTTACTATAACGTTTTAATTACTAATTTGTTTCAATAATTCAGTATCTATTCATTTATACATACAGTATACATGCTTTATATAGGTAGGCTACTGTATTCAGTATACATGTATATCTGTAATACAGTGTGCAGCATGATTAGCTGGAAAATTTTACTAGCTGACTTTGCGATGCAGTCATAGCTAGTACAATTTTAGGTAATATAGGTAAATATGTAGCTGCAGGTAAGCGCTGCAGGGTCATGCACCAATATATAATACTATAGTGTAGGCTACATAGCCTACTTGTACATTGAGTTGGGTTGGTCGGTATTTAGTAAAATTTGTAATGTTTTTTTATTTTTATAAATGATACAAAAAGTGATGTGCCTGGAGCACCCATATTGACACACACCATGGGCTCGCAGGCAGTATATGGTGTATGGTGTTAATGGAATGGCAGGGTAGATGCCCCCCCCCCCAAAATTTAGTAAATCTATCGTAAGTTAATTTATTATGCTCTAATTTAATCGATACTACAATAAATATGATTTTCCGCTTTTCCTATTTTAAAATTATTTGTATTTAACTTAACCGCAGCGATACAAGTCTCTTAGTGCTGGGGTTGACATATTAAATGTTAAATATTTAAAATATAATACATTATCGAGTTAATTTGAAACGTATCAGACCTTTTATGGAACAGTTTAAGACTGGTGTGTACATATAACAACAAATACAAGTACCTATAAGCCTCTACAGGCTGGCAGGCTGGGGAATCAGAGGCTGAGTCTTTGTACAGTGTTCAGCATTTCAGCAAGGTGGGGACTCGGGTTTGAATCCCCCTCCCGTCCATTTTTCTATGTCTTCTCCGAATTACTATTGGTTCAGGCCCTGAATCGTGTAAAATGGCCACGTTCATGTCAATTGCGGCGATATATTGGCTGTCTCACGTTGATTTGGTCTTTGACCTATTCAGGCCTGCTTTGTCTAACTCGAGATGCATTGAGTCCTTGGCACTTGCTTAAATTATGCATCATTCTGTCCTTGCCCCCTAATTATTTTATGTTTAACGTTGATGACCCATGTGTTGGCTGTAACACAGAGCGAGCACTTAGAGCTTTAGACAGTGGTGGATATCGACATGCATAGCGGTAGACACCCCATTCAGCTTCTAACTCTTATAGAGAGAGTCAGAGTAGAAGGGGACGCAGCAGGTTATGGATTCAATACTGGAAGAACTAGGTGTGATGGAAGATGTCGAAGCTCGCCCCTAGCTGTAGTGTGTGAAGAAAAAGAAAGAAAAGAAAAATAAGAACGCTTAATAAACCTGTCTTTGTAAACTTTTCTCCAAGGAAGCCCCCGGACATTGTTTCCCTCTCCCCTTCTTGACAGATATCTGCCCGCCGCCGACTTGAGATGTATTTTGGGACAAACAGAAAATTAATGAAGAAAGGGTTAATGGAAAAAGAGTTTTGGTGGACCTGAGGACTGGTAAATACCTCCCAGACCAGGGAACACTAGGAGAATTGATTACATCATGAAAGCAAGTTTTAGAACGACTTTGTCAACTTGTCAGCATCATGACAGCAACCACGGTTAAACTTACAAATGTGCCTGGAACTACCGACGAAACGACAGTAAGCCTGCAGAAGCGCCAAGTTCTTATAATAGAACAGCAGTCATACAACCTTGTATTACCTACTGGCCCGCCCAATGCTACCAACCCTACATATTGTCCACGTTTGTAAACATTGTTCTTCGATTTCCTTTCAGCCCCTCCGGCTCCTGTGGTTCCTTCAACCAATTCAACGACAGTAAAACCCGCGGATACGCCCACCTCTGCTACTACAAACGCAACGACAGTCACGACGACAAATGCGCCCCCTGCTACTAATGGAACCACGGTTCAACCTACACCTGCGCCAGGTACTACCAACGCAACTACTACTGGAAAGCCTACCGATGCGCCCAGTACCAACAACGCAACTACAGTTAAACCCACTGATGCGCCTACGACAACAGCAAAGCCCTGTCCTACTCTGGCGCCTCTTGCCCCCACTACAGCTCTGCCTTCTACCGCGGCACCGCCTAAGGAAAGGTCCTTTGACTCTGCCAGCTTTATTGGTGGCATGGTGCTCGCTGTTGGTCTAACCGCCATTGGGTTTTTTGCGTACAAAAACTATGTTGTCAACCGGGGAGATCCTAAGTATACGACTATGTAAATGGCTGGCAGGTTATGTTTTGGGTAGATTTTTCATTCTGGTAATTTTATGTTATGTTTTTTTATTGACAATAATGACATGTAAAGTCAACAAGCTCGTTTAATTCGGCTGGTTGTTTTTTATCCGACAAATTTGTTGAGGCACTCATAGATGATCACACTTACGGGTGGAAAGGTGGAACTGGTCTTTTAGAAATTAAGGACATTTTTTTGGAAGGGTTGAAAGAGCTTTTCAAATTATGTGATTAATAAGCTATCTTGTGAGATAAGAATAAGTAAGCAAGTTCTTTATTGTAGTTTGTTCTGACAAAGTGCAAAAACTCCAGGTGCCTACGGTAGTGGTGGGATTTCCACCGAAAATTCTGCCGTTTTCTTACCATATCTGGCAGGCACCGAGAGGTGTGTCTAATGCCATTCCACCTATCTGAAAGCTTGCCTATTTACTAGTTATTCCCATGACATTTTAAAACAGCAACCAAAATTAATTAAGTATGATTGGCTATGTCTTACCTATAAATAACCTTTGTGGTGGTAGTATGACAATTTTACCTGTTCAATACCTTGTTAAACACTTATTTCTGTTTCTATTCATTGTCAGCTTTCCATAAAAGTAGGAAAATCTATCCAAAACAATGATAGGTAAGAAAAGGAGGCAGACGATTAGCAGGTCTACGCTTTTATTGTTTTTTTTTTTCAGATAGTATAGCTATGTACCGGTTTCAATTTTTTTGTCCGTAGTAAGAAAATTCTTGCGTTGTAAAATCATTATTAGCCACTTTCGTTAATATCGTAATGGCTGCTAATGGCCTGAGGTCTCTCTCATTGTGTCCCCCTGCTGGCATAGCCCGGGCGGATAAGTATAACTTTCTCCTGTCGATTTAAACTTTGATCCATTTTAATTCTTTGGGGTTTATTTAGTGTTATTTACTCTAAGTTCCCGAAGAGATATTCTTTTACGTTGGCAGCGCAATTAATTATTTCTTTCTAAATTGAATTGCCTGCTTGTCGTCTGTTTTTGAAATGAATATGTTTATATGCACAGTATGGACTGAAAGTCTACGCCAATGGCATATTGAGGTACGTACCAAAAAAACTTTTTAGTCATTCTTTAGTTCTTACTATCCCTGTTAACGCTAGACTCAAAAACCCCATAAGCACGGGACTTGTTCCTTTTTAATTCCTTAAAAAAATTTTGGTATTTCCTTCAAATGCTGTTTTTTTTTTTGAATATTCCAAATTGAACACTTTTTTTACTCATTTTGACTTTTAATTCGAGACTGGTTGCCACTGGTTCTTTACTGAACTTGAGACTTTTTATTATTTGCTGTAAAATGCGTTTTCTCTTCATGTGCATCTTCTAGCGAAGATTGGTGATTATTATGGCAATTCTGACCTTGGTTACGGCTGCTCTGAAAAGGGAAGTCGTGCTCTTGCCAAACCAGGGTTTTCAACCAGGTTGTTCTTATAACGGGAGCCCTCTGTCTTATCGCCCCTCATCATGAAAACTGTAAACCATGGACTTCGCTGAGTACTATTAACTAAAAATTGAGAAACTCGGTTTCGTTAACTTTAATTCATAGCCGTACTGTACCATGTTATACATATTATGGGATGTTATATGTTTTTCATACAATTTTTATAAATCATGTATGTGCCAACCATTCAAATTCCTCGTGGTAGATTTGTATTATATGATATGTTATGTCGTCTGCATATTCAATGGTAATTCTATAATTTACGTTTTCATAAGCTTCGTAGTAAAGAGTAAAACGTCTCGGGTTTATGTGCGAACCAGTGGTGTCCAAAGTCCAAGTATCATTTCCTTTAAATAATTCTCCATAGATCTGTAATTTTGATGATTGTAAAAATGATTCTCAGCTGACTCTTAGTTGAAATGCAAAATCTCAAGTGAATGATTATTAATGACAACTATAAGTTGTTCAGTCTAATCTCATTTTAATTATTTATGCGTGTAGTGGAAACCTAAAAGCAGCCTAACTTTTTTTAACGTCAAAAGTTAAAAAAATATTTTTTTTTTTTTTTAAAAGGCACTGTTTACTCTTAAATGACTAAACAAAAATGATATGAAGCCTTTTTAAATTGTAAGCCGTCTCATAAAAACTTAAACTATGTCCAGTTTTAACGTTAGCGTTATTGTAACATTCATAAAATAAGAAGCTTAGTTTTGTAGCACTAATGTGTGACAAACCGCAGACGATTTGTGTTTTATTTTATTCATTGCATCAAAGAGTGCGTCAAATCCGAAATAGGTTTCATAAAAAAATTTAAAGCGGTTCACTGGCTCCTTCATAAATTTTAGCTGATAGACATTATCTGATTTTTAAATAGCTATATATAGCTAATTTGCTTAACTAGCCTAAATTTTAGCATGACCATTTTGTAATTTTTCGTTTGATGATGTTAGAATGCACCTTATGTGGTCTAAACTTTTCAGTAGATCCTCAGATTACTATTTTTTTATATTTTAATTGAGGACTAAAATTGGAAATTGTTAAATTAAATAACTGGTGTAAATTGATTGAGGCTACCTGTTTTTCAGTGAAAATGTTGAAGGTGTCAAAGCAATTTAGCAAAATGTGGAATAAAAGAGTTCTTATTTCGGTTTCTTAGTTTTAAATCACTCGCACCCGGCTTAGTTGCATTCGCTTCGCTTAAATTCTTAAAACAGTTTCATGCCGTCCTAATATTGGAGGGTCTCTTAGAGAAGAACGTAACAATTCAGCAATAGTATGCATAATTATGGATAATCGGAGGCAGCTTTCGAAGAATGTCTGATGAACTGTCTGGTGCATTACCTGTCAATTTCCGAGTTTCGGCAGCGAATCATAACTGAGAATGTTTGCTGTCACTTAGCGGAATTATAACTAATTAAAAATACCTCTCAATTTGGGTTAGCTCACAAGTGGACAAGATGTATCGCAATGTACTGATAAATAACTGACAGTCTAATGATAGCTTTATCAGACTTAATTCGAGCGCTGCCTGAATCTATGAGCCCTTTATAAAAATTCAAATTTTTAATGCTAGAGGTGTGTAAACTTTTAAAATATTTAAAAAAAAGTAACCCTCCAATTATTGTCATTGCGACTGATTTTTGAAAGCACTGCTACTATATCTAATATTACAATATTATTATATTACTGTACATTTTAAGCGCCTTACTAAGAACTTACGTGTTTAGCTTAAGTATTTAATAGCTATTCGTAATTATAATAATTTGGAGTTGTCAGTTGCGCATAAAGTAAAGGCTTACGTGGCATGTTGTATGTGAATTAGCTAAGAGAATGCGGCGGTAAATTGCATAATTGGTCAATTTTTTTTTAATAATTTACCACGAAAGTTATAACAAAATCAATGTGAAACGTCTAAGTTGTAGATAACTATTTTACACATTGAATTATGACAAGTTTTGATTTGTTTGTAAAACGGAAGTTTCTTTTTTTCAACTACCGTTTATGGTGACCCGGGGGACATCAACGCCACTCATTTTTTGTACCAATCGAATTTCACAGTAAATATTAATTATTGTAGAGCTAGAGATAATATCTTTGGCGTTATAAGAATTATGTTATGTTATTGGGTTGTCCACCTGACGTCACTGGAGGTGAGGTAAATTGTAGATAGGTCAGACCAACACATTACCACAGAGTAATAATGGCAGGGCACGCAATGCATTTGAGCGTGAATTTTCATAATTTTTTCAAACAATTTAAAATTTAGAATTTACAAGAAATCGTTGGAGTCGTTTTAGAGAAATAATTTTTTTAGACATTATTTTGGAGTTTTATGAGAAGAAACCCCCCCCCCCCCCCCAAATTGAGTTAGCCCAAGATAAAAAAAAAATGGTCCCGAGGCATGATTTTTGTGAACCTACATGCCAAATAATTTCACACAAATCGACCGAGTAGTTTGCCCGGAAATCGATGAACAGACAGAGCGACAGACAGACAGACAGAGTGACGGACAGACATTTCGTAAAAACCACTTTTTTGGGTTCCTGGTATCTACCTCAAAACGTGTAAATTCGTTGAAATCTCGGAATCACAAGGCTTTACTTATACTACCTATAAATAGAAGAATCCCTTTCGGCTTTGGCCGATCAGGTGTAGGGAGATTCTGCAGATCCTGCTTTTCCTCTACGCTGCCTACGCTATGTACATATGTAATAAAAAATAAAAAATACTTCAGTATTTTCCCGACCACAACATCAACACACAAAACACTCTTGTGTTCCAAACAATGACGACTATGAACTTTTTCTTATTAAATTATTTTACTTTGACTGGATGTCATCTTGAAATCGTTGATTTGCCGTAAAGAGTGTTGATCACCATTATTGTAGATAATAATGCGGGCTTTCAGTCAAATTTTAATTCATTCCTCTGCGACCAATATATATGAATATGAATATATGAATTATATAAGGTTTCAATCGGCTGCCATCTTGTAACTAAATAGTGGATCTAGCTTTTTAACGAACTCGATCAAGACATTTGAATGATCAATTTTTGTGCCAAGTGTCATCAAAATCGGATAATATTAACGGAAGTTAGAGTGTTTCCTAAAATCGATATATATGCTGTATATACAGTATATATATATAACATTTTGAACGGAGGGTGGTTTTAGGGTTAGGGGGTCATGAAATGAATAGTTGTGAAGAAAATTTCCGAAAGTTGAACATTGTTCGCCATCTCAATAGGTAGATGAATCTCCCTAAAAATGGCGTCCGGACGCCATACTTACTTACTTACTTAATGTGGCTCCATCAGCCCATGAGGACCTCTCGCCTGTCGCACCAAGCCCCTCGAAAGCGCGCGATTCTTCGCCAACTCCCTCCATGCGTCGAAATGGATGCTGCAGGCTCTCAGCTCTCTCTTCCTAGGTCGCCCCTGTGGACGTCATGCCCACCGTTTTTTATGTTATGCAATTCTGACAATTATTGTGGCCAATCGGTGCTAGTGACGGTCAAATATCATGTATCAAAAAGCCGAGAAATATTTCTTCTAATTCCTATAAAATCTTTTTTATAGCTATATAAAATATTTACTATGAAATGCTAGAAAAATCGAGGGGCTTTGGTGTCTCGCGGGAGGAGGAGGACTCCGAAGTAATCATTTTGCCAAAAATTGTAAACTGATGTATAATAATTATCTACAGCATAGACACATTAATGTTTTAATAATTTTAGTAGTAAATTAATTAAAAATTAAAATAAATCAGGTTGTGGAGTGACCCGCTTTGACTGTAACATTACCTCTTTTAAAATCACAACAGCGCAGTCCTACTTTTTCTCCACTTATTTACAAACGAAAACATTTGGTTCCTTTTTGAATTACTGGATAGATGATTTATTTATTTGGCTGTGACCAACTGACAAGTTTTTCCTTTCATGCCTAAATAAAATTGAAATTTAACTATCCTTAATAATAATTAAACGCTTGGTTTTACAATGTCACGTTTTGTCGAAGCCTTCCTTGCAGGAGTATTAAGTAAAAACTATTTAAATCTGCAAGCACTGGCTGGCGCTTAATATACAACCAAGCGTTATTTTCCTTCAATAAGTTACTGTACATTGTTACTTAAGCTATGTTGTGTAATGTTAGCGTAATATTTTAAATAATATGGGGATTCCAAAGTGTGGGCCTGGACCTAGCTGACGGTTTAACAGACTGGTCTTTCGACCATTGATATTTCAGTCTAGGTACCTAATGGGAATTGTATTTTCTTTGGATGATTCTGAGAAGTATCGCTGTGTTAAACGATGGAAACTGTTTAAGTCCTGAAATTTAAAATTAAGAATAGGCTAGTCTTAATATTTTAAAGGAGAAAAATTTGATTTATAATGTATAGGGTTACGATAAGTAAATTAATTGTACGTTATTGCATTGTGTTAAGTGCTGCATTTGCTGGGTTCGTTGTCAAATACAATTTTAGTTTAAATTAATTCGTTGTTCTTCTTAGGCGGGTACTCGCCTTTTCCGAAGGAATATAATTGGGAACAGTACCTGCCGTGCAATAATACTAATAGCTGTGGGCCCTCAAATAAAGGCGTAGCTGAAGGAACAGACAATACATATATAATGTACCATTATTATGACTGGTAAAAAAGGAATAAATAAACCACAACTTTTTCTCTATTACTAAGGCAACCTACCAACCTTACAGTCAACTAGGAAGACCCGGGACTGCCTGATTTACATGCCCACCGAAGCATGGCCTGTAAATGTAGCAAGTGTGTAGTTATTAATTTAATTATAAAAGGGCCAACGCATCTTTAAATTTTAGTCTTCTAGTTATTAATTTTTTTGTTATTTTTAATTTACCGATATTGGTTTTTTAAATATGTGCCAGTGTTATTTCATTGGTAGCCTAATTTCAGCTTTTTATAAATTGTACAGCCTAGCTTGACTAGCAAGTAATTAATAATACATACAATACCAAATTTCAATTTTTACTAATTTTCCTAGGTTAAGGTTTGTACTTTGTACGGACAGAAGTAGCCACATTTCAATCGGAGCAACGAGTTTAACATTTTACTCCTGCAAAAACGCAACTATGCAATCAAGTTGGATCCGCGGAATTATTTATTAAATTCAAAAAAGATTTTGAAGCGTGCAAATGTCTCATCTCTCTTATATAAAATTATATATAACAAATTTTCATACCGACACATTTCTAACAGTTCCTGATTGCAATGAACGCAAGTGATATGTTAAAACCCGTGATTCTTGGCACTGTTACAGTTGTAAGTAGGTACCTGCAAAACACGAAATATGCAATCAAGTTGTAAAGAAATTTAGATATACCACCTGAACCAGCCAACATTTTCAAAAGGAAAGAAAATTGCATGCTTTTAGTGAAGGCTCGCTGGACGTGATGGCCTGCTTACGCAACTGAATACCCTACAGGGTCTTCGGGAGTTTCAGTTCCAGCCCGAACAGTTGGTACCGGTACTCCCGAAAATCAGACACCATATATATCATGAAAGCAGAAAGCGTAGTTCCTGTTTCCAGTGTTTACACAATCAAGTAGGCCTAAGTTAAAAGCAGACATAGGATAGACAACATGGTAGGCGGCAATATGATTGACATAGTAGGAATTATTTGGATTTTACATCTTCCTCCATTTCGTGCTCATTGAACAGACTGATAATTCTTCTCTATAAAGATTAGAAATTGGGACACCGCTCCTGCCAAAGTGTTTTTTTTGACTTTCTGGTACCTCCCTTCTTTGACCAATCAAAACTTCGGCCAGCAAATGACCGTTCTGGTCCTCCGATTATTAATATTTTCAGCATGGGCTATATTATCGGTGCGGTCCCCGCCCGGTTTGTTGATTTATCGAAAGGACTTAACGATAACGGACCGAGTCATATACGACAGTATCAACTATATCTTTTGGTCTGTGTACTGTGAAGGTCAGAATATTATGTTAATAGTTGATTGAATAAATTAATGATAAATTATTTAAAAAAAACAAAACTGGAATTTAGGCTATACATCCACTAGCTAGACTACAAAATTTGGATAACACTAAAACAGCTACCTATGTATATAGTATTTCGTTTGCCATTAAAATTCATAGAGCGTTTTAATCGAATTCGTAGGCTACCTGATAAGTATGCAGCTGGTACGTTCTCTAAGCTATGAATGTCATTGACAATGGGGCATTGATCACCATACATATATAGGTCAATCGATCAGACGTCTTTGTCTAATGTAAAAAAATGCCCCGTTTGTTGCCATGCAATGATAGAGTAGCATGTACTGGGCTAATATGCAATAATAGGTACAATACCGGTAGTCAGCTTTTTACATAGGAAACATCATTATCATTACATCTTCTAAAATATAAAAATGAATCGCAAAATGTGTTGGTAAGCGCATAACTCAACAACGCCTGGACCAATTTGGACAATTCTTTTTTTAAATGTTCATTGAAGTTCAACAGCCGGAAGAACCCTAAAAACAGCCCTTTTCGTATGAGTGGTCTTGGGAATAAATTCCAAAAGACCGCAAAGTGCGTACGAAACGTTATAAACAAAACAATGTTGTTTGCAGTGCCGGATTAACCCCTGGGGGGCCGGGGGCACAAGATACATGGGGGGGGGGGGGGCGTCGGCCGTGGGTGCAAAGCAGAAGCGAACGAGGCGGTCCCAGACAGAGGCGGTCCCTGCCCTTATTAAAGGGGGAGGCACTTGTCAGTGGCGTAACGATAGGTTTTCGAAGGTGTGGTATCTGGCGCCTCTCCACCCATTTTCATGAAAGATGCTCAGGAGACAGAGGGCTGAAATATTGACCACATTTTGAGAGCAAGAAAGCTTACATATTACAAAGAATCAATATAATTATGGACAAGGGTGGTCTCCCCCGGGAGAATTTTTTTGAAAAATATGGCTGAAATAGTGTGGTTTTGCGCATTTTGAGTGCTGTAACACTTAGATTTTAGAGGCAAAGAATACAACTGCTGTCCAAAGGGGGGGGGGGGCGCAATTGCCCGAAGTGCCGGTCGCTGCGTCCGCCTCTGGTTTTTGAAAAATAAGGCTGAAATATTGAGGTTTTTGAGGTTTTACACATTTTGAGAGCAATAAATTTAAGGTTTATATATATGTATTACAGGGAATTAATATAATTGTGAACTAGTGGGGCCCGGAGGACTCCTTATTCGGGTAAAAGTTTTTGAAAAATATGTCTGAAATATTGTGATTCTACGCATTTTGAGAGGAATAAGGCTTATAAATGACAGGGAATTAATATATGTAATTGGGAACAGGGGGGCCAGGGGTCTCCCGCGGGAGAAAATGTTCCAAAAATAGGGCTGAAATAGTGGGGTTTTACGCATTTTGAGCGTAGTAACACTTAGATTTTAGAGGGAAAGAATATAACTGCCTTCCAAAGGGGGAGGGGGGCGATAGCAGGTCGCATCGTCAGCCTCTGGTGCAAGTTGCAACCTCCTCTAAAATTCATAAATCTACCTACAAGCATTGCAGCAAAAAAAACAACAGTATTTCCCGCCAATTTCAAAACTTTTAATTTCTAATTTTTTATATTTTAATATAAAAATATCTTATTCTGGGGGGGCCGGTATTTTAGGCATTTCTGGGGGGCCGGGGGCCTGTGCCCCAAGTGCCCATGGGTTAATCCGGCACTGGTTGTTTGTGATGTGCCATTTGAGTTTAAACGACTAAGTTACAGTATCCAGTGCGGCAATCAATAAGTGTTTGTGGCATTAATCTGGAAAACCCATGTTTCTCACATGGTCAATTGTATGTTGCCTGTTCCCGTGTTGGAGAGCCATCAGGTTTGTTTGTCTATGGCGGGGTTTCCACATACGTCAATCGTCAATGAGAAATATGAAATTGAAGGATATTTCAATTTTTCTTTGATGGCGGTGTTTCCACATTTTTTTCAACTGTATTGACACTTTTCTTGTATTGAAACGTATGCGTAGCCCGTAACGTAGCCGTAACGTAGCCCCCCCAGGATTTCACAGGATTTCCCAGGACACACATTATGGAGGCGAAAGGCATAGTATCCACTGTAACAAAAGGGAAATTAATTCTTATTGGTATGCTTATTTTACATGAAAGACGTCATGAAAAAAAAATCAATACCTACATTGACCAAGTACTTTCAGAAAAATATATTACTCCAAATGCTTATTTCAGACCCATTTTTTCAAAAATTTTCTTCGGGGGAGACCCCCGGGGCCCCCTCAGTGGTGGGTTTATACGTCGGTAAAATCTCAACTGTACTGCTTGCAAAATGCGTAAAACCTCACAAATGTGGGCCTATTTATCAATTTTTATATCCGGGGGAGACCCCCGGGCCCACCTTTCTCCGAGGTATAATGTTCGTACAACCTCACTAAATTGAGCCTGTTTATCAATTTTACTTCTCCGGGGGAAAGCCCCGGGCGCCCCGTTGTATAGGGTAGAGTATGCGTTTCAAACCATCACTAATTTGGGCCTATTTATCTTTTTTTTTATCCGGGGGAGACCCCTGGACCCCCCGTTGTCCAGGGTATAGTATGCGTAGACCCTCACTAATTTCGGCTTATTCATCTTTTTTTTCTCCGGGGGATCAAAGTCTAGGGGTCCTAAAGCCCCCCAGAAATTTTGTGCATTTACGCCAATGAATATTATTCTTAAAAAATGTTTTTGGCGCGTCACAAGTGGTTTCAAACGTGTAGGGTACGTGCTACCAAATATAAGAAGCCCATTATATAAGTACCTAAGTCTAGACTGTATCAATGCATGAAAAACAAGTAGACAGTAGGTTTGAGTTGAACAAATGTTCTGTAAATAATAAAATGTCGCTTCAGATAATAGTACTATGATAGAGTATAATATGCCTAGGTATACACATACATATATACTGATGATGTTTCTTATGCCATCTAATTTTGCCTAAGCTAAATAGGTATATTTATGTAGTTTATAAAATAAACCGCCTGGTTGACAGGGTTGCTTAAGCAGAAATGCAGAAAGCAGGCGTTGGACAACTAACAAAGGACATGTAGCGTAGTGGTACGGACTCTGGCTTTCACCCGAAAGGTTGTTGGTTCGAGTCCCACACTGGCTACATTTTCTGGCCATGCTTCGGAGGGCATGTAAAGCAGGCGGTCCCGGGTCATCCTAGTTGAGTGTAAGAGAGGGCTTTATAGCCCTAACTCCGCTAGGTTGGCTTAGTAATAGAAACAATAAAAAGTCCTTATTTATTTATTTATTTAACAAATTGTAATCATCGCCCAATATGAGGATGACCCTCACGCTCCTGTACAGAGCGACTAATATTTCGTTCAACCAGCCGTCCATTGCACGCCATGCATTGTTAATAAGCTCTCCAAGACCTGGCAAGATTTGGCCAATTTCGAAATGAAGTCCATCACACGAAGGCCAGACTAATGGCATTATTATAAAATATGTCGCCAGCAATGGCTTTTTATCAGTTGCTGTGTGTGAACGAAGCAAGCATCATCATGAAAATGTACATGGTAAGTCATGCGTAATACTTACTTACTTAACGTGTCCGAGCGTAGGACACGTTGTTGTCGCTTGACCCGGTGGTGGAAGGATTGGCCGACGGGGTAATTCCCGCCGTTACCAGGGACGCCCGATCGCTCATAAGCGCAATCTTCGGGGAGGCTCCTTCCATGTCCATGCGTAATATAAGGTTAGATTATACATATTCACATCTATCAGCCATCAACGAAAATATATTTTCTATGGCTTCCCTGTATTACAATACTATTACTCCTGCAAAAATAAAGCTATGCAAGAATATTCACGGAAGTTTTATTTTTGCAGTTTGTTTTTATTATCAAATCGACAGAGTAGCCCAGGGTAGATCCCCTGATAATGGTGAAAAAACATTGAATTTTTAAGTTTTAACCAAATTTCACGTTTTTTTTTTTTTTTTTTTTTTTTTTTTGCAAAAGTTAAAAACAAAAAACAAAAACCTTGATTTTTGGCATTTTTCTTTTGAGGTCATGTGAAAAAAGTGTGATCAGTTTAATTTCTTTTTATTACCTAACTTTTTGCTATTTGACGTTTTTCCATAACTTAGGACTTTGTAGTTTTGCCGGAAATGAAGATGTACCGTACTTCCCCCTTAAAAACCACCCCTACCTACCTCCCGAACTCAGATCGCCCGTAATTTATTTTTCCTTTAATATCTGTCATATTATTTTCCATTTGCAATGGGTTTCATTCTACTATATATTTTAATGTCTTAAAAAAAATATCTACCCTGGGCTACAGGGACAGTGAGGGGCCTGGGAGCCGCTTAAAAATTTCGTATTGTAGGCTGTGTAAAATGCGAATTTCCAGCTTATTTATTTTAACTTTGATTATTTAAATTTTATGAACGCTTAGACTGTTCATTTTTGAAATCTACAATAAAGTATAATATGATACTTATGTTCAGCATGTGAAATTGAAAGTATAGGCTAATTATGAAAAAGGCTAGGCCTATATATGAATGAAAATAATATAATGAAAATATAGCCTATGAAATGAATGCCCCTGCCTTTTATAAAATTATTATTTGATGCGATCTGAGACAAATGATCATATTGCCTACTTTTACTTTTACGTCCCCTGTTGATACACTGTTGATAGTGTCTTCTCGGTTTATTGCGAGAGTCTTCAGGTCGTGTTCGATCCGATTTTTGGAAAAAGGTAAACAGACACAATGGGGGAGGGGTAGGTGATATTAAGTATCATTTGCTCAGGGACAGCACTCACAGTGCATCAAAATTAATGTGCGCTTCCTCTGTTGTATAACTAGTTTTCTGCAGAAATATCACTAAACAGTTCAGCTACTAAAACTTTGAAGTATCTTTCACTGTATCCTACATTCCTACGTATTTCGAACTCACCCTTAACTCACAATTTCCTTTCACTTATAGATCAAGTTATTGCTCATCTCAGCAATCATCACCTTGGCATCAACCCAAGAAGTCGAAAACTCCAAAGAAAACAAGCAAGACGTAGAAACCGTAGCAACAGGAGCTGAAGAAAACAACAGAGACAAACGAGGCTTCATCATCACCCCCTTGTCAGCAATCCCTGCTGCAGCTTTGGCCCCCCTGCTGCCGTACCTGCGAGCAACCCTGCCACCCCAGGTACTCAGCAAAGTCACCGCCTTCCTACCACCAGCGCAACTAGTCACTGGCCCTTCCGATCTCGTCGCTACGAATCCCGAACTTCCAGCAATTCTCAGCGCTACGGCACCTCTTATCACAGACAGAGCTATCGCTGCTCCTGCTGCTCCTGTTGTTCAAGCTACCCAAGTCCTTCCAGCAGCGCCTCCCACTGTAGCTAACCCTCCCGTTGTAACGCTGTCTCGCCTTGCCACAGCCCCTGTAGTTGCAGCTCAAAACGTAGCTCCCACAGCAGCTTTTGTACCAACCACAGCAGTTGCCAGCCCTGTGCTGTCCCGTCTAGCTGTCTCGCCGTTTTCATCATCTACTCCTATAGCGTTCACAAATTCCGCTGTTGTGCCACTCTCGCGCTACGCTGCACAACCAGCTTACCCCGTTTATTCACCTAAACTAGCCCCCTACGTTTCCCAATATGCTTACGCTAGTCCTTCCGTAGCTGTACCTGACGCTGCTTTCGCTGCTGCTAGATTCACTGCTCAAACCGGGCTTAACCCGTTTACGGTACCTGTAAATCCTAGCATTTATGCCGCTAAATTTGTCGCTCCCACTCTTCCTATTGCTCCCCGGCAAGTTCTGCCATCAGCGCCGTTTGTGTCTGCTGCTAAGGTAGCAAATCCTGTCGTGGTTCCTCAGTCTTCGGTAGGCGTTGTTCAGCCACTTTCTCCCTATGCCAACCTCGTCAATTATCCTTCAGTTCAAGTCAATGGAGCTGCTCCTATCTCTTCCACATTCTTCGGCGTCAATGCTGGGCGAGTGGTCGTTGCTACTAAATAGCTCAAAATTGCCAAACTAATTGTAATTGGTCTGAAGATGTTGTTTGTTGCTTACTTTGTACAGCTGTTTGTTAAATAAAATTACAATTTTGTTCGTTAATAGATGTTTTCAATTGTAAATATTAGTACCAATACCAATTATTCATCTAAACCTGGCCAAACCATACGAGGATCCTCTAACTATATAGGTACAATAGTCCATCCTAAATAACAGTAAGTCCATGCCTCTGGTCTCATAAATGTATTATCTGTCACGATAATTCTGCGGTACCATTCCTAAATAAATGTAATGCATAAACTAATTTTTTAATCCTTGCTGTCACAAGGGAATTTGTAATTTTTTTGCACCACTTCACTTCACAGTATTCACAGTAGGAAACCGGGCCATATGCTAGCATTCTATAATTTTGTTAATCTGCAGTTGATGTTGCAAAACGTTTAATTTGTCTAACCTCGAATTTGTCTAACCTCGAACCTCGAACCAAAAAACATAAAAAGCGAACGTAACTAACTTTTTTTAAACAAATTTACCGCGTTTTAAGTATAGGCTAGTAAAGTAAGGTTGAAAATTCAAAAAGTAAAAAAAACCTACTATAGAAAAAGAAAAACCTACAACAGATTAGACATAAAAGAAACCTTCCGGGAAATTCAGGGAAAGGGTCTTGGAGCCCATTTCAAAGCCGAACAGCATGGGCTATAAAAGAGAAAATTCGTCGACGGATAACGGCTTTATGTTGGGGGGGAGGGGAGGTTTGACAAAAAGGTGTAACTTCCCCAACAAAAGGGGGCGCGTTGTTGCGTTCTGGGACGGAGGTAAGGGGGGGGGGCAGGGGGGAGTCATGTATCGTAATATCGTGGAAATAATCCTGGGACATTACGTCACGGTAGGAATGCCGCCCGGAAATGGACTGATATAAATGATGTGTTTCCGGTTTTACGACTCTCTTCCTTCCCGCCAAAAAAATCAACTATTTTACGGGTTTCGGATACGTGTTTGTCTTGTTGCGTGTGGCTTGCGTGTGTGCGATGGGACCAAGGTTACTTAATATATTTGTTTTACGGAAAACTCGCTGTGTCACTATTATAGTGCGTGAAAGGTTTCGCCTAGATATTCAAAGTAACGGGCTTCAGCAACGACCTTTAGGTGTGCACCATCCACGTAATCAGGTTGTCAGAATATTGGTCCCAGAAACTAAGAGCACATATAGGCTACACACAATAGGAGCCTCAATCTTGGCCCGAAAAACTAAACTAAAGAAGTAACGGAATTGAATATGGAATTAGCCTTAGACCTATTCGAGACTTCGCGTTATTTGCTGATCTTGGCAATCTCTGTCATTTACACAGTCATAAGGAAATGTGGTTGTGCCACTATTATGGTGCTTGGAGGGTTGCACCTAGGCTGGAATCATGGAACACCTATAAACAAATAAATGCTAATAACTGTTCCAAACCGAGTAACTACC
Source organism: Psococerastis gibbosa (assembly GCA_963971405.1). NCBI lineage: Eukaryota > Metazoa > Arthropoda > Insecta > Psocodea > Psocidae > Psococerastis > Psococerastis gibbosa. The sequence goes on along the minus strand of OZ020484.1, from coordinate 1,439,846 downwards.
TACAAAACCAAATAAGGAAATAAGACCATACGAGTATATTCAAATACGTATACAAAATATACTCGAAAGAGTCTCGCGCCTTATTTAATAGCTTAAAAAAAAAAAAAAAAAAAAAAAAAAAAAATAGAAATAGCCTTAGACTGATTCGCGACTTCGCGTTCTTTGTTGCTCTTGGCATAAAATGTTTAGCCCTCTTTTCACAGTGTGTGTCAGCTATCATTCACATCCCATTTTATAAACAGACAAAATTCAAAGAAAGAAACTGTAATGAAGAAAACTAGAAATTCTCAAGCGGCATCATGAAAATTCAGCCACTTTTTTCCCCTATCTGCATGTATGAGTCACGTAGATTGTTCCCCAAGAATTTTCTCGACTTCCAAACATTCTTTCTACTACACTCGAGCCCATAATATAGAAATTTTATTTAAATCGTGTGCAAATGATGCTCCAATGCCGCGGCGTCCTTATATTTCCCTGTGCTATACGAGAACCTTTTCTAACTTTTCTAGGCTATATTAATACCGCGTTAGTTGACGAACATAGTTCTGAATTCTGAATTTTAGAAAATTTGACGACGGGGGGGGGGGGGGGGGGGAATCGGTTCTAGCGCCCCTCGTTCACGATTGTTTCGGAATTCATGCGTTAAACTTTTAATATGCTTTTCTGAAAGGCCTGGAACAAACTATTGTGAATGGTATAGTGTCATTATACGTATTTTCCACCTTAATTTTAAAAAATATCCCACGGGGGAGTGCCATCTACCCTTTCCTGTTGCTCAAGTTGCTGAGTAGTGTTTCTGCGTTAGCCCAACACAAGTCCATAAAATTTGGAAGTAGAAATGCTATAAATTGATGTGCGGTACTATAATTTTAGTTTTAGGTAAGTATAGTATAGGAACTGTATCGGTCAAAATCAGTCAGTAGCGGATCCAGGGGCACGCAACTTTCGCTGGAGCTAAACATACTGTATAGTGTATATATATACTTACGTTTACTTTTTCCGCCCTTATCCCCATTCAACAGGGGGGGGGGGGGCCTGCGGTAAGGCTTTGGCGCTTCTACAACCCTCTATCTAGAAGCCCTAGGACGTCTTGGTGTTTGATCTATATCTGCCTGGATCTTCCTCCGCAGTGGCTTCTTATTCGGTCTCCCTTTTCTTCTGCTTCTTGGGGCCACAATCGCGTCAGCCCTTTTCAGTAAATGAGTCTCGCCACGCATTTGGATTTATACCCATGCCATAACAGGCGTTTCTCCTGAGCTTGAGAGTGATGTCGGCAGTTGTCAACTCAGCTCTGATCAGGTCGTATTGTATGCCTGTATGCCAGGGCTACTCCAGCGGCCCAGCGTTACATTTTCATTGCGCCCGGAAGAGCTTATACTTCCTCCTTGGTGCTATGGTCCGTGTAGGGCCCTGGCCTGCCCTGTCACATCACATCGCGCCAGTCTATGCGGGCCTGCGCTCTCCTTCGCCAGTCATCGACGCAAAGGTATCGCCAGATTCACCTCGACGTCGCCCCATTGATCTTTTCCCATGGGATACCTTGTGTAAGACAACACTTACAGCCCTATTGACTGGCACTCGTTCCACGTGCCACCTCCACCTGATGCGGGCTCTCTTGGTTTTCGGCGACTATAGCCACTCTCTCTCGCCTGGAGGAGTAGCCCTTCTTTTTTCTCCACCGCCCCGCTAAGCATGTGAAATGTTTACAAACTTCTATCTTGAAATTACCACAGAATCTGTAAATCAACTGTACTAATACCGACAATACGTCCTGTCCTGACTATTTACGAGGTGAATACATTTTCATTGTCAAAAACTAGCCTATTGTAGTCTATAGAGGGCCATGTCAACGAGGTTTGTGCGAATTTCAACCCTGCTTACGGCCCTGAAAACGGGATATGGAGAGTTCGCAATGGGTCAAATGCCACGAAGATGGCTTTAAAATAACTTTATATCAGTGACTTCTTGGGAAGAGAATCAGTGCAGCGCTTATCATTGCATCCCAAAGCCGACTGCAGATTAAGTACAGTAGACTAACCTAAATTAGGTTTTTAAGGGTCTATTGTATTAAGAGTCTATTGTATAACGAGATTGAAGCACCTGAGAAGGACGAAAGTATTACGGTAAGTACTCACCGCACTAATAGCATCACTACAGGTTCGTACGTTTTATTTTTATTTTTTTTAAATCTGAAATTGCTAATATGCAAACAAATTTAAGTCTAAGTAAGCCTAGTTATTATTTCAGAAAAAAATTCGAATCAGGAGCAGCAGTGGTAGCGCCAACGGGAAAGATTTACTTGTGGAATTATTTATAAAATATTAATTCATTATTAAAACTATGAACTATGTTGCACGTTAAAATACAAACCAGAAGACATTCAACTGTTTTGACATGAAAAAATGCCTCCCCCCCCCTCGTATGCATGCAACAATTAATCTCAGTTGACAAATAATTTGCAATTTTTATTTAAATACGATCTTATTCCCGTAAGTTAATTTGCATTCATTTGGGTTTATTTAGAACACCAATTTTATTCCTGGATAAGTTAATAAATAATAAATAGGTTAAATATATGTTTCTGTTCAATTATATTGTACAATCAAGTACCTAATCAACAAGTTATTTACAAGAAAGTATAAAGTAAAATCGTCATGTTAAAGTTATTCCATTTCGTTGGTGTTTGGCTTGTTGAAATGCATTTTTGCTTTCCTACGTCTTATACGTAACTTAGTTTCAGGAAAGCTTTGTGATTTCTGAGTGGATTTACGAGTTTTTAGGTCCCAGGGACTAAACAAGTGGTTTTTACGAAATGTCTGTCTGTCGGTCTATCGGCCTGTATAGGTCTGTCTGTTCGTCGATTTATGGGCAAACTACACGGTGGATTTTGATGAAATTCGGCATGTTTGGTACACAAAAGTCATACCTCGGCACAGCCAAATGTGAGCGACTGGATCCTATATTACAAGGTTTCGCCTACTTTAGAAAACTCCCTGAACTCCCAGAAAGCTTAGAGAACATCACTTAGAGAAAGCTTTCTACACTGTCACTAAGGCACTAGCACAATGACAATGTCAGAACTACCTGATTTTGCAGAATTTTGACAATTTTACTTTATATTTTCCTGTTGATTATCTGAATATATAATTTAGGCGCCATTTACACCGACGTCAATAGTGATAGTAATGGTGATATTGACGTGATTGACGTGGTAGAAGACATTAAAGACTGTCTAAAATTGTCTGCTACCACGTCAACATCACCATTACGTTCACTATTGACGTCGGTGTAATTGGCGCCTTAACAGAATAAGATAGGTTATTTATTATTTATTTATTACTATATTATTGTACATGACAGAATATTTTTTGTAGGTTTGCGGCGATATCCTGAAGAATATTTATTCAATAAGTGAAAATGAAAGAAATGCTAATACTGAAAATCTCCTTAATATTAGTGACATATTACCTTACTTCAGCAAAAACAGAGCCAGCCCTTAACGAATTTGCCAACTACAGTTTAGCGGGCTATGGATATTCCCTTGATACACAACAGCTTACAACTCAGCGATGTTTTAACGCAAAAGTTGCATACATTGGCGAAGGAAAACAAGTTATTCAGTTAAGTACAGCCCAAACGTTTCAAGGCTTGGAACAATCTTTGGGTGTCTCCGTAAGTGCTAGTGGTAGTTACGGTATGTTTTCAGCTTCTGCCGAAGCCAGCTACTTGAAATCCATCCAAGACAATGACTATTCATTCTCAATTAACTACTACCAGTACACATCAAGTAAAGTAATTATAGAAGTGGATAGTGACCCACTGAATGACTTTGGAAAAGTCATGTATAATAGTAGAAAACGGCTGTTTGGGGTTACTTGTGGAGATCAGTATGTTGCTTCTTATCAACAAGGGGCCTTATTAATAATGGGGCTCAAACTTAAGTTATCTTCATCAGAACAAAAGAATTCATTTAGCGCAGAAGTTGGTGCTTCATATGGTAGTATTGTCTCTGCTTCAATGAAAATCAAAACCACCGGTTCCAAAAGTGAAAGTTATAGTTCGGGCTCTGTGGAAGTCCATGCCTATCAACTCGGAGGCGAACCTAGTCAACTGGCTAAAATATTTACTAAAGATCCCAGTGGAAAATATTATGCTTTCTCATGTAGCATTAAAACAATGGATGACTGTGTACAGTTAGCTAGTGGTTTGCTAGACTATGCTACTACGATTATGCCCTCCCAAATTTCAATTGAGAAAAACATTGGTTTGACAGCTCTTGGAGTTCCATTCACTCAACTGCAGCCAATCGACCGATTAGGTCTTACTCCAGCTAAATCGTTAATTACGAAAGAATTACAACAATATCGTTTAGATCTCGCCAAACAATTGAAAGAAAATCAGTATTATCAACAAAAATTATACCCTTTTTTGAATAAGGGATACCCTGTTGAATTGGATAGTGTTTTCATTCAAAAGATTACTCCAGTTTTGGCTAAGGCAGACAGTAACGTAGGCGTATTAATGCGGTCACATGGAGGGGCTGCTGATTGTTACAATATTCCGGAAGAATGTAAAGACGTCAAAACAAGAATTGAGTGTCAGTTGCAGCCTATAACAGATGACGAATTAAAACCCTTAAGCAATTTGAAATACTTAGTTCCAGTCTACTATTTTGGAGGAAAGGTGTATAATACTGGAGGGGAAACTGTACAATCGTGGGCAGCTCCTCATAAGGATATCAAGGACCAAATTCAATACTTACAAATAACGGAGGCTAAATGTTCGTATAATATTTCGATTGCTCGTTACTCTCGTTTCTTTAGAACTTATGATGGCGTCGCAACTGGTACACCGATGGAGTATCGTGGGGATTTGAAATTTGAAAATTATGGTGAGAGCCCTCCCATTTTCGGGGTGATATGGGCAGGATGGCCTGTAAAAGTAGAGTTGTCGCCATTTTATTTTGAGTCTTACGAATAAGATTGCTATTTTATACGTGAAAATGCATTGGACTAAATATAGGTCTACTTGAGCTATAAAAAAATAAATGTATGTAGGCCTATATTGTTATCAGCTTTTGTATGGTAGGTACTATTCATCCTATCCGCCAAATGCATGTGCATGCTAAATATCGTTGAGCGGTAAAAAAAAGAACCTAACAAAACCTAACAAGTTAGCAAGTTTTAACCAAACTAAGAGAAAGAGAGCGGAAGAAACGAGTTTAGACATGGAAGTAATGGACTTAAGCATCGAACTTTGGGTGTGCACCGACAGGTTGTCGGGGTACTTGTCCCATAAACTATAGGACTACTTCAAACACGAAAAACTAAACTAAACTAAAGTGACGGAATTGAATATAGAAATAGCCTTAGACCGATTTGCGACTTTGTCTTATTTGCTGTTCTTGGCAATCTCTGTCATTTACGCAATCATGATTTAAGAAAAAGTGGTTGTGCCCCTATTATGGTGCTTGAAGGGTTGCACCTATATAGTCTGGAGTCATGGAACACCTATAAAAATATCTTTGTATAGTTTTACGTTATAAAATTAAATTAAAAAGTACGCAAAACCGGTTTCGACTGACGCCATCGTCAAGTGCGATTGAAAACAGATAAAACAAAATGTTAAGCAGACTGAAACAAACCAAAACGCATTGTCAGGATAACACACAGCATCGCATAAAGTGAACAATTAAACAGTAACCAATGGAAGCTCCAACTACTTAAAAAGGTTATGTCATTAAGTAACGTTTTGTTTTTAACCATAGCTTCACTGTGCTTCTATACGAGGCCCTTTTATAACTTTTCTATATTTTAATAGTATTTTTCCCCTTGATTTTAAATTAATTTATCTCATTGGGGAGTACCATCTACCCCGTTTGTCCTCTGTTGAGTAGTGTCTAGCTGCTTGAATCCAACGCAAGTCCTAAAAATTTTAGAGTAGAAGTGCTTTAAATCGATGTAGTGTAATTTTAGTTTTAGGTAAGTACAGTATAGGAACTTTATAGTACAAAATCAGTCAGTAGCGGAGCCAGGGACACGCAACTTTCGTTGAAGCTAATCATATTACTCGTATATGCTTATTGCTCTAACTTTTTCCCCACCATATTCCCTACAGGGGGCCGATGGTACGGCGTTGGTGCTTCCACAACCCTCTATCTAGAGGCTCTAGGCCCTAGGGCGTCTTGCATGTGAGTGTAAGTTGATCCATAGCTGCCTGGATCTTTCTCCTCAGCGTCACCACAGTCTTCCTGCTTTCTTGCTTGCTGGGACCACAGCAATCTCGTCAGCCCTTTTCAGTAGATGACTCTCGCCACGCATTTGGATATATTATACCTATGCTATAACATGCTATAAGGCGTTTCCCCTGAGCTTGAGGGTATGATGTCCGCAGTTTTAAACTCTGCTCTGATCTGGTAGTTTCTTCGCCTGTATGCCAGGGCTACTCCAGCGGTCCAGCGTTAAATTCTCATCGCGCCCGGAGGAGCTTACCTACTCCTTGGCGCTACGACCCGTGAAAGGTCTTGGGCTGTTCTGTCACATCGCGCAAGCCTTCACCAGCCAAGGGTCGCCCGTTCCAGCCATCGCATTCGTGGTCGTCCTACTCGTCTTCTCCTATGGGGCACCTTGTGCAAGGCTGCTCTTGTAGCCCTATTATTTTGTCTGAAATTCGTTCTATGTGCCCTAGCCACCTAATGCGGGCTCTCTAGATTTTCGGCTACTATCGCATAGAGCTCATCATTTCTACGGATCCGCTCCTCTCTCTCGCCTGGCGGAGTAGCTACTCTTTTTTCTACTCCACCCAGCTAAACATGTGAAATGCTTACAAACCACGGTCCGTATATCTTGAAATTACCGCAGAATACGTAAAACGAGTGTACCACTACCGGCAATGCGTCATTTTCTGACAATGTTTGTGCGAATTTCAACCCTGCATACGGCCCTGAAAACGCGATGCGGAGAGTTCGCAATGGCTCAAATGCCACGATGATGGCCTTAAAATGACTTTATATCATAGTGACTTCTGGGGAAGAGAATCAGTACAGCGCCTATCATTGCGTCCCAAAGCCGACTGCATATTAAGTATACAGTGGAGTCTATTGTATAAAGAGATTGAAGCACATGAGAAGGCCGAAAGTATTACGGTACTCACTGCACTATATTAGCATAATTACAGGTTCGTACGTTTTAATTTTTTTAAGCCTGCAAATGCTAATTTCAAAGATATTTAAGCCTAAGTAGTTATTATTTCAGAAAAAAATCGAATCGGGAGCAGCAGTCGTAGCACCAACGGACTAGATTAACTCGTGGAATTATTTTTAAGATGTCAATTTTTTTTTTTTATTATTTTTATTTTTTTTTTTATTTTGCCTTGCCGTGCCATTTCGATAAGCGAAAACTTCAGGGAGATTATAACGCATTATTAAAATTATGTCACACGTTAAAATACAAACCAATTGTTTTCATGTTTTGACATGAAAAAAATATTTATGTTAAATTATACAATCAAGTAATCAACATGTGATCGACAAGAAAGTATAAAGTGAAAAGAAAACGAAAATCGTCTTGCTAAAGTTATTTCCTTTTGTGGTGCAAGGCATGTTGTCGAAATGCATTTTTGCATTCCTAGAGCTATTTGTATAAGAAAAGCTTTGTGATGGTCGAAATTTTCAGTGGATTTACGCGTTTTGAGATCCCATGGACCTTAGGGTTTTTACGAAATGTCAGTCTATCTATCTGTCTGTCGGTCTGTTGGACTGTTGGTCTGTCTGTTTGTCGATTGGTAATCAAACTACCCGGTGGATTTTGTTGAAACTCGGCATGTGGATACACAAAAATCATAGCCTACCTTGGCACAGCCAAGAGTGAGTGACTGGATCCTCTATTGCATGGATTCGCCCACCTTAAAAAACTCCCGATTGAAACGACAAGAAATGCTACTAACTACCCTAAAATGCTTATAGAGACCACATCTTAGAGAAAGCTTTCTGTACCGTCACTAGCACAATGACAATTCCAGAACTACCTGATTTTGAAGAATTTTGACAATTTTACTTTATATTTTCCTGTTAATTGTCCTACATAATTTAACAGAATAATACAGGTTATTTATAATTTATTTATTACTATATTATTGTACATGAAAGAATATTTTTTATAGGTTTGCGGCGACATCCTGAAGAACATTAATCCAACAAGTGAAAATGAAAGAAATGCTAACTCTGAAAATATCCTTAATATTAGTAACATATTACTTTAGTTCAGCAAAAACAGAGCCAGTCGTTAACGAATTTGCCAACAACAGTTTAGCGGGCTATGGATATTCCCTTGATACACAACAGCTTACAACTCAGCGATGCTTTAACGCAAAAGTTGCATACAAAGGCGAAGGAAAACAAGTCCTTCAGTTAAGTACAGCCCAAACGATTCAAGGTTTGGAACAATCTTTGGGAATCTCTATAAGTGCTAGTGGTAGTTACGGTATGTTTTCTGCTTCTGCCGAAGCCAGCTACTTGAAATCCATCCAAGACAATGACTATTCATTCTCAATTAACTACTACCAGTACACATCAAGTAAAGTAGTTATAGAAGTGGATAGTGACCCACTGAATGATTTCGGGAAAGTCATGTATAATAGCAGAAAACGGCTGTTTGGGGTTACCTGTGGAGATCAGTATGTAGCGTCTTATCAACAGGGGGCTTTATTAATAATGGGGCTCAAACTTAAGTTATCTTCATCTGAACAAAAGAATGCATTTAGCGCAGAAGTTGGTGTAGTATCGCCTCTGCTTCGATGAAAATCAAAACCACCGGTTCTAAAAGTGAAAGTTATAGTTCCGGCTCTGTGGAAGTCCATGCCTATCAACTCGGAGGCGAACCTAGTCAACTGGCTAAAATATTTACTAAAGATCCCAGTGGAAAATATTATGCTTTCTCATGTAGCATTAAAACAATGGATGACTGTGTACAGTTAGCTAGTGGTTTACTAGACTATGCTACTGCCATTATGCCCACGCAAATTTCAATTGAGAAAAACATTGGTTTGACACATCTTGGAGTTCCATTCACTCAACTGCAGCCAATAGACCGATTAGGCCTTACTCCGGCTAAATCGTTAATTACGAATGAATTACAACAATATCGTTTAGACCTCGCCAAACAATTAAAAGAAAATCAATATTATCAGCAAAAGTTGTACCCATTTTTGAATAAGGGATACCCTGTTGAAATGGATAGTGTTTTCATTCAAAAGATTACTCCAGTTTTGACTAAGGCACACAATAACGTTGGCGTATTAATGCAATCACATGGAGGGGCCGCTGATTGTTACAATATTCCGGAAGAATGTAAAGACGTCAAAACAAGAATTGAGCGTCAGTTGCAGCCTATAACAGCTTACGAATTAAAACCCATAAGCAATTTGAAATATACAGTTCTAATGTTCGGAGGAAAGGTGTATAACACTGGAGGGGAAACTGAACAATCGTGGGCAGTTCCTCATGTAGATATCAAGGGCGTACTTCAATACTTGCGAATAACGGAGGCTAAATATTTGATTAATGCTACGATTATTTCTGGCTATCCTTTCTATGCTACTTATGACGGCGTCGCAACAGGTACACCGATGGAATATCGAGGTGATTTGATATTTGAAAATTATGAGAAGGACCCTCCCGAGTCCCATGTGATATCGGCAGCATACGGTATGTTATAAAAGCAAAGTTGTCGCCATTTTATTTTGGGTCTTACGAATAAGATTGCTATTTTATACGTGAAAATGCATCGGATTAAATGTGCTTGAGCGATAAAAAAAAAATGTATAGGTATTATATTGCTATCAGCTTTTATTTGGTACTATTCATATCCTATCCGCCAAATGCATTGGACTGTGTACTAAACAGCGTTGAGCGATAAAAATAAATATGCTAACAAGTTAGTAAGTTTTAACCAAGCTCAGAGAAAGAGTGCGGAAGAAACGACCAATTCAATTTCAATTAAATTTATGTATTTGTCTCAAAAATATTTGTACAAGTTAAATTGGCTTTTACCACAGGCAGCATGGCCGTGCGTGGTTTATCATAGAGACGATATGACGATACAATACAATTCTTGATATACATGATGTCATTCTATATGATATACAACATAACAATTTTTGTTTTCGTCGATATTTGTTAGTAGGTTAGTAGGGTTAGTTTATGATTATTAATTAATGCATGCAGTTATTAGTTAGTTAGTAGTTATTAGTGAATAGGGTCAAATTTGGTTGTTAAGGGCGTTTTATGGTTTTCTATGTATTGTAGTAGGGTATAGTTTTTTTTCTGTTCTATTCGTTATTTTATTTGACTTTTGGATGTTCTGTGGCTCTTTTTAAGAACAACCTCATATTTGAGATTTCTTTTATTCCTTTTGGTAGACTGTTGCAGAGTGTGAGTGCAATGTATTGTGTAGTGCTTTGAATTTCTTTACTTCTCATGGTCTCACTATATAAAGGTCTGCTTTCTCTGTATCGCGTCCTGTGGCTATGGGTCACTTCAGAGTGTAGATGTCTGTGTTTGAACAGTTGTGTTATGGCTTCTCTAATGAATATGTTTCTGATGGTTGGCACGTAGGCTATTTTAAATAATTCTTCAGATGGAAATAACTGTGGTTTTTTGTACATGACTTTCAGGATTTTCTTTTGTGTTTTGGTGACTCTTGCTATTTCATTTTGATAGGACGCCCCCCCATGCTACTAGTCCGTATCTTAGGTGTGCTTGGACTATGGCGCAATACGGTACACTGTTTTTGTCTACTATGGTTCTTAGTTGTATAAACTTATAGATTGTTTTTCTGAGTGTTTTAACAAGTCTATGTATGTGTTCCTTCCAGTTTAGATTGTTATCTATTATCAGACCGAAATATTAAGTGTGTAGTCTACTTCATTTATTCCGTTGATGCTAAAATCGTCTTGATGTTTTGTTTTATTAAACTCTAAGAAATTCGTCTTTGATTCGTTGAGTGAGTAAGTTGAGGCGCAAACTTTCAAAACTTCACAAATGCATGAAAATTAAAAATTGATTTTATCATCGATTTTCCATCTTGAAGATGAGTTGAATCAGGATTGCTGATAAAAAAAAAATAATAATAACCCAGCCTTCTGAAGGGTTAAAATCTTATATTCCCGTTAGGCCTATAATAAAACCAAAATAATTATGTTTTCCGTGTTTCCTGAACATTTTACAAAAATGGATTAGTGCCGTTTTTTTTGGCATTGTGGGTTCACATACAGCCATGGTGGGTAGGTGGGGTTAAAACTCTGTGTGGATTTCTTTTATGAAGTCATATATAGCTTGGTAGGAGTCATTTTTAGAAATTACATGTGGGCAAAATTAAAAGGGAGGACTGTCATTAAGGGGAAGATGAAGTCTAGTAATTTGTTCCTAGCTATGGTGAATTCAGGGCATTCCAAAATAACATGCTGCATTGTGCCTTCACTTTCCATGCAATGGCTGCAGAGGGGACAGTGTGAGCCCCGTAGGGTATGATAGATATATGCCTCAGAGAGTCTATGGTTTGTCCTCAGACGTGAGATGGTTGATAGATACATGCGGTGAGTTGGGCCAGAAACATTAGCAAACCATTCGTTTTTAAGTGGTCGAGGTAGAACAAACCTATAGAAGGAGCCAGAAGTATTGGAATTAAAGTCATTTACCCAGAACTGGAAATGGTGTTGTTTTATGGTCTTATAAAATTCCTCTTCAGGGAGCAAAACAGCACTGTACTCGCCAGTCTTTAGCCAGTGCATCTACCCGTTCATTCCCCTTAAGTCCGACGTGGACCTTCACCCACACAAAACGAACATTAGCTAGTAGGACAAGAATTTTTACGATGAATGGGTTTTTTGCTGTATATTCCATACTTCCGAGACGTTGCAAGCCTGAGAAAATTCTGCCTGAGAAAAGTCTGAGAAAATAGCGACATTCCTACATTCTGAAATTATCATGGTTTCTTTGCAATGTACCAGTGCTCTATATATCGCTTCCACCTCAGCAACGAAGCTGCTAAAATGAGGTAGAAGCTTAAAGGCTTTACCGTAATTTGCCGTGGCCACATAAAAGGCGCAGTCTGTGGCGGAAAGGGTGTGTGGGTGAGCATCGTGTCCTTTTGAGCCATCTGTTTAAAAATGCAAGTAATTGTTATAATTAGTTTGGGACCATTCGGTAAAATTTTTAAGATATTCCCTACACTGAGAGAAATATTGGGCTGTTTTCAATAAACACAATAGTCTCCTTAGTAACATTGTAAAACTTGCTGTCACTCATTGTTAAAAATAACTTGGTACAGTTTTACGTAATAAAATTCAAAAATACACAACCGGTTTCGGCTCAGGCCATCGTCAAGTGCGATTGAAAAATCCCTTTCGGCTCTGGCCGATCAGGTGTAGGGAGATTCCGCAGACCCTGCTTTTCCTCTAAGTTACGCTAACTACGCAGCTAATGTGTACATATTAAAAAATAAAAAAATACTTCATTATTTTCCCGACCACAACATCAACACACAAAACACTCTTGTGTTCCAAATTTCGAACCACAATGCCGACTATGAACTTTTATTTATCAAATTATTTTCACTTTGACTGGATGCCATCTTAAAATGGTTGATTTGTCGTAAAAAAGTGTTGATCACCATTATCTTAGATAATAATACGGGCTTTCAGTCAGATTGTAACTCATTCCTCTGCGACCAATATTAACTGAGATATGAATTATACAAGGTTTCGATCGGCCGCCATCTTGTAACTAAATAGTGGATCAAGCTGGTTAACGAGATCGATCAAGACATTTGTATGATCAATTTTTGTGTCATAGCCTGGAGCCATCAGTAAACCACTTCATTGTGTGACTATTGAGAATTCCTGCAGATTCGCAGCATTCTTTCATTGTCCCTAATATAGTTTCGAATCCCCTCCTAAAACAGTATTTTGGATGGATTCTATCGCTTGCCATATCCAGGCAGTGGTCGGACGTAGTCAGAGAGGCTGAGTCTCTCTGAAACGCCCTTCCACTCCTGATAATGCCATTTCGGCTGAAGTTTCCACTGCAACATGGATGGGTGGGAAGTCCAGTACTATCTCCATTGCTGCAGTGGGACAGGATTTCATAGCCCCTGTAAAGCATCATGGTAGAGAATACGGGCTTCTGAATGTAGCCATAATTTTGATTATTCAGAGAAAAAATTCTCATGTGGTTTGATTTTGCCGCGTCCATGAAGCCATGACCAATGGTATGGTTACAGAAGGAAAAGACAGGCTGATCGGGCTACGTCAGACCGGGTTATGTTAAACCGTGGGGTCACAGGGACCCAACCACCGAGGGGGACCAGCATGAGCCCCGCGGACCCGCTAGTATATATGAGTTACTCAAAATATTATGATACTCCCCAAAATGAGGGGTCGAGCTTCAAATACCAATGGACTTGGTCCGATCTATGGGGCGAGTATACACAGAACTAGTCGTGTGCAATGAAGCTTTAACAAATTTACTTACTGTAGGTTCAAATACTACAGCAAACGAACCAAGAAGTCCTTTACCCGCTGTCGGCAGCCTCTTATGTCTGTTAAGGAATGGAAATATTTATAGGAGAGGGGGAAAGTCTATAGAGAGAGGAGGTCCAAAGGGTCAGCGAGACTCTTGAGAATAACGACGACATTGAATGTTTAACGGTCGGAATATATGGCTTCAAGTAGAGGGGTGAAAAAATTTACTCTGATGTGTGGATAGCATCTTAGGGGTGAAAGGACGAAGGAGCTTTTCCTTAAATTGGGAAATATTCTGAAGTAAGGGTTGCTTCTTCATGTAGTCGGGGTGAACTTCACAATTACATACAAAGAGCTCAGCTAAAGCTGTAGGTTACTTATCCACAGAAAAGTCAGGACATGTAGACTAGTGGTACGGACTCTGCCTTTCACCCGAACGGTTGTTGGTTCGAGTCCCACACAATTTTCTGGGCATGCTTCGGAGGGCATGTAAAGCAGGCGGTCCCGGGTCTTCCTAGTTGAGTGTAAGAGAGGGCTTATAGCCCTAACTCCGCTAGGTTGGCTTAGTAATTGAACAAAAAAAAATCCTTATTTATTTATTTATTTTATAAAAGTATACTGTGTGTTTAGCAGTCGAAAACTGTGGATGGACGCGTACTACCTATCGTATACTGTCTTCTATTTGGATCTTTTTGAGTAAGTAAGTATGTCTGCTCTGTTTGTTGCAAACCAATTGCTACACAGTAGTATCAGTTTCATCCAAATTGGTTATTTCACCTTTCATAATAATTATGTATTTCTGAATATGGGTATTGCAATAAACAGCAGGGCACCAAATTTCAATTTTCATTACATACATACTTGTATTTAATTGTTAATTTCGTATTAGTAATATTTAACAGATGTGCTGACTGCAGGGGAAATTCTGTAATTAATTAAATGGTGCAGGCAGGTATATCAGTAATAAACACTCCATTACACATTTCACCATTTTCACACCTCATTAATTTACAGAATTATTGCATTTTTCTTTATTGAAATGGGGGTACTGAATTTATTATACCGAGCGCGTTAATTTTATGCGCCATTTTGCATTGCAATACGCCGTAACAGGGGGTTGATTTTTTATAAATCTTCACTTTTTGCTCTAGTGATTTTTGAAGGGGCTAGTGTTATACTTTCTTTACCGCCCCTAGGCTGAACCTTGCTTAGCACCATTTCATATTGTGTTAATTGACATAGTGAAAGAAAAGAAAGAAAGAAAGAAAGAAAGAAATATATTTATCATACAATACAAAATGAAATTAATTATACAACAAACCCACTAAGAAATTAACAATGTTCCTACAGACTACAATGCCTGGCAATCAAAAAGCATGAAACACTCTCCTTCATAAGTTTATTTGAACACAGTTATTACTATATAATATGATACTAGTTATATTAACTTAATTGATAAACTAGATGAAGGCACGTTGACATCAACGTATGCTGGAAATATGGAAATACAAGGCGATACAACTGTCAGCTAATGTTTCTTTACTCTCTCTCGATAAATAACTTTTGCATATTCGATTTACGCATTCTGCGGCCTTCTCACGCTATTTGTAATAATATTTACTATTTTAGTTTTTCGTTTCGACAAGATGAGGTTTCGCTTTTTCCGGGACGATAGCTCAACTATAATTGGCTTCGGTTTGCTTGTATTCCTTGTGGGGATCCTGTGGTAAGCCTCAATTTCTTCTTCTTCTATTTTCACGCCTACTACAGAAGCTACTTTTATGATTTTGTTTTACAGGGATTGGTCAGATTCTCCTTGTTCTTCTTTTAGATTGTGAATTTCCACGTAATTTCCCCGATAATAATAATAATAATATACGTATATTTAAGTACTTCGTTGTTTACAATTTTACAATTTTTGTAATATTTGGGCTCCCTCGTATATTACGGTACACTGGAAACCCTCAGCTTACAAATTAATAAATTATTTAATTAATTATTATAATTAAATAAATTATTACAAATTAATACAATAAATTTAAATAGAGGGGATTCACTTTTCCTTATATTTCCACCCAGACTTCTAATGAAACACGAGTATATCCTATATACTGTACGTTTAAATAAGTCTTTATTTGTTGGAGAAAGGTCGTACTTACACTACACACGGTACATACATTCATGTTCTTTGAATTCACGCAAGAGCTGGACTCAGAACCGAAGTGAGGGATAAATGACACATTATTTATAATTTATAATTTAAAATGTGTCATTTATATTTATAATTTATAACTATAAGTTGCCTTCTCTCACTACTAGACGGATCTTCCAAGTGTCCAAGGGTCCAAGGGCTTCCGAGGGTCTTTCTCTGTTTTCCATTAATGACAGGAACGCTTGGGGCCTTTGGGGTCAGGGTGGATCTTCAATCTGTGGATCTTCAATCTGTGGATCTTCAACCTGTGAGTCTTCGATCAGTGGATCTTACAATACTTATTTCAATCCTTATAGGGAAAATAATATTCCCTTCTATTCTCTATATGCATGCAGCAAGATCAATTTCATATCAAGAAATTACTGCAGAATACGTAAACCCACTGTATACTCTTATTTGCTGATACAGCGCATGCCTAACTATATAGAAACATTCAATAAGATTACGCTTTGTTTGTACACAGATATCATTACAGCCTCTCTCCATCCAGCACTAAATCACATTGCAACGACAAAATTAGAATTGCAAAAGTTTTGTTTTCTCTCAAAATAACTAATGGCCGCCCGAGTTCATTTTCCAGCCCGTTAACTGAGGTTTGTCAGCCTTTATACATAAGAATAAGAATAATGTCGCAGGACTGAATAATGTCGCAAGATAGAATATTTTTTCTTCCCGCGCTCCAATCACATTCTCCGCGACACCTGAATCTGACGTCGTTTGCTTTATGGGCTGCACGCGTTTTATCTGTTGCAAAAACAGCGTGCGCTCTACTTGATTACGTGCGTGTTTTGCAATATATTTTCTCTTGGGTTTTATTTTTTTGGTGCGAAATTTATGTAGGCTGATACAGATGGGGCTAGCTGATATTAACAAAAAAATTATGCACATTAAAAAATACAATTATTGTAATTGTGAATGTGGCTACATTTAAAAAAGAATATGAGACCTGATACCTACCTCTCTAACAGTTCCATCCAAATAAATATTTATTCTATGGTTCCATCAGTATTTCAATGCCTACTCCAAGATGGGGAAATTTGTGCCAGAAAAAATAATTCCCCAAAAAAACCCAAGTTTTTATAGGAAATAAACCAGAAAATCGTGGGGTTTTACGAGCATAATACCTAACCTTATCGTTAAAAAAATTTAAAAAAAAATGTATTAGGAATAGTAAACTATCTTTGCATATATGTATATGTTTTCATAATGGCAGATAAATCTTGTTCTTTGGTTAATAAATTTGGCAGGAATTTACCTTCCATTAAGTCATGTTTAAGGGGCATTGGAAATTCGTGTAAAAGGAGCATAGTTAGCCCGCCCCCCACCGAAGCTAAAGCTAACATGACGCAACTGAATCCAACGTTGTGAATACCTCCTTTAAAATATCGTACGTTCCCTGTGAACCAATACAACTCGGCTGTAGTAGGTTGAATAGCCTCCTAGCCCTAATACAATATTCAGCACGAGCACTGCAGTAAATATAACTTAGCGAGTGCTAAAATCGCGCAGGGATATGCAGAGGTAGATAGGGTAAATATTAAAGCTGATGTATAAATAATGGGGCCCCACCAATGGTCAGCAGCTATTCCTCTTCCAAGACTCTGAATTCCCCCCCCCCCCCCCATCTGCCCGCCCTACCCACTTTGGGGGCTATTTGCTGCCCCTACTCAATTCCCAGAAGGTTTTCTTCATAGCTTTCCTTCAAGGCGTTCTATCAGTTTCGTCCCTTGCATTAAACATTTACAGAATTTGAGAGTGTTGTTCGTTTTATTGTTGATCTCAGGCGCTAAAGTATAGGGTAGACATTATTTCGAGGATAATGTGTAGGCCCGGACGAACATGAGCATTTTCTCATCGTTAGTAAGTATAAGTTTAAAAAATTAAGTTATTAACAAGTCTGAAGTTTTAAAAATTAAATGGGATTTCTTATCAATCATTAGACCCCTCACCAAAATGTAGTTGTTTGACAATGGTTAAAAATAATATTTTGACTCATTTGCCACATTTTAGAAATTCATACTTATGTTATAATACACATCACTCATTTCGAATGCACCCTTAACCAATATTAGATTAGTTAGTCACGAAGACCACAACCTCCTTTAAAGACTCCCTTCCCAAAGACGATGGCTCCTCTGACTGATTTTGGTTGATGGTTTAAGGGCAATCGTCAGTTCAGGAATTCGTTAAATGATTTGCAAGCTTAGTTGCGTAACCATGAATCGGATCTGTACTTGGTTAAGTCATGCTTTCACCTGTTTAATTGCATCAATGGTAAGCTTATCTCAACTTGTCCATTATCGCTTGTAGCCTAGGTTGACATCGAGGACGTATAACAGTTTGCCAATGACCAATACTTCATACGGAAACAATACAAATAACGCCTGAAAGTCATGGGGACGCTGGCATTGGACAAAAAGTCAAATTAAATAAATAACTAATAACTGCATAACCATACTTTTGTAGGGGCAACAGACGTATATTGCCGTCTGAGTAAGCTACAGACAATAGCCCGTGAGCAAGAGGTGTTTACAAAGTCGAACAGCGTGCATCATATTTATTATTTTAAACTTCACAGGGAGGGAAACGTGTCGAAGGATAGCAGCAACAACAATCGGCATTATTCATCGTTATGCCCAGCTTTGATTTCGAGTTTTTACCCTTTTTGATTTATTTGCGTCGTTTTCCCCCGTCATTTTCCCTGAATGCAACCCTCCACCTCCACATATTATACTGTACGTGTGTGCATGCGAAATCATAAATATTTCAAATTGCCCCAAAGTTGGTAGAGAACTGCGATAAAAGGGAGAGCATATAAAATAAAAACTTTTGTATGAAAATGGGAATTGTTTATCATTTTTTTGTTTTGATTTTTAGTTCGGTCACTTTTTTATTTTTATTTCTAGGGATTGAATTTTTTTTATCCTCTGGCGCCCATGCCTATTGTTTTTTGATCGACTATAGTCTGCTTTATGCCGTTTGATTTATTTTAAAATTAGGGTAAGTTGCACTTATTATTTTCATAGTTTAAAGGTGTCGCATATAGGGACCAAAAACGAAGGCCCATCGAAGACCCCGATTGCACGTCACTACTACATGACATACAGGTATATAGAGCTGCATCGCATTAGCCAAAAAGCAACCAAAAAAGCCATTAAACAAAGCTCTAACACGATACCCCAAGATATAGCCTATAAATTTACCAACATGAACCCCGTAGCTCCTTCATTTGTTGGTCTGGTTAAACTTCATAAACCCAATCAACCTATCCGCCCAGTAGTTTCGTATAACAGTGCCCCAGCCAGCAAAGTAGCTAGTTTTCTCAACAAACACATTCGCGAGCTATCAAACTTCACACCCCGCCACAGCGTCAAAAACTCATTCGAGTTGGTTTCCCGCCTTAAGCACCTTTCCTTATCCAGCAATGCCAAACTCGTCTCTTTCGATGTCAAAAATCTGTTTACTAATATTCCCGTACCCGAAGTACGTAAATTAGTTGCCCAGTCACTCTATCACAATAACACCTCGAACAGCCTTATTTCTGAGACCCTCCTTCTGTTAGACACATGCACCCATCAAAACTATTTCCGCTTCGAATCCGACTACTACCAACAAAAAATAGGTCTACCTATGGGTTCTTCCCTTTCTCCCCTTCTTGCTGAAATTTTTATGGATAACTTCGAACACAAACTTCTACACAATAAAAATCCCCTAGTTAAATGTATATCTTTCTGGACAAGGTATGTGGATGATATCTTCTGCATTTGGACAGGAAGTAACAGACAACTAGACAATTTCTTAAGTTTTATCAACACAATTCACCCAAAAATCCAATTTACCATGGAAGTAGAAGAAAACAACTCCCTGAACTTCTTAGACCTCACCATCACCAAAAATAATAGTACCCTAGACTTCAAGATATTTCGTAAAGAAACCCATAGCGATAATATAATCCCTGTTGATTCTTCTCACCCATTCCAGCACAAACACGCAGCATTCCATAGTATGATTTTTCGACTCCTTAACATCCCTATGAATCAAACCAACTATAATAATGAATTAAATACAATAAAACAAATTGCCCAAAATAACAATTTCAATCTCAACCTAATAGACAGAATCCTACGACATCACAAAATCAAACACAACCTCAAACTAATTTACCCCCCAGGGAGCTTAAACCCGGTAACCAATAAATCATATTTCAGGATACAATACATAGAAAAAATCACAGAAAAAATTAGTAACCTCATTTCTTCTACAACAGACAAAACACCAGCCCCGTACAATCGCAACAATTTGGCCAATAAACTCATGAACTGCAAAACCAAACCAGAAAAAGAAAAAGGCAATGGAGTTTATCGTCTAAATTGTAACGATTGTAACGCAATTTACATAGGCCAAACAGGCAGAAGCTTTAAAACTAGGGTCAGAGAACATATAACAGGTATAGGAGACACCAACGCCAACAGCACATTCGCGAAACACCTTAACTCGGAAAACCACACATTCGATCCTCACAATTGGACAGCCCTACACAAAATAAAGAAAAGTTACACTTTAAATTTTTTTGAAAATGTTGAAATCAAAAGAGCTTTACACAATATGGAAAAATTAACAAACGACATAACATTCACACAATCATCCCCTCTAATAGATCTAGCTAGTAGGTTAGGAATAGGTAACCAGCCACGCCCCCTCCCACCCCCTCCTCCCCCCGCTCCCAGTCCTATATAAACCAAGGTTTCCTCTCCCTAGTCACATTTGCATCTTCTCCTCGAGTTGAGCAAGTCTCAAATCGCAGATAAGGTGTAACTGTGCTAGTGGGTTTCCCTCTGTAGATGGCAGTTCTTGCCGAAAGCGCTCAGGGTTTTATACTAACACAAGTGGGTTTCTTAGACAAAGTTAATTTCTTAACGATTATTTGGGTTTTACTAATTCGGGTTGTTATAACAAGTTTTTCTAAAACTCTAAGTTTTTGTTATTTTTTGTTTATTAAAATGAAATACCACGAAGTCACGAGTAATCTAATTATTTATGGGATAAGTAAGTTGACATTAACTTCGTCTTCCATTAAAGTGATTTCAAAGTATTTTCGGCGTTGTCTCCACAGCGCTGGACGACTGAAGAGCAGATGTGGCTATATACAGAGACGTGTCATAACTCGACGCAAGTACCTTCTATTTTGTGAGGCGATTGAAGGGGTGAATCGGATAAATTCATCAAATTGTTAGTACGCGATTATCCTTTTTTTAAGAACAAAGACGAAGAACAAGAATTAAATTGTACCCCCATACTATTGCTACTACATCTCCTTCTCAATACCTTTTTACCTGACCAAGTGCAAGGATCGTGCAGGATTTCAACCAGTTCTGGTTTCGTGCATTATTACCTCAGGTATAGCTCAACTATATTGCTCAACTAGATGCCACTCAACAATGGCCTCACACAATTGTCAACTTCCGTCACATAAGCAATTGTTTGCGTTCTGATAGATCTTAAGGCCAGTGGTTTGGCATGAGAACGACTTCCCTTTTCAGAGCGGCAGCCTCCAAGGTCCAAATTGCCACGATGATCGCCCTTTTTCGGTAGAAGAGAAATTGAAAGAAGAAGAATGATCACTCTGTAGGCCTATAGTTGCTCCGTACTACTAGTAGTATCGTAATAGGCTGTTATAACAGTAAATAGTTTTTGGTTTTCATTCTATCTTCCCAATATTTTTAAACTTTGGGGGAAGCGTCCTTTTGCACCCCTCAGGCCTGCTTTGGCGAGTATTCCACATATGTACATCGTCAATGAAAATTATGAAATTGAAGGACATTTCAATTTTACTCTATGCCATTGTTAAAATTGATCAATGATCAATTTATTGATCATAGAGTAAAATCACAAACAATGAAACAAACAATCTAAATTTAAAAAATGGCGTCATGGGATATGACAAGTACAAATATTTTAATTGATTTCTCTAAAAAGAAAGCATTTCTGTATAAAAATTATAATAGGGTTTAAATAATAAGGCGACGAAGAAAACAAATACAATTTCAAGAAACAAATGCAAACAAATTTCAAAAATTTGGCGCATACGCTTCAATTGAAAATTTTCAATTTTTGAAAAAACATATGGAATGGCCGCCATCAATGAGAAATTGAAATGTCCTTCAATTTCATAATTTTCATTGACGTTGTACGTATATGGAATCGCCTTTAATAGACTACATATTCTAGCATATTGTATTGTACATATTTAAAAAAAAAAAATGCTCAATCTAATAATTATAAGATGCAGGCTATGTTAAAATACATTGCAAGACCGCAGATTGTTAATATTCCCAGAGAATCCCAGACACGATTCCTTTCAAGAAGATAATTAGATACGCCGGGTTTTGGCACCACAAAGCTCTGAACCTGTTAACGATATCAGGCCCCCAGTGGGCATTTCAGACAAACTCAATTTAAATTTATCCTGTTGAGAAACGGAAACAGCTTTGAGAAACCGGAAGTTGCTTGGTTTGTCATCGGACGCAGCTTCATTTGCAAGCGCGCCAAGCGCCCACTGGGTGTGCCACAGGGCTGCAACTTCGGTCCCATACTGTTCATAACGTAACTCGATGATATAAGCAGCACATGGGGCGCCGGAGGGTATTAAAGTTTGTTTTGAATGTCATTTATAATTAATAGGGAGCTTTTGATCTTGGTCTTCCTGCTGGAGGGGGGTTGGGGTGCAGAGGGGTGGTTTGAAAGCAGAAGGGGAGCAAGCTATCTTATCGTATACATACTGTATACCTAACCTTGTGTGTTGTGGAGTCCTTCCATGTTGAATGAACAAATGAATGAATCATGTATTTCCAATCTCTACCAGACAACATACTTACAAAAAAGAACAGTTTTGCCCTATGGGCTAGGCCCGTTTTAGGGTGTTATCTTGTCTAAGTCTAATCAAGTCTCGCAAAGGAGAATGGTTCCTTTTTAATTGTTCCCGTTTCTCTCTTTAATCTTATCTTGAACATGATCATTTTACGTTCATCTTACTATATAGCTCAATTTGCGTATTCTTCGGTCATTTACAGTGGCGTAAATAACACCCCCGCGGCGCGGGGGGGGGCGCAGCATTGCTGGGGGCGCACTTCAGTTCCAAAAAATAATAAGAAAATTTAGAAATCTACGTAATGAATAAAAATAATAAATATCAATTTGTTTTCCAAGTTGACTATAATTATGAAATTAGGAACTTCATCTCATTTAAAACTAAAAATGTCCTTCCTCGCCAGTACTGCGGTTCACCATTGGCAGCAGAATGCACTAGGTACCAGCAAAACCATACAGCGGCTGGTGCGTTTTCCATTACTATTTTATTATTATTCTTCAAAAATTTTCTTCCCATTCCACCAAGAACGTAGGCAATGGAGGCTTATTGGGCTGCAGCCTCCCCCCCCCCCCACCGAAATGAAAAGTTTAGAATTAAATGCATATAGTACGGTAACATGAATATGTCTTCCTCTGTAAATTATAAGCTTTACTGCTGTTAAAATCGTAAACCCCACTATTTCGGACCTATCTTATCAAAATTTTCCTCCGGGTGAGACCCCCCCCCCCCCTGTTTGCTGCAATATGAATAAGCATTCCTTTGTAAGTTAAATATAAAATTCTAGACTTTATTGCTGTTAAAATGCTTAACACCCCACTGTATTGCACTTATATTTTCAATTTTTTTCCCTGGGTGAGACTCCCGGGCCCCCCTCTTTGGATTACGTGGAATATTATTTCTATAAAACCTAAACCGTCGTAATGGTAACATAACGATTTAGTCCGCATATCTACAAAATGTTGTCTGGCTGTGTCCCCACTAAATTACATTTTACGTACCCATGCTATCATATATAGCTTACGAGTAACACAATGAAAACAGCATAACCTCTCAAGAATACACGATAGGATCACAGCCGCCCATTGGCGTAAATAGGAGGGTCCTGGAGGGGGGGGGGGGGGCTAAGCCCATTATGGGGGCTGATGCTAAAGGCACATAGTATGCACAATAATGAAAGGGAAGTTTATTCTTACTATGCTTATTTTATATGAAAAAATCAACATATTGACCAAGTACTTTCACAAAAAATATATTACTCAAAATGCTTAAAACCCCAATACTTCAGAGCTATTTTTTCAAATTTTTCCTCTGGGGGAGACCCCCTCAATGGTAGGTTTATTCGTCGTTATAACAATAATTATCTCAATTGTACTGCTTGCAAACATTGGCGTATATAGAGGGGTCCTGGTGACAAAGACGTTATTATATAAAGGCATAGTATCCACAAAAATGAAAGGGAAATTGATTCTTGGTATGCTTATTTCACAAATCAGACAAAGACATCATGATGAAAAAGCAACATATTGACCAAGTACTTTCACAAAAATATATTACATAAAATCCTTAAAACCCCAACATTTCAGACTTTTTTTTTCAAATTTTTTCTTCGGGGGAAACCCCCGGGCCCCCCTCAGTGGTAGGTTTATTCGTCCATAAAATCTCAACTGTTGCAAAATGCGTAAAACCTCCCTAATTTGGGTCTATTCATACATGGGACCCCCGGGTTCCCCTTTCTCCAGGTTAGAATATGGGTGAAACCCCACTAATTTGGGCCCAATTATCAATTTTTTCTCCGAGGGGAGGGGGGTGACCCTCAGGCTCCCTTTCCTCCAGAGTATAATATGCGTAAAACCTCACTAATTTGGGTCCATTTATATCGATTTTTCTCCGGGGGTTCAAGGTCTTAGGGTCCTAAAGCCTCCCCCCCCCCCACAGAAATGTTGGGAATTTACGCCAGTGCAGCCACCCCCAAAAAAAATCGTGGCTACGGCCTAGCATTCCACTATTGGCAATCACTCATAACAAAGATGAAATAGTAACACAGGGTAGGGCGCAACAAAGGTCTTGCGGGGGGGGGGGGGGGGAGGGCGCAGTTAAAGTTATTTACGCTACTGGTCATTTATAGCATATGAAAATATACAATACACGCTATATATACGTGGAGAATTATGAGAAAATACCCCATTAAACCGTACTTCATAAAATATTATAAGAAGATTCAGCCCGCCCTCAAAATGGCCACGCGTACCTGCTTTCTAAGACACAGTAAGAAAAACCTTACGCTTGGAAGCCCCTTCTATAGTAAAGTGAGAAGTCAACTTATATTGTGTATTTTTCCCCCTAGAAATTATAGCCTTTACTGTGCATGTGCAAACATATCAAATGCATACTTTTAATCCTAAACCTGTGTACTTTCTTATTGTGGATTATTTCTTCCATTTTTAATGTCTCTCCTATATCGAAGATTGGCGATCATCATGGCAATTTCGACCATAGAGACCATTTGGAATGGAAAGTCACAGCCTCAAGTTTCCAATCACGATGTTCTTCTTCTCCCGGGTGCCCTCGGTCTTTTTATATTCCTTTGGATTATTACATGCAGAAATCGACACTGTCATTCCTCATCACATGTATATTAGTTTCCGTTTCTAAACCGGCAGCAGCAACTTGGCTTCTGTATTCATTAGCCTCAGGACCTCGCCATTAGGGACACGATCAATCCAGGATATACCCAGCATTCGCCTGTATACCCACATTTCAAATGCACTGATTCTATTCTTTATATTATAACTTGTGTCCATCCCTCCATGCCATTTAGTACGATTGGGAACACAGGGTCTTTCTCACACTGCATATATTCTTGTTCTTCGAATTCACGCACCAGCTGGACTCCTGAGCGTAGTAAAAAAATACACATTACAAGATGACCACCTTACTACTAGTAAGGGTTTCTACTGCATGATATTTTCCAGTTTCACTTAAAATACAGGCATGCGTGGATCTTCTAACAGTACATATAACTATAACTATATAATTATAAGTGGAATTGAATAGTAGGTATGAGGAAAAACGTATTCCCCTCTATACTCCATGCGCATGCAACACGGGTATTTTCATGATTTCATTTGAGATTTTTTATCCATCGATCAATTCAGTGCTTTGGGAGTAGGAGCAACCGAGGTTTAACCCTAAGACAATTGTTTACCATGGAAGTAGCAGCTACTTTTATTATCTGTTTACATATAATAATTCATAATTCATAAAGGAAAGCATGTGCGGATTCACTCGTACCGGTTCTTTTCTAAAGGTTCATCGCATACAATCAATTAAATGAATTTACATCCGATTAAGCATCGGTGTTGAGACACGACTCCGCGATCGCATGGTGTGGTACAAGCCTGCTACCTTGCCATCGAATCCGATACTTAACTATTTAACCAAACAGCTGACAAGATTTAAAAGTCAGCACAGGTTTCCTTCGCGGAGCTATCACTCACGTCAATCTCTTATTCATGGAAGAAAGGCACCACGTGCCCATCGTAGCGCCTTCTTTTTCATCAAGTTAAAAGGTGCTTATTCTGTAACGTCAGCTATACACTGCAGACTTCTCTATTTTTAAGTAAAAACAGTCCCAGCAGCACTTGATGCCAGTAAATGTGTCAGCAGTGCCTCAAGCCGTGACAGGTGTACACGATTTTGTTCTTTATAAAAATAAAATGAATCGTTGTGTCCTACAGGACATGTAGAGTAGTGGTGAGGATTCTGACTTTCAACGCAATGGTTTTTGGTTCGAGTCCTACAATTGCTATATTTTTTTGGCCACGCTTCCGAGGGTATGTAAAGCAGGAGGGCCCAGTTCTTCCCAGTCGAG
The DNA here is from genome assembly GCA_963971405.1 of Psococerastis gibbosa. Lineage (NCBI taxonomy): Eukaryota > Metazoa > Arthropoda > Insecta > Psocodea > Psocidae > Psococerastis > Psococerastis gibbosa. The sequence goes on along the minus strand of OZ020484.1, from coordinate 1,413,377 downwards.
TATCAGAGAGGGCATGTTGCCTAACTTCGGTACGTTGGATTAGTAATAGAACAAAAAGTAAGTTATTTAAGTTTATTTATATAAAACATTATTCATAACAGAAGGGATAAGATAACCTTTTTATCATAAAATGTTGTGTTTATAATTGCCTGATTTTGGGGTTTGTTTTTGCGTACGAATTTCAGCCCTTTGGCTTATTGTTCCCCTGCTGAGCATTTCTAGTTTAGTCATCAAGACGTTTTCGTGGAAGGGCTCGGATCTTAAGGGAATTTGTCAATTTGACCCTTTTCAGGTTACACACTTCTTAGCTAAGGTATTTGAACTAATATATTATATAATATATTAAAAACTAATTAATATACAATGAAGTAAATTGTGCGGTGATCCCAACGCGCCTTTTAGGCACCGGTTTGTAATGTATAATTTGAGCAAGTCTCAAATCGCTGATAAGGTGTTACTGTGCTTGTGGGTTTCCCTCTGTAGATGACAGTTCTTGCCGAAAGCGCTCAGGGTCTTGTATTAACACTAGTGGGTTTCCTCGACAAGTTAATTTTTAAAGATTATTTGGTTTTTACTAATTCTATAGTTGTTATAACAAGTTTTTGTTTGTTTTTTATAATTTAATTTTATCAATATTCCATACATTATAGGTGCTATGAGGAATTTTTTAGTTTCGGTATAGGGGTTTTCACGGGAAACTGTTAGGTGACAGCTAATTATCAAGTTCGCGGTGCAAAACCCGACAATTATCCCAACAGATATGTATTTCTCACAGACAGGAGTTGTCTGCAAGTTTGCTAATGGGCAGTACAAGACAGAGATGGATGGATATATGTGATATGAGCATATACAGGGAACCCCCCCTCCCTCTCCTGTCTGTATTGACCTTCAGGCGAGTATGTAGGGTAGCTCGTCATTATTTAGCCCTTCCAAAGCCTGCTTCGTTGTTCCTGAAATACCTGGTTTGGGAAAACATTGAAATTTAATTTGTTTATTGAGCTTACATTAGGGAAATTAAGGGTTGAAAAGGGACTGTAATATGTACAGGTACAGGTTTCATCTGAATATTGATTGGGAGAGGGGAGCGTGAGGGAAGCTTTGACGTCAGCCCTTACCTTAAGAGTGTACGTTCAGTGTACTAGTTCAGAGACTCCCAATATTTTATACTACTCATCTCTTGTGCCACACAAAAAGATAAAAAGATAAGTTAATAAAACATCCAGCGGTTAAGACAGTGCCCCGGATAGGCACAGACCGTGGGTTCAATTCCCGCCAAGTCCAGGTTTTTCTAAATCCTCTAATTTTGGTTTTAACGAAGTTACCTCTTAAGTTAGTTTAATATCAGTGTTATGTACCGCGCATATCGACAGCCTAAATTAGCAGACCACTTAACTCCAAAATGGGGAATTTTCAGGAGAGAAAAAACTTGTCAGCTTACGCAAAAAAGAAAATAATGCCAACAATTTTTCATTCATACTAATGTCTTTAACTACTATACTAAATAATTGGCAAGGTGTCATAAAAATTATGATAACGTTTTCTTTATTTACTGCTGGATTTAATGCTATTTCCGCGCTCAATCAAATACGTTGGAGTTAGGTTCCTTTCTATTTCAACGATAGAGGCTTTTATTTTTTCGGTATTTGAGAGTTATGCCAGTCGGTAGAGGATTCTTTTCCCGAGCACGAAAATACCAACAACGCATTTTCAACTTTTTTGGAGTTAAGCGGTTCGCTAATGAGGTTATTGATTTGCTTCAATATATTGAATCCAGCGACTTTCAAGAGCCTGCCATAAGAAGTTACACAACAGAAAAGCTGCTAATTAGTTGAAGGAGTTTATAAACAGCGACAGCTATTAAGTCAAAACTGTTTGACCTCCAAGCACTTCAGTATGCAACGCCAAACTTGGCAAAGATTCAAACAAAATTCGCAACAACAGTTAGACACCACGATAAATAACTAGACACCAACAACAGTCATAATGTAACTAACTCTATCTGCATTTTATTTACAAAGTTCAGCTGATATTGAGCCGACGAAACACATCTCTCTCTATATATATTTTTATTCGCTGAATTTTGCTTCCTATATATATTTTCCTCTCCACGACGGAAACTTTGCAACGAGCAAAGTTTCAGTACTCGCAGCGTCAGAAGTTAGTTTGAAAATGCGCGCCATTTCCCTGACTGCATCAACATTTTTAAATAAATTCCTTGTTGATTGAGTCAAAGTTTTGGGAATTTTTCCAATGGAATAAATTTTGTTTTTGGAACGCTTGTAGCAAATAAAGAACTTAGGCTCAAAAGGTTTTTTTCTTCAACATTATTAACGAGAATTGCCCTGTTCTTGCCTGTGACGGAGTAATAAAATAAAAAAGCCAGACTAAACATAGTGGCGGCCATGTACCATATATTATGATTTCGGTTATGAAGATCATCGTAGTTAGCTTAGTGTCAGTGTTATATACCATGTAATACTGCAATATATTGAATAAATATAAATGTCATTTAGTATACTGTAAAGGATAACAACTGATTCCCTATTTTTCGCTTAAGACCCTGATTACACACTCAAATATTTATTCGATCCAATATTTATTCGACCGAAATTTTTTTTGGAATGTTTACGTTGAAGCACACGAAACGTATTGAAACTGAATTCCAGTTTTACACAATTGAATTTTTCTTGGACCTATATTTATTTGATATTGGAACAATATCCTTTTGTATGTACTGTATTAGGATGGACTGCGAGAGAAAGGATTCTTGACTGAGGTCTAACTCTAGTGGCGTTTGGGAGGCTGACACGTTCAAACAGTTCAGGGTGCGGCAGCAGAATTTCTTTTTTTTGTAATGCGCACCATTCAGTCGGTTGATGTAGTAGCGGAATGCTAGTGTTCTCGTTCGAGAGGTGGGGCTATAAAGTTTTATCTTACATAGTTTTGAAGATCAAATCATTTTGATGACGTCCCCCATTCTCGATGAGTGTACTGATTTCGGGAGTTCGACATGACTGTTTCAAGCAAAGCAAGCGTTAAGTTGACCATTTCCTCCCGGACATTCTTTAAATCCTGTGTGGTGTTCACAAACACGGGATTTCAAAATATCCCATAGAAAAAATCACAAGGTGACAAATCGGGAGGTCGGGCCGGCCACTGCAAATCGCCCCTGATTGAGATGAGGCGTTCTGGGAAGAGCAGACTGCTGTTCCCTCAAAGTCACGTGCTGATAGTTCTTGCACAGTCGCCATCTTGTATGGATGCAAATGTTAGTCTTCATGGAGAATTCTCCTCACAGAACGACCAGAAAGTCCAAGAACAGACACATGTTTGCTTGCAGTATGCCGAGGTTGAAGCTCTAACAGCCTCAATGTTCTCAGGTGATCTAAGGGGTCGAGAGACTCCAGTTCTTCGTTTTGTCGCACTTGCAGTTTCACTGAAAGTTGTGACGCGCGGTACACTTGATTTCCGGTCCGGAACAGGGGCTAAATTAAAGCGCTGGGTTGCAATCACAGAACATCCGCTCGAAAAGTAGGTCTCCGCGGAAAGGTACAATGCATGATAGCGCACGAACTGTACCTCGAAAAAACTTTATAGCCCCGCCTTTCGAACGAGATCAGTAGCACCCCGCTACAACATCAACTGACCGAATGGCGCGCATTACAAAAAGGGAAATTATGCTGCCGCACCCTGTAGTTAAAATTTGAAAAATCATTGGCAACATAATACCTAGGTAGAAAATCAATATCGAGACATTAATCACCAACAATCGCCCGCTAACTCCATTTGGTGTTGCCAGTATAAAGATTTGCTATTGCTAATAAATAAATAAGCTTTGTTCAGCCTAAAGAAATTAAAAAATCAACAGTGGTTGATGTCAGCACCGATTGCTTTTCCGGGGAGGCAATTGATAGGTGGAGGGAAGCCCCCCCCCCCCCAGGGGACAACCCGAAATATTCAATTCAAAAATAAAACAATGCTGCCATTTAGGAAATGGCGTACTTGGTTTCCATCCATACTGTATGTCCTACTATTGTTAATTTTCTTAGCTTAGCAATTTATTATTTCAATTCGGTATTCCAACCATTTTCTTTTATCGCTGTTGTCAGCTCGTTCGGCGACACATATTGTATTTCCGTTGTAGGGAAATTCATCTACCTATTGAGACGGTGACAATTGGTCGACTTCCAGAATGTGACTTCATAACTTTTCACTTCATGACGCCCAGAGCCGGAGCAACCCCCTGTTCCAAATGTTCTATACGGTATGCATGCATGTATGTATGCATGTACAGTACACCTAGGCCTATACACGTATTTAGGTTTTTACAACACCGTAACTTCGGTTGATGTTTTCTTTATTTCGGTCTTTCTGGATTTTCTAGGCGCTATGGAGTAATTCGCACACTATCATAATTTTGTGTTCTCATACAGTGTATTCAATTTTGGTAGCTCTTACTTTCATTGATGTTGTATTAATTATACAATATTAATTAATGGAATTAATTCATTCCAAGTTTATACTGGTATAGATAGATTTAATTGTAAAATCGATGCTTTGGTGTTCATATTATCCTGGGTATTAATTCTATGTCGGGCAGATCCTGTTGAGAAATATTTCCCTCAGTTTGCGCTTAACTCTTGTACCACTCATTGAAACTGATTATTATAGATAACCTGTAAAATCTTATAAGATATCAATCGATTAGTGCACCAAGGTTGCGTATTTATCGCTCAGAAGATAATGAACAATAGCCGTAATCAGTTTTGCTAAGACATTTGATCATTGTGCACCGCGAACAGTATAAGATTAGTGACATCTTAAATCAGAAATGTTGCATTTAAACGACCTGCCTAACGAGTTACTCATTCAAATTTTCTCCAACCTGAAGCTACCAGACAGAAACAACACCCGTCTCGTCTGTTGGCGTTGGCACCAACTTTCAAATGGCAAGTCTCTTATCAAAAACGACGTGATTGTTGTCGATTACAGTAAGCTCGATGAATGTGACATCCCAAATTTAGAAACTATTGTTAAAATTCGAATTTACGCTCTTGGTTGCAAGCAACAAATAAATCATGAACAAAAGTTTTTTGCAAAATTCGGTGAAAATTTCATGGAAGTTCAGTTCATTTTCGATTGTTTTCTTCAGCTAGCGTGTCTTCGCTATATTTTAAATGGATTCCCAAATATACAGCACTTCAAGATTGGACAGAGATGGACCAGAAACGAATGTCAATGCAACCTGGAACACTTGAGTATTTCGGACAGAGAGACTTTCGATTTAAAATCTCTCACAGTATTCCCTGTATTTGAGCCGTATATGATGCAGATATTTAGCTATATAGCCAATAAGTCACCGATGTTGCGGTCCATCTACGTTGAAGGAGAACAATTTGAAGATTACCAAATTAGCTTTGATCCAGTAGTAAAGTTTATGCAAATTTCCGGTTATCAATTGCATGACTTTTTTGTAAAGAATGCCAGTCAGGATGAAGACCACCACATTTCACCTATTTTAGAGTCATTAAATCCGGCATTAACAAAGTTTGGATTGTACTATGTGAATTATTCCGATGAAGATCTGACTTATATGGCAACCAAATTTACTAATATAAAACATATTAATTTACGCTTAGAAAAGTGCTCGGAACATAGCATAATTTTCCTACTTCAAAGCTTATTAACATTAACTCATGTTTTTGTTAGTGACTGCACATTTACTGAAAATACAGCGGCAGCGTTAGGATCTTTGCCAAATTTAAAACTATTAGAGTTACTTTTCTGCAATAATCTTACAGACTCAGTTTCAAACCACTTATTTGGAGACACTGTAAAATGTAAGCTTGAATATCTCCGTATCGCAATGACCAGACCGGATATCACCGAGAATTGCATAGTTGACTTTTCATCGAAGCTACCATGCTTGAAAGTTCTGATTATTGACGGAGAAAATATCATCAGTGCTGGTACTTTGCAATTAATATTGAAAAACAATCCACGTTTACAAAAGTTGCGGCTTAAAGGAAACTACTCTGGTATGAATGTAAACGAGACAACGGAATTGATCGATCTCGAGCATATTGATTTATCTATCTGGCCTACAGCAGATGAGGCAGAACTAGAAAATTGCATTAAGGCTGTTTTGGAAATATTGAGAAACTCAAAATTAAAAATTATTTTCACGAGTCATTTAATTACTGCAATTGATTCAAATACCATCCGATCATTTTTTTCTTGTCAGCCTTCATTGCAGTTCATTGCATATCGTACTTATAATGATAGACTTTATGGTTTTGGAGAGCGGTGTCTAGAAATGTATGGCATTAATCGGAACCTGGAGCATAAAACCGTTATATGTACTGATCATTGGTGGCAGTTGTCAACATTATTGAAACGCTGAATAATTTCAAACGCCTAAATTTTCATCATATGTTGATTTGGAATTTTGATTATAGTTATCTATTGACATGCAAAATGTAAATTAGTTATAAATATATTGTAGTACGGTACCGAAGTAATATTGTATACATTTTCGACTTATTATACTATTTAACCAGATATTAATAAATACCGTCTCTAAATTTTAGGGAGATTTCATTTACCTATTGAGACGATGAGCAATGTTCGATTTTCAGAAAAAGACTTTATAATTTTTTTATTTCATGACCCCCTGGACAGAGTTGGTAGGGGATTATGGTGGGACATGATAACGCGTTGAGACTGCCTCTCAGTTTAAGTTAGGTTAGGCTATTTTTTAAGTACTTTTTTAAGGACTTATAGTGGCCCATAGGTGGAGGGAAGCCCCCCCCCCCCCCAGGGGACAACCCGAAATATTCAATTCAAAAATAAAACAATGCTGCCATTTAGGAAATGGCGTACTTGGTTTCCATCCATACTGTATGTCCTACTATTGTTAATTTTCTTAGCTTGGCAATGTATTTATATCAATTCGGCATTCCAACCATTTTCTTTTATCGCTGTTGTCAGCTCATTCGGTAACACATATTGTATTTGCGTTGTAGGGAAAATCATCTACCTATTGAGACGGCGACAATTGGTCGACTTCCAGAAAATTACTTCATAACTTTTCACTTCACGACGCCCAGAGCCGGAGCAACCCCCTGTTCCAAATGTTCTATACGGTATGCATGCATGTATGCATGCATGTACAGTACACCTAGGCCTATACACGTATTTAGGTTTTTACAACACCGTAACTTCGGTTGATATTTTCTTTATTTCGGTCTTTCTGATTTTTCTAGGCGCTATGGAGTAATTCGCACACTATCATAATTTTGTGTTCTCATACAGTGTATTCAATTTTGGTAGCTCTTACTTTCATTGATGTTGTATTAATTATACAATATTAATTAATGGAATTAATTCATTCCAAGTTTATGCTGGTATATATAGATTTAATTATAAAATCGATGCTTTGGTGTTCATATTATCCTGGGTATTAATTCTATGTCGGGCAGATCCTGTTGAGAAATATTTCCCTCAGTTTGCGCTTAACTCTTGTCCCACTCACTGAAACTGATTATTATAAATAACCTGTAAAATCTAAGTTTGTTGTCCTGTCAAAATACGTAAATATTTTTTTAAATCATCCACGGGGGAGCTAGCAAGATTGAGATACCAAGACCCTCCCCTTATCGAGGTTACATAAATCTTCCTATGTAAAAACATTTTGCTGTGCCTCGGACATATCTGCTCTAACGTGGCACACATTACCCAGATCGCCAGAACCCTGAGGAAAATGAAAATTGACCTGTATCCTTACATTAGTGCAGACGTTATCAATAGATATTTACGATATCAATCGATTAGTGCACCAAGGTTGCGTATTTATCGCTCAGAAGATAATGGACAATAGCCGTAATCAGTTTTGCTAAGACATTTGATCATTGTGCACCGCGAACAGTATAGGATTAGTGACATCTTATATCAGAAATGTTGCATTTAAACGACCTGCCTAACGAGTTACTCATTCAAATTTTCTCCAACCTGAAGCTACCAGACAGAAACAACACCCGTCTCGTCTGTTGGCGTTGGCACCAACTTTCAAATGGCAAGTCTCTTATCAAAAACGACGTGATTGTTGTCGATTACAGTAAGCTCGATGAATGTGACATCCCAAATTTAGAAACTATTGTTAAAATTCGAATTTACGCTCTTGGTTGCAAGCAACAAATAAATCATGAACAAAAGTTTTTTGCAAAATTCGGTGAAAATTTCATGGAAGTTCAGTTCATTTTCGATTGTTTTCTTCAGCTAGCGTGTCTTTGCTATATTTTAAATGGATTCCCAAATATACAGCACTTCAAGATTGGACAGAGAAGTACCAGAAATGAATGTCACTGCAACCTGGAACAATTGAGTATTTCGGATAGAGAGACTTTTGATTTAAAATCTCTCACAGTATTCCCTGTATATGAGCCGTGTATGATGCAGATATTTAGCTATATAGCCAATAAGTCACCGATGTTGCGGTCCATCTGCGTTGAAGGAGAACAATTTGAAGATTACCGAATTAGCTTTGATCCAGTAGTAAAGTTTTTGCAAAGTGCCGGTTATCAATTGCATGACTTTGTTGTAAAGAATTTTAGTCAGGATGAAGACCACCACATTTCACCTATTTTAGAGTCATTAAATCCGGCATTAACAAAGTTTGGATTGTACTATGTGGATTATTCCGATGAAAATCTGACTTATATGGCAACCAAATTTACTAATATAAAACATATTAATTTACGCTTAGAAAAGTGCTCGGAACATAGCATAACTTTCCTACTTCAAAGCTTATTAACATTAACTCATGTTTTTGTTAGTGACTGCACATTTACTGAAAATACAGCGGCAGCGTTAGGATCTTTACCAAATTTAAAACTATTAGAGTTAGTTTTCCCCAAAAATCTTACAGACTCAGTTTCAATACACTTATTTGGAGACACTGTAAAATGTAAGCTTGAATATCTCCGTATCGCTATGGCCAGACCAGATATCACCGAGAATTGCATAGTTGACTTTTCATCGAAGCTACCATGCTTGAAAGTTCTGATTATTGACGGAGAAAATATCATCAGTGCTGGTACTTTGCAATTAATATTGAAAAACAATCCACGTTTACAAAAGTTGCGGCTTAAAGGAAACTACTCTGGTATGAATGTAAACGAGACAACGGAATTGATCGATCTCGAGCATATTGATTTATCTATCTGGCCTACAGCAGATGAGGCAGAACTAGAAAATTGCGTTAAGGCTGTTTTGGAAATATTGAGAAACTCAAAATTAAAAATTATTTTCACGAGTCATTTAATTACTGCAATTGATTCAAATACCATCCGATCATTTTTTTCTTGTCAGCCTTCATTGCAGTTCATTGCATATCGTACTTATAATGATAGACTTTATGGTTTTGGAGAGCGGTGTCTAGAAATTTATGTCATTAATCGGAACCTGGAGCATAAAACCGTTATATGTACTGATGATTGGTGGCAGTTGCCAACATTAATGAAACGCTGAATAATTTCAAACGCCTAAATTTTCATCATATATTGATTAGGAGTTTTGACTATAGTTATCTATTGACATGCAAAATGTAAATTAGTTATAAATATATTGTAGTACGGTACCGATGTAATATTGTGTACATTTTCGACTTATTATACTATTTAACCAGATATTAATAAATACCGTCTCTAAATTTTAGGGAGATTTCATTTACCTATTGAGACGATGAGCAATGTTCGATTTTCAGAAAAAGACTTTATAATTTTTTTATTTCATGACCCCCTGGACAGAGTTGGTAGGGGATTATGGTGGGACATGATAACGCGTTGAGACTGCCTCTCAGTTTAAGTTAGGTTAGGCTATTTTTTAAGTACTTTTTTAAGGACTTATAGTGGCCCATAGGTCCCTTGCCCAATGCCAACGACCCCATGGATTTCGGACATGACGGTCATTTTATTGTTTCCGAATGTATTTTTGGCCATTTGCCAACTGGTATACGTTCTCGATGTCAACCTACACCGGCTGCATGGACAATCCACTGCACCGGACAATCTGAGACAAGCTTACCCTTAACGCAAGTACAGATACGAGTCACCTGTCAGTCTAAGCTAAGTGCGTGTCGAGTCCTGGTCACCTCTGATTTAATCGTGTGACTATACTATGTTCCCCAAGTGGTGCGGAATCCACTATAATCAGGAGATCCACCCTGTCAGTCAACTCCCCTTCTCCCTGAGATGATGGATTCTGCTCTTAGGGTGCCACGAGTTTAGAAACGGATTCACTCTCTCCGCCGGACTGACAGGGTAGTTCAAAGCCGAAATGCTGAAAGCAGGCGTTGGAAAACAAACAAACAAGTATTATATGCGTATTCTCATTTCATACCAAAAAAAAATCTGCATATGCTTTCTGCAAAGGTCTAGCTAATCCTTATTTATTGTTTGTTATAGTTTTTTCCCTTAGCCGAACCTTAAGCATAATTTTAATAGGAAATTTCTAAAAAGAAAATTATACATTCAACACCATAGCCCGTTTTTTCCTGAGCGGTATTCATTTGCAAATGAGCCTTTGGAGATCCTTATTGATTTTGTATCACTTTCCGCCAACTCTGCAGTGCCTTCGCGTTATGAATAAATAATCCCATGATTTCCGTTCCAAAAAAGGTTTAGTGGAATATGATATTAATAAAAATGAGGGAAAAATACGGGGGAAGTTGGAAAGTAGAAAGTTGTCACCACTGATACTATATATTGAACGTGTTTGCAATTTTTTGAGTGGTTGGGAAATTCGATTAGGTAGTCGCTTATTTTTCAATATTTATTATTTGTTTTCTTTGTAGGAAAAGAGTGTTTTTAATTCATTATTCTTCACGTCACGCAATTATCTACAGTATTTATTTAGGCTATTTGTATATATTTAGTTAGCCTAGTATACCTCAACTTACCTACTAACTTTCTTTTGTAACATATGGACTCAATTCCGCAAAGTTTTGTGACTACGTGTTAACGTTATGGGGTGATAAATGTAAACAAAACAATTTTTGAATATCACTTTCCATTCGCATTTATGTGCAACAGTAGGCCTACAATAGGCCTACTGAATAATTTAAAATAGTAAATTGAGGCAGAGATTTCCAAATACAAACCAGGCCTGGGTAGTATGTCTGACTGAAACAATTAATTCCTCGTTTCACATATGCAAAAAAAAAAAATTCATAAAAAAATACTAGTTTTCGTATAGACCGGGTGCCACCAATCCTTTGGTTCTCTAAAAGGGTGGCAAATTTTCACACTATGTCCGTAATAGTCCATGGGCTGGATATGCCGAAAAGGGATTTCTGGCTGGCGAGAGTGGTAGCATTTGGACAGGGGATTTTTTTTTCGAAAATGTTTTTTGACGAAAATTCACTAAACGAGTGGCACGTTGAGATGCTACCAAAATAACTAGTGGCACTCGAATATAAGTGGAAACTTCATGCCAGAAGATTTTCCCAATGGGAACCCCTTCCCAGAGGGTGGTTAAATCAGTTGTGGGTACCAAAAATTCGCTGAAGAGGTGGCAAATCAAATTTACCTCTATGTGTAAGCTTGTCGCCTGACAATCATAAAAAACAGTATGCCAGACGTTTTTAGCAACAGCAACCCCTTGCCAGAAGGGTCGGAAATTTATCCTAGGGTGCTTTTTGTTAAAAGGGTGGCAGTGGAAAAACCATTATACCGTATAGTACTCATGAATGTAATGTTAGAAATCTTAGTCACAGACATTTTAAGTGCAGTGGGGGTTGATACAGAAGGGTGGAAGTCACCAGCCAAAGTGAAAAATTAGCTGAAAAGGTGGCAACTTAATTTCTCCGTATACATCTTTAGATACTTCGTATTCATATTAGAAATTTTTGTCCCAGAAGTTTTCTCATACTTTTTCCCCAACAAGAAGGGGTAGTAATTTATCTGGGGTGGGTTTTCAATGTAAGGGTGGCATGGAAAATCCAACATAAAATGGTTCATTTGTGCTAATTTATGGAAGGAAACAACCCCACAGAATATTTTAGAGTAGTTAGGGGTGATCCAGAGGGGTGGAAAGTCCAATACAGAGGGGTAAAATTGGCTGAAGAGGTGGCAATCTGAATCGTAGCTTAAATGTCTTAAATTGGTGTCTGTGTTACTATGTTATTGGTCACAGACGTTATATTCGGTGTCTACCCCTCCCCAGAAGGGGTAGAAATCTACCTGGGGTGGGATTTCACTATAAAGGTGGCATGAAAAATTCAACGCGAAATAGCTGCTTCTTGCCCATATATGGCGGGTAACCATATGCCAGAATATTGTAATGTGATTAGGGGTGATCCAGAGGGGTAGTAAACCATAAACTCAGGGATAAAATTCTTTAAAGAGGTGGCACCTTGAAATTTTGCTATGTGTTTGTATATTTAAATACAAGTACGAAAAAATTGGTCCCAGAAATTTTATGCGGTGCCAACCCCTCCCCAGAGGGGGTAGAAATTTATCTGGGGTGGGTTTTCACTGAAAGGGTGGCATGAAAAATCCAACATAAAAAGTTCCTTTGTGCTAATTTATGGCAGGAAACAAACCCACAGAATATTTTAGTGTAGTTAGGGGTGATCCAGAGGGGTGGCAAACCAAAAACTGAAAATTGCGTGAAGAGGTGGCGCCTTGAAATTTTACTGTATGTTAGTATATTTGAATATATGTATAAAATACTTGGTCCCAGAAATTTTATGCGGTGCCAACCCCTCCCCAGACGGGGTAAAAGGAGGAGAGACAATTTTATTAGCTAAACAGGTATTTGTGCCAGTCTCTAATATTGATCCATTCATATTACCAATACCATTGGCCTACATTTGAAACGCACTTATCCCCAGTGGAGAAATACAAAATATCCCCAGTGCGGGGGGGGGGGGGGGCTATCAACCAACCAACTCTACGTTCAATTCAGGTACTTGCAAAACCAACCTGTAGGCTCCTATGAACCGAGCATGCCGTTACTATTGCTGAATCTCATTGTCTGTTCCATAGAAGCTTCAAATCAAGATGAACTCCCAAGAACTTAACACATTTTGTGGATAGGACTTCTTGATCATTAACAAACAAAGTTGTGTTCTTCAGCTTCTTTCTTCTAGTGAAAAGAACTAACTGCGTGTTGCTGCAGCCTCTAGCTACCCAGGTTCGAAAGGTTTTTAAAGTATGTCACGAAAATGAGAGGGCAGAATGTGGCTTTGTGTGGAACTTCGGTATAGTGCGAGTGAAAATTTTGCAAAAATTCAACAGGCTTATCGGGAGACTTCTTTGTCAAGGGCACAGGTTTATCGATGGTTCAAGGCATTTTCCGAGGGTCGGGAGATGTTAGAAGGCGGACCCCACAGCCGAAGACCTTCAACTGCAAAGTTGAATTGAAAACATTGACAAAGTGCGGGCCCTTGTGCGCTACGATCGACGTTTGACAGTCAGAATGATCGCAGATAAATTAAATTTAAACCACACAACTGTTAATCTTCGAAAAACGGTCATGCGAGGCGACCTAACAACAAGAACAATTGGGTGCTGCATCATGACAATGCGCCTTGTCACACAGTGATGTCAATCAATGAATATCTGACCAGTATAAACTCTTCAACCTCCCCATTCACCCGATGTGAGTCCTTGTGACTTCTTCCTGATCCCCAGGATCAAGAATGAGCTCAAAGGACGCCATTTCGGTACCACTGAAAACATTAAATCCGCCGTAAACTGGAGGCCATCCAATAATCTGCTGACCGTGCTAACCGTCGTGCAATTCATTGCTGCTATAAGCCTGAGTTCTCGTTCCATTAGAATTTTCATAGTCTTTAGCAAAAAGGAACTGAGGCGTATAGGTCTGAACGACAATGGCTTGGTGTAGTCTGACCTACTATGTTTGGGAATGAAGATCACACAGACTTCCCGCCACTTGAGGGGGATGGAGCTAAACGTTGTTGTTGTTGTTGTTCTTCGCCGGGGCTTTATCGACTTAGGCCGCTTGTGAGGGCCCATAGAGCGACCCCGACTTTCCTCGCTCTCTAGACTTTACCGATTCTGGTGGCAAACTGTACTAGATCACCCGGGGCCTTGGGCATCTGAGTTCATGGTCCCCGAGAATGGCGAATTTCAGAGTGTCAAGTCTTGCCCTCCAGATCGCCGGGCATTCTGTGAGGACGTGCCACCCGTTTTCGACGGCTTCTTCGCAAAATCTGCAGTTTGTGGAGTCTACCGCTACACCGAGCTTTGACAGGTGAGCTTGGAAGGGTCCGTGGCCAGTTATCAGAGCCGTTACGATTCTTGTGGAATTTCGGCCGCGGCTTAGCATATTGAGACGTAATTTCGTGCATGGACCCTCAATACACCTTTTTGAGTGTCTCATTCCGAGCGTCTCATTCCAGCACCTATTAAAGTTCCCAATCAACTCCGACGTGATTCTGGTCATTACGGTTGTCCAGGGTACGGGAAGAATTGGTTCAGGTCCATATGGATCGGTGTTAGACGCTTCACGAGCCAGCTCGTCCGCCCTTTCGTTCCCTTCGTGCCCGCTATGAGATGCACACGGTTAGAACCTCGTACCTTTTCGCACAGATTTTTACAGTCTGGCACGACTGCTGATGTCACTACAGGGTTGGAAATTGCTCGCAAAGCAGCTTGGCTATCAGAGTACACTATTACATTCCTGTTGGACAATTTCTTTTCCATGCAGCACTCCATTGCCTCAGCGATTGCTTGCACTTCAGCCTGGAAGACTGAGGCAAACCTTCCCAGTGGTCGTACTATCTCTGCCTTCAGTTCTACACAGTGCGCGCCTAAACCCGATCTCCCGTTTTGCTTAGACCCGTCAGTATACCATACCAGATCAGTATCTGATTCCGTCTCACAACTCCACTGGTCACGATCTTGAAAAATCACCGAGTCAATACAGTGAAAAATTGTGCCTTTCGCCAATCTGTCACATGGCATTGACAGTTCTTGCTTCCTCAGTTTCAAGAGTTCAAGCGCATGTCTAGCAAACGGGAGTCTGGGCTGTAAGGCGTTAACCGTAAACATTCTTTGAACAGCTATCCATGCTTCATTTTCGATTACCAAGTGCAGTGGTGGTTACTCTAACAGCACTTCCAATGCAGCTGTCGGTGTTGACCGTAAGGCTCCCGTTATTGCTATGCATACTGTTCTCTGCAACTTTCTCAGTTGCTCTTGAAAGGTGATGAGTCGTGATCTTTTCCACCATTCGTGACAGCCGTACAACAGCGTTGGCCGTATGACTGTGACATAGAACCACCTCAACATTTTAGGGGACATTCCCCAGGATTTCCCGAAGCAACCTCGAGCTAAACCTTAAGCAGCCCTTATAAATCGCCGCAAGGAATTTAGTAACCTCACGAATTTATTTTTGTAGGAGTACGGGGAAGATTTTATTTTTGTCTGGCGATTTAAACGAGGAAAACATTCCCGAAGCATGCGTCACACTTTCTTCCGTTAAACAGGTTGGTTGACATCAAAAAGTGAAGAAACGTCAGCTTCAAGGAGACGAATGGAAAACGAAACTGCAGGGTCATGTTAGAGATGGAGAACAGACGCAACTCATTTAATGTCCACAGGAGGATAAAGGAAACAAAAAACATGAAAAGACGGAAATCGGTTAGGCTAAGACTCTTAAACAGGCAGGGAAATGTAATCACTTCTTTGCAAGGCAAGCTGGCGACATGGGTGGAAGATGTTCAAAACCTCTACGACGAAAAGAGACACGAGGAGTATGGAATCGAATCCGCCGCAGTATATAATTATCATGAAGTAGAGCATGTTTTGTATTAATCAGGCTGACAACAAACCGAAAAACACAATTCACAGAACGATCTGCTTTGTAAGTCATACGCTATAAATATTCCTGAAAATAATTTAAAAGAGAATATAGCCTAAAATTGATGTGAACGTGGTGGCAGAACAGTTCGGTTTTAAACTAAAAACTGGTTGTAGTTTTAAAAGTTACTTAAAAGAAATGCCAAACTGACTGATATTCGTGGACCCAGAATTTCGTGGTTGTTTTAATGTTGTATAGCAAATTAAAATATATTTAGATTTCAATTCGATATCCCTCGAAGTAGTTCCTTTGTGCGTTGATACAGCGCTGGAGGCGGCTTTTCCACTCTTCAAAGCAGTGCTGGAACTCAGATTATTGGATGGCCTCCAATTTACGGCGGATTTAATGTTTTCAGTGGTACCGAAATGGCGTCTGATGAGTGAGCTCATTCTTGATCCTGGGGATCAGGAAGAAGTCACAAGGACTCACATCGGGTGAATGGGGAGGTTGAAGAGTTTATACTGGTCAGATATTCATTGATTGACATCACTGTGTGACAAGGCGCATTGTCATGATGCAGCACCCAATTGTTCTTGTTGTTAGGTCGCCTCGCATGACCGTTTTTCGAAGATTAACAGTTGTGTGGTTTAAATTTAATTTATCTGCGATCATTCTGACTGTCAAACGTCGATCGTAGCGCACAAGGGCCCGCACTTTGTCAATGTTTTCAATTCAACTTTGCAGTTGAAGGTCTTCGGCTGTGGGGTCCGCCTTCTAACATCTCCCGACCCTCGGAAAATGCCTTGAACCATCGATAAACCTGTGCCCTTGACAAAGAAGTCTCCCGATAAGCCTGTTGAATTTTTGCAAAATTTTCACTCGCACTATACCGAAGTTCCACACAAAGCCACATTCTGCCCTCTCATTTTCGTGACATACTTTAAAAACCTTTCGAACCTGGGTAGCTAGAGGCTGCAGCAACACGCAGTTAGTTCTTTTCACTAGAAGAAAGAAGCTGAAGAACACAACTTTGTTTGTTAATGATCAAGAAGTCCTATCCACAAAATGTGTTAAGTTCTTGGGAGTTCATCTTGATTTGAAGCTTCTATGGAACAGACAATGAGATTCAGCAATAGTAACGGCATGCTCGGTTCATAGGAGCCTACAGGTTGGTTTTGCAAGTACCTGAATTGAACGTAGAGTTGGTTGGTTGATAGCCCCCCCCCCCCCGCACTGGGGATATTTTGTATTTCTCCACTGGGGATAAGTGCGTTTCAAATGTAGGCCAATGGTATTGGTAATATGAATGGATCAATATTAGAGACTGGCACAAATACCTGTTTAGCTAATAAAATTGTCTCTCCTCCTTTTACCCCGTCTGGGGAGGGGTTGGCACCGCATAAAATTTCTGGGACCAAGTATTTTATACATATATTCAAATATACTAACA
This sequence comes from Psococerastis gibbosa, assembly GCA_963971405.1. Lineage (NCBI taxonomy): Eukaryota > Metazoa > Arthropoda > Insecta > Psocodea > Psocidae > Psococerastis > Psococerastis gibbosa. The sequence goes on along the minus strand of OZ020484.1, from coordinate 1,396,099 downwards.
TACAGTAAAATTTCAAGGCGCCACCTCTTCACGCAATTTTCAGTTTTTGGTTTGCCACCCCTCTGGATCACCCCTAACTACACTAAAATATTCTGTGGGTTTGTTTCCTGCCATAAATTAGCACAAAGGAACTTTTTATGTTGGATTTTTCATGCCACCCTTTCAGTGAAAACCCACCCCAGATAAATTTCTACCCCCTCTGGGGAGGGGTTGGCACCGCATAAAATTTCTGGGACCAATTTTTTCGTACTTGTATTTAAATATACAAACACATAGCAAAATTTCAAGGTGCCACCTCTTTAAAGAATTTTATCCCTGAGTTTATGGTTTACTACCCCTCTGGATCACCCCTAATCACATTACAATATTCTGGCATATGGTTACCCGCCATATATGGGCAAGAAGCAGCTATTTCGCGTTGAATTTTTCATGCCACCTTTATAGTGAAATCCCACCCCAGGTAGATTTCTACCCCTTCTGGGGAGGGGTAGACACCGAATATAACGTCTGTGACCAATAACATAGTAACACAGACACCAATTTAAGACATTTAAGCTACGATTCAGATTGCCACCTCTTCAGCCAATTTTACCCCTCTGTATTGGACTTTCCACCCCTCTGGATCACCCCTAACTACCCTAAATTATTCTGTGGGGTTGTTTCCTTCCATAAATTAGCACAAATGAACCATTTTATGTTGGATTTTCCATGCCACCCTTACATTGAAAACCCACCCCAGATAAATTACTACCCCTTCTTGTTGGGGAAAAAGTATGAGAAAACTTCTGGGACAAAAATTTCTAATATGAATACGAAGTATCTAAAGATGTATACGGAGAAATTAAGTTGCCACCTTTTCAGCTAATTTTTCACTTTGGCTGGTGACTTCCACCCTTCTGTATCAACCCCCACTGCACTTAAAATGTCTGTGACTAAGATTTCTAACATTACATTCATGAGTACTATACGGTATAATGGTTTTTCCACTGCCACCCTTTTAACAAAAAGCACCCTAGGATAAATTTCCGACCCTTCTGGCAAGGGGTTGCTGTTGCTAAAAACGTCTGGCATACTGTTTTTTATGATTGTCAGGCGACAAGCTTACACGTAGAGGTAAATTTGATTTGCCACCTCTTCAGCGAATTTTTGGTACCCACAACTGATTTAACCACCCTCTGGGAAGGGGTTCCCATTGGGAAAATCTTCTGGCATGAAGTTTCCACTTATATTCGAGTGCCACTAGTTATTTTGGTAGCATCTCAACGTGCCACTCGTTTAGTGAATTTTCGTCAAAAAACATTTTCGAAAAAAAATCCCCTGTCCAAATGCTACCGCTCTCGCCAGCCAGAAATCCCTTTTCGGCATATCCAGCCCATGGACTATTACGGACATAGTGTGAAAATTTGCCACCCTTTTAGAGAACCAAAGGATTGGTGGCACCCGGTCTAGTAGTAGATTTGCATTCGCACCTTAACTAGTATAAAAATATATATTACATATTATATCTATAAAGCACGAAAACGTTTACTGAACAGATATTATAGAATAGAATTTTACTTTATTTCTAGCTGTGAAACGGGGAATTAATTAAATTAACTCATAAATGCCCAAGCCTGTTTTGTTTACAAAATAATTGGAAATATGTGCCTTTAATAATTTTAGAGAGATTCATCTACCTATTGAGAAGGCGACCAATGTTCGACTTTCGGAAAATCTCTCTCTCTCTCTCTCATGACTTTCGTTCAAAATGTTATATATATATATATATATATATATATATATACTGTATGTATGTATACATATGTATATCGATTTTAGGAAACACCCGTAAATATTATCCAATTTTGATGAAACTTGGCACAAAAATTGATCATACAAATGTCTTGTGTAATGTATTGAAAATAAGGCGGAAAAATCAAGAGTGGCCGGAAGGTGCTGCCATCTACAAAAATCAAGGGAACCATAGGAAGAGACAAGTCAGGACAGGAGATAAGGAAAATGGCCAAAGGAGGAGAGGTTGGTTTTGATTTGTATTTTTAAAAAGAAATGATGGAAGGCTGAGAGCTTTTAAGGCCTTACCGGGGCCAAGAGGGATGAGATATTAAGTACCCTTACACTGAAAAAACATTGGACTTGGAGCTGCCATGAACACCAGGGAAGGAATTGGCTTTATAAGAGATTGATGTGGATTCGCTAACCTATAATCAATTCTGTATGCAACACGGAAGGTAGGATCTATCCGCTGGTTTCAAGTTTTGTATTCATCTATATACAGTATCTACGGTAGTATGTCTTTCTTGAATTTTTAATGATTAAGATTTGTTGGGAGGGCGGTCTCTGGTAGTCATTGTAGTCCTGTTTTCGACATGTAGGTTAGGGTTTACCTACATTGGTTGGCCATCTTTTCTCAGACTTAATTCTAATAGCTTAACCCTTGGCGCTTTCCACCTATTGCTGATCTGAGACATTTTAGGACTACCAGAGATCGCACTTTCTATTTACACTTTTACAGCAGTTAAGTAGGCCTAAATAATGTTTCACACTGGTTACTTTTGATTTTGTTTATTCGGTTATTTTCGTAACATTACAGAATTTTATTTCATTTACCTGGGTAAAATAGTTGGTTTTATTTGGAAAGAAACCCCTGAGAAGAGATAGAGTGTATTTTGTCTAGGGTAGAGGAGATTTCAGCTGCCTATTGTGTGAGGTAATATCTGGCCTCATTAAATTTGTAGCTAGCTCCTTAGATCTCTAGTAAAATGCATTCTACTCATGCACGCTGGTGACTGGCCCCTTAGTGGCTTAAAGAGTTAGTCTGGGCATTACATTCCATCCGTCAAGAAGGGACTGGTACCAGTTACTAGTGTATATTGAGAGGAGGCCTTTATGAGAAGGAGTAAAAACAAGAAAAGAAAGAAATTATAACATGGCACCCAAGTTTTGAATTTCAGCTATTTTACCCACCCACCCTAATATATATTTCATTGCACGGAGTACCTACCTACCTACCTTTTGATTATTATTATTATATTGTATGCTTCAGTAAAATACACAGTACTATGTTAACTGTTATTTCAGTGTGCTAGGTAGTAACTCGATAGACATTTCTGGTTTATTATGACACTATGTAGATTTTTTATTATTATTATATCATATGCGTTCGTCGAATACAGTACGGTATTAATTGTTTTTCTAATGTGCCCAGTAGTAAGTCAATAGACATTTTTGGTTTATTGTGATACTATGGAGGTAGTTTCTTCTATTATTATATTGTATGCTTTTCATACTATATCAACTGTTTTACCAGTCTATCTTGTAGTAAGTCAATAAACATGTTTGGTTTATTATGTTACTGTGGGGGTAGTTTTCTTTTATGGGGTTATCTGTCTTCGCCTTTGCAGGTTTTAAATTTGGAAACTTTAGGATAAGCGGAGGGGAACTGGGTCCCATACTGTACTATTATAATTATATTGGAATATTAAGTAAGTTGTCTCAAATCTGGGGATTTAAATTGCTTAGTAAAAAAATTTTCTACTTTATGTTAAGATTGGGTTAGCGAAGATGGACAATTAGTGTCGGATAAAAGTCAGTTAAGGGATAATGCTTTGGATTTCGAACTTGTGGCCCCGGATTGAAAGGCCAAATTATGAATTTATAGAGTCAGGTTTAGCGATTTGTGATTGGATAGCGTGAGCTCGAACTGTGTGAGAGCTGGTATCTTTGGTTAATTGGATATTTTGTTTTGAATATTGTCAGTTTTGGACTTTCATTATAGGAATAGACACTTATTGATTGGAGTGCAGCAGTGTTTTATCTAAGAAGCTATTTGGGGTTATTATTTTGTTGTGTTTCGTAGCCCTTTTAAAATGTGAAATTGATTAGGTTAGCGAATTTTTTATTTTTTATTTTTTTGTACCTTTGAGAAATATACATAGCAATAGAGTGCTATTAACCCAGTACGAAGGGTCATACTCACAATGACGGACAAGTCAGGCACCGGAAGGGAGAAAAGAGCAGCCAATAGGAACAAATTGAAAGACAATGAGGAAGAGCATATAGAGGGTAACAGTGAACATAAAAATGGAAATACCGAACAAGTGGGTATTCATCAGACCGAGAGTAGGGAACATCGCTCTTCGGATGAAGACTTGCCCTTAACTCGTTTTCTGAAAGGTAAAAGTATTAAAAATAAAGAAAAAACGGGTCATGTGGAACAGGAGAGTAATTTGAGGTATACTAAACCGAAGGGGTCACTAAGATGTCAGGAGTCTAGTACAGATTCCGGGGATGAATCAAGAGCCAGTGGTGATACGGCAGTGAAGAAGAGGGTAAAGAAATTTCACAAGAATGTGGACCTAACACGACAAGTGGGACCGGAAGTAATGCGTTTTCTGAACATGGCACATGCTAGGAAGTTGGTCTTTGATGGAACAGGAGACATTGAAGATTTCTTAGAACGAATAGAAAAACTAGCCGTTTTGCATGGAGTGGATTTAGATGAATTTTGGCCAGCAATAAGTGACATACTGCTTGCTCCGGTAGATAGGTTTTTTGAGCAGCATTTGCGCCAATGGGGAAGTTGGAGAAAGGCTAAGAAGGCGCTGATTCAAGCTTACATACCATGCAGGGGTGAGGCTAGAACTTTACAAGCGATATTAGGCAGACGTCAAGGTATCACAGAGCGACCAATTGACTTCATCAGCGATATTAGGCGATCAGTCAAAAAGCTTGGCATGAAAGTGGATGCTACAGTAGTTATTGATATAGCGAGAGGAAATCTGCAACCAGTCTACCAGTCCCAATTAGCATTCATGCAATTTTCGTCTTTACAAGAGCTGGAAGATGCGTGTTCAACAATAGAGGCTACTATCAGAAGTAGTCAAGTTGTCCAATCAAGTCAGTCAATGTTTGCTCTGGAACGTAGTGATGAAGAAGAAGAAGACGAAGTGAATTTATTGTGCCACAATTGCTCATCCCCATCGCACCTTTTCAGGGAGTGTCCCAAACCCAGAGGGGTGTTTTGTACACGATGTGGTAAGAAAGGAGTGGTGTATGGTCATGGCTGTGGTGACGTAGGACGAAGGAGAAATGTCATGAGAGGATCAGCTATGTCATCGGAAGAAAGGATGAACCGAATGCAGGACGCGATATTGGCATTGACGGAAAAGGTGGATAAGTTGTTGGACGCCAACCAGGGAAACGGGAAGAGGGGACAGTGAGGGAAGAGTTGGCCTCTTCACTGTCAGAACCCTTCATGGCTAAGGAACCATGTCCAGCAGAAGATTGTTTTGCGGAATACATTAAGGAGTTACCTAGAATAACACCGTCGGATGATGGTATTGTATTGTCATGCATAGGCCCGCAGGCGAGAATGTTCATCTCAGTTCATATAGGGGGCACGAGATTCCCGGGAATGATCGATACGGGTTGTTCAAAGAGTTGTATTCAAGCAAAATGGTTTGATTTATTACTGGCGAAAGGCTACAGAGTTATTCCTGGCACTGGAAGTGTGAAATTAGCCGACAATACTACAGCAGAGTTAGTAGGGAAGGCATGGGTCGATCTGAAGATTGGATCAAAGAAAGTCAAACAGTCTGTTTGCCTTATAAAAGGTCTGAGGCACCCATTCATAATTGGGATGGATACGTTAACTCAGTTAAAGGCGTCGATTCGGGTAGCTGACAGAGTCCTTACGCTAGATTCGGATGATAACAATGAAGAACCTGAAAGGATTCCGCTATGCTCGCAGAATGAATTGTCAGTTGACGAGATAGGATTAGCAGAGTTAGAAGAAGAGGCAAAGTTATTTACAGAAAGCTCTCAAGTTTTGGAAAAGTATGTGCCAGCAGATTTCACTCATCCCTGCCTAACACCGGCAATGAAGGAAGCAGCGGCGATCAGATTAAATGAGTGGCAAGAGAGGTTTAAGAATTCATCAGGAGTTACAGAAGCGGGCGTTCTAAGGATTTACGTGGATGAAACGTTACCACCAGTGCAAATAAGACAGTATAGGCTACCTCCTGCTCTTGAAAAGAAAGCTGAGTGGGAATGCAAGAGACTTCAGGCTCAAGGAGTGCTGGTAGAAAGTAATTCGGAATGGAACACACCAGCCTTTATGTATATTGATCATACGCGCCAAAAAGAGCGCTTGATTAATGACTTCAGAGCGTTAAACGCTAGAATAAGACCACAGACGAGTATTTCACCGGACCTGAATCAGGTAATTGAAGGTATACAAGGAGCTTGTATTCTGAGTTTGATTGACCTAAAAGAAGCTTATTTTTCTCTCCCTATTCATCCGGACAGTCAAAAGTATACAAGTTTCACGATTTCGTCAAAGTGGGAGTACACTAGAGCACCACTAGGCATAAGTACAGTACCTCATGAATGGCACAAAACCATTAGTAAAGTGTTAAGACCACTTGGAACTAAAGGTATTGCTTTTTTTGTAGATGATATTTGTGTTTACACGAAGAAAGTAGAGGAGCATTGGGAAATACTGGACAAGGTCCTAACAAAGTTAAGAGAAAATAATTTTATCATAAATTATAAAAAGTCAAAATTTCTACAAGAGCGTTTGAAATTCTTAGGATATGTCATTTGTAATGATACTCTATCGCCAGACCCAGAGAAAGTGGAAGCGATTAAAAAGTGGTCAGAGCCGAAAACACCACGTCAAGTGAGACAATTTTTAGGATGTGTTCAATTTTTGAGAAAATTTATCAAGAATTTAGGAGAATTAGCCGCGCCAATCAATGAGTTACTCAAGAAAGGCCAAAAGTTTCAATGGACTGAGTCAAGGTCAGTAGCATTTAGAAAGATAAAAGAGGCGTTATGCTCAGCTCCGGTTCTTGGTACGCCAGACTTTTCGGAGCCTTTCCAAGTCAGATGTGACGCTTCAGCAGTAGCCATTTCAGCGGCACTTACTCAAAGGAAAGTTGAAGGGAATGTAGTTATTGCATATGCATCCAGAGCATTGAAACCTAGTGAGCGTTCATACAGTGTCACACAAAAAGAATGTCTATCAGCTATATTTGGACTGGAAAAATTTAGAATATACATTCTGGGCGGACCAGCAAATAAACAGAATGAGATTATAACGGACCATAGCAGTTTACAGTGGTTGCAGAATCTAAAATCAGGGACGCCGATGCTCCATAGAATGGCACTAAAGATCAGTGCGTATCAGATGTATGTAAGATTTGTTAGTGGTGAGCAGAATGGACTTTGTGATTACATGTCAAGGTGTCCGTATGAAGAAGAAGAAGAAACAACCAGGAAGAAGAGTGCAGTTCCGGAGGTATGTGTCATTGGGAGTCAAGAAGATATGAAGGATTCATGGTATGAAGATCTTAGGGATAGAGTTTCGAAATTTCCTAATGAGTATCCTGCCTTTAGCATAGAAAATGGCATTCTATTTAAACTCATCACAGATCCGGTTACAAAGGAAATTGTCCGGAGAAGGGTAGCAAAAGCTCATGAACGAGCTAAAATCATTCGATCATTTCATGATGATTTCTCTCACCCAGGTACACTGAAAACAGCGAAAGCCATTTTAACGGCATACTATTGGCCAAGGTTGCGTCAATCAGTGAAGCATTATGTCAGGATGTGCGTTAAGTGCCAGCAGCAGAAACCTGATCTATCGGGACCAACAGGTATAATGAAGGTCAGAAGCCAGGCGAGTGTACCATTTCAAGTGGTAAATGCGGATTTAATTGGGCCACTGCCTACAACGCATCCAAACGGTTACAAGTACATTTTTGTAGCAGTGTGTCAAATGTCGAAGTGGGTATACATTAGGCCTATTAGAGCAGCTACAGCGGCCGCATGCATTCAGGTGTGGGATAAGGATATAATTCCTGCGCATTCGTGTCCGGAGGTGATAATCACAGATGGAGGATCATCGTTTGCTTGCAAAGCGTTTAAATTGTGGTGTGTGGAAAGGAATATTTCCCATCACATAACCCCAGCATATGCACCTTTTACGAATGGATCTGTGGAGCGAGTCAACCAGCAAATTAAGAACTGTATAGCGATTTACGCTAAAAACAAGCACAAGCAGTGGGACAGGTACCTGCCGATAGTTGAGAGAGCCCTTAGAACAGTTCCTCATACGGCGACAGGTTTTTCGCCGGCACAACTACTTTATGGTAGGCATCTCAGGCCTGTCTATGATCCGAATCCAGTCACTCACACTGGCGATGCTCAGATGGGGGACGAAGTGGAACATGTGACGGACCTTAACAACAAATTGAAAATACTACACGAGCAAGCGGTCGAACATGTGCTGAAGTACAAGGCGAAGTCAGCGGATGTATACAACCTTCGAAGACGCCCGTCTAGGTTGGTGAAAGGGGCGTTAGTCTGGAAGAAAGACTTTCCCCGCAGCAGCAAGGCGGACAGCATATCGGCGAAGCTTCAGCCGAGGTTCAAGGGGCCTTACCGAGTAAAGGAGATTTTGGGAACGAACCAAATATCCTTGGAGACGTTGAAGGGAGTGGAGGTTGGCAGGGTAGAAGTGAGCCAGTTGAAGCCTGCGTTCCTTTAAAATTGTGGTATATGCGGTTTTCATTTAAAAATGTTTCAATGTCTTGAGGGAATTAAAATCATTTTTTTTTTTGGAAGAGGGGAGATTTGTAATGTATTGAAAATAAGGCGGAAAAATCAAGAGTGGCCGGAAGGTGCTGCCATCTACAAAAATCAAGGGAACCATAGGAAGAGACAAGTCAGGACAGGAGATAAGGAAAATGGCCAAAGGAGGAGAGGTTGGTTTTGATTTGTATTTTTAAAAAGAAATGATGGAAGGCTGAGAGCTTTTAAGGCCTTACCGGGGCCAAGAGGGATGAGATATTAAGTACCCTTACACTGAAAAAACATTGGACTTGGAGCTGCCATGAACACCAGGGAAGGAATTGGCTTTATAAGAGATTGATGTGGATTCGCTAACCTATAATCAATTCTGTATGCAACACGGAAGGTAGGATCTATCCGCTGGTTTCAAGTTTTGTATTCATCTATATACAGTATCTACGGTAGTATGTCTTTCTTGAATTTTTAATGATTAAGATTTGTTGGGAGGGCGGTCTCTGGTAGTCATTGTAGTCCTGTTTTCGACATGTAGGTTAGGGTTTACCTACATTGGTTGGCCATCTTTTCTCAGACTTAATTCTAATAGCTTAACCCTTGGCGCTTTCCACCTATTGCTGATCTGAGACATTTTAGGACTACCAGAGATCGCACTTTCTATTTACACTTTTACAGCAGTTAAGTAGGCCTAAATAATGTTTCACACTGGTTACTTTTGATTTTGTTTATTCGGTTATTTTCGTAACATTACAGAATTTTATTTCATTTACCTGGGTAAAATAGTTGGTTTTATTTGGAAAGAAACCCCTGAGAAGAGATAGAGTGTATTTTGTCTAGGGTAGAGGAGATTTCAGCTGCCTATTGTGTGAGGTAATATCTGGCCTCATTAAATTTGTAGCTAGCTCCTTAGATCTCTAGTAAAATGCATTCTACTCATGCACGCTGGTGACTGGCCCCTTAGTGGCTTAAAGAGTTAGTCTGGGCATTACATTCCATCCGTCAAGAAGGGACTGGTACCAGTTACTAGTGTATATTGAGAGGAGGCCTTTATGAGAAGGAGTAAAAACAAGAAAAGAAAGAAATTATAACACTTGGTCGAGGTCGTTAACAAGCTAGATCCACTCTTTAGTTATAAGATGGTGCCCGATTGAAACCTTGTATAATTCATATCTCAGTTAATATTGGTCGCAGAGGAATGAATTAAAATCTGAGTGAAAGGTCGTTTAATTATCTACGATAATTGTAATTACCACTTTTTACGAAAATTAAACCATTTTAAGATAACATCCAGTCAAAGTGAAAATAATTAGATAAATAAAACTTTCATAGTCGGCATTGTGGTTCGAAATTTGGAACACAAGAGTGTTTTGTGTGTTGATGTTGTGATCGGGAAAATAATGAAGTATTTTCTATTTGACAATTACATACATAGCGTAGGTAGCGTAGAGGAAAAGCAGGGTCTGCGGAATCTCCCTACTCCTGATCGGCCAGAGCCGAAGGGGTCTTTTTTCCACAGGCACAGTATTGATTGTACGTAATATTCTTATTTGAAACATAAAAATACACAAAACATAATTTTTGCACTATGAAATATGAAAAACATGTTCGTTACGATATTCAGTATATTTTTGGCCCGAAAATCAATATGATATTAATTTGATTGGGATGTTGTGAAGTGCGGTTGCAGCGCTCCCCAATTAACCCTCCCGCCGCCTCCCCCACCTCTCTTTTTGCGGTAAGTAACGGTAATTAATTATTTTAAATGAGCACTGGGCATGTTAACCCATGATGAAAGGGGTTTCACACACTGTATAGGTTTTTGGGGGAGGAAATGAATTTTATGTAGGCCTACGTGAACATTATTACACCCAAAGTAATTTTGTGAAAACGTAAATTAGACATCAGCCCCGTTTCACGAAACATAACTTTGCCCAGACACATTTTGTGATTCGACTTCCTTGCGTTGCGTTAGCTTCTAGAACTTAGATTCCAAAAGCTAACCCTGAAAGACGACAATAGTGAAGCCGGATTGTTCAATATGCAAATATCAATGTTATTTAGGGGTTGAGAGGCATTCCCCTACCGGCCCTACCTAATTTTGACGATATTTTGACAATTTTACTTTATACTTTCTTGTCGATTATTTGTTGATGATTTGATTGTATAATTTAAGTAATTTAACAGAAATATAGATTTATTTATTTATTCTAGGCTAGTTGAAATATTTTTTATTGCAACGCTCTCTTATTACCCATCACATTTCTTCACAGTCTGATCATTGGTTTTGGATATCGTAGGGAAAAAAAGAAAATTGGATTGATTTTTATGTACTCTATATTGTACGTTAGGTTAGGTTAGTATATATCTTGTAGGCTGGCAGAAATATTTCTTATTACAACGCTCTCTCATGCGTCAAGTCCTCAAACTGAAAGTGTCAAGTCTCACCCTTAAAAGTACCCCACACCTCTCATTCCGAAACAAAGCGCGAGCACGACTGAATAATGCCGGGAAGAATGGCGGCAGATTTGAATAGATCTCGTCTCATCATGTCCACCGCGTGTTAATTGCGCGCCTTCAACAATAGGGTTGGCATCCCTTCTTGTTCACAACCCCCCCCCCCACCCAATATTGTTCACATTCCGCGCATTCTTGTACAGACTGCGCCTATAACTGGCGTTAATAAAATTGTGGAGCATTGCACATGGTACAGTATATACTCGTACGTCTCATCTACCTACATTTCATTCTTTACGTTTGCTTCCAAGTTAGTCCTACCAAATATTCTTCCCCACTTATTTAAAGCCCCCTCCCCAGTTTGAACGAGAAAATTAAAGTTCCAAGTTCAAATTTTACTCTCGGGGGGGGGGGGGGGTGCCCCTGACCCCCAAACCTTCCATCAATATGACAAATGAAGACGCAACTAAGAAACTGTTTTCATGAAGGGATTAATAGCGCCATCCTGTAAGTGTGTAAAACGTGTACAAATGGGCAAGTGCGTAGAAATGTGAGTGTGTTATAGTTATACTATTAGTTATTGTATATAGTTGTACAAGTTATATTAATTGTAAAAATAATTAATTTCAATTTTTGTAATTTCTCTTGATGAGAAATTTTTTTTACCCACGTTTGTACCGTGTACGACTAATTCATGAGTGACGAACATGTTTCCAGACAAACCTCTTGGCTTTTGAACTGCACTGATTGTATTTTCCGTCGATTATAAATTTGCCAATAAAGTGTAAACATTTAGCAAGTGTGTAAAAATGTGTAGAGATCTGTAAAAATGTATACATGTGCAAAAGGTTTAGCGTGTAAGAAATTTTTGGAGATTTTCAAAATTGAGTAAAAGCGTGCAGATATACTATATGTTGCTCAGTCTGTCAATTTATAGGTCAGGACCTGTATGCATTATTTAAACTTGGGCCGGGTCTAAGAAGGTTAAGGTTGCGTTGATATAAAATTTTAAAAAAGTTGAACTTTAATTTTGAGAATTTGTTGGGCAATGCAATTAGGCAAAACATGCTTAAATGAAATAATTTTATCCTCGCTTTTATTAAAGTTTAATATAAAATAATAAAAATTTGTTGACAGCTCCTCGGGAGCTTTCCCGCATCTTTTCCGAGAAAACGGGTCTCATTTAAAAAATGCGTTCATCCGAAAGCCACGCTGGTCATTCACGGGGAAAGCTTAAAAGCTGCGTTCAACCCTCTCCTCTGCATGGATGAACCTATTCTTTTTAAATTGACGTCAAATGCCTTCTTGCGGAAAAATCGCTTCAATATTACACGGGATGCTCCTATGTGTTTGCCCAGTGTTTGGTTGGTTGGTCTGGCAAGGGCTTTCTTTGTTGGATATGAAGAAATTTTGGGCATATTAACCAAAAGAAAGTCTCACAATTTGCCTATATCTGTGGTAATGCCAATACGGTTAAGGGTGGTTCCCACCCACCAGTGCGGCCACAGACATGGTCATGTTCTCAACAAAATTAAGATTCTATTATGATATTATATATGCCACCCTATAAGCACCATAATAGAAGGCACAATCGAAGGCACCAATGCAAGAGGGCGTACGCAGAAGACCTCAAGAAAGATATGAGATGCGGAACCTACTTGGAACTCAAGAGAACGGCCCAAGGCAGGGAGGAGTGGAGAAGGAGGTGGATAGATTTGCTGCAAACCAATCGCTAGATTGCAACTACAGAAGAATATGCCAACGGCCATACCAAGTCGAATCCACCAGAACACAGCCTGTTCCAAACTACAGCAAACTTGTGAGTGTGCACAGCGTTGGCAGGGGAACATGCTGGGACCTGATACCGTGCTGAGACTATATCAAGCAGTCTGAGTATGTGTCGTGTCCTGGTCACCTCCGAATTAATCGTGAACTCTACTGTGTTCCCCAAGTGGTTCGGAATCCACTATAATCAGGAGGTCCACCCTGTCAGTCAACTCCCCTTCTCCCCCGCCAGGCTCACGGGGCTGCTTAAAAGCAGAAATGCTGAAAGCAGGAATTGGAAAAAAAAGAAATAACCACTATTAAGAGGAAGCTTACTGCTGACTTTTGCCAATTTTCAATTGAATTGCAATAAATTCATTCCTGTCACTGCGGCCGTGAACAGTTAATTATTTTAATCTGAAATATCCTGGTTTGTTTCCAAAATATTTGGAAACCTCCACCATAAGTTATATAAGAGACGATACTCAAAATATGCTTTATGTATATGTAAATATAAATCCGGTATTATACTGTACATTAAATTATATGAATTATCAATTACTGGAAAATTTCCAGCCAATAAGCTAGGCAGTTTTTTAAAGATTTAATTAAGAGTTTCAATTATTGGGAAAACTATTGGATTTTTACAATCCAAGACTTAAATGAGTGCTCTCAGACCCAATTTTCCGCCTGCTATATTTTTTTTAATTAAAGCGATTGGAATTTTTATATATTGTATTTTCAATTAAAATGAAGTAGGTATCCATTTTTTGTTATAGATGCTGTGTCTACAGAAACGTTGGGCGTATTTACTTTAATTTGTTTATTTGTTTAAATATAAGCCCAGTAGTTTATACAATTTTGTTCATTGACGATTTAGCAAGCAAATAGGAAGGATACAATACAATATATGGGGCTATCAGCTTTAGTAAGCTAAAATCCAAATAAAATAGATAAATTAGGGTTGAAAAAAGGTAGGTGAACTAATTTCATCATGATGAACTTTTATTTTGGCAAAAAACAAAAGGGCAAAGCCAAGAATGTTGAATTATTATCATTGCAAAATGTATCATAGTGAGATTCTCCAAAGTGACTTTATTATACTTGAAATTATTGAAAAAATAAGACACAACTGATCCACAATAAAATATAGAATAAGTCACTTTCAAATGCAAAATGTTTTAAAATGTCTTTATTGGCAGACCAACAGGCAGTCAGCTACGGCCAGAATTAGTAAATTAACTTACTATAAAGTGAACCATAATTATACTGCTGAATTATTTCTTTCCTAATTATACGTTAGTATAAAGAAAACAACGATAGATTTCAAGGTTTCTAAGGATTTACACGTTCTGACGTCCCAGGAACCCAAAAAGTGTTTTTTTTAACGAAATGTCTGTCTATTGGGTCGTGTCGGTCTGTCTGTAACTAGATTTGTGGCCGAACTACTCAATAGAATCTGATGAATATAACTATATAATAATATTATATTATAATGAAAACCAAACTTCTTGCGTAATTTCGTCAATATAGGTGGAGTCATAATAAGCGGATTCTGCTGTATATTTAAAAAAAAAATCTTATTTGGGTTCGGTGAACATTAACATTAGGGATAGCATGAAAACAATACAGTATAGTCTTATTGTTACAGTCAGAACGTGTAGAGTAGTGGTACAGACTCCGACTTTCACCCGAAAGGTTGTTTGTTCGAGTCCTACACTTGCTACATTTTCTGGTCATGCTTCGGAGGTCATGCCAAGCAGGCGGTCCCGAGCTTTCCTACTTGAGTGTAAGAGAGAACTTTATAGCCCTAACATCGCTAGCTTGGCTTGGCAATTGAACAAAAAGTCAATATTTATTTATTTATTGTTCGACTTTTATTCAATAAAGTCGTTTCAATTCATTTCATAATAACCCATTGTTTATTTAAAAATATGAATTTGATTGGGAAAGTTACACTTGTCTTCTATTGTATAGTCAGTCACAAGCACACGCCAAATGGTTTTTGGCAAGAGGTGCACAACAGGTTGGAAAATTGTGCTGGAAATCAAAAGGTCCATAAGCTATCATTAAAAATGGACAGATCCCAGCAGCCCCGCTGGCTGGTGCGATACACCTAATAAATTAATTAGCATACTATGAATCCATAATAGACTGTCACTGTTTCACCGATTCCCATGGCAAACAACAATACGTGGTACGTACCCTAATTTTTTGTTTAGGTTTCATTTTTAGAATACACTACTGGTAAAGTATTTTAGGTTTAAAATGTGCAGTTTTTAGGTTATATGCACACCCTTTGCTGAGTGTTATAACTGCATTGAATTTCATGTCAGATGACGATGACTCATGCCAGCGGCGTGCAGTGGAAGCATTCAACAACTGAAATTAACACTAAAATTAATTTCTAACTAACTGTAATTACAAATGGAAATAAGTAATTAAATAAATTATTTAAACTGGAACTTTAGGCTTCTATCGTACTATACATAACCGAAATTAGAGGATTCAGAAAAAAAATGAACTTGGCGGGACTCGAACCCACAACCTACGCTAATCTGAGGCGTAGTCATAACCGCTGGACCACAAGCCCAACAACAGTCCCCTATAAAACCCATTTGCTCCAATGACTAATTTTTCAGGATTTAACGCCGAAGGCAAACGTCCGTGTGTACCGGGCCTTCTGCGTAAATCAAGATAAAACAATTTCACACTCAAACAAAACTAAAAAAAATATAAAAAAAACTTCAGTTTTTGACACACCCCAAACAAGAAACCCAACAAAAACACACCATCACAAGAGCCTGTCGAACCTCGTCGGGATACATATTTCTCAAACACTTGAAAACAACAAAAGAAAAGCTTTAAAGGCTATTGTCGGGATGGGCCCTTGAGTCGGCTATAACATTGCTGATGGCATTTCCTGTTAAACTCCATTAACAAGATTGGTTTAAGGCCGAGGTGTCGGGACATCTCACGTCCAGCTAGGGGTGGCAGATATGGGGGAGCCCTGACAGAAAGCAAATAAAACTAAAAACCCTTCATATGTGTTATCACGGTCAGAGGAGATAATATTTACGGGGGAGGGAGCTGTATTTTATAGCTGAAATCTGATCCTGCGAATTTCCTGAAGGGAGGTGGCGATGGGGTCGCTATATTTAAGGCTATATCCATCAAAGCATTGGCAGGGTGACTGGCTATTGCACTTCGATAAAGTTGTCTGTTTAGTGGGCAGATTCAAGGGGAGCTCCGAGTTTTTAAGCGAAACTTTGGAACTTACATAGCGCCTGACTTTAGTGTTTGAACTTGCTGTGATATGAAGGAGGGAACCTCCCGATCAGTGGTGGATAAAACAAAAAGTTTTGGGAGGGCCGGATTTTATTTTAAAAGCAAGTGCTTCCTTCCGGCATTGCCGTTGTCACTAACTTTGTTATCAATTCAACATCTGCCATCAAAAATTATCAAATAAACCAAGAAAAATTACTCATTGCACAACAAAATGCTTCTCCCTCCCGGCGAACACCACCCAACGCATACCTATCTATCATAGCTTTGAGTGCTTTGGCAGGGGGGGGGGGGTGCAGCCGCCACTGCTCCCGATTATAATGTATTCCGGACCACTTGGCCTGTGACATGAATAATTCTTTCTAATTGGATAGAGCCACAGAGCTAAATCATATTTAGGGTCATCGAACATAGCAATATTATATTGTGTGCACAACATTTTCAGACTGGTCGGATTGCAGGTTGCTGCTAGTCAAGTAGTACCAAAAAGAAGCACTGTGCAGTTCCACAAGTTGATGGCGAACGGCACGGAATGGAAGGACAAAGTTGGCAACTCGACTTAAAAGGAAATATTTTCCATGGTTTTAAGTGGGTTCACCCAACTCTAATAGGTACCCTAACTTCATTGGTTGGACAAAAACACGACTACCGGGCATGTTGCTGTCAACAGCAAGGGTTAAGAGAAATTATCTTCTTTATCAGCCTCATGACCTAGACACTCTAGCGGCCTAGCTGGAACATCATTGGGTAGTAATACCATGGTTTACGTGCTTGCAAATCCCCAATAGACACCCTTTTTTTGCCCTTTAATCAGGGGGCAAGTTGGAAGACAAGAGGGAGGGGGGGACAAGCAGGAGCTTTGTCATTGACTCAGCTAATTATTTTTAGTTCCCCCCACATTCATTATCGCAAATCCCCCATTGCAGCATCGCTGTAGTAATCCGGCAGGCGGCCTGGGGGCTGTGGTGTGGCTGTAAGGGGTTGGGGGGGGGGGGGTGGAAAAAACAACAGAAGGACAAAAGCTTGTAGGAGAGGTTTGCTTTTTGTGGGGAAATGAGGCAACATTTGTTTTGTTGTTGCGTATAGAAGCACGTATTGACATTGGCGATAATATACTGTGTTTGTATATGATAACACAACACGATCATAATAGGGTACTTATCCATATTACAATGAAATTGGTTATTCTATAGAAAACTGTTTAAAACGTGTTATATAGAGTTTGAAGCAATGTGATTTAGTAAACACAAGCAAAATCATTTTTTTATGGCATATGAGAATATTAAATTATTAGGGTATTCACTGCGTTTCGATTTCCCTAAGGGAAGGTAGGAATAGAACTCCAGTTTTTCTACGCAGATAAATAATTGGAAACGTGTATCTCTACGTTTCCGACGTTATCCGACCTAACCTAACTTACTTCCAAGGTTTCTTTGCCTTCGGCTATTAACATAAGAACATCTGCTGCAGTCCTCTTGTCATATGTTTCCTTTTGTTGTTTTTTTATTAATTTCTGTTGTCGCAGAGCTCATTTTTTAAAAAATTAAATAAAAATAAGATTCAAAATTCAAATGCAAAACAACAACCAATATAAAGATAAAAATTCAATTTCCCAAGCTAAAAACTGAGCCAACCAACTAGTTGGGAAAGTGGGGAATGTTTTGAAATGCATTTCCTTATGGCATTACTTTTCTACCGTAGAAAAACTGGAATTCTATTCCTACTTTCCCTTATGGAAATCGAAACGCAGTGAATACCCTGAATATATTGTTGACACACGTGAGCCGAACAAACAAAATTTGCGTCTTTTAGTAAAAAGTTTTCAACTGTCTCACATGTGTTCAAAGCAGGAGGCCCTGAAGTAGCCAAAATAGGCCTTGTTACAAAAAAGACAAAGGATAACGAATAAAACTTTAATCCCAATAGCAATTCAACTGTCAACCAAACAATTGTCAACAAAAATCTAGCCAAGTCACCCAGAAACTTCTGTAAACCCAATAAATAAAATAGAAATTGTCACAAGAAATGATACCAGTTACAGTGAGGATATGAGAATTTATTATTTGGAAAGGCCAATAAATGATGCGTATGATTGCTACAAATCCCCTCCCCCCTTCATATCTAATAACTTTTATTTCAACGCCATTTTTCATGCGCCCTTCTGCGAAAATGCACTCTACTTTTCTTTTTATCTTTGAAAAGATAATGTAGAGGGCGCGCAGAGTTTAATATTCTACGGGGTGGAGGGAAAACGAGAGGAGGTATTTTTCATTTTTATATTTTTACTTTCCTTTTTACCATGCTGCCATGCATGGAAAATTCGATTTGGATGTTTCAAGAAGTTTCCTTGCAAAAACTGAGTACAGCATCTTTTCTCCTGTAAGAAATTTAATTCAAGTTAATTTCTAAGTTAGATTACAGTTTGTAATTTATCCAAATCATCTTGAAATTTGAGGGTATTATGAAAATAGGGATAAGATTCATTAAATATACGGCAGCATTATTATTGTATGGTGTATAATACAGACACTAAACTAATTTAGGTTCAAGAGGCACCTTCTTCGTTATAACCGAAATTATGAATAATGTACCTCGTGGAATTTTTGATCGGTTAGATAGTTGTGCAGCTGTGGTAGCCTGTCCAGCGATGCGAATCTTGTCAAATAGATATAGACTATAGGGTATCAAGCGAAATCTGTTTGTGGTCTGCTGGTTAAGACGATAGTGGAAAGGCATACCTAGATCGAAGCTTCAACATAAGTTAGTTTAATGTCAGTATTATAAATAAATAAAATAAAATAAATAAATAAGGACTTTTTATTGTTTCTATTACTAAGCCAACCTAGCGGAGTTAGGGCTAAAAGCCCTCTCACACTCAACAAGGAAAGCCCGGGACCGCCTGCTTTACATGCCCTCCGAAGCATGGCCAGAAAATTTAGCCAGTGTGGGACTCGAACCAACAACCTTTCGGGTGAAAGTCAGAGTCCGTACCACTACGCTACATGTCCTGACATTATATGACCATAATTGTAATGTTACAATATAATACCTCTGTTAATACCTTTTCTTAACTCAACGAGTAACCAGGAGTACACCAAGTCGTATTCGCCATAGTCCAGGTTTTTGGCCAAAGTCATTGAACCAACTCTAGTATAATAAAATAGAATAGAAAGCGTCAAATCATATGCTAGGTATTGCCGGTGGAGAGGGAACTCTGGCAGGCCTGTGATGTGGGAATGGCAATAGACAGGCTTCCAAGTTGTAAGCTTCCAGAATAAAAAAAACGTGTAAATCCGTTGAAATCTCGGAATCAAAAATTTCGACCATCACAAAGCTTTCCTTATACTACGTATAAATTGGAGAGCAAAAATAAATTGTGATAAATGAAAAACAAATAAACAATTCAACAAGCGCAGCAAGTTTCTGCACAGTTGACTCGCATTCTAAATAAATCATTGAGTGACTGAGCTCAGGAAGCCCATCCATTGAATGCTGTTAGATGTTTATTTACAGTACACGAAAAAAAGAACATGAAATTATCGTATGTTATTTACCTACTAATACGTTGATGTACCTTTAAAACCCGCGTCATTCAAATCAAAAACAGTTTGAATTCAACACATAAATACATCACCAACTCAGTTATTTACCGAAATCAAAATATGAGCTTGCCAAGCATAAAAAAAAACACTCAACTCGAAACTCTTTTCCGATTTTACCCCACAGAATTTTTAAATTACAAAAAAGGTTTAAAAAAGGAGTAAAAAAAGAAGAGGGGATGGAAATTGAAAGACTTTCCCACATATTTCATGCATGGCAGCAAATTGAGGGTAGCAAATGATAAGGGATGAAAAAAAAGTTAGCGCAAGAAACTCAAATATTGAATGAAAAAATAATCGCTCGGGAAAGAAATCCGTGGATAATCGGAGTGGCGGAAGGGTTCCTTTGAGTTTTCCGACGAAAATAAAAAACGGGGGAAATTGGACTGGGGAGGGGGGGGGGGTAGTGAAGGGTGCGGGTGACGGGGTGTGTACATTGTTAAACTTTTTAACTTCATGTTCCATTTGAAAAATTATATGAAATAGCTTCAAAGTTTTCAATTTAACCATGTGCTTAATTTAATATGCAACTATAGTAGTAGAGGTGTTCAAAATCTGAAACAATCTCCTTCTACTTCTTTTTCTTCTTCTTCTTCTTCTTCTTCTTCTTCTTCTTGTCTTTCTTCTGCTTAAGAAAAGGTAATAATGACATTTTTTCTTTTTATTAATTAATTGCATTATCGTCATCGCCATAGGCCTATGGCACTGATTGCCAACTTCTTTATTATATGCCTTTTTATGGAAACATACCATATTCTAACTGCAAATTTTCCTAACTTCGCTCAAATTAGCACAATTACAACAATTATGACTTACCGCTTTCATAAATACCCCAAGTTCTGACGTACAGGTATGTTATGCGTCTCGATGTGTTGATTTCTTTTCACAAATTTCAAATTCGGTCTCTAATCCGATAGAAAAAACATATTGCGATACTTGCAAAATATAGCCGGCTACAAAATGAAAAAAAATATGAAGAATGAATTGGACGGAAAATCGAATTCTCGAAAGAAGAAACGTCATATTTGAAAAATGCGGAAGCCGGCAGAATTGGAAGGAAAAAATCCATCATTTCGTAACCGATGGCTGATATGTGATACACAGAGGCGTGTTGCAGACAAAGAAAGACAAGACAAACGCCCCTAAAGGCGAGGGGGGGGGGGAGTGTTGAATTTGATAGAATGATGTTTGAATTTCTATCTATTTTACCATGTGTCATTTCCAATTCCTCTTTATCTTGGTCAAAATAGGTTTTTGGTTATAGGGTCGGATATGGATGTTCTGTAGTCGAAGAAATACTATGGAAATGAAATGAATGAATGGAAAAGATACTGTTTAAAGCCTTGTTGCGAAAAACTTGTTAGGCTCTCGACAGAAAGAGAACATCCTGGTTGAAAAACTTCGAGACGGTGGTTTGGGAAGAGTAGCAGTTGTCAGTCTCCAGGGTGCAAATAGCCATAGGTGATTGACAATCTTTGATAGAAGAGACATCAAAAGAGGAAGAACCAGAGCTAAAGAAAGAGTAGCTTGGAAAAGGTCAAACTCAAAAATACCCTACTATTACAGCATTTCACCACATTTTTGGAATTTCTTAGACCTGACATTCTTAGTTTTCTACCAATTAAGTTTTGGCCAACTGGTGCCATAATAATACATTGAAATGCAAAGGAACCTTTTTATTTTCTAAGTTATGGGACATTTTTATAGCTTTACAATAGATATTTCCATCGATTTTTTTTCGTTTAAAAACAATTAATCGCGTACAAACAATTCAATGAATGTATCCGATGAACCTCTTCCATTGCCTCACTAAGTAACCCAATAGGTACTTGTGTTGAGTTACGACACGTCTTCGACCGCAAGGTATGTAGATACTCGCACAAGTCCTAACACGCTACCACCTTGCCACCGAAGTCGAAGTTGATTTTTTACGCACGTAAGTTTTTTCCCTCTCTTGCTGTCTCTTAAACAAAACGCAATTTCAAATAGGCGACAACAACACAGAAACGACGACAAAGAGCCGCGTATACTTCTGCGAAAATTGGAAACAAACAGTCGAAAATGAGAGAAGAGTATTCGTTCGATATATATAGAAGTGGCGCTCTGACGCGTGATAAAGTACAAAGCTTTCCACACCAAGACTTTAATTGAATACCATTCAAACAGTACAATTTAAATTCTATAACTTTGATGAATGTTCGCCATGCGAGGAGAAATGTGCGGAATTGGAATGTTACGATCTTCACCAGCACGCTCCAAATTGTTTTCCTTTTGAGAGTTTCCAAATTGGGTTTTGATTTTCATACGAGCTAGCTTTAATAGCTGATATTGGTAATGAATGTAGTTATTGTAGCAAATATTACAGTTCAATAACTGTGGGCGTTAGTGACGGCCACATCTTCTTCTTTAACTGCCTCTTCTACAGAAGATTATCGATCATCATGATAATTTGGACCTTGCTGTTACGATCTTCACCAGTACGCTCCAAACTGTTATCCTTTGAGGGTTTCAAAATTAGGTTTTGATTTTCATACGAGCTAGCTTTAATAACTGGGTTTATATTGGTAATAAATGCACTAATTGTAGCAAATATTACAGTTCAATAACTGTGGGCGTTAGTGACGGCCACATCTCCTTCTTTAAATGCCTCTTCTCGAGAAGATGGCAAATTTAAAAACTAAGAGAAAATGCCTATTTGTTGCCCTTATTGTTGCCTATAGGCCTAATGTAATTTTGCATTTGCTACATTTGAAATTTCATAGGGTACAGTTACTGTTTTGGATGATTGAACATATTTGATGCTATTGTTTCTTGTTAATCCACATAATTTTCAGCTATTTTGGGAAAGCATATTTATCATAATAGTAAAGTTAGACAGCCTAAATATTTAATAAAGACACATTTTGTTTAGTTTTAAAAATCTTGGATTAGGTACCATAACTATTGAGTATCATTTGGCGCGAAAATGTGAGGCCAAAATATGGCGGGCTTTCTATTGGTCCCTGCTTCCGCAAGCAAATCATATGGAGGTGTGGGGGGAGGGGAGGGGCTCGGGTGTTGCAGGGTGATAAACAAATATGGCGGCGGCTAACTCAGTGCCGCTTTAACAGTTTAACCCGGTTTAACCAACACAGAAGTGCATTTAGTTCACATTAAACTGGGGATTACCATTATAACACCAGCATTTTAAGCACCTTTAGTCCTAAAAACGTGTTGTGCCCCTCAATTACCACTGCAAGGCCCCTTACAAACAAAACTATGCAAACTGAAGTTATACAGTGTGATGACTCGTATCTTTAATTGGTAAGTCATGCTACCACCTATTACACTCCGCCAAAGTTTGTCACAGCTTGTAGTTGCGGCAGCCGGTTTAGGTTGATATCGAGTACGTATACCAGTTGCTATAGGCCGAAAACCCTTACGGAAACATTATAAATAATGTCGGAAATACATGGGGTCGTTGGCATTGGACTAATGGGCCACTATAAGCAGGGCCGTAGCCTGGGGGGCCGGGGGGGCTCAGCCCCCCCAAACGTTCTGTCGCGCCCGCTCAAGGAGGATTAAAGTAAAGGACACTTAACAGTTAACAACTATTGGGCTTCGAAAAGAAAAGGGTGAAAATTGTACAGTTTTGTAGAAAATTTAGCAAAACCAAAACACGGCGGCTGCAATTGTACTGATTTTTGGACAATGATTATTTGTAATTGTTGATTTATAGGCCTACCTAGCTAGCTACCTAGCCATTTTGAAAAAATGAAGAGACAATTTTTTTTAACTACAAATAAAATTTGTATTTATTTATTTTGTTGTTTTGAGAAATGACAATTTGTGATGAAACTCAAAACCAGAAGTTCTGGTGACAAAGACGTCGATGGTACAATCTCAACTGTACTGCTTGCAAAATGCGTAAAACCTCACTAATTTGGGCCTATTTATCAATTTTTCTTCTCCGGGGGAGACCCCCGGCCCCCCCTTCTCCAGGGTGTAAAATGCGGAAAACCTCACTAATTTGAACCCATTTCTCCATTTTTTCTCCGGGGGAGACCCCCGGGCCCCCCTTCCTCCGAGTTATAGTATGCGTAAAACCTCACTAATTTGGGCCCATTTATCTCTTTTTTTCTCCTGGGGAGACCCTCGGGTGCCCCTTTCTCCAGGGGATTAAGTGCGTAAAACCTCACTAATTTTGGCCTATTTATGAATTTTTTTTCTCCGGGATATGGAAGTCTTGGGGTCCTCCAGCAAAAAGAGAAAATGCTTTTTGGTAATTTATACGTCAATTTGGTACTTAGTTAGATATTGATGGTGTGACCTATCTCATGTTTACCATGACATAATGGCTTGGATTCACGGATAATAGCTTAGATCTGATTATGACAACCCATAAATCCTAGCCCCCCTAATGCTTTTCTCAGCGCTACGGCCCTGACTATAAGTATTAGGTTCATAAAAATGTCCTTGAGAACATTATTATCATTATTTTCATTATTATTATTATGCTGTATTGTCAAACTCACCATCGTAACCGTTACGCATAAATTAAAAATATGGTAAAAGCACAATTGAAATTCTTCTCATATTTCAGCAATATAAATGTTAATAAATTGACAAAAAAGGGAACAAGAAAATGCTGCGAATTCCACTGCTTGAGAATATACAATTTCAATTTGCGCTACTGGAAAAGTCATTGATATAACTTGCCAGCCCAGACGGCATTTCCAGGAATAAATTTTGGAAAACTCACCCCCTCCCCTAACAAAAGAATACTGATACTTTCATTAAAAACCGTGAATGTTTCTATTTCCTTAGGGGATGGGGAGTTGGGGGTGTGGGGAAGTATCACGGTAGGTTTCAAATTTCGTTTCTCGCACTTCAAATTCTAATTCACTTTTTCAAATTTAATGAAAACTGAATTTTGATATTTTGCACGACCGTTAAAAATAACCAAGGAAACAAAATATTTTATAGTTCTAAGAGAAAAAAATTTATGAATTTTCATGGGTTAAAATTAAAATGCTCGGGGGATAGAAAATGGGGAAACAATTTTTTTTTTGTCTAGCAATTTTTCTCAATTTTTCCTCATTTTTATGACCTTTTTTGTTCAAAAGTGAGGGGTCCTTCTCAGTGGTATTTTCAATTGGAGAAGGATTGAATGATTGAAGTTACTAGGCAACTTTTGGGATGTCCGGTCAGGTCAGGAAGTTCCAAAACCAACATCTTAATAATGGCTAAATATTAAATTTTCTTCTTTCTTTCTTTTCCTTGTCCAGTATTCCTATTCCCTGGACAAGGAGCATATATTACAAAAATACAATACATAATAATACCATCCCGCATCCCCAAGCTAGCGCTTATTTGGGACAAAAGACTCATAAATTGCTGCTAAACAAGGCTTAATCATTTATTTTTGTTATTTATTTATAATATTTACGTTATTTTTTTTTATTTTAACTTGTTATTTTAATGTCAGTTTTTTTTTTCTTTTTTACCGGAATACTGCATGTAAGCCCCATAAGGGAGGCTTGTGGCAGGATTCGCCAAAAGACTACAAACAGTTATTAGACTATATAATAATAGTAATAATAAACTAATAACAGTGCGAAAAACGGCCACATAATATTACTTATCGAGGAACATTTCTGTGTCTGCAGTAAGACTACTTGTCGGGTTTGTGGTCCAGCCGTTAATCCTCCAGTTTTTTTTCTAAATTTTGCAAATTTGCGGGATATGCCCCCTCCCCCTCCCACCTCCGGACGGATACCCCCATAATATGTTCGTTTTGTTTTTGTTTTCCAACTATACGTTAATAGCCTAAGTAACAACCTGTGCGTGGCACGAAGTTGGACAAGTCAAGTATGTTATGCTCCCACTTAACCAGAGGGGGGGGGGGGCAGACGCGTATCAGTACTTGGTTAAGTCATGCTTTTGCCGTTTCATTGCGTCAATGGTAAGCTCGTTTCAGCTTGTCCATTATCACTATCAGCCGGTGTAGGTTGACATCGAGAACGTATACCAGTTTGCTTCATTTTTTTATTTCATTCATACGGAAACAATACAAATAATGTCCGAAATCCATGGGGTCGTCGGCATTGGACAAGGGGCCCATGGGCCACTGTATGTAGAGTTAGGTCCATAAAAGCGTCTTTAAATGAATAACTAACTAACTTCGAGAGTGAGTTGGTTTATCTGCACACATTATATACCCCTAATAACAATGCTTATCTCATTGCAATAAGTGCAATTTCATATCTACAAACGCGGAATAACCAGTTCAATTCGCGGAGACAACGACTGTAATAACAGTTTTAAAATAGAAATGCGACGACCATGCAGCGCAAAGTAATCTCCTCCAAGCTATGAATGCAACCCTAAAGATAAGCAGGTGAAAAAACAATTTCCGTGGATAGTACATAGGGGGTTGAAGAATGCACAGCTTTCCAAGAAACCGCTGATCCCATAGTGGTAGAATGCCTGGATTGCTGAAAAATTGTTCTACTGCGAAATACATTTAAAATTATATACTGTATAGTCAATTTGCATATTCTGCGGTACGTTCAACAGATGAGAATGCCCTTATGCATGCAGAGTTGAGGGGAATACGATTTTCCCTTCTTCTTCTTCTTCTTCTTCTTCTCTATTCGCAATCAATCAATCAATCTATTGGCTTCCAGAAAACCTTTCCATCTTCTCCATTCTTCCTTATCTTCTCTTGAGTCCCCCCTACTTAATTAAGAATTCTAAGAAGATCTGTTGGAAGACCTAGGCCTTATCTGGTACCGGTAGTTATAATGTGTTTCTCGTCCCTTACTAAGTTTACGAATTCATGTCAAATATGTCTTTCCTATCATTCATGAAGGTTTAATTACTTACTTACTTCGCTACCGGCCGCCATACCAAGTTGAATCCAGCGGACCAGAGCAGGTTCAAAGCTGCAGATAACTTGGTCGTGTGCACAGTGCCGGTGGGGAAACATGGTAGGACTTGTCCTGGTCACCTCCGAACTAATCGTGTGACTTCACTGTGTTTCCCAAGTGGTTCGGAATCCACTATAATCAGGAGGTCCACTGTCCTATGGGCTGGGGCATAAGACAGTCAAGTCGGGGTCGCTCTATGGGCCCAAATGAAGCCTAAGTCGTTATAAACCCGACGAACACTACTACTACTACTACTTACTTCGCTTGAAATAATTATAATTATTTATAATCTAAATATAATTTTGCAGTACCTTTCAGGTATAACTGCAGACAGAATGTAGAACTTCATGTCGCTCACATGCTTATTAAGGGACCCAAAGTACTGACCAAAAAGCGAAAATTAATTGACGGTGCCCTAGTGCTGAGTTAGAAAATACACATGTTGAGTGCTGAGAGCAGCAACTACTAGGCTAGTAAAAGCTAGTACAATTAAATATCACTCTACCTATTCAATGTCTATGGCAAATTCTTATCAGGGGACGCACAGTGTTTGCCAAAAAGAGAAAAGTAAGCGAAGGTAGGCTGGTGCTGAGTTAGCGAATTCACCTGTGGATTACCGAGAACCTATCACTCATTCCTGAAGCCTCATCCGCGCACAATGTGCTGACTTTTCTATGGCTTGATGATTGATGGAATTTTTTTCGAGAGGCTGTTTATTAGGTCGCAAGTCGTTAAGGGGTGGATTTTTTTAATGGAAGATTAGGGGTTGCTTTGTTATTGAAGTAGAAATAGAATTGAAATGGTAGTATAGACGCTACAGTTGCTCCGCATTTGTCGCATTAAAGATGCATTAAAAGATAGCCGTTGACAAGCTGTACCCCATCATCGGCATTGCCCCTCCGAGGCTCCGTGTAATCAGGAACAAGTTTGAATTTTGGCGCGAAGTGGCAGAAGTGAATTAAGTTGGCAGCTGAGAACCTGTTGTTTTTTTTCTTGGAGAGAGGAGACGTGGACAAGTCCGGGATATAATCGTTTGAGGAATTTCTTTTGATATGAAGTTTTGAAAGGGAGTCGCCCTTGGGCCGGGTGGCTACAGCGCCACACCAGGTTTTTTGGGGGAGGATGGCCCCAAGACTTTGAGGGACGGAGCATTATGTATCAGTCGGCCAGGAGGGCGGACTGCGTTGTGGGGTTGCAGCATTAGATGGCCTGCCGGACCTGCTAAAGTAATCCAGCACTCTCCGACCTAGAGGCAGCCAACTTCATTCACCGTAGTTTTCATCACTCAAGTAAGATCAAGCCAGTGTAATTCTTTTCTAAAGTCCAGTTTTTTCAAAGCCGTGTAGGCAAGTTCTTTCGCTCTTCAAGCCTTATTTGTCGAATTCACAAGATGGCGGAGCAGCTAGTCTGTGTCCTACCCAGTAAGGTTATAAAGTATTTAGTAATTAGTCACCTTCCTTGACCTTGTGTGGGCTTCTGCGTGGGGGGTTTGGTATTGTGTAGGGTGACGATAGCGTTCGTCCCTGGCATTCATGCCGGGATATTAGATTTTGTGTTTTAGTTCAAGAAGACTGATTGGGCCATTGGCGCCTTGTAAAGACATTTGTAGTGAACTATTCGGCTGTATGCGTTTCCTGCTCTCTCTCAGACGCCCGCACTTGTGTCAAGGTGGTGGAATTTTCCCTTTTTGTAACTTGTCACTTTGCCTTATAACTTTTTTATAATTTTGTACTTTGGTTCTGGTCTAGCCAGCGGTCTTATTAGGGCGTTCGTGGCTGATCCTGCCCTGGGAGTTGGGGTGTATACTGGTCGGTTTTGTGTGGAAGTTCCTCCCTCAATGGACTAGTGTACATTCTTTCCCTCAGGAGTGACGAGCGTCTTGGTAGGTCCGCGGACTGACCCGGCACCCTTCCTACTGTGGGGTTTTCACAGTCACTTGCTTTATTCTGAAAATATACTATTGATTTCTTTAACGTAACCGCTGTTGTGGATCAAAAAACCGGATTTCCTCTTTGACGAAGTAGAACCACGTCCTGATGTGGAAGGGGGGCTCGGCAAGGGGTTAGGAGAGTTCTTGGGTTGGAGTAGGCCACGGGAGGGCCCACTGCGTTCTTTGAGCAGTGCTGTCTTCCTGGGGTCTATTCCAACTTAGGGGAGGCCGACTTCCTATTCCATGTCACCCTGATTTTGTTTTTTGTTTAAGGTAGTCTCATTGCTTCTGCCAGCGAGCGTAGGCCGCCCCTACTCATTGCTAATCTGAGCTAGCTAGTTGGGCAAACCCTGTCACCTCCGAGGTACTAGGGGCGGTGTTCGCTTTGGAGTAATTTGATATAAGTCTAATAAGTAATTTAATACGTAAATAAAGTAAAGCAAATATATTTTAATATAAAGTAGCCGAGAGTTTAGAATATAATAAATTATAAATATACAAATAGTAAAGTAACAGCTGAGTAACATTTCAATTTTCACACACGTTTCAATCAAATAATATTAGATAGAAAATTAATTAATAGCATTTCAGTAAATTACAACATCACACCCATTTTAAATTTACATCCGTCAAACGTTGAAAAACAAAAGTAGAGGACGACCCCCGGCCTCTACTTCACTGACAGTCAACTGGGCGCAACAGCCTGAAGTCCAGAAAGAGTTTTCTCAGCCAAACCACGCGGGTCGTGGAGGGTACAGCCAGCTCAAATCGCATCGACAGGTGGAAGAACCTAACTCCCAACATCCAGGAAGAAAAAGCTGCCTGAGCTCAATTACCATACCCTACATGGCGGAGCCTCAATAGGCTTAGAACGGGGGTTACAAGTCTTTTATCACGTCAGGGAACCTACCCATCTGTAGTCTAAAAGACATGAAACTAGCGCTCTGATTGGCTAATAATGACGCCCAATTGATGACTGCAGGCCACAGGTACACTGGTACCCACGTGTATTACCTTTACACCTAGCTATCCATAGTGAATCACTATTATGCAATCGAGGACAATTTGTCAGTACAACATCAAAATCGGACAGATAGTTTCAGTTTCCTAATAATTTATTAAAATGAAATAACTCAGATGATCATTGATCAGCAAATGTTCCAAAAATGAGGGAGGGGGGAGGCTCAGCAACAGCTGTAGTTGTGTCGATGGTGTATACGGCCGCCGTCAGCAGGCGAGCAGCGAAGCCGCAGGCTTAGCGAATGACACGTCGAAATGATTAATGGTGTGTGCTTACTTATCGCTCTTTATGTGGAGTTCCAGGAGGGAGGGGGACATCCCTAGCTATTCACTAATTATAATGTGAAAGGGCCACAGTGGCTACTGATGTCTGTCATTTTTCTACTACCACTTCTGATATTGTAAGGATATTCACGATTGTCGTTAAACTGATGAGTCGAGTCAAATATTGATATTTTCATTTGAATTTGGAACATTCTATTATATAAATTATATAAGCTCTTCAGTGTAATGATCTTCAATGGGAAAACATTTAACCCATTTGATCCTAATGTCCCCATATGGGGACAAAAAACAAGCCGACAATAATTTGGGATTTTTTCAAAAAATATTTGAATTTTAGAGGGAAATTGTAGTTTTTCGTGTTGTTTAAACTTGGGCCACGCCTTCTGCCACGAACAAAATGGCGTCTGCTGCATTGTTTTGAAATTGTGTCCTTCCAATTTTAATTGATTTATTTTCAGTTGCTGATAGCGCGGAAATTATTATTTATACATAGTTGTTTTTAGTATATTCTTCGAATTTTATAAGTTTTATGCTAAAAAGTCTTCAGTTACATATATAAGGTAAGCATTATTACTAAAAAGCCAATAATTATTATTCTACTGTCTTGAAAAGTTGACTGTCCTCGTTTGGGGACATTAGGTCTATATGATATCACACGTTTCATCTTATGTTTATTGTTTTTATTTTATTACAGATATAAAAATGTCACGTCGACTGGTTTTTAGTGGTAGAAACAATTTTAAAGGGTTAGAGGAAGCGATTGAAGCGATTTTTGATGATGATGAATTCCTCTCTGAGAATGAAATCGACATAAATATTGTACCTCCTGATGTCGACCCTTTAACCGATGACGAAAATTTTGACGACGAAGATCTGATGACATGCAATAACTTGCCCAATGATGTTCCAGGAACTATTGAAATTAATATTGGGCATTATGAAGCGGACGTTACCAAAGAAACCGATCAAGATGACCCAGGAGCTCTTGAAAATAATGTGGTTTCAGAAAGTGTGAGGGACATTTACAAAAAGAGTAAGGTGCCTCCAAAATGGCGAAAAGATCTTGACTTGGACGCCCCATCAGACCATGCTAAATATGGCCACACTATAGACGATGTTCGCAACTCTATTGGTGGCAAGTCTCCTCGGGAAATATTTGAGATTATGATCACTGAAAGTGATATACAATATTTAGCCCAACAAAGTGAATTGTATGCGGGACAAAAAAACAATCAGAATTTTCTGTTAACTCCAACTGAGCTCCGCACTTTTATGGCAATTTTATTGTTTTCAGGGTACCATACCCTACCTCGTGCTAGATATTATTGGTCTGTCGATGAAGATTTGGGGCAGAAAATTGTATATGAAGCTATGAGCCGTGACCGATTTCTTGAGATCAAGAAATACTTTCACATAGCCGACAACAGTCTTATAACCTCGGATACCAAAGACAAGATGTATAAAGTTCGACCATTCATAGACCGCCTCAGAACTAACTTTCAGCAATGGGGTTATTTTGACAACTACTTCTCAGTTGACGAATCAATGATAAAATACTTCGGTAAACATAGCTGCAAGCAATTTATACGCAACAAGCCTATTCGCTTTGGCTACAAAAATTGGATGCTTGCTAGCTCCAATGGCTATTGTTACGATTTCGATGTATACCAGGGGAGGACCACAGCTACTGATAAGAATATGGGGTTAGGAGCGCAAGTGGTTTTAGATTTTGTTTCCAAAATACCCCATCCTGAGCAAAGAGTAGTTTTATTCGATAATTTTTTTACGAACTACCCTCTACTCGTAACTTTGAGGGAAATGGGGATACGAGGTACCGGCACTGTTCGGGAAGATCGGATGCCTCTCGAAAAAAAGAAAAAAGATATAAAAAAGGGAGCGAAACTTCCAAAGAAATCGGCCGTGATAAAGAAGAAACCGAAGAAGTTAGCCAGAGGAACTTCTTTTTCTTTCTTGGACAAAAAAAATGGAATACTAGCCGTTCGTTGGATGGACAATAGCTTAGTGACGATGGCTACAAATTTTGATTCCGTGGAGCCAAAAGGAGCGGTGAAAAGGTGGGACCGTAAGGTGTTGGCCAAAGTGAGCGTGCCCCAACCCCGCCTGTTCAAGACTTATAACAGTCACATGGGTGGGGTTGACTTAGTTGATCAAGGCGTCAACGCTTACCGAGTTGGTCTGCGAAGTAAAAGATGGTACTTCGTTATCTTCACATATTTTCTAGACCTTGCTGTATACAATGCTTGGCGGCTGCACAAAATTGCTGACGGGAATATGGACGAATTAGGATTCCGGAGGAGCATAGTCAGAAGTTACCTGAGGGATGCTGCTGTATTCCACAAAGTAAAGGGTAAAAGAGAAGCGCTGCCACTAAACCCTCGGGATCAGCCAGCTCTAGGACACTGGCCGAAAAAACTCCTGAGTCAACAGCGCTGCCGTATCTGTCATGCCAAATGTCGTTGGCAATGCGAGTATTGTCGCATCACCCTTTGTATTGAGCGTGACTGCTTCAAAAAACATCACATGCAATAAAAGAAACCAGGTTCTTATGAATATTAATGAGTTTTCCATGTGTCCACCTGTTAAGTACATATAGACCTAATGTCCCCATACGAGCCGGCAGCATTTTTCAGCAACCACAAGCCAAAAATTTTTTTTCGTATTTTTCTCGTGTTTCTAGAGTTAAAAAGACTCTGTTATGCAAATTTCATTCAAATCGGACGAAAAAAAAAGTGCCGGTCTTAATGGGTTAACTAGGAAAAAGGAGATATCAAATAATAAAGAGCTATAAAAAATACATGAATCATTTAGTAAGTACGCTGCTTTTGTGCTAAGGCCATAGCAGAGCATATTTTAAGGAAGCCCCATTGGGGCAAGCGTGCCCTCCAGTGAGGTGATTTTGCCCCCTACTTTTGGGCATATTGCTCCACACAAATTGGGCACAAATTTCAAATTCCAAGACTAACAAAACTAGAAATTATGAAAAAAAAGTCAAAAGTTACGTTGTCCGTAGTATTTATGGCGTTAATTATGTTTTTAACGTGACCGAAGAACTAATTAATGGAGGTGGGGGGGGGGGGGTTGATACAAGCGAAATTTACACTATATAAAATCGGATTTCAATGTGTGCCACACAGTGAAAATTTCTTCAAACATGCTCTGAGTCATAGTGACAGCTAGTAAACTGAGTAGGTACATTATATTGGAAATACAAAATTCACTATATCGCAGGTAAGGAGTATTTGTATATATTATCGTATGTGGCACTGTTGTAACTAGGCCAACTATAGTTGTAATATTAAGTATAAATATAAACTATTAACCGAGCTAAACAATTAATTTATGTTTGCAGACGGGCAATAGGCACAACGTGGGGAATCAGGCCCAAAATGGCAATGTGGATTTACACAATGGTCATTAGGCCGGTGATTACCTACGGAAGTGTAGTTTGGTGGACCAAGACTACACAGGTCACAGTGACAACCAAGTTGAATGGGCTCCAGAGGCTGGTCTGCCTCTGTATCACAGGAGCAATGTCAACTTCACCAGGGGATGTCCTGAATACTTTATTGAACCTGCCAACCCTGGGAGTCTTCATTGAAGCACAGGCCAGGATGGGCGCCTATAGATTGGAGCTGGAAGGCTGCTGGAGAAGCAAAAGGTCAGGCCACTCCAATATTACCAAAAGCATATCGGAAGACACGCTTTTAATGCCGTCAGACCGAATGACACCCCTGCTCTCATTCAGCAAACCATTTAACACTAGAATTCCAGCTAGAGAAGAATGGAATGCTGAAGAACATCAAACAGGGGACAATGACCTAGTCTGGTATACAGATGGGTCGAAAATGGAAAATGGGGCTGGAGGAGGAGTCTATGGGGAAACTGTAGACAAATCCATAGTCCTAAGCCTCGGCAAATATGCTACAGTCTTTCAGGCTGAGGTAGGGGCCATTATAAAATGCCTAGAGGAGTGTATGGAAATGGAATGCAAGGGCAAAACCATTATTATCTATACAGACTCGCAGGCAGCGATTAAGGCTGTGGAGGCTATAAAGATCACATCAAAAATGGTGTGGCACTGCATCAACCTCCTAATAAAGGTGTGTCGGGAAAACTCAGTCTCGCTGATTTGGGTCCCGGCGCACTCGAACTTTGATGGGAATGAAAGAGCCGACGAGCTGGCTCGAAAAGGTGCAGAAACGCCATTCATTGGTGGAGAACCTAAGTACGGGATGGCTTATTGCCAGGCCCGTACTTCTGTACAAAAATGGGTGCAGAGAAAAACTGCAGAGGAATGGAAGAAAGTCCCGGAAAGCAGATTTGCTAAGAAGGTTATTCCGGGTCCTAGTAAAAAGCTCACCGATCAGCTTCTCTCTTTAAGTAGAGAGCAAGCTAGAAGGGTGGTTGGCACGCTTACGGGCCACGGCCACTTCAACAAACACATGCATAGGGTTGGCGTGAAAAACGACAGTAGATGCAGACTGTGTGAAGTTGAAGAAGAAACAGCTGAACACATTCTCTTTGAATGTGAAGCGCTGGGACAAACTCGATTCCAAACTCTTGGCCACCCTAGGTCTGAAGAGGAAACCATCCGATCTAATCCCATCACAAAAACACTAGAATTTATCAAAAAGACTGGTGTTATAAGATGGGCGTAGACGGCAAACGTGGAAGCAAAAGACCTTCTAGGTCGACGCTTATAGGAACTCAAACGAGTAGGCCCCACGAAGGAAAAAAAAAAAAAAGTATAAATATAAGTATTTACTAAGTAATATTGTACGAGGCACCGCAACCAAGTTATCTTGTCATAAGGGTTATAAATGCAAACAAAATTTTTGAAATGCCAAATACTATTTTAAAATTAACTATATTACTATATAAAGCTCACCCTGGAGAGGAAAATTGTAAGCGACCTGCAAGAAACCGGGCTCACAAGGGAGGACAAGCAAGACAGAAACGTCTGGAAACGCCGCAGCTCTGCCGCCGACCCTCCATGAGGAAATGGCGCGGAAAAAGTAAAAGTAAGTAAAGTAAGTATATTGAGTTTATAAGAAAATAAATTAATGTTTTTTGTTTGTATCTGTAAGCTCGGGTACATACGTTTAATTAGTACCCCGTGCTACTGCAGATGCAGTCGAACCTACTTAAATGTCCATGGATCGTAGTAAACAAAGATTTTAATGGAAATTTTTGTCAAAAATTATTCTGTGTATAGGAATCAAAGAATCGGGGTTAAAGAATTTTATCTACAACAAATCATTCTGTTATTCCGTGTTGGAATCAAGTTAAATTTTCACTATTCGGTATTCTATTGATGTCTGGTTACGCTATTGCTGTTGCATTTGGTTGGCTCAGTGCTACATAAACGACACTAGGCTTTCCGCTTTTCCTTCTTCTTTTGGCACTATTTTCCAAACATAGGTACTCCATTTTAATACGTCCGTTTCTTATAGGCTCCCTGACGCTGCACGCTTATTTTAAGGTAACCTCAGTGTCACTTATGCAGCACTGAGCTAGCCATGCAAATACAAAGGTAGTGGCGTAACTAGACATCAGAATACCAAATATTGAAAATATGAGTAAGTTGGAGCTAATACAGTACAAGGGTCTGGCAATATGAATCAGCATTTGTTGTCCTTATCTTGTTCCCCAATGTTATTCCATTGATAAGACTTTCCCTAAAGTTGACAGTCAATTAATTTCACTTCATTTTATTTTGGTAGCCGCGCACAGAAACAATGCCCAGAAAAAGAAGCCATTTTTAAAGGTAGCGCGGGGGGGGGGGGTGGTGGTGGGGGTTTGAATACAATTACTTTTCACACATGAACAAAATAAACCTCCCCGCCTGAAAAATGGCTTCGTCCGCTCAGAGCAGGGGGACTACGGCGCCCACCAACTTCGACAATGTATACAACTCACTGTTACAATTTATTGTTTTGTTTATGTATGGCTCTCTATTTATCTTGCTAAAGTTAGCTGATGTGTTGTTTTTTGTACGTTCGTGTTTTGCAATCATCATCTTGTCTGTCTGTCAGGTGCCCAACTTTCAGAGTCATTGGGGTGTTCAGGTTGATTTCCTATCAGATGTAGATGCTGTCTTTGAGGCTCCATCAAAGTCGGGCAATGGACTGTATTTGGGCCCAATTTGCCACAACCGAGCAATAGAGTAATTTTTAAAAGAAAATACAGGGAGGAAAATGTAAATCCGTTTGTAAATGGTAGAGCCTACCCAACAAAATTATAGTACACAATATTATTATTATTATTATTATTATTATTATTATTACTTATATTACAACAGGGCAAGGACATTGCCCCTTAGGTGTAATACATATAGTCTAATAGTAAATATGATAAATAAAGAAACAAAAACTACTTAGGCCTATAAACTAAACACAGAAGAATTACTTAAGAATGGTTTTACAAATAGGTCACAACATACATGTATAGTTGACAACGTAAAAAATAAATAAGAATTTTTAAGTAAAAAATAAGTAAATAGTAGGCATACGGTTAACTACTCAGGTGATATAACAAGCAGCACGCGGATGAGATGTTTACATGATGATAAGCTATTTCGATTTATGTCAATTGTTATTAGGTCCAACTGTGATAACGTGTTGTAGAGGCTAGGCAGTCGACAGAGTGTGGAATTGCACCTATAATTTGTAGTGGATAACGGAACATGGAAAAGGCTGTTTCGACGAAGATTTCGAGAAGTTGGTATGTGGAGCTGGAGATTTGCCAGAATTTGTGGACAGTCTATATGATGTCTGACAATTTTGAAGAGTAGAAGCAAGTCAAGGAATTTCCGCCTATTTGAGAGACTTTGAAGCGAAATGTTAAAATTTTGATACCGTGCATACCTTAAGAACCGATTGTGGACCCTATATAGCTATAGTACATATAGTACATAATATAGTAGAACAGGAAGACATGCGTGTAGTATCCTACAACCCAGCAACAGTATTGAAGTTTGTACAGTCCCAAAAATGTAAATAGCACAGAAGTAATTTTTGCTTTCCTATTAATGCGTAGTTGAAGAAAAGCTTTGTGGTGGTCAAAATGTTCAATTTCGGCATTTCAGTGGAATTATTATGAGCTCAATACCTAAATAAAACTTCAATCATCTCTACTTATCAGGAAAGGATTATAATTAATCATTCTGTAAATTTATTTAATTTATTTATACATTTTCCAAATAAATTTAAATTTAGTAAATTAGCGAATGCAAATTGAGCTTAAAGTAGTATAAATTATGTAAGCTATTCAGTTCTATAGGCAACTCAATTAATTATCTGCAGTAATATTAAATGGCTCAAAATAAATTGGAGAGATGTCCAATTTTATTGTTACCGTTCTGTTCAAATTCGTGTCGGGGGTTACTTGGTAGTAATAACCAAAGTATGCCAGTGGCTCATAGGTTGAAACACCTTCGAATGTGTGGAAAAGAGTGTCGTAGGCTAGTGCAAATGAAAGCTTTGTTTCAGTGACAGTTATGCCCAGGAGATTGATTAGTTCCGGAGATCGCACATTTAGCGGGACCCAAGAATTACGTTCATCGCCACCTGTATGATAAAATTTACCCCCCAAAAGAGGGACAACATATTTGACCCTTTCAACAAACTCGAGATCATTGACAGTAATATTATGCAATTGAGAGAAAATTTTGTCCTTGATTTCGAGACAATTTTCTGGCAAGGTAAAACAGTCTGCAGCTCCCCCATGTACTTTCATAATTAGATCCACATTCTTGCTGGCTTTATCAATGATTTTCCGCGCCTTATTAATAAATTCATCAGCTAATTTAACAGGATAAGGAATGCTTAGTGAGGAATGTAATTTTTGCTTATAGTATTGATTTTCTTTCAGTTTTGCAGCAAGGTCATTACGACTTTGTTCCACTTCTTTAGTGACAAAAGAAACAGGCATTTCAAGACCTAATCGAGCAATTGGATAAAAGTCTGTGAATGGAATTCCGAGAGGAGTTAAGCCTGTGTTATTTTTTGTTGATATTTGCAGAGGCATTATTTCATTTGCATAGTCCAGTAAGCCACTAGCTACTTCTTCGCATTTATCCATTGCTTCTATGCTACAAGAGAAAGCATAATAATTTCCAGATGGATCTTTTTTAAATATTTTTGCGAGCTCAATTGGTTCTCCACCGACTTGAAACGCATGAACTTCAACAGAACCAGATATTTGATTAAGAGCAGCAACTGTCTTAATGCTTCCTGTTGCAGAAACAACACTGCCATACGAAAATCCAGCCTTTGCTGTGAATTCATTTTTGTCTTTAGAATTAGCAAACTTGATGTTAAGTCCCATAATAAGTAAAGCTCCCTCTTTATATGAAGCAACATAGTTATCACCACAAACCAATCCAAAATATCGATTTGTGCCATTTTCATATGCTCGACTACCAAAAGCAGTAAATAAGCCGTCTGCTAGTCCCACCATTACTTGCATTGTTGTGTGCTGATAATAATTAATAGAAAATGAGTAGTCACTGTCTTGAATAGATCTTAGATAATCAGCTTGTGCATTCGCTGAGAACATTTCGTAACTGCCACTAACACTTACAGATACTCCTAACTCCTTTTGTAGATTTGCAAAAGAAGTGGCTGAGGTTAATCTAACAAGTTGTTTTTGTTCACCATAAAACGAGACGGAAGCGTCATAACATCGTTGTCTGGTCAATTGCTGCATATCTGATGAAAATCCAAAGCCAGCCAAGTTATTTTCTTTAACTCCTGACGTAGCTTCTCCCATACTTGGTGCGGTGTATGCCAGCCAACAAAAACAGGCACATATCAACCAAATGGTATGCATTGCTGTAAAGCACTTTAAGCTCAGTTTTAAGGAGGACATCAAAAAGAAAATCTGAAAAGCAAATTATGATACACATTATGCAAAAAAATGGCCACTGCTTGCATCTCCTAATGAAACATTTCATACTAAATGCCGCAAATTGTTGAACGGATTGATACCCCTATATATAGATGTATACAGGATATTGTCTTATAAAAACTCTATTGCCAAACTATATATACTCGTACATGTACATGTTGAAGAAAAAATTTCTACAATCACAATGTAGCCTATATTTATGTGTTTTAATCAATTCAAGTTATACTAGTACTACTATTTTATATTCTCCATCAAGTATCACTATCTATCTAGATATATCCTTTGTATTTTCATTTGTACGTTAGTGAAAGGAATGCTATGTGATGGTCGAAATGCTCGAATTCGAGGTTTCTACGGATTTACTCGTTTTGAGGTCCAATGAATAAAAGAAGTGGTTTTACGAAACGCCTGTCCTGTTGGTGTGTCTACAGTCAGTCTGTCTAAGTAACTGCCTGTCTGCAACTCGATTTGGGGCCAAATAACTCGATTTAATTTTGTGAAATTCGGCACCTGCGATAGGTTCACAATAATATTGTCCAGGGGTATTAGGGAGATTCATGTTCGATTTTCGGATAACTTCTTCATTACATATGCCTAGGTATATGAGACCTCTAAATGCAAAGTGGCCAATCTCACATCATGCACATTTTTTAGGAGGAGCAAGAGTTGATTACGGCTTTATGGATGACATTAATGATTAGACTGTCGATAATTAATGAGCTTAATTAAGTACAATGTCATTTTGCCTACGTGAAAGCAACCTAAGTGCACGGACAAATAGCTGAGAAATTAACTAATTGTGTTTGGAGTATGGCCATTTTGAAACCAAATTTTGGATAATGGCCACTTTGAAATAGCCTACACATAAACTGCAGATTGGCCACTTCGGTCTGTTTTTCCTGTACGATCCATAATAGGCTATTATTTTTGTTTTCCTACTCGAGTAAAACTTTCGCCAATTTTTCAGAACATTTTACATTTTATTTTGAAAAGTGGGCTGATAATGTTTAAGCAGTAATTAAAATAAGTTTACTGCAGAAAAATGTTTTTAACTCAAGTAGTCATTGCGCATTTGCCATTTTTTTAGTGCTAGTTTCCGAGCGACGAAAAAAATAAGGCCAAATTAAACTGCATAAATCTATTTATGGATGTTCTGAGGACTATTTAGGAAGAAATCTCATAATAAAATATTAATTTGAACCCAAATAAATAGCAATTTTTCATATCAGTGTCATTGAGCAACACGGAAGGCAGAAACATCCACAATAATATGAAAATAGTACTGACGTGGGCCTTTTTTTAGTTTAGCGTTCCGAGTCGACTTTTCCGGTTGGGCAATTCGTTTTCTACATTTCTTTATTTATATTATATATATATATCCCAAGAAACTGCCAAAATGAAGTTGTTGCCTTCAAAAGTTTTATGACGATTTCTTTTAAATTCACATAGTTTTTAATGCAAACAAAACAAACCCTCAAAACGCACGAGGTTTAGAGATTAAAAAAATAAAAATATTTAATTCTCCTAAAAAATGACCAAAATACGTATTGTTTCTGAGGATCGGTGCTAACGTACTTCAGGTATGTTGTATGTATATAGGTGCTTAATAGAGTAACAAGCCTGTATAGGTTGCTAAGGTTATATGGTTTAAAAAATATATATTTTTAAGATGGAAAATGTGCATTGAATGATGCTTACCATATACATATATCATTCTTATTGTGTAGTATACACAATATTATTGATCTATCTATTATAAGTGCCGCAATCAATCGATCAATGCAGGGCTTTAGTATCGGGAAAAACTATTGGCAGCATTAGCCAACATTGGGAGAATTATAATTATCATGAAACAACTAGTATTACAGGACCTATATGATAATAATTGATAAAATAATAGGCAAGCTTGTACGGGTTCACTAGTACGTTGAATAAGAAGAAAAATTAGCCCCTGGCTCTACTATGTACAAACAATAATTATATAAAGATTTGTCGTTGAAAGAAAACAAACCTGTTCTTTTAGTAAGGCCGCATCAGAACATTTATTGTTTGGGAACTTATGTGTCTTATATAAATTATATGAACTTTGAATCGAATGACCAGTTGGTCGCTAGACGAACAAGAATAAAATCTAGAATCAGTGTTCAAGACTGGCAGAACTTGCAACTATGCAAGTCAAGAGATAACCTTTCATCTTTGACAAGACGAAGAGAAGACAAAAGGCCATCACACATTATGACATTGACTCTAAACTATTGACTCTTGGACAGATAGGAAAGTTTGTCGATCTCATGAAGTTCATATAAATTTGAGCATCTTGTGGATTGACTAGTACAGTTTTAGCGATACTGCTTAAGTCAGGATCACACGACAAGATCAGGTTGGTACAGGCCTTTTCTTACTTTCATGGGAATAATTATTAACTAACTAACTTAGCCCCATTTAGTATTTCAATTGCCATGACGTATCTATCCCTGATATAATAATAGGGCTTACCTAGGGTTGCCAACCGCAATATTTTATGTAGCAATGTACCTACTATATTTTGGAACAAAATACTATAGGCTATATATATATTGTATTTCTAAAATTGATCAAAATATGTACTATTTTTGCCAACGGCCTTTCCAAGGTGAATCCAGGAGAGCAGAGCGTGTTTCAAACTGCGACAAACTTTGTAGTGTGCACAGCGTTGGCAGGGGAACATGGTGGGACATGATAACGCGGTGAGACTATTCCAGTCAGTCTACGTAGCCTACGTGTCGAGTCCTGGTCACCTCCGAATTAATCGGGTGACTTTAATGTGTTGTGTTCCCCAAGTGGTTCGGAATCCACTATAATCAGGAGGTCCCCCCTATCAGTCACTTTTCCTTCTCCCCGAGGTGAAGGAATCTGCCCTTAGGGTGCCTAAAATTAATTACTCACTCCCCCCGCCAGGCTGACAGGGTTGCTCAATGGAGAAATGCTAAAAGCAGGCGTTAGAAAAAAAAATTGTAGGACTACTGCCAACAAGTGGCATTTAATTGTTACAAAATTTTAAGGAGCCTTTACCCAACTTATTTAAGCATTTAAGTTCATTGTCTTGAAGTATTTTCACTCTCCATTCCTACCACTTAAACTACATTCACTGAGCAAGTACTCTCTCTCTAATGAATTTGAAGTGGCGGGAGGAGAGAAACCTAGAGAAATCTAATTTAACAAAAAACTATTGGTGTATATTACTGTATATCAACTCGAAATTA
Source organism: Psococerastis gibbosa (assembly GCA_963971405.1). Taxonomy (NCBI): domain Eukaryota; kingdom Metazoa; phylum Arthropoda; class Insecta; order Psocodea; family Psocidae; genus Psococerastis; species Psococerastis gibbosa. The sequence continues at coordinate 1,354,089 of OZ020484.1, read as the reverse complement.
GATGACTTTGATACTCTGGGAGTATTCAACGAGGAAAACCAGCTGCTCCAAGCAGCCAAAAGTGAAGGGAAGTATTCTTTTAAATGACCAAAAATGTAACCTTTGGATATCCGTGTATTAAAATGGTAACTTACTTAATTTTCGAGAGCTGCTATAGATCGTAATTTATCAACAGCTTGGGGGGAGATCCAAGAATATGTATTATGTCTCCCTGCGGAAATCCAGGATCCGCCTCTGAAAGTGGTGCATTTTGGTAAACATATAATTTAAATTACTGCAGGTCTAACAGTAATTGCTCTAAAAACAATTGGAATAGGTAGGTAGGCTATAGGTTTTATACGGTAGGAATCATTTACACCGGGGCCTTATCAAGGACGGATACAGGGGGGGGGGTAGGGGGGGTAGCTGCCCCCCCCCCCCCAAAATTTGGTAAATCTATTGTAAATTAAGTTATTACGCTCTAATTTAGTCGATCCTACATAAGTTTTTCCTATTTTGACCCTCAGCTACCCCCCCCCCCCCAAATGGGCTGGATCCGTCCCTGGGCCTTATAAAGGTTGCCCTACTGTTACGCCCTAGGCCTAACACAAGAGCATACGCTCTTCTCGGCCTAGGCTCAGGGCTGAGGACAGACGGCAAACCTCTGTTGTGTAAATGTTATATCTGTCGTCACGTATGTCCTTAGCCATAATGTATAAATCACGAACCTTGGGTTCGATGAAGGAGAGAGTTTGGAGACTATGGATAGAGTAGTTACAGTCGATAGAGTCTAGTGAGACAGAACTGATTCACCATGTGAGTTGATACACGGTGCAAGTAGGAGTAAGCTCCTATGGATGTATGAGTAAGTACGTTATCATGTATCCCTTATGTAACTAAGTTCCCCCCCCCCCCAATTCATGATGTTGTCCCTTGTCCCTTAAGTGCTTAAGTTGTCCCTAAGTTATTATGTGGTATTAATGTTAAGTGTATTAATATAATATAAGGTATTTGGTACCATCCTATTAGCTTATATATAATTCCCCTCTCATAAGTCCACTCTGAATACTCTAATCTATAGAAGGTCCCAATTAGTGGTATTCGGAGTGTGACACCTACTTTTAACACAACTTAGAAATTGGGGCAATAACCATCCAATCAAATGTGTAATTAATCCGATTTTATCTGCATAGATGGTCATACAGTAAGCCGTCACGCAATATAAATTGAAATAAGTCATGGCATCGTTTATGGTTATGAAGGGCCCCCTTAAAATTTTGGCTATCACCTTTTATTCAATATAATAAATATCTGTGGATCTAGAGTGAGACCAAGGAGAGGGCTCAGTTTAATATTACGATTTTCTTTTTTTATAAATAGGGCTGAAATATTGTGGTTTTACGCAGTTTCAGAGCAACAAGGGTTCTATGTTATAGGTAATTAATACAATCGAGGACAAGGACAAGAGTCTCCCCCGGGAGAAAATTTGTGAAAAATAGGACTGAAATAGTGAGGTTTTACGCATTTTGAGGAACCTAAGGGGGGCTGTAGCCCCCATTTCCCCCATGCCCCCCCCCCCCCGTAGATCCGCGCCTGTTTACGCGTATAGTCTATAATATTTTAAACGGCTGCAACTTGTAATTGTCGGACTTTCAGCGAAATATCGCCTAGGTTGCTTTCGCTACTTATCTGATTATGGCAGTCGTGATTGTGAATGATGCATAAGAATGTACAATACGCTGTATTTAAGGGTATGTAGGCATTCATACACATTCATTTTTGTTTTGTTTCCAGGCTTAATGAAATCACAGAAAAACTGATCTGAATTCGGAATTGATTGCAAAAACGCAAGACAATGAAGCATATGCATTGGCTTACAATCGCTGTTTTCGCGGTGGCATTTCTAACAGCAGGAGATGCAGCACCGACGGAAACTGAAACAGAATCACCTGAGCAAGAAATTTGTGAAGGCACTGAAGGCTCTAAAACCTTAGTAGGTTTTGGATATTCCTCCGATTCTTAACAGTTTGCCACTCAGCGATGCTACAATGCATCAATAGCGTATATTTGCGATAAAAGGGAAGTGATTCAATTAAGTACAGCTGTCTCGTATTCCAATTTAGAACTGGCGTTAGGAGTGTCATTGAGTGGAAGGGTTGGTTATTTTATGTTTTCCTCAGAGCCGGAGCCAAATTATTTGAGATCCATAAAAGATACGGATTACTCGTACTCACTTAATTTTTACCGATACGTTTCTAACAAAGTTATCATGGAAATCGAAAACGAGCCCTTAACTGATTTTGGTAAACGTATGTATAAAGATGGCTCAAATCCACTTTTTGGATTAGTTTGTGGTGATGAGTACGTGGTATCATATAGGCAAGGGGCATTATTTATAATGGGACTTAATTTAAAATTTAAAAATGTGATAGACAAAAATAACTTCACAGCTAACGCCGGGTTTTCACTGTCTGGTAGCATTGTCACCGCGTTAGAAAACATTAAGAAGGTTACTGAAGAACATACTATATCCGGCTCTGTCGAAATACATGTTTTTCAAATTGGAGGAGAGCAAAATAAACTTTCTGACATGTTGAAAAAAGATAGCGATGAGAATTATGGTGCATTGACATGCAGTTATTCATCCGTTGATGACTGCATTAAAATGGCTGGTTGTCTCCTAGACTACGCCACTGTAGATTTTCCCAACCAAATGTCAGCAGAAAACAACAAAGGCTTTAGTCACTATACAATAGGTAAATGACTAATTCTCCTGTTAAAACAAGTTGTCTAAGCTACAGACACGTCTCAGTTGCTAAAGAAATCCTGGCCCGGTCGGTCTAACAATTTAATTCTACTCTCAGTTTATAATACTTTATTTAATTCTGTCTAAAGTTGCGTACGGTATTGTGTCGAGATCTGTGAAATATACATCCCGTAGTGCTGTGATCCATAACCATCTTCACCGTGGGCCCTCGGTTTCTACCAGATTAAGACCAGCCTAAGGTAAGACCTACTACCGTTACGCAATTACCTGTAAAGCTTAATAACTATATGGTCCTTCTTTGCCTGATCAGCTTTTATACCTAACTGGATAATTCCACTATAATTACTGCCGTATTTAAAATTGTGTGCAATTTTATCACATTGTATTGCATAATTGTGCATTGTTCTGCTACTGTAACTGCTATATATCTGCTTGTAAGTGAAACTGTGCTGCATCTACCATACATACTGTATTGTATAATTTTTTATTTCAGCTAGGCCTACGTAATTTCATGCAAAAGTCATTGAATTTACTTTAAATTTGATTTACTGCTCAATTTGCCTTTTTCCCTGCGTACTGCTGGTTCAGTCCTGTTCAAGTTTGTTATAACCACATACCGTACTTGCTTTGCTTCGTCAATTTCATTATTTTCATCATGGCTAATAAGCAAATCTTAAGTGATTTAGAGTTAAAAATTGGTAAGATACAAGATTCATTTGCTCGGTTAAATCAAATTCTAGATACTTGTAAGAATTATGGCAAGTCTAAATTGACTTTACTTAACTCTAAAAAACATTTTGCCTTAAAAATAAGACATGAAGTCAGCATGATAGAGGATGAAATGAGGAATCTAGCCATGCAGCTTCCAGATAAGGAGAAGAAAGATAACTTGGACTATATATCTAAAATTTCCCTTCAATTTGATCAAATTATAGAGGCCATCGATGTTATTCATTCTGAAGCGGTGGACTTTGACAAAAGTCAGAGTGCCCAACAGCCCCAGATCAGCAGCCATGCTGCACCTCAGCATTCAGCGGTACAACTTCCTAGTATTTCTATACAACCATTTAATAATAATTTACTCGATTTTCCGCGCTTTATTCGCTTGTTTGAAGCCATCTACGATAAACATCCGTCACTTTCTGGTACAGAGAAATTCTTTTACCTTCAGTCGTTGCTTCAGGGAGAATCTCTTGCTCTTGTTAATACATTTCCTTTATCGAATAGTGGTTACACTAATGCCATTACTGCACTGAAAAATAGATATCAGTCACCCAGAGCTCTAGCTTCTGCTATAACTAAAGAAATTCTTTCCTACGCTCCTGCCAAGAAGGCTACAGCCGACTCCTTGCGAGATTTTTTAAGAGTTCATCAAGATCACGTGACTACACTAAAATCATTGCCAGATATAAAAGATCTGTCAGATTTTCTTCTGCTTACCATTTCATCTAAAAATCTAGACCCACTCACTAGAAAATTATTCGAATCCAAAATGTCGGAAAAAACTACAATTCCTGAATACAGTATGTTGATTGACTTTGTATCTAAACAACTAAGTACACTGGAATTACTTGCAGCTGAGTCTACATCTGATGATTCCAAAGCTCGGTCAAATAGTAATTATCAAAATTCAAATAAAAAGTATGACAAGTCCAGCTCTAACGTAGCTTTGCATTTGCAAGCTACGCCACTGCCCAGTACTAACAGCTCTTCAGAGCGTCAGCCAACGGTGCGGATTCAACGTGCAAATTCCAGCCACGCCAAGCCGTATAGCAATTCTAAATTTGTTTCAGCTAATTCAGCTTCTGCTTTCTGCATTTACTGTAAATTAAATTGCAACCATAAAATTGGTCGCTGCTCTGCTTTTCTTAGCTTAGATTTAACCCAACGTGTTAAATGGGCTAACGATTCTAAACGCTGTACTATATGTCTATCTAGTCAGCATAATAATTCTGCCTGCACCAGTAAAAAATGCTGTATTTACTGTGAAAACAAAAATAAAACACATAATTCATTATTGTGTCCAATAAGAAATTCAGCCTCTGCTAATCAAAATTCTGCTACCGAATCCGCACAAGAAAAAGTCTTATCTTGTGTGTCGGACAAATTCTATTCTGCTTCTACTGTTATATTAGGATCCTTTCAGGCCATTGTACCTGGTCCTAAAAGTAACGATCAACTTCTGCGCTGCATTATTGATACAGGTTCTGTACGTAACTTGATCACTTTGGATGCTGTTCGCTCCATAGGGGTGCGAATAGTTCCAGAAAAATGTATGCTAACCGGTGTTGGTGGCCAAACTGTCCCCTCACTCGGCTCTGTTATTTTAACTCTGCAATCCCGCTATAAACCTTCTTATGCGATGCAAATAAAAGCATGTGTAATTAAAAAAATCACAAGTGACTTGTCTCCTGTTAAACTCGATTCTCAAGTTACCAAGCAATTGTTAAACTTTCAATTAGCTGACTCTGAATTACTGTACTCTGTTAAACCCGCCCCCGTCCATATTGTATTGTCAGTGCAAGACACTTTACAACTCTTAAGTGTCAGCAAGCAACCTGTACATTTAGGTAATCTGTTAAACCCCAAAAATACTAACAGTATAGGAAGCCTACCGTATGCCATGGACACACCAATGGGCTTATTAATTTCTGGTGAAAATCGATTTTTATCCGATCCAATTAATATACCTTCTTACGAAAATTGTCTCATTTGCTCGGACTGTAGCAACGTCGCTTCAGAAGTCAACAATTTTTTTATTACTGAGTCAATCTGTGAAGAAAGCTACATGAAAAATGTATTGAGTGAAGATGAGGTTTTCGCTGATAAACATTTTCAAGAGACCCATTCTAGAAATCCAAATGGTCAATTCATAGTAAGACTGCCGTTTAAACACAACGCACCAGAGTTAGCTACAAACCGCAATAAAGCCTTAGCTTGTTTTTTCAGCCTTGAGAAAAAATTGTTACGTCATGAAAATGATTATTCAATTTATCAATCAGCTTTACAAGAGTTTTTCGACAAAAGGGAAATTACCCTCTCCCATCGAAAAAGTAACTACATGCTTAACCAGCACATTGTAATAAAACGTTCAAATAAAAAGGCTAAGATCGTTTTTAATCCAGCTGTCAAATCACCTATTCACTCCTTCAATGATACTTTAATTTGCGGTCCAAAACTGCAAAGGGATTTGAACTATGTTCTGCTAGCCACTAGATCCGCCCCTGTAGCTTTGTCATGCGATATTGACAATTTTTACCGATCTATAGCCCTGCACCCTGAAGATTCGGAAAAATTACATATTTTTGCTCGCTTAGACGAAAACGGCAAAGTTTCCCAAAATGGAGAACTTAAAGAATGCTCTATTAATCATCTTTGTTATGGTTTAACTTCAGCTCCATTTATAGCTCTAAGATGTATACAGCAACTTTGTGAAGACAACGCATCAACTTACCCGCTAGCTACTAATATTTTGGCTAATTGTCGGTACATAGACGATTGTTTTTATGCTGCCCCGGATGTTTCCACATGCCTGCAGTGGAAAAACGAGATATCTACCATTTTAGCCCAAGGCAAATTCACTCTTGGAAAGTTTATTTCTTCACATTCCAAAGAACTAGGACTTAGTTCTTCACCAGTTTCTGTACGTTTCAATGACAATAATACAACCCCTATTCTTGGTTGCCTTTGGGACCCAAAAAATGACGTATTCAAATTCGAATTTACGGAATTTACTGGCCCAGTAACCCGTCGTAATTGCACAAGTTTTCTCGCAAAATGTTTCGACTCACAAGGTCTCATTTCACCGGTTCTCTTTTTTCTAAAGAGATTTGTACAAAATTTGTGGTACAGTCACTCAGATTATGGTTGGGACAAACCACTCCCACCTAATGTTGCTAATGAATGGATCGAATTCACCAATAAAATGCCACTGCTTTCTCAAATAAACATACCCCGCTATTGTACTGCAACAAATGCAACACAATATTTATGCTTATTCAGTGATGCTTCACTTTCTGGCTACTCAAGCACAGCCTATATAGTTTCTGTCGTACCAGGACAGCCCAATGTCGCACGACTTATTTTTGCGAAAACAAAGCTTGCACCCCTACGCACAATACGTACAATACCGCAGCTAGAACTAGCAGGTATAGAACTTAGTGCAAAGCTTATCAAATGGCTACTAAATGGCAACTTACCATATCAATTCAAAGGAATTTATGGTTACTCGGACTCAATGATAGCCCTAGCCTACCTTAACATACCAGTAACTAAACTGAAAGTTTATGTAGCGAACAGAGTGTCAAATATACACAATTTAACCTCTGAAGCTAATGTTCAATGGATATTCTGTAGTACATCAGAAAATCCCAGCGACCTAAATAGCCGTGGTGCTTCTCCAGAAAAACTGTTAGATAGCCCCTTGTGGTTTGAAGGTCCTCCGTTTTTAAAAGACAAGTTTCCTCCTCAGCACTCACAAAAGAATTCTATCGAGAATATAGATGAAAATCTGCCTGATGTTAAGCACATTTCTTTGCTTATACCTTCCGCTTCCGCTGAACCTAATTTAATTTTTTCACTGTCAGAAAAATATTCTAGCTACAGCCGTCTGCAACGTGTTGTTAGTTACATCCTGAGGTTTATAAAAAACTGCCGATCAGCAAAATTGTTTAGGCAGGAGTCAGCAATAACTGCACAAGAGCTTAATGCTGCCACCCTCTGTCTTGTAAAACACGTGCAATCTCATGTATTTCCAAATTTAGCTGACCAAATCAGCTCAAAAGGGTCTTCGTGTCCAAAAGGCCTGATATCGCTAAGTCCCTTTATCGACTCTATAGGTTTGGTTCGGGTGGGAGGCAGACTGGAACATGCTTCCATAAACTATGATGCGAAGCATCCACTACTGTTACCAAAACACTGCAATCTATCCCGCTTACTGTGTATTTTCTATCATGTATTATCAGCCCATGGAGGTTCTAACCTTAGTATTAGTTTACTCCGCCAAAAATTTTGGATTTTATCGGGAAAAGCTCTAATTCGAAATTTAATTCATAAGTGCATCACTTGTGCCAAATGGCATCCTGTGAAACCTGCTCCAGCCCAAGGACAGTTACCACCCTTCAGAGTGGAAACTACCTTCCCATTCCGAAATGTTGTAGGTATTGACTGCTTCGGTCCCTACCCTTACAAAGTGAATATGAGAAAAAATTCAGCTACTTCTAAAATATACGGCTTAATTCTAAATTGTGAATCAACACGATGTACTCACATCGAGGTATTATCCTCTCTATCGGCTAAAGATTTCCTTGCAGCTATAGACCGATTTACATCTCGCCGTGGTCTGCCAAGGAAATTCCGCGCTGACTGCGCAACCAACTTTTCAGCTGGATTCAAGAAAATGTCGGAGATATCCAAATGGCTCACGGACCACACGTCCGAAGTTATCTCCAGTCTTGCATCCCGATCAATCGAATTTCAGCACATTCCAGCCTATAGTCCATGGATGGGATCATGGGAACCAATGATCAAATGCTGCAAGAGATTACTCCATGTACTCCTTACTCCGCCGATGTACTATGAAGAATACGTCACAATATTCGCGAGGGTAGAATCCTTGATTAACTCTAGGCCCTACCTGGAGCCATCTCAAGACGGAAGGGATGGCATATCCCTACTATCCCCCTCTTTCTTCATGATAGGCGGTCCGTTTTGCTCACCCCCATCAAGTTTTCACAATGATGACCCTGAGTCGCAGATTTCCCATAAAACAAGGTGGGAAAGAATATCCATCATAACCTCTATATTCTGGAAAAGGTGGCACAAAGAAGTATTACATACACTCATGCAAAAAAATAAATGGCCAAAAGGCTCTTCTACAAATTTAACGGTTGGACAACTTGTTTGGGTACCGGACACCAAAACAGTGCCGGGGACTTGGCCAATGGGCAGAGTCAGCTCAATTTACCCTGATTCTAAAGGAGTTACAAGGGTAGTAGATGTGAAAACTGCAAGTGGTACCCTTAGAAGGGCTGCCAGAAACCTAATAATCATTCCGGTTTAATCATAAAAATATATATATAAAATAAAAATGTTTCTGTATACTGTTCATGTTTATGTTATAATAATAGTATGTTTGTGGTAAATGCACACAGTGTCTCACATTTCAGTTATTATTCTATTGTACTGCATACTTTTTTAAATAGTTTCTTTACCATTTAAGCCCGGCAATATAGTCACTATACAATAGGTAAATGACTAATTCTCCTGTTAAAACAAGTTGTCTAAGCTACAGACACGTCTCAGTTGCTAAAGAAATCCTGGCCCGGTCGGTCTAACAATTTAATTCTACTCTCAGTTTATAATACTTTATTTAATTCTGTCTAAAGTTGCGTACGGTATTGTGTCGAGATCTGTGAAATATACATCCCGTAGTGCTGTGATCCATAACCATCTTCACCGTGGGCCCTCGGTTTCTACCAGATTAAGACCAGCCTAAGGTAAGACCTACTACCGTTACGCAATTACCTGTAAAGCTTAATAACTAGGCTTAACGCCATTTGGTATATCATTCACAAAAACTTACCCTATTCACCGAATAGGTCTTAACGTGCCTAGTTCTTTAGTCACTAAAGAAATTGAACAATATCGGAATGATCTAGCTAAGAAACTGAAAGAAAATCAATACTACCAGGAAAAACTACATCCCTTAATAAATAATGGGTATCCTGTAAAGTTAGACGATGTATTTTTGAACAATCTTAAAACATCTTATTGTAAAGCAAAAAGTAATATCGGTATATTACTGCAATCTCACGGAGGTGCTGTTGATTGTTATAATTTCTCAGAAAATTGCACCCAAATTAAGTCTAAAATATTTTCAAAGTTGCAAAATTTTACGAAGGATGATTTTAAAGCAGTAGAAAATTTGAAATATACTATTGACGTTGGGAATTCTGGTACTATATACAACACAGGGGGTGTGTCTGTGAAATCATGGAGAAGTGTTGTCGATGGTATTGATGTTCAGTCCATGGAACTGAGTGATGACAAATGTTCTTACGAAGTCCATTTTGGTCGGGTTGAAAATAAGAAAGTGTTTAGTAATGCAAAGGGAAGAAGAATGGAATTTCGGGGTCGATTATTAGTAACTCATGTTCATTCAATTGATAGGATAGATAACAATTACTTACAAGTAGTCAGTATTTCGCCATTTTATTTTGGTCCATATTCTACATCAACGTGCGTTTGAAATGTACACTACGAAAAGCTAAAAATCTAGCCTGCTTTATTGAAACCAATTTCTCTCTGGCAATATAAAAGTCCACAATATTGTATTCAATAAGATATAATATGTAGTTAAAATAGTAGCCTACCGTGCATAGAAACTTACTGAAAATTAATGTTTAAAGCCCATTTTAAAACATGTACATGTATTGTTATGAGTATACATACAGAATACAGATATCATACTTAATATCTGTCCAGTGCATACTGTTTTATTTATTTAAAATTTCGGTAGTGAATAGCTTTATCGAAACATCAGTTGGATAGCTTGCCACGCGTAAACCCCTAGCCTATGCTTCTTTAGACTATCGTACTGTATGTTTGGTGCGGTTGCACGTACTGTATGTGCGACTCATCTTCCAATAGAAAATGCGGTCATTAACTTAACTGATTTTATAATTAATTATAATTATATTCGAATACTTTCAGGGGCGGGGACCGAGGGGATGACCAGACCACGTCTGTAGCTATCAACTTATTAAATAAATAAATAGTAAAGTAAAATGTATTCCTCCAAAAAAGTTACAGAACATTTACAATAAGGATTCATTGATACATTAATTTTATGCAACTACAATGCAGTATATACAGTATGCATGACTGCATGAGAGGCCATCCACCCTTTGCAATGAGAAACTCGTGTCTGCACGGATCAATATTGACTTTTTGCTTTCCAATTTATACGTCTAAATGTATAACACCAAAAAAATGCCACCCTTCATGCCAGTATCACTAGAAGAGTATCCATAAGCTAAACTGGATCGACCCATCTATGGCGGTGGACTATTACATATTCCTTACTGAGATTTTACAAGCTCCCTATGGTGATAACCGCCCTAAATGTGGATAGTGCGTTTAAGGAAATTTCTCTTTAAAAATTCCAATGTAATTACCCACGGCTGAATAAAGTAGATTTATAAATATACATGCAGACACCCAAAATAGAAACATCGGATTCCGATTCTATTCGATTCCACAATCGAGTAATTCCTTTCGATTACCGAAATCGATTGGCATCTATTCAATTTTGACTGTATCGTTGAATGCGAGTCGAGTCAACCGTACCATTTCTTTGTAAGATCGGATAAGACGTAATTTGCTTAATAGGGTAAAAAGACCACTAACTACCAAGAAAGGCTTCTTATATTAATTCATTTTATTAATTAATTAATTAATTAACGTAGCTCTCGATGCTTGATGTGCAAGCCGAGGGTTTTCCTTCAATTTTTCATCAATTTTACACAAACATAAAAAATGTTCTTTCATTTGAGTCTCTTCTAACCGAGTTGTACTGTATTAAAATTCTTGTAGCCTACAATAAGAAGCCAGGTTAGTTGGAATTACAAGAAACGTTTTTTTTTTCAGTTTTCAGTTTTGTAAAGAAACTTCTGAGCCACCCTCACTAAATGTTTTGATTTTTACATATTATTATTTAATTATAATATAATTGTATTTATTGTGGTCAATTGTATTATTAAATAAATTGTGTCTACTGCACCAATGGCAGCCCAGGGTTGGTGGAGCTAGACGAATCCATGAGAAAGTTTCTTCAGTGACTTTGTGGAAGTGATACATATGACAAAATATATAAGTCGGAAAATGGTGTTACACCGAAACAGCTGTCATTATTAAAAATTTATGTTGTGGAATTAAGTGCGATTTTCTACTTATAATATACCTATAAATTTTGGTGGAGTTAAGCAAGCTTTTTCTAAGAAATGCTTGGAGATGCAATAAAATGACAGATGTAAGCCAAGTATACTTTAATTAATGGCCTTCAATGGTGTAGCTGGTAGGCTTGCTACGATTGGCAGTGTATACACACCATGCGATCGGAGACCTATCGTAACTCAACACAGGGGTAAAATCAAAAGTATTGAGATGTGTGCTAGGAGACATGGTAGAAGTGAAACATCAACGTGGAAAAGCGAATCACAACGGACAAGTGGAAAAACGAATTGCAACAGACAAGTGGATAAACGAATTGCAACAAAATTTTTACTTCAAGTTTTACGGGTAGGTTTTCAAATTTGACGAGCACATTAACAATCTGCCAAATTTCATCATTAACGCATTAACAATCTGCCTGTAAAACTTCAAATAGAAATTTTGTTGCGATTCCTTTTTCCACTTGCCTATTGCTATTAGTTTTTCCACTTGTCCGCTGTGATCCGTTTTTCCACTTGTCTAAATCTATACTAAGTCAAAATTTCAATTTATAATTATGTGTTATTGTGTCTATTGTCTATGTGGCAACACTCGGCAAATGTAATAAGATTCTCTGAGAGTCGGGCGCGTACCGCCTGTTAACGTAAGAAGACCTATTTTGCGGCCTCTCGCCACGCAACATATCGGCTTTCTCCACCATCCTCAACATTTTGATGCATGTGTGGCTGTTACTATAGCCCTAATTGGCCACAGTTTACAAACTCCTTCCTCCAGGAGCCCACCCGAACCGTTTTTTTCAAGAATCAATTTCATAATTAATTGGCACAAATCGCAACTTATGCTCAAAATGTTTTTTGGAAGGGATGTGAATCTGACATTTTTGGCCTGGTCCGGTTTGGTTCCATCGAAGTTTAGTCTTTTCATTGTACTCGTAGGTATATACAGCTAAGTCCTCCTTTTCACTGTCACTATCTACGGTCAATATATTTCATGGGATATTTGATTTTTACACTTTTAAGGCTTTTTTTCTCCGTCTATCTCTTACATAAGCCTAAAGACCAATATTGGTAGAGTGGATTATGCTAACCTCTCAATGTCACAGTATCGAGATAGACGCCTGGATGCATATTCAGTCAATAATACTATTATCATTGTTTTCAACAAAGGTTGGTAGGTTATCCGAGTTCTCTTGTGGATTATATAAGTTGAAGCATCTTCTGCCTCTCTGTCATAAATTTTAACCTTTCATATAGATTGTATATCATTGTATAAAATGAATTTTTTTAAGGCTTTGATCGGCCACCATCTTGAAATTAAATGGCAGATCAGGCCGGTTATAACGAGCTTGATCAAAAAATTGATAAGATTGCTGTATGGACATTCATCAATCTATTGCGATAATTGGCGATAGTCTATGCACTACAATCATGGATAATAATGTGTCTTAATAAAGTTTTTGCCTTATCCTAGGCCTACTTGTAATTCTGAGCTGTAGGCTATTAAGTTACCGTAATAAAATGAATTTGTGAAACCGTTTAAGTAATATACAGTATACAGTATGTCAGGACATGTAGAGTAATGGTACGGACTCTGAGCTCTACAAGATGGAGGGAGCTCACATACCTGTATCGCCAGTCATCTTTGGTACTCATTGCAAACCCGAGGAGTGAGGATCCAACCCGTGATAGGAGAAGCCACCATAGCTAATGGAGGAGTAGCGCAAATAGTTGGAACATGTCAATTAAACCTCAAGTTCGAGACCGCGAATGGAGAAAGAAGCTGGAAGGGTGAAGTTCTACTTGTCAAAGGTTTACCACATGAAGTGCTGATCGGAATAAATACCATGAGAGAAGTGGGAATGATAGTAGACTATGGAAGTGATACAATGGTGCTAAAGAAAGGAGACACTCCATTTCGCCCCATCATAGAAGACGACCATTCGAGGCCCGACGTAGCCGAACTCCAGTTCGACGAAAATCCAGGATACGAGACCATAAGGAAGAAATTGTTCACTGTAAGGTTATTCCAAGATCTATTTTTAAGAGGAAGTGTAGACGTGGGAAGCTCTGTATCTCTCATCAATCATAGCTACAAGAAGATGATTACCGCCAAAGGTATATCCATAGAACCCGACTCGACCGAGATTCAGTTGGCCGATGGTTCAACCGTACATGCCACAGGAAAAATACAGGCTCAACTAGTGCTTTATATACCTGACGGACCTCAAACGTGGTGTGGAACTTTATATTTATTACCAAAGTTACAGTATGATGTATTACTAGGAATACATGTTTTAAAGGACTTACGATTACTGATGGATTACGGTGTCCCCGCAGATATCGGTCCATATGAGTTATACACATCAAAATGTCTAGAAATAAAAATTAATGAAATACAACCAGAGATGGAGAAGCCGAAAGAAGAGAAGGAGAACCCTCCGAACAAAGAACAATATCAGACGAACCCGAACCGATCGTCGGACGACCGAGAAACCGAAGAGAGGAAGGAGTCATCAGGAACCGAGACCATCGACCACGGAAGTACGGATAACAGCCGATTATATCGACAACTCAGGAACCTGGGAAGAATAGACTTGCCAAAAGAACACATGGGAGTGATAGAAGACCCAGAAGGAGAATTGTGCGAGGCTTTGGAATTCGACCCTGTGCTTTCCAAACATGAAAAAGTCACTTTTTCCTTTGACAAATCTATAGTGACGCCAGAACAACTCGAGGATTTCACATCTTTTATGAACCATTGGGTAGAGGAATTTTCCACCTCCCCAGGGAAGTGCGATCTAATAGAACATAAAGTATATGTAGCCGAGAATGCTGTACCTGTACGAGAACGATACACTAGATTTTCTCCAGCCATGCTAAAAATTTTACATACGGAAATGGACCAGTTAATTGAAAGGGGAATCCTTATACCGTCGGAGTCTCCTTGGTCGGCCGGTGTTGTTATGGTAAAGAAAAAGGGAGGAACTTATCGAGTGTGTGCAAATTTTAAAGGATTGAACAAGTTGTCCATTGACCCAGCTTATTCGTTACCCCGAATCACAGACATCATTGATCAGATGAAAGACGCATATTTCATAAACACAATTGATTTATTGTCCGGATACCACCAAATGAAAATTCATCCGGATACCATACCGCTTCTTACTATATATGTACCAGGAAGAGGATTATTATCATACACCAGAGCGCCATTTGGATTAAGTAGCCTACCGGGCTGCTTCCAAAGATTAATGGAACGCATCTTACAGCCTGAATTGCAAGATCATTGTTTTGTATATTTAGATGACATAGTCGTTATAGGAAAGACTTATGAAGACATGAAGGAAAGGTTAAGGCGTGTATTACGACTGCTGAGAGACGCTGGATTAGTGCTAAACTGGCCCAAATGTCGATTTCTGCAAGCCAGAACAACCTACTTGGGACTAGAGATTGGAGGAGGACAAATCAGAGTGACGGAGGATAAAGTAACTGTAATAAAAAATTATCCCGTGCCGACTACGGTGAAGCAAGTCCGGTCATTTATTGGCATGTGTGCCTGGTTCAAGAGATTTATCAAGGACTTCTCCGAAGTAGCAGCCCCGTTGACTCACCTTACTAGAAAAAATGTCACCTTCCATTGGGATAAAGAACAGGAAGAAGCCTTCCAGACTCTCAAGACCTATTTAACCACTGCTCCAGTGTTGAGTTGCCCAGACTTCGGAAAACCGTTTGAGATTCACACTGATGGTTCATTGAAGCAAGTGGGAGGAATGTTAGTTCAAGAAATCGAGGGAGAGAAAAAAGTTATAGCCTATACCTCGAAGAAATTAACCCCTTGCCAACAAAAGTACTCCATAGTTGAGATTGAACTATACGCGATACTACATGCCGTTCAACACTGGCGTCAATATATCTACGGATCCAAGTTCACGGTATACTGTGATGCGTCGAGTGTTAAGTTTTTAGCGGGACTGAAGGAAAACATGTCTCCAAGATTAGCCAGATGGGCTACTATACTACAATCCTACGATTTCAGTGTCATACACGTACCCGGAGTGCGCAACACCGTTCCAGACGCTTTATCGCGCGCTGAAATTGCAGCTCTAGCACCAATCGAGGATGCACCGGAATGGGATTTTCGCTCGATTAAGGACAAATGGTATCATCAACTGAGAGATAAAATTCAACGCCATCCAGAATCCTACCCCTTATTCTCCGTCAAAGAATTAATAATTTATAAACTCATTAAACCCCGAGAAGAGAAGTGCTACCACAAGGTAATAGTAGTGCCTGCAGATTTCCGAGATCTAGTATGGACCCATGAACACCGAGACGTGACCAGTGGACATCCAGGAATTGTTCGAACTTTAAAAAGAATTTCCAGGAAATATTTCTGGCCAGGGAGTAGTCGAGATATCAGAGAACGGGTCAGGAAGTGTAAAGAGTGCCAACTACATAAAGCCACCAATCAATCCCCTAAAGGTTTAATGCAAGTACGGGATTCAATGATACAACCAGGGGCCATATGGGCCAGTGATATCGTCGGACCGTTAGTTAAAAGTGTGGGAGGGTACATGTACATCTGTCTATTTCAATGCACAGCCAGTCGATGGGTAGTGGCAGTTCCATTACGAACAGTGACAGCGAAGACCGTTACCGAAGCTTTCGCCAAAAATGTGGTATTACAATACGGCTGCCCTGAAATCCTACTGGTAGATAATGGAGTACAGTACGTATCTAAAGTGTTTAAAAATTATTGTAAGTCTCGAAAAATTGCCGTGAGGTATATACCCCGATATTACGCTCGAGCGAATCCAACAGAAAGACAGATCAGAAACCTGAAAACAATGCTATCAATATATGTGAAAGAAGAACAAAAACAATGGGTATCATATCTTCCTTATGTAATCTATGGCCTACGTACAACTGTCAACGATGCCACCGGACATACACCAAGCAAATTATTCCTAGGAAGAGAATTGAAGGGATTCTATGACATGGATCAAAAATTGGCACATTCGGATTTGGAAGAATTTGACGCTCAGGAATATGAAGAAAGAATCACCGCGGAATTGAAAGAGTTATTAGCCAGAGTACGAACATATCATAAAAGAGCAAAGGAACAACAAGCTAAACATTACAACCTAAGGAGGCGAGAAGAAACCTTCGAACCGGGAGATTTAGTCCTAAGGAAGAACCATCAGAAGTCAGATAAGGCAGCAGGAGTGTCGGCTAAACTACTACCGAAATATGTAGGACCCTATACCATACGAGAGAAAGTAGGAGCTAACCAGTATCTAATAGAAACCATGAATGGTAAGGAAGCGGGAAAATGGCATATCTCTGAGTTAAAAGGATTCCTCGCTTAATATATAAACATTGTCATATTAACTGTGTATTTAAAAAATTAGGACGTCATCCAGGTGTGATCCTTGTGACTTAGTTGTCAATCGATGAGTAGAGTGTGGCTTATGGCGCGTTCGAGATCCATCTATCGTTCGATCGATTAGGTTCCAGTGAACTTCGTCGATGTAGTTTCCAGTGGACTTCGTTGGTTTAGGGTTCTTGAAGTGCAAATTCGATGTTAGAATTGACTGTCCAAGGTATGACGGATCCCTCAGTCGGCGACTTCGAGTGATCCAAAAGGATAGGACGTCATTGTGTAACGGGTTATTTCCGTTACCGTGTCAAAATCATTCCGACCGTGGGGTCGAAATGCAGGGCTTGATACAATACAAGGAAATTAATAAAACTTACAATAATCCGATTCCTGACAAGGCCCTCCGTAGCCATATTTGTTTATAAACAATAACAAAGCTTCGACACTCGAATGATTAAGGCAAAATTTGCGATAAGTAATAAACCGTAATCTGAGAAAATACAAATTTAATAAAACACTTAGAGAAAAGCAGATTCCTAACCCTCTGCTCGGAATATAACTACCTCTCGTAAAAATAAATTATAAGAACATTCAGTTCCTTGAAAAACAGAAGAAATATAGAAATTTACCGTTTGCCCCAACTCACAAACTTTTACGCGCCTTTTTCCTTTCTTAACCGTAGCAGAAGAAAGTTTACGTGGATGATAAATCACTTCTTGAAGTCAGAGTGAAGGACGACTTACAACTGATAAGATCAGAATTTTAAATAAAAAATAAAAAATAAAAAAACCTTGCCTCATGTAAAAGTGAATAGTAATTAAATCCAGCCAACCCTAACCTGGGCTAACCTATGGTGTAAGGCGAGAACCGGTGTTACAAGAGTTCCGAGGAGGCGTTCTCGACGTAAATCCCCTGATGGGGAGCTACGTGGAGGGGAACTTCTCTGAGGAAGGAAAGTCCGGACCGAGGAAGGACGAAGGCCCGTAAAGGCCTTACCGAGCGAGAGATGCACCAGGGCTAAAGGAATGGGCTAGGACGAGGGTTCTAAGCAATTACACTTCACTTCACATCGTCATCTTCATATTAGTAAGAATTCTCTGCGCCTGTAAGTCTCAATTATTATTTGTAACTGAAAGGAAATGTATTTTATGCTGTGATATCTAGATTGTGCGCGGGACGACGTCGCTGATCTGGGAGTGGAGGATGGATTCGGTTGGAGAAGGGAGCGGGTCGCTCCTCTTCCTCATCCGGGGCCATGATCCCCTCCCAGGGCAGATGGTCGGTCGGTCCTCTGGATAATATTTTGTAATGTGGAGATTTCTGAGACTGGCACCATGATATTTCTCTCTTTACAAAAGTCCAGTGCTCAGAAAATTCTCCGTCTAATTGTGCGCAATGTTAACTAGGATGATCGTGGGTTCGATGACGAACGGAGGGAGTGGTCCAGATTCAATTCTGTATCCGGTCTCCGGATGGAATCGGACACACTCTCCCCGTTCCTCACCGAACCAATGTCGGATCTCCGGCGATATGCCAATTTCTATTGTTTATTGTTGTGTTATAAGGATGTTTGGCAGCGGCCAATTTTTCCGGTCGATGAAGAAGTGACCTAATATATTTTGCTAATCTTGGACAATCTGGTGTTCTCTGTGTTTCCTCCGCATCTCTCTAGGTTGAGACTCTCTCTCTCCCTTGTTGCGGATATTTAGCCCCCATGATCCACGCCCTTTCTTTCTGCCGTCCCTGAGCTACCGACGCACCGGCTGAGGCCACCCTTGTTAAGACGAGACGGATTTAGATAGAAGGAGGAGTTATCTCCAGTTTTGTGGTTACCTTCTGGTAATTGGTCTATCTCTCCAGTTTCACCTTACATATGGTTTAAGGATACATTGTGAGTCAGACGACTCGTACCAGTAATTTCTCTAGGTTTTTAAGGAACAATTAAAGTGAGGCAAATAATACTAAAATACAACAAGCAACATTTATGATTGTCATTTTAGTTTTATGAAAAAATACTACGCATGCATTTGGTCAAATCTGCAGTCGACATCTTCGGGGGCAAAACGTACAATTTTAGGAGTTGTTGCTAGTTACAATCTTAGAAGTCTTCACGTTATACATTCCACTGAGCATGTCGACCGCAGTTGTTGACAAAGTTACACTTTCATACATTTAAAATGACCCATCAGCCCGTATTCTACTGCTTCATAATGAACAGAAGAAGCATTGTCTTCTAATGATGTCACATCAAAATTGAATTCATTTGATTGACGATACCGCAAAGAGTGACCATCTATGGGAAATAATTGTCAAACAGAGCTTTATTGCCACCATGACTTTCTCAATCGCAGAGTATATTTGGATACCTACAGGCTAACAGCAATTGAACGTGGAGAAACTAGTTTAAAATGAAAGTCATAACAGAAAGGACATTAGGTTGATAAAAATTCCAGCCATTACCTCTACTACAATAGTAACTGAATTATTTTCTTTAATGACATAATAATGTATACAATATTATAAAACAATCTTTTCAACTTCCTTAAGTTTGGGCAAAAACTTATCATACACAGATTTTCCCGAACATAAATAATAAAATCCATTCTTAACGTCACCCTCAATAACCGTTTTCGGACCAGGACATAGGATGTAATCAGCTGTGATTTGAGATTTGTCAGTTATTTCAGGGTTGTTTATACCAACATACGCTTTCGAATTTTGCTTGTTAGGATCATTCGTATTAAGGGCCAATTTCCAAAATACTTTAGGCACAGGTGATCTCCCAGAACTGCCTCCTTTCAGGTTATCTGGAACCAGGAACAGCTTTCCATTGGGGATTGGAATTGTGTCAAAAGTTCCAGTGTAGATTTGCCATTTATCAGGATTTTTCTCAGTGTTGGTTTCAACCAGAATTTCAACCTGATTCCAAGAGCCATCGTTCAATTTATCCCATTGAGGCGCAGCGTTAATATACTCAAAAGTGCCCTTTTTGTTCTCAGGATCCCTAAACTCTCTAAAAGCAGTAAGGTGGCCACGATTCAGATAATATGGGAAAGGTTTGCTAATTCTGTTGTATCTTTGCGGGATCTGATCACTTATTTCGCCTTTCTGATAGGATTGCTCATACCCTTTGGAAAGGTCTATTTGCTCAGTTACGCTACTACCATAGCTGTCAAACCCCCAAGTCCCCCTAGGTGAAGAACCGCTGTCTTTTCCTTTATCAGCAGTTGGTTTCATGGAAAACTTAGGCCTCCATGTCTTAGTATCAAGACAGACTCGATAAAGGACATTTTCTTTCCCAGTTGCGAGTTTACGGCTAACTTCGTAGACTTTTAAACCAGTGGTTTTGCAGTGCAGGACGCTGGAGCCGAGTTGATCAGGTTGGATCTCTCGCACCATGATATTTTTTTGGTAGTCACTGCGACAGAGAACCTGGGTGTAAGTATATTTGTTATCGAATTTGTACTCTTTTCCAACGAGGTTGCAGGACTTGAATGTTGTGTCTGTCCCTGGGAAGGCACTTTGGACAAAACCAGTGTCGCATTTCAATGTGATAGTAGTTCCAGACTGTGTGATGGTTGGTTCCTTCCAGCCAAATGATTTTATAAGAACAGTTTTGTCCTTGTCCTGTAGTTTAGCGCAATCTGAAATAATTTACGAGAATAAGAAGCACTGACTATCTTTGTGTTCTTATAATCGATACGAAGGCCTTAACACAAAAGACCAAGAAATTATTTTAGTCCCCACTGTTCGTTAAGTAGTACCATATGAACTACGTCAACAGCTTGCTGGGTGAGTGGAACCCTGATGCTGAACCCTGGGCTGGCCCCTCCTGAAAACAGTGCATTGTGATACGGTCATCACCAATAGACAGACGAGTTGCTTTTTTGTACCGTTGAAATTAAAGAGCTATAAAAAGGCAATTTTTCAGCATTTCCGAAAATAATTTCTTTGCAGAGTTTAAAATTTTTTCACAAAGATCAGCCTACGTGAAATTATGTTCATAAAGAGCACACTGAAATATAATATGGCACGTCTAATCTTTTTACCGGTTCTAATTCTAGGCTTGGCTACGAACTTCTGGACTGCCCCTCGTATATTTGAAGTTCCCTATGTAAAGCCATTGGCGTAAATTCCCAAAATTTCTGGGGGGGGGGCTTTAGGAACCCATGACTTCGATCCCCCGGAAAACAAAAATTGATAAATAGGCCAAAATTATTGAGGTTTTACTCATATTATGCCTCGAAGAAAGGGGGGCTCCGAGGTCTAACCCCGGGAAAAAAATTAGTGAGGTTTTGTGCAAGGTATACCCTGAAGAAAAGGGCGCCCAGAGGGTCTCCCCGGAGAGAAGAATATTGATAAATGGGCCCAAATAAGTGAGGTTTTACGAATTTTGCAAGCAGTACGGATGAGGGGTGCCCCTGGGGGGGGGGGGGGCTAAGCCCACCACCTTCGGCCTTCAGGACCCCCTATTTACGCCAATGTGTAAAGTACATACCTATCTAAAATGGCTTTTTACCATCACATCAGGCCTATCGTATCTATTTTTTAACAACTTACGAAGATACCGTTGTTACCTATTGTAGATTAAATAAAAATTGTAGTGATTCTTAGTTATAGGAGTGGCCAAAGTCTACGGTAAGCATCTTATTCCTCTGCATTAATGGTCACAATAATTTGAATGTTAGTTTAATATTGTATATTACTATACTACTATTTATGTTGAAAAACGAAAGCGACGCGCAATGCATAGCACTGAATAGCTGCCACGCTTGGTAACTTTCAAAGTGATAGAGAGGAGCTAATAGACTATTCATTATTGTTATTATAATATGTAACTTTTAAGCCTCATTACTTACCTTTCAAATCAACTGAAGACACGGGTGTTATACACAAAATAACAGTCACCGCTAATAGGGCTGGTGCTGTAAAAAAGCTGAGCGGCCACATTGTCAGTACTTTTTAACTGAACAACAGGTTATTGACCCCACTGAAGTTTTTTAAGCAATGAAGCAACCGCTTTGCTGGCAAACTAAGAAATGTCGTTATCTGCTGTTTTTTTCGGCCTTATATTTGCTGGTTCTTGCGTAATATGGGGCATCAATTGATATGTGACAGCGTGGAAATAAAGTTGTTTATTCTTGGAATATATTTGGAAAGTGGAATACTCACCGCTTTGATTTGAACATGCACTTTGTTAAGTTATGCTTACCCCAGTAACATTGCTTCATTGGTCAGCTTGTCCAATATCGCTAGTAGCAGGCGTGGGTTGACATCGAGGACGCGTACGTACCAGTTTGCCAATAACAAAAAATGGTAGCAATACAAATAATGTCCGAATATCCATGGGATCGTTCACATTCGTTAAGAACCATTGGGTCAGTATATATGCTAAAATTAGGCCTATAAGTCCATTCTATCATGACATTATTTATATATAGATTACCTCTATGAATAGTCACCAATTATGTTTACCATGATTTTAAATCTATGCATGTATATACCAATTTGGCATTAACTTCACCCACTTGTTTATGTTGACGAAGTCTCTGATTGCCAAGTGCTCCGTGATATAGCCTAATGTAGGAAAATTCCCTGTGATTCCACAGGGCCGATCCTTTCCCCTGCCTTCCAAGAGAAAAATTGCTAGGGTGTAAATAGTATAGTGAGTAGTTATACGTCAACTATCTCATAAGACCAACTCGTATTTTACGGTTACGTTACGGTTTACGGACGTCAGGTCGTTGTTAGTACGCTCTAAACAACCAAATTTTTAGTCACTTTTGGAGGGGTCAGCAACGTTCCCAGGGAAAGACCCTGAGATAGTAAGCTCTTCCAAGGAGTACTTACTTATTTTAAAACTGCACTAATCATTTTAATTTTTACCACGTGCGGACGTAGTTGTTTTTTTGAGCGTGCAACAGCGCACCTTTCACCAAGCATTCAAGCTGAATGAGGTTTTCCTAAGAAACTAAGCATGTAGCTTCCATTTTACATTTATAATTCAGTTGCTCTGACAATGAGCTCCTCCCTAATTTTCGATGACTGTGAGGACCGTGTCTCTAATGACTATTAAGACTGCAGGCAATATCAGTCCAACTAACCCTTTGTTAATCGTAATTCATTAATTGGTTGAAATTTATCACACTACACATGAATGTAAGGAGATAAAATATACGCATTATAAGCTGTTGACCTCTCACTACTACATATTATATGCATAGAGGGCAGGGGACTTTTCTCAGTTTCTGCTGCAAGACAGGTATCGAAGGCGTGAGTACCTTTGAGGTCGGGTTTACTTTCGTTGAATATTTCATGCATTAGGTATGAGGAAAAGAGCTAATCCATTTCAATACATAAATCCATTATCTATACTATCATTATTGCTTTCCAATTTATACGTAGTATAAGGAAAGCTTTGTGACGGTCGAAATTTTCGATTCCGAGATTTCAACGGATTTACACGTTTTGAGGTCCCAGGAACCCAAAAAAGTGGTTTTTACGAAATGTCTGTCTGTCTGCCTGTCTGTCTGTCTGTGCGTCGATTTCCGGGCAAACTACTCGGTCGATTTTAATGAAATTTGGCATGTAGGTTCACAAAAATCATACCTCGGGACCATTTTTTTTATTTCGGGCTAACTCAATTTGGGGGGTTTTTATTTTCAAAAAACTTCAAAAAAACGTCTAAAAAAATTATTTCTCAAAAACGGCTCCAACGATTTCTTTTAAATTCACATATATTGTAGTTGTTGTTAATGTTGATAAAATGCGGGGGGTCGCTTGCCCCTTGATAGTTTTCTTCTGGGGGTAAAAAAATAAAAATGACTAAATTTTAATGAAAAATGACTAAAAAACAATTTTTCTGCGAAACCTTTCCATCGATGATTTCTAACTTCATGCATGTTTCCGGTGTTAAATTGAGTAATGAAACCGGATAGTTTGGTTTCCAAAAAACTATTGGGTTTTGTGCAAAAAAAAATTTTTTTTTGAAAAAATGAAAGCAAATTCACGCTCAAATGCATTGCGTAACCTGCCATTATTGCTGTGTGGTAATGTGTAGGCCTGACCTATCTAGAATTTAAGTCACCTTCAGGTGGTGGACGACCCCCCCCCCCCCCCCGTGATATTCGAAATGTAACCATAGGAAAATTATTTACCATGAAAATAATCATTTTCTCTCTCTACTAATCGATAAATTGGAAAGCATGTTCTAGTAAACTCGGGCCGGTTCTCTTATACTGCAATTCTCTAACTACAGCCATCTGCATGTCTGTCTGTCTGTCTGTCTGTCTGCCCGCCGTCCCTCTCAAGGGGTGCAACGTAAGCTACCCATTGGCTCCAGTACTCGCAGGTAAATCACTGTATACACTGTGTACACTTAGCAAAGGCGGGCTGCAACGCCTCATATGCATTATGTCTGAGCCTATCCATTCGCAGAGAGTCTATTAGGTACCTGCTGCTGTCATTGACAACGACTTTTCACTTCCTGGATTTTGGTATGCATATACCTGCACGACAAGTGTATTTGCATTTTATTGGACTTTTAAATCGGTCTGCAAATAAATGATTATTTATTTCATTTATTTATTTTATTTAACCATATCTACTTCATATATTTAACTTATGACATAATTTATAAAAAAATGACGTAATGTATGCCATATATGGTTCTAACATTTAAATACACGATTGATTGATTGACTACTTCTTCCTCTTGTCTCTTCCTTGTCGATAGAGCTGCTCTACACGCACATTTTACAGTAGTCTTACTCAGACATCACATAAAATGTAAACTAATACGAATTTAACGACAAAAATAGCTGAACTGTGTAATTCATACAATTAATAAGACTATAGTTCCGTTGTCAAACAACGATGCCCTCAACAGTTTTAAGTTTGGCCAAGAAATTCTCATGTACTGACTTGCCAGTACATGTATAATAGAACCCTATATTTTCATCACCCTCGATTTTGAGTTTATCTGGACACAACTTATATTCATCAGTAATTCCTTCCTTTTTCCTAAACTCAGGTTCATTTATTCCAACAAAAACTTTCGATTTTGTCTTGTCCTTGATATTATACGCCAATTTATAAAACATTTTTGGCACAGGCAACTTTCCATATGGTCCACCGTTTTCATTGGCTGGAAGCAAGAAAACTTTCCCCGATTTTTCAGGTACTTCGATTGTACCATATGTACCAGTGTAGATGTCCCATTGTTCTGGATTATTCTTTATGACTTCATATACTAATCTCTCCACTTTTAACCACGCCCCATCATTCAGTGATTTCCACTGCGGTGCAGCGTTAATATACTCGAACGTTCCCGTACTATCTGCTTTATCCTGAAAGTCTAAAAATGCAGCAAGGTGTCCACGATTGAAATAGTAGGGATATCTTTTCAAGCCTTTCCCCCAGAGAGCATACTTAGATTCAGGGTACTGCATAGTTATGGTGCCTTGTTGCGGTCCTTGCGTATACGCTTGAGAAAGATCTCTCCGTTCTACTAGGCTATTTCCATATTGATCGAAGCCCCAGGGCCCCCTATCTTCGTGTGGGGAGCCACGCTCCTTCGGTGACGCCGGTTTCATTGAAAATTTAGCTATCATAGTTCTCTGATCGAAGCAAACACGATACAATAATTTTTCCTTTCCATCTTGTGTTTTTCGCTTAACTTCGTAAGTTTTCAAGCCGCCAGATCTACAGTGCAGAACTTTGGAGTCCAAATTATGCGTTGTTATCTCATGCACTATGGTGTCCTTGTGATAGTCACTCCTGCAAAGCAGCTGGCTAAACGAGTATTTGCTATTAACGTTTCGTGAGAAAACGTAAGCGTTTCCGACTTTGCTACAGACGAAATCTTCTTCCGTCTTACCAGCGAGTTCATTTTCAACAAAGCCATTGTCACACTTTAAGTGAAAGTTGTCCCCTGAATTAGTTACGTGCGGCTTTTTCCAGCTGTAAGCATGGCCCAAATAAAGGTCTTCATCCTTCTTTGCAATATGTGTGCAATCTGAAACAATTTTTAATTACCAAATATTGGAACATAATTCAGTGATCTACGGAGAATTTGAAGTGTAAAGGCAAGAGCTGCTATGAAGTATGATGATTCGAGTCTCTTTTTGGCTAATGAAGAGCAGTCTTAGTCGAGTGCAGGAAGCACTATCTCAATTATCAATAAACATCAAATAAAATAGATAGTACCACTTAGACTATTTCTAGGGTAGCTAACAGAGTAGCTTTTCGGGGCTGAAATGGGTTGGATTGTTCGTTGTTTAAATTTTTATTATAATATAGTGAATGTGTCTGAACTCTATTATTTAACGTTCTTTCATTCGAACAAAATTAAAACCTCGTCAGTTATACCTAGGGTAGAGATTGTACTGCAACACTATGCAAATTTGGTCTTTCATTTGGGTAGGTGTCTGACATAATTAAACATAACTACATACCTTTTGGATCAATTGAAGACACGGGAAGTATATTCAATCCAAAACACGTTACTGCCAGTATCGTAAAGACTATATGAGTTGACATTTTAACAGCAACTACGTCAGATTACAATTATAATGCTGCTTTGTTGCCAACAAATTCAGCAATGCTCTTATCTACTGCGTTTGCAACTTAAATCGCAGAATCTTACGTAATGGTGTGACTTTTAACGTTGCTCTAGACTGGTTCAGCTATTTGACGCGATTGAGATGGCGTGATCTGTTATAAGTTCATGCATCCAATAAGGGCAGTCCCATATCTCACACATTACACTATTAAACTCGAAGCAACCACTTGACGCATTAACTGCATTCTTAAAAATTGTTGAAGAAAATAATTTCTTCGCCAAATGAATCACAAGTTTAATACGCTATTTCTGCTTATTTTTGTGCTGCCAGCCTATTCTGTCTGCTTTCTGCAATCTTTCCGAAGCTGATGAAGGGCATGAAACAGTGATCCGGTCCCATCTAGGCAAACTTCTTTTTTGTCGCGTCCGAGATAACACCGTACTGATGGCTGCACGCTAATTACATTAATAGAGGGATTCACTATATCGGTTAGACATAAAAATGCGTTATTACCGTACATAAATCTCGTTCGTAAATGAAAACAATGAAAAATTAGTTGTCAAGGAACAAAAATCATAAATGTCGAGAAACTTTAAGCGGCCGCGGACATTTTCATTTTATTTTGCTTTTTTTATTTTTTTTTTCAGTGGGTATTACAGTGTGAATAGATACTTTCAATTTTTAATTATTAACATTATTCACTTGCCGTACCTATGCATATTTATTATATTTCTATTTATTATTTATTTACATTTTATGAGAAATAATTTGTTGATTTTGAATTTTAATAACTAGGCGTATCTATAATAGCCCAGGGTAGATAATTTTTTTTATGACTTTAAATTATAGTAGAATCAAACCCATTGGAAATGGAAGATAATATGACAGACATTAAAGGAAAAATAAATTACCGGCGAACTGAGTTCGGGAGGCAGGTAGGGGTGGTTTTTAGGGGTGAAATACGGTACATCTTCATTTCCGACAAAACTACGTACAAGTCCTATCAAAAAATGTCAAATAGCAAAAAGGTATATAATAAGAAGAAGTACAACTTTTGTTATTACATTTTTTTCACATAACCTCAAATTTTATGAGAAAATGCCAAAAACCAGGGTTTTGGTTTTTAATATTTTATTTTCATTAAAAAAAATGTTTTTCGTGAAAATTGGGGAAAATTAACTTTTGTATGTTCTAAATAAACTGTAATTTTTTTGATTTAAAATATTAATTTTTCCAACTAATTTCGACTATATATGGAAAAAGCACCCTAATTTTCAATCGAAAAATCTCACGTCAAAATGTGGCTTTTTAAAAAAAATTAGGTGTGCCTTTTGTTTGTTGAAATCTCTACTTTCCAATGGTATAAAGAACAATATACACTACTGTGCAAAATTTTCTTAAAAAATGCAGAAAACCAAATCGAAAAATGATGTCACTAATATTTATAACATAGTCCGGTCAATTTAGTTTATCAAAGCCCTATATTTATATCTGTGTCAATCAGCCCTAAAATAAAAATAGTAACATTTTCGTTCTTAAATAGTATGTAATACTTTAACGTTACATAATCTAAAAAATTTAAATCGAATGATATTTTAGTACAATATTAGATGCGAGTTATTGTAATTTTGTATGACTAAATTGACCGGACTATATTTCAAATAGCCTATTAATGACATCATTTTTCGATTTGGTTTTTTGCATTATTTTAAGAAATTTTGCACAGTAGTGTACATGGTTCTTTATACCTTCGAAAAGTAGAGATTTCAACGAACAAAAGACACACCTAATTTTTTTAAAAAATCGACATTTTGACGTGAGATTTTTCGATTGAAAATTAGGGTGCTTTTTCCATGTATAGTCAAAATTAGTTGGAAAAGTTAATATTTTAATTCAAAAAAATTACAGTGTATACAGAACATAAAAAGGTAAATTTTCCCGAATTTTCACGATTTTTTTTATTAAATAAAAAATAAAAAACCAAAACCCTGGTTTTTGGTATTTTTCTCACAAAATTAGAGGTTATGTGAAAAAAATGTAATGACTGAAGTTGTACATCTTTTTATTATCTACCTTTTTGCTATTTAACGTTTTTCGATAGGATTTATATTTAATTTTCCTTTAATGTCTGTCCTATTATCTTCCATTTCCAATGGGTTTCATTCTACTATAATTTAATTTTTTTTCACTGTTTTCCAGGGGACCTACCCTGGGCTATAAAGGTATCTGCACTCTGTTACATTTCCGAATTTAAAATTGTAAACATTTAGCATACCGAATAACATTGTGAATCCCCCAAGTAAAATAGAATATTTTATATTCTAAATCTAAATTTTCCAATAAAGAAATTAATATAGCCTAATTCTTGTTAAATTACACAATCATTAGTATAGTTTAGTATGCGAAAGTATAAAGTTAGGGAAATAAATAGTTTCAGGCAGTAGTAGTTATTTTATGTGATTGCATGGCCTCACTGACATTGTAGAAAGCTTTCCCTATGGGATGGTGTTTAAGCAAATTTGGGAAGCATCATCTCGCCCCTTTCAGTTCAGAAATAGGCGAAGCCTTGAAGTATTGGATCCAGTCGCTCTCTGCCCTCTGCTCTCTAAGCCCTCTGCAGGAGCTTTTTCCTATAATTCAGGGTAAGCGTGGCGGAGATGATTTTAAACTGGTAAACTCGACTGGCAGTGACTTCGGTTAGGGTTCCACGCTCATGCAATTTTTCTGTCTTTTCTGGAAGAATGTATAATATATATGATATCGTAGTAATGATCGGTTGGATCCAAATGTGACCTACTGTAATATTCACACTGCTTCCAATTATAATGTTAGTTTTCTTATATTTCTCACTCCGTAGGGTTTCATTAAATGTTTATTGACTGTCAAAAAGTCCTAAAATCCCTTAACTTATATATCAGACACTGAGACACACAGGGCCGTGCCCAGGGGGTGTCCATGGGGTCGGTCCGGAGCCCCCCCCCCCCGAAATAAATTTTTGTATGTAAACCTCTATGGTTTGAAAAATTTATCCATTAATTAATTAATAAATTACGTAAAAAAATGTTGGACTCCCCCCCCCCCCGCGAAATCAAAACCTGGGCACGGCCTTGCAGACACACAAATATACCCATATTACTATTATAATTAATATATGTAAATCTGTAAAATATGAAGGACGTGCTCTTAGCCTTACTGATGATAACTGAAATTCGACTGAGGGAGATAGCACGATCAGCTTGTTTGAGGGTAAGAGAGAATTCACCAGAGGTTATCTCATATGTGCAGACAGTGCAGCTAAATATGGCGTAAGTGTTATACAGTGTATCTATGACGAACGAAGGCAGTGATTGATAACTAGAAATATATTCAAACTCTGCACTACATTGGTAGGCTTTATGCAAATCTACGAACTCAAAATCGCCACTTCCTCTGTTTTGCAGGTTTGTAATTTTTAAAATTTTTCGCGGGTATCGTAAAATATATTGCGTCTTGGGGTGATAATAATAAAACTAACAACTCCCGCATTAATTTTTGAATATAGATACCAGTCATAAGCAACACTTAACAATGGCAACTACAGACAAAAATGTCATTACCACAAAATCTGTCTCGTTCTTATTATATTTTTCTTATTATATTCCTATTATGCTTCTAATTAACAGCTCAATTTTCCATCTTTCAGAATTAGAGGCAACATAAAGAGTTCGTAAACGAAATCAGTATCAAGGCAGAAATGAAATACATAAAACTCGCCCTTGTAATCCTGATAACATCCACCGCGGACTCAAGTGAAGTGGAGAAAAGGGCCCATGAGTCAGATGTTAACCGGAATGGAGGTTACAGCTTGGCAGGTTTCGGATATTCCACTGATACTCAGCAGTTAACGACACAGCGGTGCTACAACGCAAATGTCTCGTATATTGGTCAACAAAAACAAGTCGTCCGTTTAAGCTCAGCTGCATCATTTTCAAGCCTAGAAAAAGAGTTAGGCTTGTCCGTAAGTGCTGAAGGTGGCATTGCCATGTTTTCGGCTTCAGCAGAAGCAAACTATATGAGGTCATTGCAAGAAAAAGACTATTCATTGTC
Source organism: Psococerastis gibbosa (assembly GCA_963971405.1). NCBI lineage: Eukaryota > Metazoa > Arthropoda > Insecta > Psocodea > Psocidae > Psococerastis > Psococerastis gibbosa. The sequence goes on along the minus strand of OZ020484.1, from coordinate 1,323,363 downwards.
TCTCAATTATTATCAGTACACCACCAACAAAGTAACAATAGAAATTGCAAATGATGCCCTTACTGATTTTGGTAAACGAATGTACCGCGACGGCACCAATCGACTTTTTGGAGTGACTTGTGGAGATCAATATGTTGGTTCTTACGAACAAGGTTCTTTATTGATTATGGGGCTTAACGTTAAGTTGCCCAGTTCAAAGGAAAAAACTAATTTCAATGCGAAATTTAATGTCTCCTTCGGTAGCATCGTCTCCGTTGCAGCGAGTGTCAAGAACGTTGGAGAAAATAACAAAATTGCTGGCTCTGTTGAAATTCACGCTTTCCAAATTGGTGGTGAACCGGGTCAGCTTTCAAAGATCTTTAAAAAAGATAGTGAAGGAAAATATTACGCATTTTCTTGTAGTATTGATGATATGGACAAATGCCAACAAGTCGCAAGTGGGCTTCTTGACTATGCCACTGAGGCCTTCCCTACTCAAATTTCAACAAGATATAGTGAAGGTTTAACACCTCTCGGAATTCCGTTCATGGATTTTCAACCAATTACTCGGTTGGGCCTCACTCCTCCTACTTCACTTGTCACTGCGGAAGTGGTGCAACATCGTACGTATTTTGTAAAGAAATTGAAGGAAAATTTATATTATCAACAAAAATTTTACCCTTTTCTGAGCAAAGGTTATCCGGTTCAATTGGAAGATGCCTTCCTCCGTAAAGCTGAGACACTAGCCTCAAGAGCAGACAGAAACATTCACTTATTAATGCAGCCTCATGGAGGTGCAGCTGATTGTTTTAATTTCCCAGAAAATTGCAATGATCTCAAATGTAAAATTGAATCACATTTGCAAGCTATTACCTGTAACGATTTAGCATTTATAGCTAATATAAGATATAAAATTCCCGCCTATAACGGTGGAGTCTTTTACGGTACTGGCAGTGGAACGGTAAGCGCGTGGTCTGCTGTTCATACAGGCGGTTATGCACTTACTTTTGTGAATATTACGCATGATAGATGTTTGTACGGAATGAAAAAAGATGAACATGTTATATCATATGAGGGCTTTGCAGGGGGATTTCCATGGCAATTTCTAGGCCCTGTGCATGTTTATGTTGGTACCCATAATAACTTGCAACGAGATGTTGTGATAAAAGCCGGAATCTCTCCATTTTATTTCCAATGTTACAATTATTGACTTACTCATCCAATGATACTCAGTTATTAAAGCTACGCACGATTGTAGGTACTGTATATTATTCAGTGGCGGATTAAAGCCCCAAGCATCCCAAGCTATGAAAAAAAGAAGCGTTTTCTATCACATAGAGTGACTGCGTGAGAAAATGGCAAGAAATAGATGTGAGAAGATTACTTACTGCTTATTACCTTATTATTTTTAAGCAATTAATTGTAAGAGAGAGCCTTTGGCCCTAATATTCGTTGCAAAAATTATAAGCTTTAAAATAAGCTTTCCTTTGTAAGTTCTATACTTTACTGCCGTTGAAATGCGTAAAACCCCACTTACATTTTCGATATTCCCCCTGGGGAAACCCTCGGGTCCCCCTGTTTCCAGCATCATGAATAAGCATTAAGGCATTCCTTAGTAAGCTTTAAAAATCTATACTTTACTGCTGTTAGAATGCGTAAACCCCACTATTTTGCACACATATTTTCAAATTTTCCCCCGGAGGTGACCCCCGGGCCCACCTGTTTCCAGAAATATTTATTAATATTACTAACTTATTAATATTTTTCAAGCATTTCTTTGTAACCTTTAAAACATCTATAATTTTGTTGTAAAAATGGATAAAACCCCACTATTTTGCCCTTAAATATGGCGTAAGTGCCAATTTCAACATTTTTTTCTTGTGTTTTTTCAATTACTCATTTTTTTAGATATTTCACTGAAATTTGGACAGAAGTTATAAAAAAAACCTAATTTTATTCTGACATTTTTTTTAAAATTTAATATTCACTTTTTTGTTGTAGTTACGTCATTAATACGCGGTCATTTAGAGTAGAAAATTGGCCTAACTACCATAGGGCGAGACAATTTCAACGTGAAATATTGGCGTATTATTTCTCCAGGAGCATGCTTAGCTTATTGGTAGCACTGGAACGCAGTAAAATCTTTATTCCAATAAAAATCCCCCCCCCCCCAAAAAAAAAGTACAAAAGTAATTATTACAGAATAGAAAATAAAACATTAATGTGCTGCCATTCATTTTCCATTTTTTTCTTCTGGGTCCCCTGGGTCTGCCCCCCCCCCCAAACAACAAATTTTTCCGATATTTATTTTGAAAAATTCCTCCCGGTCTCCCTCTTTCCAGTTTTGTTCATAAAGGTCTGCAAAATTCAAAAATTGTTTGCCGGAAGACCATTTCAGGCCTATTAAAAAAAAAAAACATTCTCCTTGTTAGCTCTAATATTCTTCATATGCAAAATATAAACGTAACTGCTTTCAAAGTGCGTGAATGCCAATATTTTGGGCCTATTCTTTTTTAAAATAATTCCCCCGCGGGAGACCCCCCTTTCTTGCAGTACTATTCTTCGGCTTTTAAATCGAGACGTTAATAGAATACATTACAAGACACACTGTATAGACATCAAAATGTGGAAAGCTCCACAATTTCAGGCCTATTTCAAGAACCTTCCGCGGGGGAGACCCCCGGGTCCCCCTTTGGTCCCCGAAACCTCGGGTGTATGGGCAAGGGAAAAGAAGATCATGCCCCCTAATTAGAAGCTGCGTACGTCCATGGGAACGGCGCTTTCCTATTTTTCTACTATTTTACGAAAGTCGGGAGGGGGCGCCAAATGAAACACTGCCCACTTCGAAAACCTATCGCAAGTGGGCACACATTATGAAATGATGTTGTATGAAAACTAGAACCCCGCCCCAAAAAAAAATCTGGCTACGCCGCTGGGCCACTTTGATGGAATTTTCAATGGTAGCGTGCATTCTATCGCACTCCATGTTTGTATAGGAATGCCCAGATTCTAAAAATGTTTAATTAATAGCATCTGGTCGTTCCTGAGTAGTACAGTTCATGAATTGAATTGAATTGAATTGAAAACGACTTTATTGAATAAAAACAAAACAAAAGGCGAACAATAAGACTATAAAGTCTTCTTTTCATGCTAACCTTAAAAACAAACATATTGTATTGATACATAGATGCTTAAAATTAAATAGAGAAGAAACAAGAGAAGAATGAATGCCAAAAAAGCTTTTTTTGATACTAAGTTGTTACGGTTTTGCTCAGTACAACTGTCTGAAAAAAATGAGATTTCTTTATATTTCCCAGCCAAATTTTAAAGAAACAGAAATACAAGGTAAGCAGCTGTCTATTTCTGTGCCACCCCTTCTCCCTTCAGTTTCTTGCCAAACAAAGCAGTGGGTTAATTGTAAGAGTGGGCCGGAAGGCCCAAAATTCGCCCATATGAAAAATAAAGACAATTTTCTTTCTTTCTTTCTTACAGTTTCTTATTTGTAGCATCAAAAATAGTAAAGCTGAAAGTTGCTTGCCCATAAAGTCCTTGACAGTGGTAGTGACATTCCTCACACACAATCATAAGTACATTTTAATTCATTTTTTTAATTTTGGTTAATATAGCTAACTTGATTTTGCCCTGCAGCCCCTGTTCATCCTAGTTCTGAGACCACAGCTTCAATAAGTTTCCTGGCGTAACTACCATACGCCATTATTTCACGGAGCCAAATCATTGTCGTCGGACCTTGGCGCAAGCAAAAGATACGCCATTATTAAGCGGCGCAGAACACTAAAATTGGTCAACTTACGACAAAATAAAAATATTACCCCAGGAAAAAAAATTGTTTTGACATGATTTTTAGCTTATGAGAAGGAGCATTTTTTTCCGATTCCGGAGATATGAATAACTCATTTTTCGAAAAATTGGCACTTACGCCACTATTTCATGAGGCAGTCGATATTGTCAAATTTTTCCCCCCGGGAGAGACCCCCATTGTTGCATATTTGCATCAGGCGCATTGGCTTTTCAAGCCTTGCTAGTGGTAACGGCAACGTTGGAAAGGGGGCACTTGCTTTTCAAATAAGATCCGCCCCTCCCAAAACTTTTTGTTTAATCCGCCACTGATATTATGGCGTTTATTTAAAAAAACTAATACATACTTCTGAATTTACAAACCTTTTTGAATGTTATATGTTATATATTACTGCTACTGTTCTTTATGCTTCATTACAGCAATTTGCGACGAAATCTCCAATACATTCTGTATGGCAATTATAGGCTAATTTATTAATGAATTTGTACTTTACAGCCCCTTAGACCGTAATTCTGTTTTTTGACATTCCTAATGATGCAAGACTTGGACCATTCTAACGAACAATACCTACTAAAGTTAGCTTACGTTGATCACTATGCATAGTACCGTCTTTAAAACATTGCATCTTGTGCTGTTAATGTAGTATTAAATTATAACAACCCTTCGGGACAGTGATATTTGTCTAGGCTACCAAACTATACAATTCCTCAGAATCCATTAAAAGATAGTTTATAGCTGTAATAAATTTTCATGACATTATTTACAATATATGGTATATGCTTTGGAATTATTTACCTATATTACTAGGCTGCATGATAACTCTTAAAGAGCAAATTTCCTGTTCTAGTAGCATGCCATATTCGTATCCACGAGGCTCAACAAACGAGCACTGAACGAAGTACTCGGGGTCTACTATATTTAACAGCGGGTATCTCTAGTTGTCTAACCACTCATTTGATCAAGTTAAGAATCTTAACGTAAGAGACCCCACAGGCAGTTTTAAGGAAAACCCCAAGGCTAACTAAGAAAAAGTAGTGTCGTCAACTACCGATATGATATTTGGAGGCAATTTCCCCGTTGCAACAGAGCGAGATAACATAACGTGACTGGCGTGAAACTGAGCGGGAAAGAGAAAACGAGGCATTCGAAAGGTTATCGGCATTGGAGATATAAATGCAGCTACATTATGCTGTGTAAGTTAGTGATACTTCATAGACGAACTGAAGCTGTTATTTAAAAGAAGATTCTTATTGGAAAACAACAATGTCTGCAGTCGAGTTACAAAGCTAATAGTCCTTCAATCAAAACGCCGAAAGCGTTCTGTACCTGCGATTTACTTCAAAACAGTGCAGGTGGGCTTTTTTTTCATTTATTTATTTGATTTTGTCATCTAGACGGAATTTTCCAGTTCAGCCTTAATAACCATCCCGCAAATACTTAATATGGACATAAGCCAAAAAGGTAATGGAATATTATATGTGAAATAATAGTAGCCATGCCTAATTATTGCAGTTCTTATGTGAAATAAATTTATTTCAGTGAAGAAAATGCATTCGTTGGCACTAGCCTTCGTTTTGGCAGTAACTTCCATCACAGCTAATTCCAATGAGTATGAAAACAACACTCAGCCAGAACTAGGATTAATGTCAGATGAGCCAGTAGGCATCCAGAGTAGTGGTTACAGTTTAGCCGGATTCGGATATTCATCAGACACTCAACAGTTAACAACGCAGCGATGTTACAACGGAAAAATCTCCTACATAGGTGAACAAAAACAAGTCGTCCATCTTAGCTCAGCCGCATCTTTTTCAAGCTTAGAACAAGAGTTAGGCGTGTCGGTAAGTGCTGAAGCTAGTTATAACAAGTTTTCAGCATCAGCAGAAGCAAATTATTTCAGGTCTTTGCAAGAAAAAGATCATACACTATCATTAAACTACTATCAGTACACGTCAAACAAAGTAACTGTAGAAATAGGCAATGATGTTTTAACTGATTTCGGTAAGCGCTTGTACGCTGAAGGTACTAATCGTTTGTTTGGAGTGACATGTGGGGATCAATATGTTGGATCTTATCAGCAGGGTGCATTGTTAGTCATGGGGCTCAACATCAAATTACCAAGTTTGAAGGAAAAATTGAATTTCAACGCTAGAGCTAACGCATCCTACGGCAGTATTGTATCTGCTGCGGCGAGTGTCAAGGCCGTAGGTGAGAATAACAAAATTGCTGGCTCTGTTGAAGTCCACGCCTTTCAAATTGGAGGAGAACCTGGTCAGCTATCCAAAATTTTCAAAAAAGATGCCGAAGGAAAGTATTATGCATTCTCTTGTAGCATTGATGCTATGGATAAATGCCAACAAGTTGCAAGTGGACTACTTGATTATGCCACAGAGGTCTTTCCTACGCAAATTTCAACGAAAAATAATCAAGGCTTAACGCCTCTCGGAATTCCATTTACAAATTTTCAACCAATTACTCGATTGGGCCTCACTCCTCCTGCTTCGCTAGTTACAGCAGAAATTGAACAGTTCCGTATATACCTTTATAAAAAATTGATGGAAAATGAGTACTATCAACAAAAATTGCACCCCTTCTTTAATAATGGCTACCCAGTTCCATTGGACGATTCCACTCGTCGTAAGGTAGACGCATTTTATGCTAAAGTTGACAGAAACATACATTTATTAATGAAACCACATGGAGGTGCTGCTGATTGCTTTCACTTTCCTGAAAATTGCAAAGATGTCAAAACCAAAATTGAATCACATTTGCAGCCTATTACTTTTCATGATTTGAATTTTTTGGATAATATCAAATATATGATCCCAATTTGTTTCGCGGGCATGTTTTATGGCACAGGTAGTGGCACAGCGAATTCCTGGGCAGCGGTAGGTGTTGTTGACGGTGATGAGCTCACCTCAGTCGTCATTACAAGTGACAAATATTCCTATAGATTCGTTAATAATGGGCTTGTTACAGCTTATGACGGTGTTAACACTGGCACTCCGTTACAATTCCGAGGTGATGCGAATGCGTATGTGGGTACTGCTCATGTTTCTTCAAAACCTGGCATTGTAATTAAAGCTGTGTTATCACCTTTCCATTTTGAGTCCTTTAAGTAATTTTCAGTGCCCTACTTTAGCCTAATAGTAACCAGAGGTGACAGAGGGCTAACTCTCACCAAATCATTCCTCAACTACCCCAGTCATTGGTCAGGGCTAGAGTAGAAATAAAGGAACAAACAAGGAACAAGCTCAGATAATCGGAAAACAAAGGGAAACAAAACTCAGGGTTGGGCGCCGTGTGGATAAACCACTATTAAATTAAAAGAGAAAGGGATACATACGGTAGAAAAAATATAGGAAATATGGAAATGCTAAATTATTATGACTTATTACCAGTCGAGCTGGTGTAGTTGAAGAATGATTGGGCTCCTTCCACAGGACAGGTAAAGAAAAATCAATAAATGCATATTAAGGGGCTGTTAATGAACAGTATACAGTAATCAGTACAGTATCAGAAATATAAGATATAAAATAAGTAGGCTACTTATCCTCAGCTGCTTCCTCCAGTAGCCGCGCATAAGTAGCCACCTCCGCAACATCTCAGCTCCTCCTGGATGTTCTCAGGCAGTGCACTGGCGGGGACACTCAGAACAGAAGATGGACGAAAGTTGAGGAGACTTGACATCGAGTATTGTACCTCCACCACCGTAGCACCTGAAAACACCCAAGAAGAGAAGTACACATGGCAAAAGTACAAGTAAAAGTTCACAAATAATATTGTAGTACAGAGTATAAGTGCAACAGTAAATACTGTATACACTATAATGATGTAAACAATGATAATGGACACAATTCCCACCACCCTTCAGCGGCGCGCACCATACAAAACGTAATGGATAGCTTGCTGCTAGAAGGTGGGGAAAGAGCGTCATTCAGAGTTAAAGAACTAGATAACCCGGAATAGAAAGAAAATAGAAGGGTTATCCTGTGTACAGAATATTACTATACAAATATAATACTTTAAAGCACGAGCAAGGGTAGCAACAAGTGCATACCCTGCCGTTAAACGAGTAGTAAAATGTTATGTTAATTGAGAATGAATAATAATCTTGAATTTTAAGTGCCACAATAGGCTATGCCAGCACGCTGGTGACAGAACCAACATAGGATACCGCATGTACCGGATATCCCGAACAAACACTCTACAATAAGTTCACTGAAACAGTTATAAAATAGGAGTTCACTGAAGAGGGAGGCGGGGTATACCCTAAAGTCTATGGGGGGGGGGGAATAATTGGAAGCTGATGAAATGTACCTTCTTATGTGGGCCGACGCTCCATGGCGATGGCCCTTCCGCCTTTCACCCCATTGGGCGTGGAAGCTCTACCTCGTCATCACTGGCCGGTAAGGTACATGGGACAGCAGACTCGCATCATAAAGGAGGAAGGTTCTTGGAGATGACTTATTGCGGCAGGTAGGTAGACCAACGGCACCAACACCTTGTACAAACACCGTGCCTAAGCACCGTACATAAGCACCCTAAAATGGTTAAAAGAATAAATACGAATGCAGAATTAGTGTTTAAAGCTATAAAGAAAAATTATTAATTAAAAAGGGGGCAAAATACAGTCTACAAAATTTTCAAGAGCAGAGCTTGTCAGCGCCGGAGAATACGGGCAGTAGCCTATTTATAATGACGAAATTATTAGATAAATTAATTATTATCTAAAGTGCGTAATATTATGAGATTTTACTTACCACTGTATTGGGACGTTCTGATATGTGGAAATAGTGATATAAATGAACTTAATTTGAACAATTTTAATATGAAAAATAATTCTTCCGAGTTGCAGCAAGAACCAAGAAGAGTCGAGTGGTTTGATTCCCCCTTCTTCCGCCAGAGCGCTGACCGCAATTACGCC